>OU343065.1:24462761-25662761 GCA_910593695.2 Ocypus olens | reverse complement strand
AAACAAACATATCGAGGTTGTGCATCTACAATGTTTTAAATAATAATAACAAAATAAAATAATGACAGAATTTGTAAACCTTCTTCAATTACCATTATTCATCGTATTCGAACACGTGCGCCGACCTCGACGCTCCCGCCGCTCCCTATCACCACCACCACCCGCAACCCGGAGAAGAGTAGGGCGAGGACCCCGTAAAAGGCCATGGAGCGCTCTCAAGACATCTGTCATTTTTTAACAATCAGTAGACTCAGAATTCGACTCCATCATTGAGTCATAACACAACAGTCGACAAATTCAACGCCGCACAGTGGGACAGAACGGCCAAAAAAGTGATCATCGAGGTTTTCGTTGTCACCAAGTGCGGAAACGGTTCACATTGCGTGAAAATCATAAGAAATTGTTTAAATAATTATTATTACTTCCAATTGTACGAAAATATGAAGTTAATTATGCACATATGGGGAATTAGACGATTTAGACAAACAATCATTTTCGATTCGATTTCTTTAGATTTGTTATGTCAAACAAATGGGAAAAACAGAAATTTGATCATTTTGGAATTAATATACTCCATGTTTGCGCTAGATTAGGGACTTTTATTAGTCCTTTCCGATTTGGGCAGCGAAATTCGCACTATATATTTTATTGTCTAGGTCACATGGTCGCAGGCGGTCGCAGCCAACAATAACAAAAAACGAAACTGTATTAGATTCTTTTTAATTCCTGAAAGTCATTCAATACCATTTTATACCACTTTTTAGATATCGTAGTTCAAAAAAAATATTTCGAATTGATGTTTGTGATTGGCTATAAAAAGGTGCCGATGATCAAAAAGTAAAATTTACATCCTTAGGAATGTTTACAGTGTCATGCAACTCAAAAGTTTAACGTTAACTGTATGTAATACAATTTTTTTGAAAAACTCTCGAATTAATTTTTCGACGTTTCCGTTACTTAGCAACGCAATTACGGTTACTAAGTAACATATTATTACTAAAAATTATTAAAAATATGTTTTAGAATTCCATTAGGCCATTTTCATTAATATTTCCAACACTATATGATTGAGCCTAATGATCACTTTTTTGGCCGTTCTGTCCCACTGTGCGCCGTCGATCCACCGACGCCGCCGCAGCCACCGCCACGCCGCCTATCTAAAGACACCACGCCGCCACCGCTTTCGTTGCCGCCGCCGCTTCCGTCACCGCCGCCGCTTCAGTCACCGCCGTCGCTGCCTTCGCCGCCGCTTCCGTTGGCGCCGCTGCCTTCACCGCCGCTGCCGTTGCCGCCGGTCCTCCATCCACAATCTCGTCGGCCTCTCTTGCCTCTCGCGAATTTTAAGTGTTGTGCTGATGACTACACTTTTTTTCGTGACTGTTTACTTTATTTGTGACATTATCTTCTTGACTTTTTTTTATGTGTATATATTTTTGAACATTGAACATTTTTCTGTCAATAATTTTCCGTGTGTAAATAATTAGCGATTATTATCGCGCCTATCAGACTTTTTATACCTGCGCCCTATCCTTGTTTGTATGGTTCTTGTGATGTTTCATAGCGACACCGACTACATGAGCTAGCTGGAGGTCATCGAGGGCGGTTTTTTTACCCCGCACGCTACGACCCCCCCGTGACAAGTGGCGCCCAACGTGGGGCCGAGTTAAAGCCCACGATCCGAGGATGCCCACTACAAGGACAGCTATGGACATCGACGAAGCGATCGCCTTCGAGAACCGGAGGTTCGAAGAGCAGATGCGCCACCTCCTAGTCGAGAGGGAAATTCTGATCGTCCAGGCAGAAATTCACCGCGCATCTGAGCAGCTTCGCTAGGAATGAATCCGCTTTGGCTTTCCGGAGAAGATTTCGCACTGGAGACGTTGGCACCACTATCGAAGGTCTGCATCGCTTCCACTAAAAGGTACTCGACGAGCCGAAGTACGAGGAAGTGACGCCCCTCGCCGCGGACCATCCCGTTATTGCGGCCGCAATAACCACCATCGTGCCGGGATCGACTTACCTACCAGTCGCAGAACAAACGATACCGCTTGTTCAGCCGCCAGCCTTTATGACGAAGACTGTTACCACCACCACAGCCGTTACCATCGTGACTGTACCGCCCCTAGCAGCCCAGTCTCTACCAAAGGAGGAATCGCCGGGACGTGTAGCCACTTAACAACACCGCCGAAACGACGTCTGCCAGCGGTGCT
Organism: Ocypus olens; assembly: GCA_910593695.2. Lineage (NCBI taxonomy): Eukaryota > Metazoa > Arthropoda > Insecta > Coleoptera > Staphylinidae > Ocypus > Ocypus olens. The sequence continues at coordinate 25,660,551 of OU343065.1, read as the reverse complement.
AAAACTGCCCACCAAACGACGCCATTTGACCAAGCAGCCGCTAGCTAATATGCCGCCAAAGAGGGCCGCACCGGGGCCCTATACCCAAGCCTCCAACGACATATGGGACCCCATAGCTCCGCCCGATGCCCTTGCCACCAGACGACGCCTGGGGAAGCGCTGCCCACTCGTCCAACCCGACGGCCATAGGCGCCGCATTCGAAGACGCTGCCCCCCGGACGATCCATGGCAGCCCGTCCACCCACGACGCTACGACATCCACATACGAGCTGTGTGCACTTAGAAAAGGTTTCAAATCATCAAGGTGTTGGAACCAACATTACCAGCCCAGACGGACCACCCACAACCATCCGCCTGCATGCGGGAATTCATGCAGTGGCGCCCAGCAAACATGAATAGACGACAACATCCAACCAGAACACTTCCAGCTCCAGCCACCCCGTGCTCCGCTTCGGCATCCGATGCACCAGTCGCCCCAAGGACTGGACAGACAGACCGCACGTCTTGGTTCCCGACGTGCCAGTGCATACCAGGATGTCAGTTCATGCCCGATCGGACCAGACGTGACTGCTCCTAGGATGCGGCCACTCCAGGCAACCAGTGATGCTGAGATCCGGTATGAAATGTTTGAATCTCCTCACACTTCACCCTCGGAAGGATCTCCAAGGACCAGTGTCCCGGCCCAGGCATCTAGCGATGCCGAGATCCGGTGTCGAGATGACCGAATCTCCTTCCACCACAACCGCAGAAGGATCTCCCCGAGGACCAGTGTCCTGACCAGCGTCGAGAACAGCCAGTGCCCAACTGCAGCTCCCAGTGGAACTTGGATCCGGTGAGGGAAGACCGAATTCCCTCACACCTCAACCTCAGAAGGATCCCTGTAAAAGGCCATGGAGCGCTCTCAAGAGGTCAGCAATTTTTTTAACAATCATCAGAATTCAGTTCGTCATTCATATCTGAGCAAGCAGACGTCACAACACAACAGTCGACTCGAAGTTCACCAGCCGGAACTCCGCTACCGCTGCCTTCTTCGCCGCCGCTGTATTCTTCGGACATTCCAGTGCTTCGTGAACATTGAGTGTTGGTGACTATTGTTTTCGTGACTGTTTACTTTTCGTGACTTTATTGTATTGACTTTCGCGACCGACAATGACGATACGTTGTAGATAAAAAACCTGACGTGATAGGCAACAATTAATGTGATGTTTGAATTCAACACCCCACCAAAATTACTAAGAAATAAGTCGTGGATGTAAGGCAACAAAAATTTTGTTCCCCAGTGTAATATTTATATGACCGTACATATTTGTCTTGATGTATTACATTTAACTGCTACGTGAATAGATATTATTACTAACCCTTTGACCTACAATCACGATTACTCCTCGTGTTTAATTGTTCGGGCCAAATACAACGACCACGGGCATATCTCCTGGCGCGCCGCTTGAGCCAATCACATTGAGCACGAGCTCAACTCGTGGCGAGCCGCTTGAGCCAATCAAATCGAGTACGAGCTCAACTCCTGGCGCAGCGCTTGCGTTAGTAGTGCTGCACAATGAATGCATTTTCTTGCGAAACAGAATTTTTTGAAGTCCATATTTTACGTTTTCAGTTGTGCCATGAAAAATCACAAATTTGTGCGCATACACTGGACTGGTTTTTGCTGCTGCATTCGGACGAAAGGAAAGTAGGCCAAACGGTTAATCTAATATATAAAATTTTCGTGTCACAGTGTTTGTAACAAAACTCCTTCGAAACGGCTTGACCGATTCTTATGAAATTTTGTGTGTATATTAAGCAGGTCTGAGAATAAGACGTAAACTATTTTTAATACCCCTAAATGATAGGGGTGGTCCACCGCAAATTTTTTATTTTTATTTTTTGGACAAAATTTTTTATTTTTATTTTTTTATGATTCGGCATTAAAAAATACATACAACCCTAAATTTTCACCCTTCTACCACCAACCCCTATTTTTTAATAGCGATTTTAGTACTTTAATAATTTTCTACTCTCGGCGATCGACCGCTCGATCAGTTATTCCTTTTCCATTGTTTGCGCCGACGGTTATTAATGGGTTTTAATGGACTTACCCTTATAAACAAAATATTAACAGCAAATGCTGCACAGAGCTCAATTGCAACACTTGCATCCGATGAACAATTAAGTCGGCTTTAAATACATAAATTGGTGATAACGACTGATTTATAATACGCGCGCCATCTCTTGGTGGTTGGAATATCGCTCGCGGTGGTGTTACGAATTAAAATATTCTGCGGAAGATTCTGTGCGCGGTTGAGAATTTTTTTAATAATTGTGCCATTTAGTTCAAATTCGTTGATTATTAAAAAAATTATGAATTTTTGAAGCAATAATTGCATGTTAGAGCGATCATGAATTTCAAAAATTTAAAAAAAAAATTTTTAACTGGCGATACATGTTATTATTAGTAACAATACACTTCTTACATTCTTTAGTTTTAATAATTTTGTTATTTAGTTCAAATCCGTTGATTATTAAAAAAGTTATGAATTTTTGAAGCAATAATTGCACGTTAAAGCGATTATGAATTTTAAAAATTCTAAAAAAAAAATATTTCAATTGGCGATACATGTTTTTATTAGTAACAATACACTTCTTACATTCTTTAGCTTTATTAATTTTGTTATTTAGTTCAAATCTGTTGATTATTAAAAAAGTTATGAATTTTTGAAGCAATAATTGCACGTTAAAGCGATCATGAATTTTAAAAATTCTAAAAAAAATATTTCAACTGCCGATACATGTTTTTATTAGTAACAATATACTTCTTACATTCTTTAACTTTAATAATTTTGTTATTTAGTTCAAATCCGTTGATTATTAAAAAAGTTATGAATTTTTGAAGCAATAATTGCACGTTAAAGCGATCATGAATTTTAAAAATTCTAAAAAAAATATTTCAACTGCCGATACATGTTTTTATTAGTAACAATATACTTCTTACATTCTTTAACTTTAATAATTTTGTTATTTAGTTCAAATCCGTTGATTATTAAAAAAGTTATAAATTTTTGAAGCAATAATTGCACGTTAAAACGATCATGAATTTTAAAAATTCTAAAAAAAATATTTCAACTGGCGATACATGTTTTTATTAGTAATAATACACTTGTTACATTCTTTAGCTTTAATAATTTTGTTATTTAGTTCAAATCCGTTGATTATTAAAAAAGTTATGAATTTTTGAAGCAATAATTGCACGTTAAAGCGATCATGAATTTCAAAAATTCTAAAAAAATATTTCAACTCACGATACATATTTTTATTAGTAACAATACACTTCTTACATTCTTTAACTTTGATGATTTTATTATTTAGTTCAAATCCGTTGATTATTAAAAAAGTTATGAATTTTTGAAGCAATAATTGCACGTTAAAGCGATCATGAATTTCAAAAATTCGAAAAAAAATATTTCAACTGTCGATACATGTTTTTATTAGTAACAATACACTTCTTACATTCTTTAACTTTAATCATTTTGTTATTTAGTTCAAATATGTTGATTATTAAAAAAGTTATGAATTTTTGAAGCAATAATTGCACGTTAAAGCGATTATGAATTTCAAAAATTCTAAAAAAATATTTCAACTCACGATACATATTTTTATTAGTAACAATACACTTCTTACATTCTTTAACTTTGATGATTTTATTATTTAGTTCAAATCCGTTGATTATTAAAAAAGTTATGAATTTTTGAAGCAATAATTGCACGTTAAAGCGATAATGAATTTCAAAAATTCGAAAAAAAATATTTCAACTGGCGATAGATGTTTTTATTATTAACAATACACTTCTTACATTCTTAGCTTTAATAATTTTGTTATTTAGTTCAAATCCGTTGATTATTAAAAAAAATATGAATTTTTGAAGCAATAAGCAAGCCTAAACCGTTTTCGGCCATTATCGTCACCACTTTATTTGCTTAATTTCAATGGGCCACACACGGACGACGGCGCAGCGCAGTGGAGCCGTCGTTCGTCACCAGTAATAAGCCACGTATTGACGACGACGCAGCGCAGCGGAGCCGTCGTTCGTCACCAGTTACCTTTCTTAATTTTTAAGGGTTACGCACGGACGACGGCGCAGCGCAGCGGAGCCGTCGTCTGTCACAAGTTATCTGCCTTAATATACCGGGTGTGGCACTTAAGACGCCTCGGACCATAGCTCCTTTACGATAAAAGCTATCGAAAAAAATCTAAGAACAAAGTGGTGCATAGTTTCCGTCGCTATGTTTCAAAAATATTTCTAATCATCAGTGGCGTGCCGTACTCCAGTGGCGTACCAAACTTATGTTTTTTTAAATGGAATGCCCTATTTTTTATTGCAGATTTGGAAAGTGCTCGACGAGTACTTACTTTTTTATCTAACATGTTATACCCTTTACTTTAGCGGTTTCGCTGTTATAACCCCTTCTTTCAAAATTGCGCCCCATTTTTGAGATTTTTTTGTAGAGAAACTAATTGACGCCGGCGCCTAAATTTTAAATTGAGGTACAGGTTAAGACCTCGTATACCTTCACATAATTTTTTTTCGGGTAATTTATGGAAAAAAAAATAATTTTTGATTGATCTTCGCATGTTGTCATTTTTTCAGAAAATTTCAAATGGCACCCCCCTAAAAAAATTACGGCGTTGTACAGCCAAAACTCTAAATTTTTCATTGGTGTAAAAAAAATTACACATTGCATAACAAAATTTCGGAGAAAAAAGGAATTTCATCGCAAATGTCGGGAAACGTTTTCCGTTCCCAAGTGTGCCATGAGAAAACAAAAGATTGGTAATTGTCAAAGTAAATTATTAGACGTCAGTAGCAGCCATAAGTCATTTTTCATAAACGTTCTAAAAATGTTCCGAACTCAAGAGGAAATGGTTGACATGATATTTATTCTTGGAGAATGTAACAAGAATTGTTTCTTGGCATCACGAGTGTATGCTGCGAGATATCCGCACAGCGCACATCCAAATGAACGTGCGTTTCAAAAAGTGTTGGAGAGATTTACTACTACGGGAAGTGTGAAACGGCCAAGGAGAGTTAGAAAGAAGGCAGTTATTACCGAAAATAATGAACTGCAGGTTCTGGAGGCAGTTATTGAAGATCCTCATACCAGTATCCGTGATATTAGTAGGAATCACGATATTTCAAAGCGATCCGTACATCGTGTTCTTAAAAAGTACAAATTCCGTCCATTTAAGATTCAACTGCACCAAGAATTGCAACCTCAAGATTTTCATGCGAGGCAAGATTTCTGCATGTGGGCTATCAACAAAATTGAGCAGGAGGAATCATTTCTTATGCGCGTATTATTTTCTGATGAAGCAACGTTCCATAGAAATGGGCATGTCAATCGCCACAACTACCATTATTACGCCGATGAAAACCCACAAGCCATGCGAATGATAAACCACCAGCAAAGATGGTCGCTGAATGTTTGGGGAGGCATACTTGGAGAACACCTTTTGGGTCCTTATTTCATCGAGGGGCACCTGAACGGCAACAGTTATTTGAGGTTCCTTCGCGACGACTTGGATGATCTCTTGGAAAATGTCCCTCTAGCCGCTCTTCGACAGATAGTTTTCCAGCACGATGGAGCTCCTGCACATAATAGCTGTGTCGTTCGGGAATTTCTCGATGAAACGTTTCCGGACTCCTGGATTGGTCGTGGGGGTCCTGTGAGGTGGCCGCCAAGATCACCAGACCTCACTCCCCTTGACTTCTTCCTTTGGGGCCATATCAAAGACGAGGTTTACAGGACGGTACCAACTACTGTCGAGGATATGAGGGAGAGAATCCGCGCGGCTTTCCGCGGTATATCCACAGAAGTCCTTAAGGCAGTGTCTAGAGCCTGTGAGTCGAAGTTGCAGTTATGCCTCCAGTAGGAAGGTCGTCATTTCGAACATTTAGTTTAAGTTGTTAAATTTTCTTTATCTGCATTTTTCATATCATGTTGAATAAATAGGTACATACTATTATGTTGACCATATTTGTGTATTTGTTTTCTCATGGCACACTTGGGAGCGGAAAACGTTTCCCGACATTTGCGATGAAATTTCTTTTTTCTCCGAAATTTTGTTATGCAATGTGTAATTTTTTTTACACCAATGAAAAATTTAGAGTTTTGGCTGTACAACGCCGTAATTTTTTTAGGGGGGTGCCATTTGAAATTTTCTGAAAAAATGACAACATGCGAAGATCAATCAAAAATTATTTTTTTTTCCATAAATTACCCGAAAAAAATTATGTGAAGGTATACGAGGTCTTAATCTGTACCTCAATTCAGAATTTAGGCGCCGGCGTCAATTGGTTTCTCTACAAAAAAATCTCAAAAATGGGGCGCAATTTTGAAAGAAGGGGTTATAACAGCGAAACCGCTAAAGTGAAGGGTATAACATGTTAGATAAAAAAGTAAGTACTCGTCGAGCACTTTCCAAATCTGCAATAAAAAATAGGGCATTCCATTAAAAAAAAACATAAGTTTGGTACGCCACTGGAGTACGGCACGCCACTGATGATTAGAAATATTTTTGAAACATAGCGACGGAAACTATGCACCACTTTGTTCTTAGATTTTTTTCGATAGCTTTTATCGTAAAGGAGCTATGGTCCGAGGCGTCTTAAGTGCCACACCCGGTATATGGACCATTCGCGGTCGTCGGCGCAGCGTAGTTCGTCACCCTTGCTTAATTTTTAAGGTTTACGCACCAGTTTATTTGCTTAATTTCAATGGGCCACACACGGACGTCGTCAGTCACCAGTTATCTGCCTCACTATATATAAATATATATGAACCATGCACGGACGACAGCGCAACGCAGCGGAGCCGTCGTTCGTCACCAGTTCTCTTGCTTGATTTTAAAGGACTACGCACGGACGACGGCGCAGCGCAGTAGTTACTTTGCTCAATTCATGATTATGGTATCGATTTTAATACGTTGGCAGAAAATAAAACGAAGAATGTTGGGTATCATAGAGCATTACAATAATAAACACTATGTTTTTGAATATTTTTTTTTATGAATTATACCAATTCGAATTCAATATTCATAGTTAAGACAGGACAACGTCTGTCGGGTCAGCTAGTATTATATAAAATGGTAAGGTAAAAATCACTGAATCTCTTGGCTGTGGCAATTGGTGCTTGAATTAAATAATAAACCCTTTAGCAGCAGTATTTGTAAATACTTTCCTGGGGTTAGAACTAAAAATGCACTTTTGAACTAAAACACGCAATTGCGTTAAAAAATACATTATGTTACTTTTTATAGCGCTGAGTCGCTCATCAATGAACGTACCATACTTGTGACAGCCAGTCTCGAGAAATCAGTCTACACTTGTCAATGATGTGAAACTATAATTTATGCTAACAAGAAATGAATTTTTGATTCAAGCTCTGTGCAAAAATGTTGTACCGTTAATTAAAAAAAAAATGACGATATGATAACCGCATGACTTAGGATGTCCTACCCAGACCTGGAACCGGTTGAATAGAGTAAATCCCAACATTGAATTGATATGGATTCTTGTTAAAACCAACTCTAATAAATTTGCTGTTGCTTCGGCATATAGGCCACCCAACATTGATCATACTCACTTTATTAATAAGCTAGAAAATTCTTTTTCCAATTGTTTTCTTCACACAACCTCGTTTGTATGTTGTGGAGATTTTAATATTGATTTCCTTCGGCCTGAGCTCTCGATGACCACTGCGCTTATGGATTTTATAGAGACATTCAATCTTACTCAAGTAATTAATCAACCATCTAGGATCACTGACAGTTCAAGCTCTCTTATTGATATCATTTTAGTCTCTCGCGAATTAAGAGTGAAGGATACTGGCGTCATTATATGTCACTTCACGGACCATGATGCAGTTTTTTCCACTATTGATGCAGAATTTAATACGGGGGATGATGAAGTATACTCTTATCGTGACCTAATCAACATAAACCTAAATAGTTTTCAAAACGAATTAAGTTCTATTCCTTTACATAATATTTTTTATATCACTGATATCAATTTTAAACTTGAACTCCTTAATTCCTATATAATTTCTTTATTTGATAAATATGCTCCTTTAAAACATCGCAAATTCACAAGGCCAAAGGCTCCCTGGATAACTAGCAATATTAAACACTTAATGAAACTACGCGACAAAGCTAAATCAAAATACAGAAATAGTGGGTCTGCTAGCCACTGGATCTATTATAAAAGTATAAGAAATTTCACCAACGCAGCCATAAAGAATGAAAAGCGAGCCTATTACAAACATATATCCGAATCACAAAATGCATCTTATTTGTGGAAAAATTTGCAAAATCTTAACCCAAAAAAAACTAAAATTAAATTACCCGATAATCTAGCTGATCCTGAACTTATAAATAAATATTTTATTGATAGTATCCCTGCGACTAATATAAGTAACTCTACATATGCTTCAAACTGCTTCTCTAACTTACAAAATCCTCACCAAACTAAATTCTACTTTCATCTAATTGATGAACATACGTGTATTGATTATTTAAGTAAAATTAAATCCAACTGTGTTGGTCACGATGGAATTACTATTGCTATGCTTCGGATGTGCTGTCCCACAATAATTCCATTTATTTTACACATTATAAACTCCTGTATTATTGAATCATTCTTTCCGGACTGTTGGAAAATGGCGCTAATCAAACCTGTACCCAAAATTAACAATCCTACTGAGCCCAAACATTTACGACCGATAAGTATTTTACCTGCGTTATCTAAGGTTTTCGAGAAATGTCTAAGTGACCAACTGCGCAAGTTCGTAAATGAAAATCAACTATTACCTGTTCATCAATCTGGATTTAGAACTGGTCACAGTTGCGAGACAACCTTACTATGTTTAACGGACGACATACTAAGGGCTACTGACACAGGTATGGACACTGCAGTTGTACTTCTCGATTACTCAAAGGCCTTCGACACGGTCAACCACAGTACTTTAAATATGATACTTGAATCTTTGGGTTTTGAAACATGTGCTTTAGATCTTATAAATAACTATCTCAATCACAGAAAACAAAGTGTCACAATTAACTCACTTTCTTCAGGTTTTTCTGACTTAAAACAAGGTGTACCGCAAGGTTCCATCCTTGGCCCTCTTTTATTTCTGCTCTATTCATCCTCAACCCTAGATCAGCTTGAGCATTGCAAAGGGCATATGTATGCGGATGACACACAGATATACATATCGTTTGAACCAGACCTATATCAGGAGGCTGAAGCTCGTTTAAACTCGGACATCAAAAGAATCTGTGAGTTTTCTGAAATTCTTGATCTAAATTTAAACCCATCAAAATCACAATTTCTTCTATTTGGCAAAAACAAAACTGTCACTGATCTAAAAGACAAAATTACCATTAATATTAATAATAAAATTGTGCCCTTTGTAAGTCAAGCTAGGAATCTAGGAGTGATTCATTTGTCTTATCTAATTTCAACTACTGCTCTACCCTATATCACTCTGCCATTGATAAAAACACCTCAACCCGGATACAAAAGGTCCAAAATGCTTGTCTCAGATACATTTATGGTGTGCGTAAATTCGAAAGAATCTCCCATAAAATCGGTGAATCTAAATGGTTGTCTATGGTGGACCAACGAAGAGCTCAGGCATTATGCCTTTACCATAAAATTATTGTGAATAAACACCCCCCTTATCTATACAACAAAATCACTTTTCGTAATGATGTTCATAATCTTAATACTAGATTCCAAGGGTTATTATCGCCGCCGAAGCATTACACTGCCATCTTTGAGCGATCGTTTTCCTACAATATCTATCTAGAGTATAATTGTTTGCCAGAAGCTCTCAAAAACTTATCGTTTTCAAAATTTAAATGCGCCATAAAAATTAAAATTAACCCTAATTTTAACTTACTGCACTAGTGTCATTTGTAACTTGTAATTTAATTTAACACGGAGTGAGACAAATTTTATAATGTTATATTTCTATTTTTATGTAACGTTTACAGTTAAAGTTTAATTATAATATCAATTAACGTTACCCAGTAACAACTCAAATTTTGTTCTTAATTATGTAGGTTTGGATGGAAGAACAGTTCGAAATCTACTTAGATCTCAACTGAATCCCGCCTACGGATTCACGTATTATAATTTGTTTCTCTAATTATAAGTAAATTGTATATATGTGAATAAAAACATTATTATTATTATTATTATTATTTCATGAACAATGCATTTTAGAAGAAGTGTTCCAGACAAAAGTTTTAAGGTTTGAGAAGGTGCAGTCAGTGGCGGTATTCGGGTCACAGTGGATAGGGATCCAAGGTCAGACCAATGTCAACTATTTTTTTTTAACTGCAATTTTTTATTGCACTATCTTCCTGTGCTAATTAATTTAAATAAGTGTTATCAGAAAGATTTTTTTATTTGTCCCACATGTTTTGAGCTATAGTTTGATCAACTGATCTTTGCGTGTGCGTCATTGCCGAAAACGGAGTATTCTCGCCTTGAACGATATACGTACACATATTATTGCGTCTAATTTAACTTATCGTAAAGGAAGTGAGCGCATGAAAATATTGTCGGAACTAAGTTCAGCAGTCTGTGACGTGCACGCAAATATTTTTTAATATTTCGATAATTTTGAACATGAGCGATTATGAAATGGAAACTCAGCGAACGTAAGCGTATTTTTTTGGAAATCGGGGTAGGGGATGTTTTTTTTTTAGAATCTTAGAGCAGATTCGATTTTTAGTAAACTTGCAACGTTTGCAGTCTCCAGCAATTGTCAATCAGTTTGTTCCCTATCACCCCAAAGTGCCATTAATTGTATCCCAATAGCAAATGGTACCGGTCGCAGATCCAACTTCCAGCTTGACCCTCGCGATCAGTGGTCCGGTTTACAAAATAATATTCACATTAAAAAATATAGTTGAACATACAAATTACCGTCTGCACTAACAAGGAGAGGATCAGATGTGTGACTCACCGATTCGATTCATATTTGGCACAGGTGTAGGTCATGACTAGGAGTGTAATAGGTGCAAGTAGTAGGGCGCACTATTCAGCCGTTTTCGAGAAAAAAATTGATTGATTTTAAAATTAAGATATTTAAATACACATAGATTTATAAAAACTATAAAAAGAAAATGAATTAACCCAACTTCAACAATGGGGTTCGATCCTTCGACCTTCCGACTACGAATCGGAGGTTTTATCGATGCGCCAAAAAGTCGGTATATGTTTGTTAACGCAAAAGGTATATAAACATACGACTGAATAACAAATTTAAAAAAACATTTTTTCTCGAAAACGACTGAACGTGCCAAAGATGGATGAAATCGGTGAGTCACACATCTGATCCTCCCCTTGTAAGACATTGGTTTAGCACCCCGATTACTATCAGAAGTGTTTTTGGCTCGAATCCTAGCCTGGACATGGATGTGCGTGCTGATTGTTAAACACATTTACAAATACAATATGCTACCTGGGCAACTTTCTGAGTTCAGGCAAGAAAATAAAAGACATACAAATGCTACAATTTCTACAATGAGCGATATACACAGTAATTAATCGTGCGTAACATTTTCATTTCATAAACTCCGTAAGCTCTAAAAGCCGACTGCACATAAATCCTCAAACAAATGGCTTTGTGAGGGCTACGTGCCATATCTTACACCCACTTTCTAGTACCCGTTCCAAATGCAGCTCCTCCTATTTAGTATGATGTATGTAACGTGCTAAAACCAACAGATTCTATTCATTACGCCCACATAGAGTAAAAAATAACCCTTTGAAGCCGACGACTTAAATTACACCGAGCCACATCGATCAGAAAGAATTAATTGTGGACAAAGTTGTTTGCAAATGGAAAACTGCGACCTTTACTCTTTCCCCTTTGTGCATTCCGGTTCGCACTAAACGCAATTTGATAGGAGGTGAAATGAATAACAAAAAAAAAGGCCGTCTGCCTTCTCCCTTTTGTTCTCATCTGGAGCCAAATGGAAACCCATTATTCCTCCTTTACGGTGAAACTTTTTTCGAGACATTGTTTACTCCGCAAACAACACGCGGAATGGAATTTGTCTTGATAATAAAAATATTCTCCTTGGAGATGACACTTCGTAATATCCGCCAACGTGATATTAAACTGTCGGTGATGGCGTATTCTAATAGCAATCATAGTTGTTGTCAGTGGCGGAGTTCAGAATTGGCACACATTAATATTGTTATATTTGCCGCCGCTGGCAATGTCCATATCTTGTCGGTGTTAAAGCCACCCGGATTTGGTTCAGTACAGCATTCAGGCAATAGATTCCGCCACTTTGGCGTTTCTACCTGAAAATGTTTTTATTTAAATATTATTATTTGTCACTATAAAAATATTGCTTCCCTTAATATTAAATTGACAAATTAATAACACATGCCTCCGATCAACCAAATGCACTGACTGATCCGCAGTACAGTGCAGTGGTGCACGGAAAAACAGTGAGAAGAGAATGTCCTTGTACAGTGCTAATTTAAACCCGACAATGCAGTCACACGGCATCTCAAAACAACGGTGAAAATTATGCCGAGAATCGAATGGACATGCAAATATAAACTCTAAGATTTTATAAACATTTAAGCAAACACGCAGCATACTATAAGCATCAATTGGTTTCGACTTGCTTGGAAGTACTTTGTTTATCGCATTCTTAGCAACTTCCTTTATTTATGGATGTGTGCAATTAAACATAGGCGTTAATAATAGTATGTTCAGTATTAAAATTGTTAGAAGGAAATTCAAACTAAACGAGTTTAACTCACTTAACTTGAATTTAATGGCACCTTTAAATTTACTGGAAAACTACTAACTTCAGGTTCGATTAAAACGATCAAAACATTGTTTATTCAGCCATCGTGTCGATTCGCACGACTGAGTGCACAATTCTAGTTATTTTATAGTAGAACAAGCGAATTCAATAAAACCGAAAAGCAGTCGAATGTGCCGACGAAGAGTTTTACGATTTAATTAATTCCACGTCAGCCTCGCTGATTATTGGCGCGTAAACACATTCGATAATCAAAGGACCAAATTCTGATATTTGATTAGGTCGCATTTAGCTGTGTGTGACTTCAATTAAGTTAATTTTATGTACATACATATTGGTTTATTTATAATTAATTAAATGGGGATGAATTTATATTATCCGACGCTAATTAATAATCCGATTTAGGATTCAATTAGTCGCCTTGACATTACACACGCAAAAAAAAACAATCAGTAAGCCACAAAGCCAATTTAAAAGTCTCATTCCGACGTGACAGTCGCTCGACGTGTTTGATTTAACAAAAAAATAATATTTTCATGAGAAAAAGTTTTGTGTAGAAAAATGGGAAATAACGAGAAATGTCGGAATTTTATTCTCTTATTCCACAATTTTATACATTTTTAAAGTAAATTGGGCTTCAATGTCTAAACTTTATTATTAAATATCAATGTCAATGCATCCTTCAATTAAAATTCAGATAAAACTATGTTCACACTTTTGATTTGATTTTTGATTTTTGTGTATATAATTATGTGATAACGATAGTTACATCAAATTTATTTAATGGCAAAAATTATAGAGGATGCCCAGCAACTGTCCTATAAGTCTTTTCTGAAATTCTAATAGTTTTATGGAAACAATAAATATGCAATATATGAAAAGAACCTTCTTTTAACAATAAACCTCCCACTATTAATTAATTTTTCCATTGCTCGTTGATTAATGGCTAACTTTAATGTACCCAAATGTATCACAAGTCGTTCCTTAATGACCCCTATTAATGAATGATTTTTCATTAATAAACGATTTTTCATTAATTAACGATTTCTAGGGGCGCGGTGGTATAGTGGGTAGAGGTCTAGACTTCGAGTCCCGTCGGGGCGGTCACTTTTTTAACACGAAAAATGGTCGTGCGGTTCCTTGGATATATCTAGTCAAAAATTTCAAAAAATGTCCAAATTGGTCGAACTCGCGTGATTGGGCACCTGTGCAAAATATTTAAAAAAAAACGCAAAACGGGAGGTTATTTATGAAACATTTGGCTACAAAAGTAGGCCAACCCCATCGCTCTAACGTTTTTCATTGGCGAGCAATTAAATAATTTCAACACCAAACTACAAAAATAATGACAAATCACAATGTCAAATTGCGTGATAACCGTAGCTTGCAGAAGAAAACTGATTTCAGATTTGAAATCAGCATTGTTAAAATACTCAGAATCAGTTGAAACATCTCATGCAACAGGTAATACATATTTTTTGTTGCCCAGTGTTATCAGATTTCTAAAATTCATTTTCGGTAGTAATATACCTAGATCGAGGTTAATTATCAGCTAAACCTCTTCTAAATTTATTTTAAAACATAAAATTAATGGTCAGTATAATAATTTATGTTTTAAGCAAATCGGGTAAGCCATAAAAATGTAGATTCACTAGTTACAAAACCACCTACCGAGGCGGATGGCGCTGTCAGTATCATGTAAACTCTGTCAAGTTGGATGCCCTGTTTGTGTGGTTGTCGATCCTAGACAACTCGTGGTTTGTCCGCACGTTGACTCGCTACTTTTCTACTGCTAATTTCAACACATTACTTTCAATTTGAAACCGTCGATGTCGTAATATTTTCATCAATCATCATCTTTTCTGCAATTTTCTAAGTTATCATAATATTTTCAACTATTCACAGAAACTCACTATTCGGTATGCATTAAATCATATTTTTAAGGTTACGTAATTATCATTTGGTTTTTCAACAAGATGGAGCTCCTACGCCTTATGCGCTGCCTGTTTGACAGCATCTACATTTAAGGTTTTCATGTGAATGGTTTGAAAGAAGACGCGATTTTTATATCCAACAAGATCGCCTGATTTATCTCTTTCATTTAAAAAGTTAAATATATGCGACTCAACCGAACTCTTCAGAAGATTTGCAACAACGTGTCGTCAATAAATGCCCTAAAATCACTTCATCAATGTTCCAGAATGTGCGACAACGTTTTGAGAAAAATCTTTTCTACTCTTTGGTGGGCATTGGCATGATTTTTTTATTTTTTTATTGGGGAGCATTTTTTGTAAATAATTGTTTGAAATCAAAAAATTAAAATACTGCTGCAAAGCAAATTTATCGGGCTTTAAAATACTACCCTATTTGACACATATTCCCATTTAAATTTGTTAAGTTAACATTGATGATCAGTGAATCAGTCAAATAACTATACCGGGTGTAACTGAATTCTGGTGGACCCCAAATATCATTTTTATTTTTACAAATATCTTTTTTAAATTTAGTTTTGCGTTCTTAGAAAATAAAGTGTGTATGGATTTTTAATACAAATCCCACACACCGGAAATGACCTTAACTTTTCTATTTCAAATAGAACACCCTATATATTTTTAGATATTTTTTTTTACTTTGGCATGTGCCCTTCAGTCACATCGGTAATGTATTGTTCATATTAAATGAAATAGACATCCACAAACACCCATGCCCTCGCCGAAATTCGAACCCGGCACCCTCCGCATTAGTACTGGCGCGCTAACGCACGCGGCTTAAATAATTTTATTCGTCTCTAAATTCTGAGTTTGGAGATGTATCGTAAGTGACCTTTTGGTTGTTAATCTTTTGTTTAAATGTAATTTAAATTTGTTATTTTGTGTAAATACACCGACAGAAGCGGCTCTTTTTCGCCGCGAATGAAACATACATTGTACTCTCGCTGTTTCTTCCGTGTTATTTGTTTTGCAAAGTGATAATATTATAAATTACAACCTCTCCTATGTGTATGTTGTGTTGCCTTAACGTCATCGTCGAATGCTGGATTAATTCATACGTCCGCCATTTTATTGTCACGTTTTCCACGCAGTTAAAAAGTCATCAATATTACGCCTCCGCGGTCTTTAACGTCAGTGATACTGGTGGCAAACTTCCCTAATAAGCATTATCGAACATTTTCAATACGTAACGCATTGGAGGGTTCCAATTATCCTATCAATTAACGGCAATTTTACATTTTGATGTCGACACCTGTCACGTTTAAGTACTACTAAAATTTTACCACAAATAGTTTGATAATAAGCAAAAACTGTAAAATAAAAAATTTATTTTTGATATAACAAAAGGTCGATTATTAAACCAAAGTAGAAAAATGTAATTTTAATATGGCTTAAAGATTTTTCGATAACGCGTGACCAGACGAGAATTTTAAAATTCGGAGTCTAAACTGTAAAATTATTAGAATTATTATTTATTCTTAATAATATGAAGTACCAATACGTAAGTAATAAAACAATTAATTTTGATTCATTTATGACAAAACATTGTGACGTGACCATCAGGTTACTAAATTAAATATTTTGGGAAAAAAATTCCTCGAACATCATCGTCATCATTTGTTTTTGAGTAATGATGTCATTAATTTCTTTTTTAAATGACAACCCCCTATTTTTGTTATTGATTTTGAGAGATGTTTTCATTGTCGAAGTAGCAGTATAAAAATAATGCGAAATGTGTATTTTTATCAAAGAAAATCTACCTGGTTGAATTTTTTTTTTCCAAAGTATTTTATTTCGGTTTTTTTTTAAGAGCGTTGGCCTCCCTAGGAAGGCTCAAGTGGCTCTGAATTTATTCCATACTTTAAGCGCACACTGTATACAAAATTATATATACATACACCATTAATTTCATTTTAAAAGAGCTAGTCTACCTTCCAAATTTTCTTTTTAAATTTATTAATACTAAAATATTTGTACATTTTTAGCCAATTTTCAGCTTTAGTGTAGCAACAAATTTTGGAGTTGTTTGTTTTCGCGAGTTAAAATACAACCGAGCATTTGATGAACAATTGCTAGACGTAAACACACGGGCATTGTATAAATTCGGCCGTTCACTATAATAAAACCAGGCCGCAGTTAACTTTTGCAGCAAAAATTATAATTGCTTTAACATCGCACCTAGCGGTGATTTACAGGCAGCTATTAACGTCCCGGAAAATAAACTACCCCTGTAGAAATACAACCGCGATTGAGTTGCCGGGAAAGAGATAATTACCACCGAATCGTGTTATTGATGGGTCCCTGTTCGAAGAATTAAATGGGGGATCCCCTGTTGTCGCTGGTGGAAATTACAGTGTTTTCTTTAAAATAAATTAATCGCGGTCGCATATGTATTGAAATGCACATGTCTCTGATTAAAGTTGTTTTGGTCATCATTTTTAACGATTAATTTATTTTTGAAACACACCGTACAATTCATCAGTGCACAGTGGGATAATTCAAATACGCTTTATTTACAATTCAATATATTATTTATCATCCCTACAGAATTCATTCTTGTGTGATTAGTTTTTTTTTTAATTTTATGTTCAGAAAAACATATTTTAGTCGGAAACTAGATGGAAAGATAAAAACGTCTTGAGGAGTTTGATCAAGGCGGCGAATAGGGTGTGAGGACTCCTCAATGACGAATTCGATAAAAGTTCGAGCCGAGGACGGGGACTGAGCTAATCGTGGAAAACTCCGCCATATGACATTTCGATCCCCTTAAGAATGTGAGTTCCTTATCGCACGTATATTGCAGCAAAAAAAAAAATTGGGGCAGATATACTCGATTTTTGTTTCATCGGAGAAACGGGATCAAATTAATACTACACACCAGATTTGAAATTTTCTACATTTAAGAAATTACGCTATCGTGATTTCTCTCAGAAGTTATAGCCAAAAAACAAAATTTTCGAGGGATGCGTTACCTACTTAACATGTTTTTTAAGCCGAAAAAAAATACTTTGACCTCAAATCGTCAAAATTTTATTAAAATCGGAGGAAAATACTTGGGTTAGAGGACATTGCCAGCGGCGGCAAATATAACAATATTAATGCGAACATTAAATATTGTTCCCCCATCAGAACACCTACAGACCGGTTTCGACCTTTCAGATCTCATCAGTGTAGTTAGTTGCTGATGGGAAAACCGTTTCCCCATCAGCAACTAACTACACTGATGAGACATGAAAGGTCCAAACCGGTCTGTAGGTGTTCTTTATACGTTAATTAAAACAGTGATAATAAATTAAAAAAAAATGATTATAATAGCTATTTATGTAACAAGTCCACAATATAGCGCTTTCTTTGAGGAGGCCTTTTATGGCCGAGCGAGGGAAGCGAGAGAGGCTATTAATGGAGGCAAGTCCATGAAGTGCTATTGTAGACGAGTTGCATATAAAGCTTTATGTTCGACTGCTTTTAGCATTTTTAAATACAAACTGAAGCAATTTATTTATATATGTATACACTGGTGGAGAAAAATGAAACTCTTGAAATTCGTGAAATTTCAACCATTTTCAAACCGCCATAACTTGGCGTATTTTCAATCCATTTTGATGAATCTTTAAGGGCGAAAAACTTTGAAGGGTCTTGTTTAAAGTCATACATGCGAACTTAAGCGTAACGCCTTCCGCCCCCCTCTAGCACCCCTGTGAAATAAAAGTTTTTTTCAGGAAACCATGTCCAACTTTGACGATGTCTATAGGGTTGGAAATTTTTTTTCGAATCGATCCACCATAAAGGCATTAAAATTTGATCAATTCCCTACGCAGGACTCGAAGAATGAAGTTTCTACGATGATTTGACACCAAGTTATGGGTTTTTCGCAAATAACTTTTCAACAAAATTTGATGATTCTTTCGGGAACTTGTACCGAGTAGGAAAAAATGTGTCGACTTGATCCACCAAAAGGGCATTGAAATGTGTTCAATTACCTGCGCAGGACTCAAACAACAAAGTTCCTACGACGATTTGGCACAAAAAAAATTTCCATCTCAATTCATTCTCGAAATTTTTGTCGATTCAATGGCTCGTGCAAACAAATACAATTTATCCCGCCAAATTCCAACCTCTTGTACCCCCGATATTTTTTTTTTGGTTGGTCGAAAAAAACGCCATATGCTTGCTTTGATTTTGTCAATTTGTCACTGGGGGGGGGGGGGGGGGGGTCGCAGCGCGAGGTGAAAACAACCGCCCTCGATGATCTCCTGCTAACTCTTGAAGTCCGTGTCGCAGCATAATGAAGATGAGTCTCTACCCGCTGTGCGCCGATTTACCGAGGGCATCGTTAAGACAGTTTTCGCAGAATAATTAGTGAAAATGTGCAGCTGCCAGTGCCAACACAATGGACTGTTGATCCGCACCCCCCCCAGCTGCCTGCGTACGTGACGAAATCGGCTCGAACCCAAATTGTTGTTGGAAGAGCAATTTGCCGGTTCGAACACGTGCCCTGACCTTGTCGCTCCTGCCACACCCTACCAGCACCATCACCCGCAACCCGGAGAAGAGTAGGGCGTGGACCCTGTAAAAGGCCACGGAGCGCTCTCAAGAGATCAGTCGTTTTTGACAATCAGTAGACTCAGAATTTGACTCCATGATTCGACACAACACAACAGTCAGAATGCCCAAGTCGCCGTCGATCGACCGACGCGGCCACAGCCGCCGCAGCCGCTTCTACCACCGCCGCCGTTTTTGCAGTCGCCGCATTAGCCGCCGCAGCCAACGGCTTCCATTACCGTCGAGCCACTAGTCACTCATCCGCGAACTCGCCTATCGTCCCCGTACTTCACGAACGTTGAGTGAATTGTTGGTGACTATTTACTTTTTGTGACTGTTTTCTGTTTGTGACATTATTTCTTGACTTTTTTTTTTTGGTTCCCGCGTTTGCCGATCGCTCGGAAGCGATGCTCTGATGCCACGTTTGCTACAGTAATGAAGGTGTGTTTTCTAAATTTTTAATCAATGTGAAAAATCGTCTAAAGACACCCTCTAAGGGAGGATAATGTCAGATTTAACTTTCGGCACCTAATAACCAGTAATAGCGCTCGATATGACATTTTTAATTGTCACTATTTTTACAATAATTTAGCTGAATATATGTTCAGAGTAACCCAACAGGATAGCCATGTAAAAGGCCAGAGCGCTCTGAAAACTTCACTTAGAACTCAGAATCAAATCATTCAACATCCAATTCGATTGACATCAGTCGGAAAAGAGTTTACCAGCCGAAACGCCGCCGATCTATCGATGCCACGCAGCCGCCGCCGCCGCCGTCAGACATTCCAGTACTTCGTGAACATTCAGAGTTGGTGACTATTGTTTTTGTGTTTATTTTTCGTGACTTTATTTTATTGACTTCCGTGTACATATTATTATATTTTTGAATTATATTTTTGAAATTTTTTTGTCATTGTATAAACTTTCTCCGTGTGTAAATAATAGCGATTGTTATCGCGCCAATCAGACTATTTCTGCCTCCACCCCGTCCTTCGTTTCGTGTGCTGTGTTTCATAGCTGCACCGACTCCAAGAGGTTTTTCACACCACGCGTTGCATCCCCCGTGATAAGTGTAGCCCAACTCGAGGCCGATTTCGAGCCCACGACCTTAGGATGGCAGCTACAACGACCTAGCGATGCAGAGGAACACCAGGATCGACCCCGTTATATCAGACCCCAACGGGGCCGTTCTAGTCCTTGTTGACCTTGCACGATGGCTACGACGGCGTTTATCGGGCCAGAAAAGAATTCCGTGCTAACATCACCCCGGACTGCACAACTCCAGCCACACCTCGATCCAGGAAGCCCAGCCACACCACCTATACCAGCGATGACGGATAGAACGGGCTGTACGTCGGCAGTACCAACATCCCGACGGCAACTAGGATCAGCACCAGGGCTGCGCCCGATCTTAGTGCAGTCAGCATAGAGAGGGCAACAGTCGTCACGGGAGAGGGTAGCTGGAAACAACTGATTCCCATGTCCATGGAAAAACGAGCGCCTGCCGCTATCGCAGGCCGACACCAGCAGTGCGATCGCCTTTCAGATGCCCTCCATCACTATAAGGAAGGACAACTGGAAACGCGTAGTATCCATTGCAGTAGAACGCCCTATCGCCGTCGCTCCACCACCGACTTCGCTACCAATCGTGGCAAAAACCACGCCGAGGATTCTCCTGTCTGTATAGGTGACCCATCTTCCATCACCGAGGGAAACACCGGGGCCGTGTGATCACACGGCTACCCTAAAGCCGGTCGCCATCATAACAATTGTGCCTGCTCCGACACCGCTTATCTGGACAACCGCTGCTGTCCAGACTTGCCTGAAGAGGGCCACACCAGAGCCGCACAATCAGATGTGTGGATTCCAGCCACACGCCCCTAGTCGAAGATGTCGCCTGAGGAAGAGACACTCTCCGGCCCAACTGCAACTGCCCATCAACCAAAGATGCCGCACCAGCCATCCGAGGCACCGCAG
Source organism: Ocypus olens (assembly GCA_910593695.2). NCBI lineage: Eukaryota > Metazoa > Arthropoda > Insecta > Coleoptera > Staphylinidae > Ocypus > Ocypus olens. The sequence continues at coordinate 25,639,192 of OU343065.1, read as the reverse complement.
CTCCTGTAGACGCCGCAAGCAGCGAACGCCCTGCCTAAGGGACGCGACCCGGCACACCCGCGATCCACACCGAAGTTACCACCACGACTACGGGCCGCGAGTGCCCCGACAAGAGACGTCGAGACGCCGCCCCCGACCAGCATGGAAAACCGTTCCAAAATACGAATACGCTATCATATCATCAGTAGAGATGTGTCTAAACATGACGATACCATTATTTATTTAATCTCGTAGAAAATTGTACCTTATATCAACATGGTTACTTCGATTGTGGAATAGTGAGTTCTCAAAAAGCTTCAACGGTCCTTGAACCATACCAATTTTCAGCATTAGATTGCGAAGGAATATGTACTCCATAGTCGCCTCGGATATAGCCATGTACTCCTCTTCATTTGAAGATAATGCCACAGTACATTGTTTTTTTTTTGATTCCCAGGATATTAGAGAATATGCCCATAGAAGACAATAACTGGTGAATGATTTTCTATCGGTTTGGTCGCTTCCCCAGTCAGCGTCTACAAATCCTTTAATTTCTGCTATATCTAGACTATAGCATAGACCAAAATCGGCAGTTCTTTGAGGTATCGTAAGATGCGTTTCGCATTAAGCCAATGTTGTTTTTCCTAGCAGTGGCTAAACTGCCCTAAATAGCTAACAGCGTAGAAAATATCAGGCCTCGTTGATATAGACAGGTAAGTCAGTTCACGAAATGGAAATTTCATTTCCTCATCTTCTGAAGTGTTTTTTTCTTTTGTCAGCTTTACATTTGTGTCTAGTGGTGTCAGTACGTAGTTGCAATATAATATATTACGACGTTGCAGTAGTTCCATGTGTCGGAACCAGCACCGCCCACAACACCAGCCCAGACGCACCACCTACAACCACCCGCATGCGGGAACACACATCAAACGTGAATAATTGACAACACCATCCATGACCAAAACACCTCCAGCTCCAGCCGCTCCATGCTCCGCCCTAGCATTCAATGCACCAGCTGCCCCAAGGGCAGGAGAGACAATCCGCACGTCTTGTTGCCCGCTGCGCCAGTGCACCCCAGGATCACAGCTCATCCCCAGCCAGGACTAGACGTGACTGCTCCGAGGATGCGACCAGCATCCCAGGACCCAGGTATCGAGAGATGCAGAGATTCGAATCCCTTCGCACCGTAACCGCGGAAGGATCTCTAAGAAGGAGCGTCGAGAGCAGCTAGTGCTGCCTCCCCGCGACGCCCTGCAGCAGTTCCCAGTGGAACTTGGATCCGGTGTGGGAAGACCAAATCTCCTCACACCTCAACCTCGGAAGGATTCACCCTCTTGATGACATTCCCACGATGACAACTGGCAGCTATCATATATACATACTTTCTACGCTCTTCAAAATTCTCTCGTTTTCCGGGGCCGTTTATTATCGGCGCTTAGTTTATGTACGCGTCTTATGTCGGGTTTACACGATGCCAATCGAAGAAACAATTATCGGGGCCAGTTGCGTGAATGTCTGGGGCCAGTCCAATTGAATGAGAACTTGTTCACACGGCGAAACTATTGGCGGAGTGCTCATCGTCTGTTGTATCTCATGATGAACTGGAAGTAATGTGTGAGCTACACCGAATCCTTCAATGTTTAAATTTTCGGCCATTGCAGTAAGTGCTAGCTCGCGTTGATCCCACAGGCACCTATGCTCCTTGTGTAACTTCACGAATTTTAAATATAAGTCATCACTCCGTTTAGGAGCCATATTTTTCCAATAAGCAATAGAAAATTAAAATAAGCAATTAAAAACACACACGTAGCAGTCTCGACTGACAAAGCAAACTGGCCCAAAACGAGAGATCTACTATTCTACAACGTTCACACGGCGCCAATGTCTAGATAACTGTCTGGATAGCGATGGGGGGGGGGCGTCACTGCGCCCAGTCAATTGTCCTCTGTCTACTCCTGGAGACAATCGAATTTTAGGACAACTGGCAGGGCAGTTGGTAAGCCAATTGGCCAGAGGTGTGTACACGTAGCCAATAATTTTATGCCAGTAAGTTGTCTCCTCAATTAATATCGTGTAAACCCGGCATTAACAAATGCGTAATTATCTTAATTTGCACTTCATGAGCTGATTGCTCCTTTTCAATATTAACATAAATTCCGGATTATTGAAATTTCCAAACGAGTTAATTTTAGTACAGCTGCGAGTAACAACACAATGAAGATGAGCCTCTACTCGCTGTGCGCCGATTTACCGAGGGCATCGTTAAAACCGTTTTCGCAGAACAATTATACCTCATTTAATAACCAGGCGGACTAAACGCGAAAGTCACATTTACACTATCAAAAGTCACCAGAAAAGTAACCAGACATGTTTTGGCGGTAAAAATAAAATTATTTCAAATTCGTTTATCCATAACATTCATTCAACAATTATATCAACACATAAATTAATTCTAGGCAAATTTTCTTGATTATGCAGTCAGTGTGAATTCTGTGAAACTCCGTACTTCTAGCCAATCCTAAATATAATGTATGTTTATAATTCGATCCCATATTGCAATAACTTGCGCCACACTTACCTAATGAATCGATAATTTTGTGTACGACGGCAGTAGGTTTTAAGGCCTCTTGTATTAAAGTTTTATATAAGATACTTTTGGATTGTTTTTCCTCGAGCGTTAATGCTCCAAAATCCAATCATTTCCGTTTTTTAGGGGGCGAAAAAGACACCAAACTTGTGCCGGGTATATATCCATAGTTAAAAATAAAATAACTATTTCCAAGAAAATCGCGGGATGAGAGGAATCCATTCTTACACGATCAACGGAAGAAATAACTGGCTAAAAACACAAAAACTGAGGCGAAACGCGTGTAACCGGTGGGACACAAGGAACGGCGAGCGATCAGCTGATCATAAGAACGGCCATTACTGTTTTAAGCAGTTTGGGCCTGTGTAAAAACGGCGCCCGTTTGGCCAATTACAACAACGTATTTTCGCGGCTATAATTTGATTTAGTCCGCCTGGTTATTAAATGAGGTATAGTGAAAATGTGCAGCTGCCAGTGCCAACACAATAGACTGTTGATCCGCACCCCCAGCTGCCTACGAAATTGGCTAGAACCCAAATTGTTCTTGGAAGAGCAATTTGCCGGTTCGAACACGTGCGCCGACCTCGACGCTCCCGTCACACCCTACCACCGCCACCACCCGCAACCCGGAGAAGAGTGGGGCGTGGACCCCGTAGAAGGGCAAAGAGCGCTCTGAAGACTTCACTTAGAACTTAGAATCAAATCATTCAACATCCAATTCAAGTCGGAAAAGAGTTCACCAGCCGAAACGCCGCCGACTCCGCTGCCGCCGCCACCGCCGCCGACTCCGCCGACTCCGTATTTTTCGGAGACTCCGCCGACTTCGCCGACTCCGTATTTTTCGGACATTCCAGTGCTTCGTGAACATTGAGTGTTGGTGACTATTGCTTTAGTGACTGTTTATTTTTCGTGACTTTATTTTATTGACTTCCGTGTACAGGTCGGCAAAATTGTGGGCGGTACCTTCGAAAGGCGCTCTCGATAGATTTCGTGAATAGTTCGCGCGCCTGGTACATTATTTTTCAGTATAGAGGAGAGCGCCCGATTGAGTTTTAAATGAATAGCCCACGCGAAGAATAAATGCTTGTTTATTACAGAGACTGTACTCGGCCGGCAGTAGAGAGAGAGAGAGCTTTCACTTCCTCTCTGCACGTCTGGCCAACTTACATTTGCCATCCTGTACATTTGTATATTTTTTTATGTCATTGTAATAACTTTCTCCGTGTGTAAATAATAGCGATTGTTATCGCGCCAATCAGACTATTTCTGCCGCCACCCCATCCTTCGTGTTTCTTGTGCTGTGTCTCATAGCTACACCGACTCCAAGAGCTAGCTGGAGGTCATCGAGGATGGTTTTTCACCCCCCTTCCTCGTCACAAAGGTCGCCCAACACGAGGCCGAATTCAAGCCCACGACTTGAGGATGACAGCTGCAACGACCAAGCGATGCAGAGGAACACCTAGATCGACCCCGCTACACCGACTCTAAGAGCTAGCTGGAGGTCATCGAGGGCTGTTTCTCATAACCCCCCTCCCTCACAAATGTCGCCCAACTCGAGGCCGAGTTCAAGACCACGATCTGAGGATGAGAACTACAACGACCAAGCGATGCAGAGGAACACCAGGATCCACCCCTCTACACCGACTCCAAGAGCTAGCTGGAGGTCATCGAGGGTGGTTTTTCACTATCCCCCCCTCACAAAACTCGAGGCCGTGTCCAAGCCCACAACCTGAGGGTGACAGCTAAAACAAGCAAACGATGCAGAGGAACACCAGGATCGACCCCGCTACACCGGGGCTAGCTGGAGGTCATTGAAGGCGGTTTTTCACAACCCCCCCCCCCCCTCCCCACAAATGTCGCCCAACTCGAGGCGGAGTTCAAGCCCACGACCTGAGGATGACAGCTACAACGACCAAGCGATGCAGAGCAACACCAGGATCGACCCCACTACACCGACTCCAAGAACTAGCTGGAGGTCATCGAGGCCGGTTTTCCACACCACGCGCAGCACCCCAGCCCCATGACAAATTTTTGATTGATGACAATTGAATTGAAAGCCCCTGAAATCGCAATTACTTATCTCAAAAAATATAAGTACAAAAAAGCAAATTTCACTTGTGAGACGTTACGGGGATTCCCCTATTTGAAATGGCCGGCTCTGATATTTCTTATATTGAACGCGGCTTTATAAAGGTATATTAGATTGCACACGAAAACAAGGGGAAATCCCTTAGATTGTGTATTTTCGTTGATACCGTTTCGTACGTAAGTTTAAAAATAGATGTAGCACTTGACCGGACAGTTTTGCTGGAAATTTCAAGATGTAATTTGCCACCCCCTAACCCTGCGCTCGCTGCGGTGCACGCCTTGCAAACCGAATACAGCAGCCCTGTTTAGATCAAGGAAAATTCACTCTTCTCTAAAACAAAATCGTTATATCCTCGTTGAGGATACGCTATCTGTACCTATATATCTCTTAAAATTATTGAGATCCCCTATATGTATAATTATTGAAACTAGCCCGTATTGAATGAAAGTGGTAGTAACAAACTGTGAGGGGTGAATTCCACTGCTCTGTAATATAAGAAACTAGTTGCTAGGGCAACTGTAAGTATCCGATATCAAAGGAAAGCATTCCCGTATACTGCACAAGCTAAAATTTTATTCCGGCGAAGCATTACGAATGCATGTAACAAGTATATATTTTTCAGATGGGTTAACTGTCCAAACATATTCTGCGGGTAGTTTCGAGTAAGATGTAACTAATTCCTATAAATATTTATTCGAATAATATTGTTTCATCCACTTCCCTCCGATCCCGTGGCTTGCTTATTTTATTTATAGCGGATCACCAGTGCTTACCTTGGCGAACAAATTAAATTATTAACGATTCGCCGAATTATTTATATAAATGCAGTGTAACAAATACACGTGAAAAAGGGATTATGTAAGGGAAACCTTTCTCAACCCTCGGACGGTCGGTGGTCGTAATAAATGATTACTTGATTTAATTATGTTTAACTTTGTTGATGTATATCAGGACGTCCCGCTTTTATTATCTAAGGTTGCAGCAGCACTGTCCCTTCGCTACGACTAATTATCCGGACCGGACGGACGCTGGCTGTGCTGAAATTTTGACGGGGTTTCAGTTTCCCAGCCTGAAACTGGATGCCGGCATTATCGTGAGCGTTACGGCTGAATACCGTCGGCGGCAGTCGTCGGTTTCCTGTTTTATGTTGCCGCTCCGAGGGACTAAATTTTTATTATCATAACACTGTTTTACCTAAATAAACTTTAAAACTCGTGTACCGGAATATATATTGCGGGAAAATGTATTGTAATTTATATGTTTGCGCGTATATACATGTAAATTTGGGTTATGATTATGAAATATTACATTTACGTAAGCTTTCTCTCGCCAGAGGCCAAGGATTTTTGTTTATTTTTGTAAAATTAAGAATTGATTACTGGAACCAAAATTAGGTTATTGAAATGAGTGATAAATTTGTAAACAAGCGCGGATTTACGCATGTGCGAAGTGGAAAATGGGGAACCGATCACGCGGATGCCAAAAAGTATAAAAAATGGTGATGTGGCCATCATGTTACTTTCTCCGACTTGATAGCATCATAGCCATTTATATTTACGTTATCATGGTTTATTTTTAATTGAAATCATATTTTGAATGTACATCGAGTGGATGAAACTGACGTTTAAAACGTCAAAATTATAAAAGATGAAAAATTATACTTCAAATTCAAAAACTCAGTTTACTCAAAAACTAAAGGGATTCTTTATAAGTTGTTAATTTTAGCATTCTCTACAATTATTGTTAACATAAATTTGCTGTAACTACAGGGTGCTTCAAAACATGTATACACACTTTGAACTTCCATAGAAAATTTATTTACCGTTCTACAAAGTTAAATTTCAGGAAATTAGAAAGCTGAAAGTCCAATGTAAATGAAACATAAATAACAAATGTTAATACTGTTCAAATTGGTGACCTGCAGCATCAATACAATTCTGAGTACGAGTCACCACTGATTCTGTAGTACATCGTATCAAAACGTCCAATGAGATTTCTCTACACACGGCTTGAATCTCATTCCAAAGAATGTCTAGATTACGTGGTTTACGTTTGTACACCTCATTTTTTACTGTGCCCCATAAGAAGAAATCCAGTGGTGTAAGGTCTGGGGAGCGTGCTGGACTTCCAGTACCACTTAATAACCTGCTTACGTTCTTCAAAACTCAAACGTACGTCCGCCATGTTGATATTACAACTTCCAACTGACAATATAACATAGAGGGACGATTATGCTGCCACCTGGCGAAGAAATATAACATTAGCCTTGTAGAGTGGGAAAACTACGATAGTTTAAAGTGTGTATACATTTTTTTGAAGCACCCTGTATTATCGTTTTATAATTATAAACCAAAAATTAAAAAAAAAAAAATAATTTTTTTCTCGAATAGCATTAATTTTATGAAAAATGTTTTCAAGCAAAAGATGTTCATTTCTTTCTTGTCTTCAAAGTTTATTTAAATATTTTTGTGATATTTTTCATCTTTAAGAAAATATTGGCAAAAAAACAAAAAACAGTTAAGGTAAACGCCCATTTCCGGTGTACGAAATTTTACCAAAAGCTTAACAGTTCTTCAGATTATCAAATAATATGGATGTTCAAAGGTTCATATCAATTGCTCTATTAGTTTTTGAGATACAGCGCGCACAGACACACACACACACACAAAAACACAAAAAAAAATTCCAGAAATTGTTAAAATGGCATCTAGGGACCCCAAAACGGATATTTCCGTAAAAAAAATTGAAAAAAAAAATCACAATTACAATACTTTCTCGTACTTCGTAACGGAGAAAGTAAAAACTGAAAAAACAGATTTTTTTATATCCTTGTTATTTGAGGTGACGTTCTTATAGCACTTTTTTTTATTATCTAATTGTTGGCATAAGATTTAACGAGTAATAGAAGATGCAAAATCAAGTTAGCCAGTTATCTCCAAAATATTTAACGGTGATCAATTAAAAAAATGGTGATGTGGCCTTCATGTTACTTTCTCCGACTTGATAGTTATCAAGCTAGTATTACACCTTTAATTTATTGTATTTTAGTAAAACCTGTATAGTTCATTCTTACATCTTTCAATTGTTTATATTTATATATGTATTATTATTATTATTTAAAAGGAGATTCCGTTAATAAACATTATTATTATTATTATCACTTATATTTACACTTTCATGGTTTATTTTCAATTGAAATCATATTTTAAATGTACATCGAGCGTTGTGTAAACTCAGATGAAACTGACGTTTAAAACGTCAAAATTATAAAAGAGAAAAATTATACTTCAAATTCAAAAACTCAGTTTACTCAAAAACTAAAGGGATTTCAAAGAAAACTTATTCTTTATAAGTTGTTCATTTTAGCATTGTTTACAATTATTATTGACACAAATTTGCTGTAACTATTATCGTTTTATAATTATAAAACAAAAATTTAAAAAATAATAAATGTTTTTCTCGAATAAAAATGATTTTATGAAAAATGTTTTCAAGCAGAAGATGTTCATTTCTTTGTTTTCTTCAAAGTTTGTTTAAATGTTTTTGTGATATTTTTTATATTTAAAAAATATTGGCGAAAAATAAAAAACAGTTTAGGTAAACGCCCACTTCCGGTGTATGAAAGTTTACCAAAAGCTTTTCAGTTCTTCAGATTATCAAATAAGACGGATGTTCAAAGTTTCATATCAATTGCTCTATTAGTTTTTGAGATACAGCGCGCACAGGCAGACACACATACACAGACACACATTTTTTTTTTCCAGAAATTATTAAAATGGCATCTAGGGACACCAAAACGGATATTTCCGTAAAAAAAATTTTTGAAAAAAAAATACAATCACAATACTTTCTCGTACTTCGTAACGGAGAAAGTAAAAATGGTGATGTGACCATCATGTTACTTTCTCCGACTTGATGGTATCATAGCCATTTATATTTACGTTTTCATGGTTTATTTTCAATTGAAATCATATTTTAAATGTACATCGAGCGTTGTGTAAACTCGGATGAAACTGACGTTTAAAACGTCAAAATTATGAAAGATGGAAAAATTATACTTCAAATTCAAAAACTCAGTTTACTCAAAAACTAAAGGGATTTCGAAAAAAATTTACTCTTTATAAGTTGTTCATTTTAGTATTCTCTACAATTATTATTAACATAAATTTGCTGTAACTATTATCATTTTATAATTATAAACCAAAAATAAAAAAAAATAATAATAAATGTTTTTCTCGAATAAAAATGATTTTATGAAAAATGTTTTTAAGCAAAAGATGTTCATTTCTTTGTTGTCTTCAAAGTTTGTTTAAATATTTTTGTGATATTTTTCATCTTTAAGAAAATATTGGCAAAAAACAAAAAACAGTTAAGGTAAACGCCCACTTCCGGTGTACGAAATTTTACCAAAAGCTTTACAGTTCTTCGGATTATCAAATAATATGGATGTTCAAAGTTTCATATCAATTGCTCTATTAGTTTTTCAGATACAGCGCGCACAGACAGACACACAGACACAGACACACACACACACAAACTTTTTTTTCCAGAAATTGTTGAAATGGCACCCAGGGACCCGAAAACGGATATTTCCGTAAAAAAAAATTTTGAACAAAAAATCAAATCGTACTTCGTAACGGAGAAAGTAAAAACGTGAAATGAAAATTTTTAGAAAATTATGATTGAATATCGATAGAATTACCTGTAGTTTGTATCCGGACAATAAAGCGTGCATGTGATTGTATTTAGTCATTTTACATCATGCAATCTCGGATCATCGATTTTAAGCACCAGAACTTATAGGAATCCTGTCTCACTGTTAATATCCTTGCACCGCATAATAATGTTTTATATTTAGTTTTCGAAATCACTATTTCTAGAGCAACTGAAAGAAATTTTCATAAATGGTAGGTAACGTCGTTATAGTCAAGTGTACGTTAAGTTTGCATGTAGAAGCGTTTTATTTCTCATACTACGCCCAGAATTCATTGGTGCGAGGTTTTATCGACAAACAATAATATTTATTGGTGTGATCGACCTCATTATTGCAGTAAATATTTCAGCGGTTCTCATTGCTTCGTTTCAGACTATCCTCCGCCCGTTTCGTATGTTTCTGATCTCACCATTTTATTATCAGCCATGCCATTAATCGATAAACTGGACTATACATGTAACGCCGTTACGGGAAAGTGATTGGTGCCAAAGCTGTTACCACAGAACTGTTGGTTGCAGCATGCGAATACCCAACAACTATTTCACAGTGGTCTGGATAGCGATCGCAGTGCGAATTAATGGAAAAAATCAACTTTCAAATATGGCAGAATAAATAAAGAAGCAGTTATAAGTAGGTCCGCGACAAGGTGCGAAGCGAAAATTGCCGCCCCCTTTCGATGTGAAGAGGGGGTAGAGAAAATGAACACCATTGATCGGAGTGTCTCAAAATTATTTAGAAAGAAAGAATTTCTGTATAAACAAAGAGATACGTTCATAGATTTCGCGCTTGCATCCACGCGAAAAGGATAAACAATCATCTCCTATTTCACGAACGTACGTCTTACAAAAAAAGTATTTTAGATGGATTGATTTTTTGTACGAGCGCCAATTTTAAACCAATAGTTTAAAAATTGTAAAAACCAATAAGATTTGGTAGGCGCCAAGGTTAGGGCACCCCTAACAACACCGCTTAGCGCGGCCCTGGCCTTTTTCAGCAGAGCAATACTTGAAACCTATTTAACGCAGCTAGCTCTCATGCGAACCGTTTTCAATCGACCAAAAAAATAAGCTAAAAGCTTAAGAAGGGTGAAAATTTCAACTACCTTTGAGAGGAAAGACATTTTTTTTATTATCACTTAAACCAAACGTGAGCTTACACATTTATAACTGTAAATCACCTGTGATGGAATTATTAATTAAAACAAGTTATTACAGCAATATCACCATACAATTGTTATATCACTGTAGCGTAATTAATTTGCAAATCGATTTTATGACGTCCGTTCGATTTGAATATAAATTTTATTGCAGATTATAAAAATTAATTCGCGAGCACAGTCGTAATTTGATCTGACCGATAAACGGAATGAGCTTCGTATAAATTATATCGCGAATATCCGATTATGCAATTTATTTTTAGCAAAAAAGTGTACAAATGTAAAAAAATATTGACAATGTTATTTTATAAAAGAGCTTGAATTACGCACGAAATATTTTATATCTGTGATTTTCCTTATAACCACCGCCTTGGTTTATGACTATAATAGTTATACAATAACGTCTAATTTACGTTTAGGCCGTTTCAAACATCGCCAAAATCGTGAAAATTATCGTGAAGCTCACTTTTCTATCATCGTCAATAAGCAAACCGGTCTTTACTGCAAAACCGAAATCTCATTAATTATAAAGTTTAATTTGACGTAAAAGAGACGGCATATTGAACCATACTTTTTAGACAATGCGGGTAAGAATATTACTGTCAGTTGAGATCACTAAAGAGCTTTGCTGCGCTACTTTTTGGGATATGAAATGATCGGACTTGCTGTTTACTTTCAACAGGTTGGTGCCACATGCTACATAGTTGCTACATAGTTGGCCAAGCAATGACCAATTTGCATTTAATGTTTGACGTGTCATAGAAATTCCGCGATACCATATAACCACCTAGATCGCCCAGACTTTCGTTGTGTTTAGTCACACAGTTAGTTTTTCAAGCTTAAGTTGCTGTACGTGAAATAGTGAAATATAAAATTAAGAAAATTAACTGGTAACGGATCAAATAAATTTGTTTGGTTTGTCTGTTGGGCCCCAAAACTACCACCTTTCTCAACAGTGCAGAAGGAGGTGAATTAATTATTTTGAATCGTTTTGCTTAACCCCCGCTGCTAAATTTCGCTTCCCCCTTCCGTCAAACTTAATGGAGTTATTTGATACGCATTAAATAGACAACTGATATGTTGTCGTCGGATTTTTACTCTTCGAAAAAAAAATAAAAAAAAAAATAATAATAATAATAATAAATTGTCTTTATTGCGAGAAAAAAAAATAAAAGTACAAGAAATATCATGGCAGAGTAGGCGAAGTTCAGTGAGGTAGTAACCTCTTACTGCTCTTCCACTTAACCTACTAATTTACTAAACTAAAACTAAAACTAAATTAAGCAATTGAAAATCGGCCGTAGATCGTAAACGGTGCGCCCTACGAAAAATATAGCCCTTACCTTTTCGAGCAAAATGCAATTTCGTTTAAATTTCTCACGTCGGATTAAAAATGGCCACTATATATTTTTTTGTTGAAATCGGGGGTGATTTTCTTTGAATAACTCCTCGAGGGTTAGAGATATCAAAAATTCGCAAGAGATATAAAATGTAGAGAGGAGCTGGTTCTACAAAAATCTGTCGTAATCACAAGGGCAAGCGCGCCCTTTTTTCCGGAAGCGTCCGAAATGTGATTTTTTAGAAAAACGGCTGAGGGGTTGCAACCGCAGGTTGCACCCCAACTTCCTATAGTAAGCTTTGTGTCCCAATGCAGTGGGTATTTTTTGAGCCTAGTCCTGGTTTTCCAGCTCAAAAATCCAGGGAGGAGATAGTTTTGGCGTGAACCACTGCATGGATTTTCAAAAATTCACCCTATAGTAATTGGGTAACTTAAAAAATTGCGGATTTCACGGGCCCCCAGAGGACGTTTGCGACTTTCGGAAAAAAATTAAAAATTGGAAAAAATTTTTTTTAAGGGATTGGCAACCCTTTCTTTGAAGGGGTGGTCGGAGGGGGTTGAAATGTTAATAGTCTTGTTCTTGAAGTATTTGTGATTTTTCTGAAAATTTCAACCCTCTACCTATTACAGTTTTTGAGATCTCGCACTTTAGGGCTCTTCGAAAAAAAAAATTCAAAAAAATAAAAAAATAAAAAAAATAATAATAATAAATTGTCTTTATTGCGAGAAAAAAAAAAAAAGTACAAGAAATATCATGGCAGGGTAGGCGAAGTTCAGTGAGGTAGTAACCTCTTACTGCTCTTCCACTTAACCTACTAATTTACTAAACTAAAACTAAAACTAAATTAAGCAATTGAAAATCGGCCGTATGTAGTATGTAGTAACGAAAGGTGTATTTTAATTATCCGCAGTCTCCTGCCCATTTGGAAGCCAATATTCGACAAGATTTTACCCACATTTTTCCAAATTATGCGCCACATCAAGGAACGTGTTCAAACGACCCGAAGCTAGTGGTGGCCATTTGCCGAATATATTTTTATCAAAAAAAAAAAGGAATTGTAATAATGACAATAAAATATTTGTATCGTATTTAAAAAAAATCTTTATTTATATCGTCAATAAACAAAATATTCACTGAATAGTTACCTTCAATATTGCTTCCAATTGTATTACTAGAGAAACAAGATGCCACATACACAGAATCAATGGACATTAGTGATGCAGATGTCCGTTAGTTTTAGGTACATTACTCGTTACTTTGTATTCGTTACTGAGTAGCTTTTAAGTAGACCTTAAAAAAATATTTCAAAGAGACTCTCAGTCTTCTTTTTTTAAATTTTTGAGTTTATCCCCAAAAATTTTACCACCCCCTTCGATCAAAAACAGTTTCGACAAATGAAGACTGATCGCTTTGATTTGTTCAACAAAGACTCTCCTCCCCCTCCTGCGCATCCCTACCCAGTTTCACCGCCGTGCGTAGACCAGTCTCGGAGTAACTCGGGTTACCGTACGGAACGTAAAATTCACCCCCGGGGCGCGGAGGCAAATTTTTTGGAAATTTTTCCAGCACGGTCCAATGCAGCACCGATGCCTCTATCGATCCTTCCTGGTGCCGCCCGCCGGACTCTACCCCACCACTCCCCGTGAAATAAAAAATCCAAAAAAAAGCATGTGTCAAAATTCGAAAACACCAAACGATTTCTTTCCAATTTTGTTTCCGATACTCCCTACAGCGAGCGGAACATCTCTGCCAATTTTAGCAAAAATCGTTAGAGCCGTTTTGGAGCAACGGCCTTATATATAAAACTTCAGGGGTTCGCCGAAACGCCGCCACTGATTTTATTTTTGCTATTGAAGGATCCGTCTGTGGCGGGATCTCTTCACAAAGCATCCGCCTACATTATTTATACCAACACACTTTTTGATTTGGTGCCCCCTTAACGAGACATGATTTTTCAAAAAGTGACCAAATTTTTCGTTTCTTTCGCGGACGTATTTTTTTCTATTTAAATCTAAGAGCTCAAACTTCTAGGATTAGAAGAGGGATAACGTGCTTTGATTTGTTATTTTTTCAAAAATTTTAAAAACACCCCCTTCCCTTCCGGAGCCGTCATTTGGCCCGGTCCCCGAGTTCGTTTTGCTTCCAAGGAGGACGTATTTTTTTCTATTTAAATCGAAGAGTTGAAACTTTTAAAATAGGTAGGGGATCGAACGAGCCTTGAGCTGTAATTTTTCCAAAACCCCTCCGGCGCCGGGGCGATTTTTAAACGACGAAAAAACACGACAGAGGAGAAGTTTTTTGGCGGCCGAGCGGGAGCGTGACGCCTATTTTTTTTTAGACTTTAAAAAATATTTCAAAGTCTCTTCGTCTCCTTTTTTTATAATTTTTGAGTTTTTCCCCAACAATTTTACCACCTCCGTTGGTCAAACATTGGTTATTTCGACAAATGGAGGCCCATCGCTTTGATTTTTTCAACAGAGGCCCTTCTCCCACTCCGACGCATCCCTAACAAGTTTCACCGGAGCACGTAGACTGGTTTCGGAGTCATCCAACTACTCCGTAAAAATCACCTCCTGGGGGTGGAGGCAAATTTTTTGGAAATTTTTCTGGCACCGTCCGATGCACCACCGATGGCTTTATCGATCCTTCCTGGTGCCGCCCCTCTGACTCTACCCCACCACCCCCTGTGAAATAGAAAAACCCGAAAAAAGCAAGTATCAAAACTCGAAAACGATTTCTTTCTAATTTTTTCCAGATACTCCCCTCGGCTAACGGAACATCCCTGGCAATTTTAACAAAAATCGTTAGAGCCGTTTTCGAGCAACGGCTTTATATATGAAATTTCCGGGGTTCGCCGAAACGCCGCCACTGACTTAATTTTTGCTCTTGAAGGATCCGTCGGTAGCGGGATCTCTTCACCAAGCATCCGCCTACATTATTTATTTTAACACACTTTTTGATTTGTTGCCCCCTTAACGAAATATGATTTTTTTAAAAGCGACCAAATTTTTTTTTGTTTCCACCCTTTTTTTGGGGTCGTATTTCTTTCTCAACTCAAATGTCAAATTTCTATCAAAACCAAAGCGAAAACATACAAAATTCTTACATAAAGTGCATATTTTTTAAAATATTGATTTTCTCCAAAAACTGCCCGAAACGATTCAAAATCATGTTTTATTTTTTTCAACCCTTTCAGCACTGCCGATAAGGATAACCTGTTTAGACAAAATGGCAGCTATGAAGAGGTATGGATTGAGCAAATTTAATCGTCCCAATGATCCTCCCTGAGGCCTTCAGGGCCTTTTTTCAAAATTATAGATAAAAATTCGTTAAGTCTTCCCTGCACATCCTGGATGGTTTAAAACTATTTTGGCCTCTTCATTGAAGACAGCTCTAGAACATTTATTCTTGGATTTTTTAAATTTTTCTAATCGTTTCGCGAGTTATGAATTTTTTTATGTGTTCATTTTTCATGAAATTTGAGTGAAGATCGCATGATATGGATTCGGCTGAAATGTTCACCAAAGATACCTCTTACCGGAAGGGTTGAAAAATGACAAGTATTTTATTTCTGGGGGCCTGCGTCCCGGGGTTCTGGCCTTCAAAGTGAGCGACTCAAGATTATTTTTTGGGAGTCTTGATGCCTCCAGTTTTGACTTTGAAGAGTCTGTCAAGGCTCCAGTATATTTACAAAGTATTCCCTTATAATATTTATAAAAGAACATTTTTTGATTTGTTGCTCCCTTAAGAAGATATGATTTTTTAAAATTCGAATAAAATAATTACACCAATTTTGATGTTTATTCAAGCACGTATTTTTTGCATTTAAAGAGGAAGAGTTAAAAATAATTCAGGTCAGTTGCTTTCATCAATAATTTTTTCAAAACAATCGAAATCGTCAAATTTTGAAATCTCGAAAACGGGACTGTAAAGTGTATACATTTCTCAGACGCTCACCAAATAGTTTTTAAAGAATCAAAATTAATGAAAGAAAATAAGCCTTTTGCTATTAACGTTCGAGTGCTTTTTAAACAGCAAATTAAGAAATACATTGATAGTGCGTCACGTTTAACAGATTATGAGAGATTCACAAAGTGAGATTAGCAATGCATGCAGAGTTCTTGCATGTGTATAACATACAAGCGGAGCCTGGTTTAATGAGCTACGCCCGGACGATGGCGCAGCGCAGCGGAGCCGTCGTTCGTCACCAGTAACTTTCTTATATTTTTAAAGGCCAAGCACAGACGACGGCGCAGCGCAGCGGAGCCGTCTTTCATTACCAGTAACTTTCTTGAATTTTTAAGGGCCACGCACGGACGACGGCGCAGCGCAGCGGAGCCGTCGTTCATCACCAGTAACTTCCTTAAATTTTTAAGGGCCACGCACGGACGACGGCGCAGCGCAGCGGAATTAATTATTTTAACACAAATAAGTTATATGACTTTTTAACGAATAACAGCCTTGTCAGTGAATATATTTATTACGCTTGGTCTTTTTATATGCCCTCCAAACTCACTTTTATTAAACAAATTAGAAACAACTTGTTGCAGAAAGCATTAGATTCAGGCTACATTTCGTTTTCTTGTATTTATCTAATGCTCACTTTTATTAGATATTGCTTTGATATCTAAATTATATTTAATCGAAGAATTTATGGTTCTACATACTACGTCTCTTGTATAATAAGATATAATATGAACCCTTAATTAACAATGATTTAGCATGGACAATGATAGTCCCCGTTGTTATTACGTTTAATGTCCGAAACTGTAGCCATTATAGTCTAATGTGAATTTAAATTATTAAGTTAGTGGCTGGTGGTTAGAAATCTATTTCAACTATCTTCACAGTGCATGCATAATTTTAAATATTTTAATACAAAGCGTAAAAATGGTGATGTGGCCACCATGTTACTTTCTATGATTTGATTGTCTAATAGTTATTCATATTTGTGCTTTCGTGGTTTATTTTCAATTTAAATGATGTTTTAAATGTACAATTGCGGCAAAAAATAGGATACTTATTTTTTCTAGAATTTAACCCTTTAACGACCATGAGCCATTATAGTGGCTCAGATTTAATTTTTTTTAGTTACTTATTTTGTCATAAATTTCATGGTCAAAATAAATTATTAGTATAACTTCCAGTCTGTTTTTATATTTTGTATTATCTCTTCTCATTTTGAGTTATTATATCTATTATTCATAGAAAGAAACATCTTGTTCAGCAGTGCTCAGTTACAACGCCAGAGAAAAACTCTTTGGTCGTTAAAAGGTTAATCATGTAAATTGGGCTTCAATGCCTAATCATTATAATTAAATGTCAATGTCAATAGTACAGAGTAGAAAGAGTAAACAGCAGATATACCGCTCTTTCGGATTATCTAGTTTTTTTTTTATGTTTTCAATTCTTTTTTTTTATATTAAAAACAATAGAAACATATTTTAACTAATATTGAAAATAGCAAAGAGATGAACATCTTTTTTTTTTCAAAATATAGTTAGGCAGATTTTGTTACGGCATCACAATCAAAACTGATTAAATACACCTCTGCTTAATGATAAAACGCGGGCGAAAAAGGTGAAGGTGACGTAGCCGTCAGTACCGTGTGAAATGCGGGCGGGAAATGAAGGCGCGAAGTTGCGGTCAGTAATGTCCATCCAGTAATGCTAACTTTTGAAATGTCGTATGTATTGTCAACTTTACATACTCGTTTGTGAATAAAATTAATATTTATCTGCCAAATACATTTACCATGGCGTAACTTTAAAAGCTACAAATTGTTATTTTATTTATTTATTATATAAATACCAAATAAAAGCAATAAATGAAATAAAGCAAATATAAAAACGAAGATAAATACTCATACACACGCGCATGAATATATCTTAAGAAAACAAAAATTAGAAATTGAAATTAAACAATTAAATTTAATAAGACATTACAAAAATGCATTTATTTATAAGAAGAAAATTAAATTAACTTACAAAGCTCAACTAAAGACAGTAATATTACCATAACGCCGAAATATTATGCAGTAACATTGTTCGCGACAGATAATATCAACTGAGTAATGGATACCATTTTATATATTCTGGCCATCGTGTTTAAAAGAGAGTTTAAATGACCAAGAGTATTAGTTTGAGGATAATAAAAGATTTGACTGCAGCGAGAAGAAATTCGATGAACTAAAAAATTGAATTTACTAACAATGTTTGGGTCATCTATTGTGTGATGTATCACCCCTCGTAGAGATAACACAATTGCAGTGTTACGTCTTTGGTGAAAAGATTTGAAAGAAAACTAATTTTAAAAAATCCTCATATGTTACAAATATAGATGGATATTCATTGCTATTTTTAAATTTTTTTTCATGTGAATACTTTTGTATTGTATGGTTGAATTTGCTATTATTATATGGTTACCTCATAAAAATGAATTAATATATGAGGATTACCATTTTTTTATTAATTTTATGTCCCAACATTTTAACCCTTTTGGAACAAATATTTTTAATATCCCCAACAAAATTCTTGAATCTTGGAGGCGTTCACTTCGTGGTACATTTTCAATTTCGATATAAAGCAAACACTTAACTCTTTTATACCACTTTTATTTACTTTACGTGACTAGTTTCAATTACACAGTAATCAT
This sequence comes from Ocypus olens, assembly GCA_910593695.2. Classification (NCBI taxonomy): domain Eukaryota; kingdom Metazoa; phylum Arthropoda; class Insecta; order Coleoptera; family Staphylinidae; genus Ocypus; species Ocypus olens. The sequence goes on along the minus strand of OU343065.1, from coordinate 25,620,673 downwards.
TTCAAACCAAGTACTTAAAATACGAAATACGAAGGTATATATATATATATATATATATATATATATATATATATATATATATATATATATATATATATTACAACTAGAACGCTTCGAAAAGTAGGGTGTACATCAGGTCAATCTGGTCGTTGAGGATAGATATTCCCGGATTAATTTTGGCCTTGTGAATTTCAAGGGCTTCCAGTAAATCCATTGTTCCACCCTTTTCAGTGAAATTCTGAATCCCTGCCGAAATTATGGTTTGACTGTAACAGATTTGCAAAGGTTGAATTGTTATGTTTTACATTGTATGATCTAAGATGTTCTTTTAGTCGAATTTGAAAATTACGACCTGATTGTCCGATGTACACTCCGCCGCAATCTGGACATGTTGAACTGTAAATTCCTGACTTGTACATACTGTTCATTGTTGTTTTTGCATTAAAATTAAATTACAGAGTTTGGTGTTTGATCTAAAAACTATGTCAACTGTGTCCCGTTTTTTTAACAAATTGCTTCTAATAATGACTATCCGGAATCCCTTATACCCAAATTAATTACCTAAATTCAATTAAAACTAATTAAAAATTACATATACGCTGCCAGCCAACCACAGAAAACAAATCATATAAATTAACATTCTTTGGAACAATAAGTTCAAAAATTCAAAATATAAAAAAAAAAAACAGACGGAAAATATTGTGTTCTGTTTGGTTAATATGATGACATTTTCATTAGATTATGAATTTCTCTTCTTAAACGACCTATTTTGAATTTTAAATAACTAATTTTCAAGGCACGATTTTTACTGTTCATCAATTTTCTTAAAGGCATACTAAACCGTGGAGGAACTTTATTTTTAATTACTTTTTCGAGCAGGAACACATTTGGACAACTCATAAAAAACTCATTACGTCCATTCAAGTTCATGACAGCATTCCGATTTATTAAGAACATTTCACAGTAAAATATTCTTAGCTCCGATTTGGAGAAAACACCAAATCAATTTGCGATTAATTAGAAATAAAATTAGAACTGTTTTCAATGGTTAACTCTAAATCACAAAGTAATCTGGACGATGCAAATTTTCATTGACTAATATCAAATCGTGTTAAATTAGTATATTAAAAAACGAGTTCAATAAGTGCGATTTTTCGCACGCGTTCGAGTGTAGAAAACGACGAGGGTAGCGACGAGTGCGAAAAAAGGGCCTGAACGAGTTTTTTACAGATATTTTCTATTTTGCCCCTTTTATTCCATTTCCAAATAAAAGAATCGCCCATACATATTTAGAAAATAATGTATGGTGGTTGGTAACACTAATAATTGACATTTAAATTTGAAATTAGTTTCCGATTTCCACACAACCTTAAAACTATCTCGCCGAAAATTTAGCACTGAATTTCAACGGTGCCAACCTTGAAACATTAAATGATTAGAGCACACGGCGAGCCATTAACGAACCCATACGAGTGCGTTAATGACTGTTTTAGACGCAAAATAGAAAAATTATATTTTAAACTTGGCACAGAAATAATAAGATCAAGTATCCATAGGTTGGCATTTAACACAGTATTGTGTCGAGTTAATATATTAAATTGCATAAAATGATTGTGGATAGCTATTTATGGGTTCAAACCTTTACCTCATATTATACAGGGTGAATTTTCAATAAAATATTGCGACATTTTTATTAGAATAAATATAACAAACGAGTATGAGATGTTTTTTTTCGTCAGAAAAATAAATCCATTATTATTTTCAGAAACACTTAGAAAAGCTTTAATACTATAAAAGACTGATAAACTTATTTGACAAGAATAATACTAATTAAGGTGTTATTATTTTTTATTGTCATTGTTTCATGGCTAACCATTATTTTACTAAATAGAATATAAAATTATTAATAACCAACCCAATGTGCCCCTCCGATTTTAATGAAATTTCGTGGATTTGTAGATGGGAGCAAAATATTTCTTAGCCTAGAAAATATTCAAAATGTTCAAGAAAAATTTCTACATGTTCGAAAAAGAAAAAAAAAACAAAAAATGCGCCTAGTGCGGGGATGCGCCATCTTGCTGAAACTATATTGTATTATATGGAAGGCCAAGATCATTGTTGTTTGAAAAAATTGTTGCTACAAGCGCTGGAACAAGGTCATTTTGCAAAAACTTTAAATGTCAGGTTCTCACATTCAATTGTCATTAACTCGAAAAATTTCTTATGTAAGATGGCAATATTTTTATACTGCCAGTTCGACAATCAAAAGATCTGTCAAAATCAAGAACAAAAATGGGGTGTTGTCATTTAAAAACAAAATGGTGTACGTCATTACTCAAAAACAAATGTCGACTGAAAATCGACTTTCATGCAAAAATGTGTATTTTTATAAAAGAAAATCGACCTGTTCGAGGATTTTTTTCCAAAAATATTTTATTTCGATTTTATTAAATATATTTCATACTTTAGGCGCTCACTGTATAGTCAGTATGATATATCGTGTGAGCCACAAAATTTTGTTTCAGAGTTGGCTGTGAGATATATTATTACGACATGAGACTAGATTATTGAATTAATCTCAGACATGACTGCTATGTTTCTCTCTCTCAGGCATGGCCAACTCAGAAAAAATTCTGCGGCTCACACCTTACGTTGAAGTTATGTGGAAATTTACTCAATTTAAAACGTTATATATGCAGCGTAAATTAATATGTGCATTGATGACTATTACTAAAAATACGGACAAATCTCGAAAAAAGTCAGAGGCGACTTATCGCTTAAAATCCCACGAATAAAGTTGAAACTAAACGTCCGCAACCGAATTTGATGAGATCATGGCGGGAAATTTAAAAATTCTCGAGCGTCACCTTGCACATTTTCATTATTTAAATACATTTAAATAATTTTAATTGACACCTTCTTATCAAATAACTATATTGGCCAATTATTTACAGAAATTTGTAATAACATAATATTATTCAACGGTGTGTAATGATGACCATTACTCACGCAGATGTGGTTTGCAATATGAGCCGCGAGACAACAAGTGAGTAATAGCCATTGCGTGTGAATGTATGACACGTAATACATGCATTAAAATAGTAAATTTCATAATAAGGGCCAAAAGTGGCAAATAGCTAGCGTGTGTGTGAAGTTTGACGAACGAGTGAAGCAAATACACGAGCAATATGATTTTGCACTTTTGCTCTAGTTATGAACATGATTTTTCCCACGGTAAGAAAATTACAAACGCAACAACACCTTAATGCAAGTCACAAAAATTTTATAGATCAGTTGCAAGCTTGTTGAATGCAACGATTAATATTATCACACTAGTGCGAAATTGAATTTTAAATGCAAGCTTATAGAGTGAAAGCCATTACTATATTATATCGTCTAAGTAATATATGGGATGAATAAAATTGTCAAATTTCTAAACCGTTTACACGGCACCGAATCGGTCGTTTTGCCGATTTGGTTATTTTGCCGTTTTCTATAGTGGCGCATATATTTCAATATGTGTGTTCACACAATACTGCCGTCGACCGTATACGGTATCGTATTAAACGACATTAAAATATATGCGCCACTATGGAAGCCGGCAAAATAACCGAATCGGTAAAACGACTGATTCGGTGCCGTGTGAACGGGCTGTTAATTGTGAGCTACTGATCAGATAGTATCGTGAAAAAATAATGTTTTTTTTCAATTTTTTCTAAATATCAAAAATTTAAACTGATTATAACAGATATTAAAGATGACGATGATTTCTCATAAACTACTTTGTTTTTGAAACAACTGATAAAAATTGGATAATTTTGTCATTTTTTAGTTTATTACTATAAAATTATAATACTTACATAATACTACATAAGATTTACATAAACATCCATTATAGTGTATGCTATAATCAATAATTTATAAGGTTTTTGAAACAACCGATACATATGAAAAATATTACAAAAATTCCGATTTTACCATCAATTTGGAGAAAGTTACATGATTGCCACATCGACATATTTCATATTTAAAATTTTATAAAAAAATAACTGTTAAGGTAAACACCCACTTCCGATATACAAAATTTTAAGTTCTTCGGATTGTCAAATAACGGTTATGTCCAATAATTAATGTTAATTCCTGTATTAGTTTTTAAGTTACAGCGCGCAGAGACAAACATACCTCAGAACGAAAATTTTTATTAAAAACAATTCGAAAAAAATTCACTAAAACGGATCCAAAAATCTTTTTTTTTTAAGCAAGAACCCAACAGACACAAGGTCATTGAACGCTTAAACTCGTTTTAAATTATATACCTGACATAATGAAAGATAATTCGATTCCTAAAAAGTATTTGTTAATTTTATCATTAAATATTTGAACAGGGTGCTTCCTGTTTTCTTCGGTTCCATACATTCTACAATAAATACACTGAAACTTTTATTCACCAGCTTTGTTTAGCCAAGTTAGGAACATTTTAGGTACACTTATTGGTAACTCTAGACTGTTTACAGCAATTTGATCCTACTTTTCTTCTTTTTAAAAAACTCATGTAATACCTGTAGCAAAGTTTACATTTTTTAAATCAGTGACTTTAATCAATTTGATTACATTTTGTGTTTACGGACTGTTCACTAAAATAAAAATAAAAACAGGCTCGATTGACGATTGTAGTCATTTTAGTTTACTAGAAATGATGACTGCATGAACATTTTTAAGGCTGAGACACTACATATCATGTCTTTTATAAATTTGCTAATATATTTACTCTTTAATGAAGATTTTTTCATATATTGGAAGTATGTTTTAAAATTTATCTGTTTATTCAAAAATAGAACAATAACACACCTAAAATATGCAGCTATATAATTATATTTAGGGCAATAACTGCAACAATTTCAATCTTCGTATTCTACAGAAGCTGAATTTCAGTAACTTTGGTAGAAGGATAACTCAATACACAATAATTTACAGAATAATAAAATTCATTGATCGAAAAGTTTTGAAAATAAAATCGAACACATTATTTACTATTTCCAAGTGCTCCATATATCCATTCAATCGTAGTTTGAAATACACCGCAACAACAACCCTTAGCATGTATTGTTAACTCTAACAATTACACCAACATAATTATTTCTTCCCCATGCTTGTTAAGGGTAAAGTAACGTCCCACGGTCTTTCGGGGGCGCAGCATATCACAAGTACACATTATAGCACACACACACACATACACACCGAGTCAGTCGCACGCACCCCCACGCAAACACCGATAGAGAATACACTTCCTACCTGCAGTTCCGTTGGTTGTGTGACGAGTGCAGTTAAGCAACGCGGGGTCGTGGTTACGTGAAGAGATGGGTGGACACTACGAATGGATAGGTGGTAAAACCGTGGCACGGATGAGAGATGCGATATCGACGCGAACCGTGTAATATTGAGTGGATGGCAGAGAGCCGCAACCCTCACTGCGGCCTGGAGCCACAGCATCCCCCGGAGTTTGCAGGATGTTTAACGCGCAGGATCGCCCTCTTGCGAGAGATGCGAGATGCAATCTAGAGATGCGAACAACGTTCATATCGGGGAACCCTCTCTACTTTGAATTAATTCCTCTTTTTTTTTCACGGATTGATATTTTCAGCGACAGTTTTCAGCGGGGAGGATGGAGATGTGTAGGTGGTGCAACCGAGCTTATAAAATTGCTGAATGAATATTTATATTTTTTAAACGATAGTAATAATATGGAATAAATATTACTTACTGTCCTTCATAATATCATACCAGATCCAATCAAACTGGAGTCATCTCAAGCTTGGTTCAAAAAAATGTTATTCTCATTTCTCAACAAAAAAACATATTATAATATTAATGAATACCTCATCTAGTTTTAAGTTAAGTTGTTAACAACACTATTCATATATACCCTTTTTGACGTGTCTTATATGTATTGCTGTACATCTGTAGACAATAAACATTATTATTATTATTATTATTATATGAACTACCAATACGATTAATCATATTTTATAGATAATAAAAGATCCGTGATTATAAGATGCTGTCAGTATTTGTGATTAGTAATTTTTTTAATCAATCTCTACTAAAGTTGTTCCAACTGCTAACAAATGTAATTTTAGTACACTATAATTTAAATCTATACTGGGCGCACCGAATCGGTGGTATTATGGGTTTGCGTGATTTTCGCGTGATGTTCGCTGATTGGTCAGCGCAAACGCATGTGAAGCGTATGTCACGCAGCCGAAATTTCTGTCTTTTTTATTTAAATGTACTGATTACGTTCTATCCTTAAATCAGCCTTTTTCAATTATAATTAATTACTAAGTGGTAAATGGTTAGATTTTGTGGTTTCAAGAAAGATTTATATTTTCCGGCACAGAACTAAAATGTGGCAAGGCTGTGTGAATCAGGCTTTTCATAACGTCTCGACGAACTATCACGAGGACGCGGGGTGAACGCAACGTGAACATACCACCTATTCGGTGCGCCGAGTATAGTGCTCGTGACTATAGAGAAATAAATGTCCCGTCTGCAACTCCTGAGGTGCTTGACAATCTACTCTTATTATACATCGATAAATAACAAAGGGAAAATAATTTAATATTTAATGGTCTACCCGAGAATGATAACAAAGACACTTATTGCGATCTATTCGTAAATAAATTAAATGTGTCATTAACACCGAACGATATTTCACACGCACGAAGATTAATTAAATTTATCATTTCGGATAAGAAATTTAACTCACTATAAAATGCAAACAGGTTAAAACCTACAAACATGTATAATAATAAAGATCTTACCGTCGAGGTACGTACAGTTAGCAGCATCCTTCATTCATAAAAAGAACGAGCGCGGAATTCTGGACAACGAGCGTTTATCATTGGGAATGCATTAAAAGTAAGCGGGAGGATATATTCCATCAATGATTTAAATGTTGATCCCGACTTCACTTCCATTCAACATTCAATCTGTTCTACCCACCAGCAATGGATCAATACCCCAAAAAATCCAGCAGAGTACTTCGAGATCGCTGAACTCGTCGGACGAAAATTCAACTTTATGGAACCGTCGCCACACAACAAGGAATGCAATGAAAGGAACTAATTTTCAAAAATAAACACAGTGTACTATCACTTGTTACCTGTTACTGTCTATTACAAAATGTTCGCGCCCTTAACAATAAAATTTATCAAAACAGTGTTGTTCGCCGCTTCTCAATTTTTGCATTTACTGAGAAATTAATGAATATGTGTCCAGTCATTTATGAGAAATATTATTTTAAACAAAAGATGTTGAATTCATTGTTATCTTGAATATTTGTTTAAATATTTTTGCAATACAGGGTGTAACAAAAAGAATAAAATATAAAAAATCAATATTTATCTAATAAATTAAGATAGAGGGACGGGTGACATCATAAAATGTTCAAAATGTGTTCAATGTGTTACACATCTAGCCTGTAATGGAATTCCTCCCGAACCTGCTGAAGCATATCTGGAGTCGCTTCATGAATGGCGAGTTTTCAGCTCGTGCAGATTGGCCGGTAATTGTAGCACAAAACGCGGTCTTTCACACAGTGGCGGCTCGTGGAACATGTTGATGGTAGAGCCACCCCTCACCCCCACCCTCCTTTTTTTAAGAAAGAAAGAACGATTTATCTTCTTAGACCAAAGTAACTGTCGAAAGTGTTTTAAAAATTCTTGCTGAGCTTAAAACTACAGGCCCCTTGACTCTATATAACGAACTGTCCCTGCTTATTTTGATAAAACGATGTTTTACAAATATAATTTAATTTTTGTAGAATTTAGTCGACACGTTTTATATTTTTTTTAAATTTTTTGCTCGAGTAGTACACAATTCGAAAACTAAAATTTTCAAAAATTCACAACTCGCGAAATAATCAGTGGATTTTCAAAAACTCTATTTATTTTGATAAAACGATGATTTGCAAATCTAATTTAATTTTTGTAGAATTTAGTCAACACGTTTTATATATTTTTTTTAAATTTTTTGCTCGAGTATTACACAATTCGAATCTTAAAATTTTCAAAAATTCACAACTCGCGAAATAATTGGCGGATTTTCAAAAACTCTATTTAGTTTGATAAATAGATTATTTGCAAATCTAATTTAATTTTTGCAGAATTTCGTCAACTCGTTTTATATATATTTTTTTAAATTTTCACTCGAGTAGTACACTATTCGAAAACAAAAATTTTCAAAAATTCACAACTCGCGAAATAATGGGTGGATTTTCAAAAACTACACTTAATTTGATAAAACAATGATTTGCAAATCTAGTTTAATTTTTGTAGAATTTAGGCGACACATTTTAAATTTGTTTTTTTGAGTATTGCACAATTGGAAATCTAAAAATTTAAAAAATTCACTAGTTGCGAAATAATCAGTGAATTTTCAAAAACTCTATTGAATTTGATAAAACGATGATTTGCAAATCCAGTTTAATTTTTGTAGAATTTAGTCGACACGTTTTATATATTTTTTTTAAATGTTTTGCTCGAGTATTACACAATTCGAAAACTAAAATTTTCTAAAATTCACAATTCGCGATGTAATTGGTGGATTTTCAAAAACTGCACTTAATTTGATAAAACAAATTTTTTCATGACTTTTTTTAAGACTCTTTTTTCAGGATTGAAAAAGTCTCTTTTGTAAGACCTTATTCTTCAAGATTTTTCTTTCAGGTCTTTATTTAAGAACTTTTTTCTGGGACTTATTTTGCAGGGCTTTTCTTGACTACATTTTCATGACACTTCTTTAACGATGATTTTCAGGACTTTTCTTTTCAGAAGTTTTTTCGAGGACTCCTTTTTCAAGACTTTATTTTAAAAATCTTTTTTTTCAGGATTTCTTTATCAGGATTATTTTTCAGGAACTTTTTCACGACTTTTTTAATGCCTTTTGTAAGACCATTTTTGTTTTTTTTACAGGACAGTTTTCTCAAAACTTTTGTTAAGAGTTTTTCAAGAGTTTATTTTCAGGACTCTTTTTTAACAACTATTTTTTAGGACTTATTTCAGGACTTTTCTTTTGCCGAATTTTAGACTTTGTTTTAAAAGTTTTTGTTTGGGGCCTTTTTTGGGACTTTTTTTTCAGGATTTTTAAACCGGATTATTTTTCTGGAACTTTTCTAATGCCATTTTTCAGGTCTTTTCTTTCTGAGGCGTTTTGCAAGACTCTTTTTGGGATTTTTTTTTGCAGGACAATGTTTTCGAAACTTTTGTTTCGACTTTTTCAGAACTTTTTTTGAGTCCTTTTTCACGACGTTTTTTTAGAACTTATGTTTCAGAACCTATTTTTTTCGATTTTTTTAGGGTCTTTTTTGTAGACTATTTGAAAACTATTATGTTCAGGTCCTTTTTTTTATCAAGGTTATTTTATCAAGACGTTTTTAATGCCTTTTATCAGGTCTCTTCTGAGGTTTTTTTCAGGACTATTTTCTGGAATTTTCTCAGGTCTTTTTTTTAAGGACTCTTTGCAGAACTTATTTCAGAAATTTCTTTCAGGACTCTTATTTACAGGACTATTTCACAGGCTTTATTCAGAACTTTTTAAGGTCTTTATTCTGACTTTTTTGTGGGCTTTTTCAGTATTTTTCTTCGGACTTTTTTTATCAGAACTCTTTCCAGGACCTTATTTTCAGGAATTTTTATCAGGATAATTTTTTCAAGATGTTTTTCAGACTGTTTTGTTAGGATTATTTTTTAATGCCCTTTATCAGGTCTTCTATTAAGCTTTTTCATAACTTCTGTTAGGATTATTTTCTCGACTTTCTTCGGGTCTTTTTTAGAACCTTCGTAAGGACTCTTTACTGGACTTTTTTCTGGAGTATTTAAAGGCTTTTTTAGGACTTTTACGGCCTTTTTCGAACTCTTTTTGAAGCCTCTTTTCGATACTTTTCTACTGGTTTTTTATTAGGTCTTTTTCTAGGACCTTTTTCAGATTTTTTTTTGTGACTATTTTCAGGTCTTTTTTAAGGACTTGTTTTTCTCTGTGAGAGAACTTGCTGTATGGAGTAAATAGGATCTATTGCTATGTTCAATGTACAATTAACATTCATATCTCATTATTAATTGCACCCATGAATGTATTGTTCGTTAAAAAAAAATCTCAAGTGCGCCATGATTTTTTATTTTTTTAAATTTAATTTGGTGACACATATTGAGGTTAACTTACTTATGTTACGTACCTACCGAAAAATGCACTTGCTGTGACAAATGACGCGGAGAAATCGTAGGTTCATCTTCCAAAATTAATAGCATCCTGAGTACGTTTGACTGGTCTACAGTCTACAGTGACGGTTCGCGGGGTTTTTTCTGGTCCGGCCGAGGAACAAGAGGTAGTAATACAGATAGGTAGGGTCAGTTGCAGAGACTGCTGGCTGCATGACCGCACCTATCTGTATTACCACCTCTTGTTCCTCGACCGTACCTGAAAAAACCGCGCGAACCGTCACTGCTGATCTACCACTTCCTGGTTTACGGAGACATAACAGATCATGTTAAGGTATTTTTAAATTCCTCATAACTAATGGGAACGTTAGGAAATTCTTCCTGAAACTCAGCGAAAGGTGCGTCGAATGAATACACCCAATTTCCGTCCACTTTAGACCCATTTCGGAAATAACTTTCAACTAGAAACGTTTTTGCTGGTTGCTGTAAACCATTGCGACCATGGAATAATTGTGACATTTAGAAAGATCTAACGTTTGTATGTCAATTCCTAACATGTGTGCCAACTTAAATTTTTTTAAATAAAAAATCATGGCACACTTGAGGTTTTTTTTTTAATGAACATACGATACCTATTATATTGGTTATATTTCAATAAAGAATTGTCACTTTGAAAAACGATTTAATAATAATTTTAACATTAGTATTAAAAATAAAGTACCTTTAATACGCTTTTGTATGATATTACATTTTTAATTGAAGTGTGCCGTGTTAAAAACTCCACTTTTAGTAGCGTTTGTAGAGAAAAAGGTTTATATTGTTATATACGGTAACTTTACAATGTACTGAAATTATTCTCAGGTCGAGATGAAGAACAAATTAATCAAGAGTCATGATTCAACATAAAAAAATCATCTAACCGAGCAACCTGCAATTTTCACCTCAACGCGGCTTAAATTAATAAATGTTATCTCTAGGGATTTCACACATCACCACCACATTACTCTATAAAAACACGATAAACCTTTATACCACCCGTGAAACGCAAATAAAATAAACTACATTCGAAGATAAATCTCTTGGCTGAATAGGAATAATTAGCCAATGAGTGAGTAAAATTTTAAGACCGACACATCCACCTCATTTAACCCAAACCCTACATTCTGGTGACTTTAAAATGACTCCATCGCCACCCTCCTGGGCTCCCTTGAGTTTTCACTCGTGCTCCTCGCTCATCCCACTGCTCCCACCCACCCCCGCTATTTTATAATATCCTTTATCCCAGTGCGCCTTTGTCTCCCGAGATGGAAGTACTTAGTGTACTTATAGCTGTAGATGAAAGCGACACCACTGCCTAGCGATATAATGTATATTGCTAGGTATTCGCAAACACAAGCGAAAGAGAAAAAAAAAATAAATATGCGAGAAACAAAACCGCGTTTACATTTCAAAGTAATGGAGCTTTGTGATGCATAAATTCCCGACAGCAGAAAATGGCGCACATGTGTACATATATTTGTACTCCAGAAACGGCAGATTTATATATTTATAAAAAAATAAAATACTCGTATGTTTACAAACGAATCTTTGCAGTTGTATGGTAAATATATGCAACATTATTTTTTTTATTACAAGGTAATTTATTTTTTAGGTGAAAATTAGACTTACACGAAACCATCAACGCTATCAATATTTTCTAATCGTTACGCTCTGAAATAATAATAATCACAATATATTTATTCCCCTTAGATCTTACAGCATCGGAAATATGTCATACAGGACAAACTGCCTGAAATTAAAATTTAACTTACAAACTAATCAATTACACGAGTACACTTACTTCAAACGTCACTTTGTTAATATTATCCACTTTATTTATAATTATTAGTAACATTGACAATGTAACTTGCGTTTTTGTTTACAACAAAGTAGAGTCCTCCACAATTACTTATCCATCAAGGTTGTTTCATTGTAAATTTCATGCTATTTTGCATCAAAGTTTAAGCTGTCACTTTTTGTCATTTATGTAGTAATAAAACTGTACACTTAATAAAAATGGAAAGAGACTCGCTTTAAATTTAAAAAACTCACTGCAAAAATGGTGAAAATAGTTTCTAAAATGAATTCTCTATTCGGTTGAAATTAAGTTCCTTTTCGTGCAGCAATTGTAAATTTTATTGTTACATTTTAGCTCAAGCTAATGTAAGAAACTCAACCCGTGTTCGCGCAGCTGAAAATATAACAAACATCAATCGTTTGTCCATTCGAATCTGACTGGCTTTTTATCCACAGAAAGTGACAGTGAGTTATGCTGTGATTTTTGGTCTGGTAGTATCAATATATTTTTACTTTCTCCGTTACGGAGTACGAGAAAGTATTGTGATCGTGATTTTTTTTTCAAATTTTTTTTTTACGGAAATATCCGTTTTGGGGTCCCTAGATGCCATTTCAACAATTTCTGGATTTTTTTTTGTGGCTGTGTGTGTGTGTGTGTGTGTCTGTGTGTGTGTGTGTGTCTGTGCGCGCTGTATCTCAAAAACGAATAGACCAATTGATATGAAACTTTAGACATAAGTTTTATTTGATAATCCGAAGAACTGAAAATTTCATACACCGGAAGTGGGTGTAGTTACAGCAAATTTATGTTAATAATAATTGTAGAGAATACCAAAATGAACAATTTATGAAGAATAAGTTTTTTTCGAAATCTCTTTAGTTTTTGAGTAAACTGTGTTTTTGAATTTGAAGTACATTTTTCCATCTTTCATAATTTTGACGTTTTAAACGTCAGTTTTATCCGAGTCTACGAAACGTTCGATGCACACTTAAAATATGATTTAAATTGAAAATAAACCATGAAAACGTAAATATAAATGATACCATCAAGTTGGAGAAAGTAACATGATGGCCACATCACCATTTTTTATAATTGAAGCGGGCGCAACCGTTTTTGTAAACGATGTGCGTTATCGTAAGACGCTAACTGTTTTCGTTAAACCTGAAATTGCTGCGTTGAGTATAAATTCTTCCCCTAATTTCCAACAAGACGGCGTTACGTGTTGAAACAATTAAGTTATTGAACTCTACATTTCTTGAATGTAACTTTTCGAAATGGAAACCTCAAAATCTCAAAACGTGAGAATTAATATCGCTAGAGGGTGTACCTGAAGAGATTGGCCCATTTGGAAAAGACCGAAGGAACTAAATTGAACCTTACTGTGGCCAGGAAGGTTCTGAAAGGTATTCCATCGTAAGGAGCTGAAAGAAATGATAACCGACCCTCTACGACGAGGTAGACAACGCCTTCGGTAAGGGCTATCCGGACTCAATCCATAGACCCTAACGCCACGATGAGGATCCTCAAGGAGCTTTTCCCAGAGTAGGAGACGAAGATGTATTACAGGCCGTTGTTGGTGGAAGAAGAGGTCACACTGGTGACACCAGAAGAGCTAAGAGCAGTGACCTGGATATGAGACGGTACAGCGGAAGTGGTTCGCTGGAGTGTTCAAGACTTGTTGAGTTCCTCAGAAGATAAAAGAAGACAAAGACCTATCTAATCGATCACGTTGCCAAACCCCCTGAAGTAACGGGAGATAGAGAGGATAGGTATATTGATTTAAAATCAATTCGCCTTTAGAAGGGGTGAACGCTCTCTTCTTCATCATGGCCATAGCAGGGTAGGCGAAAAGAGGCACTTATTACAATAGACACGGCAAAAATAGGATAAGGGTAAGTCAAGGAGCTCTGCTGGGCCCGACCCTCCTGAACGTGATGTATATTGGAGCACTGAGACTGTACCTTCCAGAAAGTGCAAGGCTGTTCGAATTCGCCCATGACCTATCCATATTGCTCACAGAGGGTTCGTCAAACAGCTTAAGCGTGAGGTAGATCCATACTATCTAGCAGTGGATGACGGATAGTGCCCAACAAAACAAAGCCATTATCTTCTAGAATATGAGGTAAGCTACCAGCTGAGTGTGTACACGGTGGTTCCGTAGAAAATTCTGAAATGTCGAGGGGTTACCATAAACTCGAAGGGTGACAGGAGTAACCGATTTCTAACAAGCAAAATACCTGGGGATCGTGGTAAAAGCTAATAAGCTCCACAGCTTCCACATAAAGGAGTAATTCGGGTGGTTTCTTGCTTGATAGCGAATGTGGATGGGCTAGGTGAAGGAAAACGCCTCCTACTGGTGGGAGTCGCGTAGGCTGAACTAATAGATATGAAGGAACATCTCCGGTAGGCACTTCATCCAGAAGCGCTGAGAATGATCATCGCATGGTGTTCTCTGTGGCTGCAGATGTCCTGTCACCGTCACAGCTAGGGCATGGGCGTAAAGCAGAGTGCGGGCAGAAGAGTAACGAAGCTCGAGTCGTGGGAAAGGCAGTTGAAGAGGTGGAGTAGCGGCATGAAGAAAATGCGGATCCAGAGGCCAATCCAGAATCAAGGGCTATGGGTCAAAATAAGGCATCAAGGTGCGGACCTCTTTCAGGCGCAGATCCTCACTGGGCATGAATGCTTCCAGTCCTACGTCTTGATGATACCACCTCTGAGGACTAACCGTCCTGTTCGGGAGCACACTACAATCCGGAGCACACTCTGACGGTTTGCTCAAGATGCAATGCCGGGTGATCCAGTGGTGGCAGACATCATTGTCGCCCACTTGATAGAATCGCTCCAAAACTGAGAGAAAGTGGCGCCGTTCGCGAAGGCGGTGATGGTGCAATAGATGAGCAGCAGATGGGTGCTCCACAAGTAAGAGTGAGATCATCACTATCACTACATACTATATAGTTATACTACGGGGTATCCCATAAGTCTGGAAATAGGGGGATTATAGAAAATGCTTGAAAAAGTCCGCCAATTATGTGCTTGAAAAAGACCACCCAATATAGAAAAACACGTTGAATGATGTCTGTGTTACTTGTGAACACGCTCTTGCGGATGAGCACGAGATCGAATCTTCTGCACATACACCAATTAATTCAAGTGGCCCCAAAGATATAAATCTCAATATGTCAGGTCTAGGCTTCTTGCTGATCACTCCACCGGTTCCCGACATCCCATGTAATACTGCAGATTAGCAGGAGATCGATTATTCACAGCGTACACCAAATAATTTAAATTGATCGAAAGATAAAAATCCAAAGTGGATGGATCTGGGCTTCATGCTGGAAACTTCACCCCACGCCCTATACAATGTTCAGGAAATTTCTCATCAAGACAAGTTATAACTGTCAAGCTGTAATGGGCAGGCGCACCGTCCTGTTGAAATCATTCAGCAATAGAACCTCCCTCCTTTAGGACACTGGGTAATGCTTCTTCAAAAATAATGTACAGATATGCAACACCTGTCGCAGTTAAATTGAGAAAGAGAAAGCTTATGATCCGACCTTTAAATTCCGCAATAAACCATGATGCGTTTGGATCCATACAATGCGGGTTGTTTTCTGACTAGTAACGTGTATTTTGCCGAATAACTTCTATAGAGACATAAAAGTTTGCTTCATCACTAAACAGAATGGCATTTGTAAAGACGGGATCCTGTTCACATTTATGCAAGGCCCATTCACACAATTCCAATTTGATGATCTGAAGAATTTGCAGTAGGCCCTGGTCGAGAACACCAGCTTGCACATGGGACACGTGCGATGGCTCGAGTGTGTATGCGGGTATGCTCAGCACCGTGTCTGGTAGGTGATATGAGGTGAACCGTGGAGGGCCCGGCTGTCGTCGAGGAAGGAGAGAATGAAACCCTGTCCTTGGATTTCCTGCTGGGTGCATAGCGTTCATTTCTTCTCATCCTGAGACTGCAGAGTTGCAGTCGAGGAATGGTAGTAGGTTGCGGGAAAAAGTCGGGTTGTTGGGAAAAGGTAGAAAAAAGTTGGGAGAAAGTTATAAAAATGTGAAAATGTAGGGAAAAAGTTGTAAAAATCACAGCCAAGATTTTTGAGAATTTTGTTGAAATCGGCTAAAAACTGAGACTGATGTTGTTTCATCCGTGGACCACTACGCAGTTTATCTTTGACAAAGCCTGTTTCTTTAAATTATTCGACCAATTTGCAAACACACGAGAATGTGATGGGTACACGTTCGAGGTGCAGTCTGTTAAAGTCCGCAACCATTTTTCTCAGACTGCTTCCACCTTACATAAAAATGACCTGGATACGTTCCTTCTTATTGAAACCCATCGTTTATATATCATTCTGCAACCAAAACAAAAAAATCATCATTTTAACTATGTTTCCTGACTAATCGGACATCCTGCATATATTGTAATTAAAGTCCGGGCGGCGTGTGAGGTGGAAGATGCACCAGGAGAAAAATACACCGGTAATGACACTGGTGCTTCGATTCTATACTGCTTGGCTTGCGGTCAGTATGATCTCAATAATACAAAAAAAGGCTCGGCGGGTTCTTTTGCAGGCCAGATTGGCAAGGGAACTTCAAGGACAGGTAAAAGGTGTTGGAGGCTGGACTGACTCATGTCAAACGAAGGAGGAACCAGCCAGCTCAATCGGAGACTGCTCGGATCGGTGTTGAGATTGGTTGTCCTGTACCGGAAGGTGGTGTGAGCTGGCGCCACGATGGAAAAAGTCCTCAAGGTCCAAAGAAATCTGTTCTTAGAATGTATTCCATCGAGGTGGCATTGGTAACGGCCGTGCTCGTATGACATCCTGGCCACGGAGCACCCTTAGGTTGTCAGGGAGAGTAGAATGGATCCGGTTGATAAGAGGGCCATGGTGAGCGCCTTCTATAGAGAAATGGTAAGAGATATGAGAACAACCCGTCCGATAAAGGGCGATGGACGGCGGGAGTGATCCCCAGGGATCCTGCCATGGGTTGAGCTTCGATGGAGGAAATGGAATACTACTTCTCTTAAATGCACTTAGAACACCTCTACAAGATGGCCCGGATACCTGGGACCTACTGAGGATTAAAAAGGCCGAAACAAGTTTGGATTCACCACTGACTCCATAAATCATCGGGTCACTGTTTCCAGGCACGGTAAAGATCGGTGGCACAAGAGAAACGTTCGCTTATAATTTTATAGGGGCAAGGGAAAAAGAGAAAAGGAAATACCAGGGTGAGGAGAACAGCAGCAGGCGAACTTAGCTGGAAGAGCAGACACCGGAAGAGCATGCCGAAAGGTGCCTGCGATTCTGGAGATTTGTTTTACTAGGTGCAGCGGAATACCATCTAAAAATAAAGTAGTGGTAAGGACTCAGTGTTATTCTTTGGAGCTATGACAAAGATTACCTTTCCTCATATAAAAAGTACCAAATAGCAGTTTGCTAAATTTGACAAATGAAGGAAGATGGTTTTGACTTGGAAACGACGTGTATGTTAGATCCTTCGTAGGAGGGTTGGGAATGTTTCCAGCCCGATATAACAAAGACTACACTCACGGGTAATTTGGTATGCAATGGAAGTCTCTGTTCCGCGTATAACGTACCGTGAGGTTGTAAGTCATTGACACATAGTATCCTGGTACTGGATTGAATTGTTGGTATCGAGTGCAATCTCTCTCGACCAAAACGGTTTCAGTCCGTTGACAGAGCAACATGAAACGGAATGACTTGGGATTTGACACTAGCAGTCAGCAGTGCCCAATTAGCCCGAATAAATTTCTTGTACGTATCTTTCGACCACCGAAAGAGAATATTTGTTATCTGCACCGAACAGCAGATGTTGCTTTACTGAATAATGCATTTGAACAATAATATTAGGACCTAGGCTGGCACAATATGTACATAAATGAAGATATAGTTTCATTATTTTTTTTAAGGATAGAGTGATGCTCAAATAATAGAGATATTCCTTCAAAGTAAGGATTATGTAATGCTCTAGTAACAATAGGATCTGTTATTCGTAAAATCGAACCGCAATTGTGCGAACACGTGAAGTAAATTTTTCTCAAAAGAATGTCCACCTGTAAGAAGAGCTAAGGTAACAATTTGTTAAATATTATATTATTATTATTAATCGAATATTTTGTATTGAAATAGAACTTTTCACAAAACAACTTGTTATCTTCATTGATTCTTAAATGAAACATCCTTTTTGATGCTAGATCACTAGATCAATCAATGGATTATTCTGTGATTGTAGACTACAGGGTGAACCAACTTCAAGTCATCATTAAGAGCCGCAGAATGAAATCCCAAAATATTTTATAACTACAACTTAAGAAGCATTTGTAACCGTATAAACTTGTTGATTTTCTTATTCTTCCCCGATAAAATTAAACTGCAGTTAATTATCCTCCTCCAATACAGTCTTGATGTAAAGATTCTTCAATTAATCATCATAGAACCTTTACATATATTTCAGATGTTGGACAAATTCATAATTCATCAAAAACTAGCATGAATGAACCACGGGAGAATTGTACGGAGATTAATAGTTCCCTATTCGAAACGCATCATTTATTTCACAGATAAAAATCGTGGTGCAGATGTACTCTTTTCCACTACTGCAATCCGATGTATTATATATCCAGTTGCCGCCTACAATTTGATTAAATATTAATATATGCCGGCGGCAAAGATGGCGTAATTTCGTGCCATAATATGCGGGCCCTTAACACGTCTGTGGAATTTCATAGACCTGCTGGTTGCATATAATTAGCGGCGCATTAAAATCGATTTTATGGTTTCCCGGTGATTGGGTTTTACTAATGTTTAATTGCTAATTACGAGCTGGTGTAATATTGGCGAGTTGCTCAACAGAATTTGGGGTTATTTTTTTTAAATTTAATAATAGAAATACATGTTTCAATTTGAGCAATTAGCTTAGGCCATGGTGAAACATTGGCATTTTTTTTTGTTTGCATGTCAAACAAGTTTTTTTCTATTGGTTAGTAACAAAACGACCAGGCGGAATAAATATATTCTTATATTTAACACGTTGAGTGCCGCAATGTATTAAAAAAAATCTCAGGGGGGCTTTATTTTTTATAATTGATAAATAAAAGGATTCAAGATTCTGGGAGACAAAAGTGCCAAATTTGTTCCGTGGAACGTGTGAGACCTCGTATGTCTCACGCGGCGTATATTTCCAAAATGTGTGTGAGACCATGTTAGTACCATGCGGCACTTAACGTGTTAATAGACCATAGTAATCAATAATAATTTCTAATTTCGAATCCTTGTGATTTTCATAACTTTTAAGTTCCTGTCTTATTTATGTATGCTTTGTGAATTTTGGTTTATTTATTTTATTCATTATCAACAAACTATAAAGCGGTTTCAGACTATAGTCCTCATCAGCGCAACAGAGTCGGTGATGAAGAATCGGAATTACTATGGGTAATTTGACCCATAAAAAGTAGATTTCTGCATTGATTTGACTACGCAAAGTTGACGTTATCTGGTAAACAAAGACTTTACTTTACCGCACGACACGTGCTGTGGAGTTAATTATCGCTCGCTTTAATTAAATACACCAAATTCTACAAATACCACAGCCATCTTTGCGTATTCGTAGAACGAGGGTAAATGATAAAACAGCTTACGATCAAATAATCTAAAGAATGTTCATTTTAAGAGCAGACAGGAAATACTGATAAATTAAAAAATAAATTCCCTTACGAAGTCACGTAATACATCACAATTAGATATAAATTTTCGACAAGAAATTACCGCCCTAATCTGACGTAAATAACAGGTTGGCAAAAACGGCCCCTTCCCTTTCTATCAGACGTTGAAATAAAGCCGTGAGAGGCGGCGGGAAATACATTCGGGAGAAAGTAGGCGCTGGGTGAGATTAGAATGGAAATGAGGGGAATTGTTAAAATTTAAAAACCCACCGAAAGCCAGCGCCGCGGAGGAAAAACTGAAGGGGGAAACTGGAAATTCAATTACTGGAAACGTCGGGGGGGCGCAAAACAAAAGGAAAACATATTATGTACATATGGAATCCCCCTTTCCTCATCCTGTTTACGACCACCTTTTTTTTTAGCTTCCTTTAGCAAATCTATCATCCCAGCGGATTAATTAAACTTGTGTGTCCAAAAATGTGTCATCGGTTGGTAATTTAGAGCAACAGGTAATTATGGCCCAATTATAATTGAGCTAATTGGGAATAATCCAATTACGCAGCAATTGCAACTGTTGTACCGTTAAATCATTATATATTATAATTAATCTAGATATTGTATAGTTGCAATTGTTCTATACATCATTGTAATTAATAATAGGGCGTTTCAATTGGTTGTGGGGTCTAGTACATAAACATATGTTCCTTAAAAAAAAGGATTATAAGGGAAAACATTATGTTGTGGTACGGAGATATTATCTGGTACAGTATTAGCTTGTGAAAATTCACAATACTTATTGTGGGGACCGACGCTAGACAACCATATATACGCATACACACGACCTAGCGACCACGAGCAAATGCGAGACCAGCGAACGAGCCGACGCGCCACCCCAGCAAGGGATGGGCGCGCCATCAGCAAGGGCTAACGCACCACCCGCCAGCGCGAGAGGACGCGCCCAGAGTATTCCTAGGGAGGAGACGCGACGACCCTTTATAACGCAGAGGCAAGCTCTCCTCCGACAAACCGTCAGGAGGTACCGCAGCTAGGACACTCGCATTAGCTAGTACAGTAATGCGGTAAGCGTCGAGCTTTCATCTAAATCTAAAACGCCGAGTGCGACGATTAAGAAAAGTCCCAGCAGCTTTATCACCGATCTTGACACCCAAGAGGCGGATTCGGTCAGACGATGTCCCGGGCCCTCTTCAGACCGGAAGACCGGACCAGGACCACTCGACTCCAGTCCCAGTGTCACCACTGCCTCCGACGCCCAGAAGGAAACGAACAGCTTAAACATATCATTGCCTACATCGCATCGCATCGACCGCGACACTCTACGCCGGACTGAATCCTTGGAAGACATTCAGTGGGGAGACAATATCGCCTCTCACAAGAGGGACGACCCTCACCCTGTATTAAATGTAAATACGCTTATAAATAAATTGAAATAAAACGACTTAAAGACCACCTCTATTTGAACACAAACAACCCCAAACTTATTATCTCTATATCAAAATATAGTTAAGTATGAACAGTATCTAAAAAAAGATAACTACGCAATGGCGTGAAACCTTGCATTTTTTTAAAATCAGACTCGGATCGCCAGATGGAGCTGGTAGGCTAGTACGCAAGGGCGGGAAACATTAAATCTATTTGAATTTTATTTCGATGCGGTAAATGAAACGAAGTGCACAATCTCCAAGAAATAAACGCAACACCTCAAATTCCTCAAAAATTTTAGAAATGTATACTATTATTGTATATTTTACTTAAGCGTCTTTGAAATAGTGAGGTAATAATTTTTTTACAGGTTGTAGATTTTTAAACGTATAAAATGTAAGTAAAGTGAAATTTGTCTTCCTCGGCAGTTACACTTTTCCAGAAAACTACTACACCGATTTCTCTGAAATTTTTGCACACATGTTCTTACCTCCAAAATAAGCATTTAAGACTGATGAATTAAAAAAATATTAATTGCATTCAGAATTATGACATGAAAAATAATTTTTTTTCGAGTTCTTTTTATTTTTAAAAAATCCGCCACTCAACATATGGAAATGTTCTCAACCATACTGTGTTACTGGCGTAGCTCAGAAGCGTAGTAAACAATTGGGTTCTGTAACAGAGAGACACTGGTATTAGTAAACGATTCCCACGTGCTAAAGTGACCTTGTGACCGACTTTGGCAACTAAGTATAGCACTGCTACTTTCGGGACCATTTGGGTGGATAGGCTGATTGGTAAGGCACAGGGGTCCCTGGCAAAGCGCTCGCGGCAACGCACCTGGTCGATTAACACCCAGGGGATCGGTTAAACAGTTCCACAGTTGTACTTACTTGAGCCCCAGTGCCACGCCAAGGCAGGGGTCACTAACTGAGTTCACCTAGCGGATAACGGTATCACACTGGAGGGTCAATCGGCGGATAACACCAGATAAGACCGAGTCCGATGTTTACGCCACAAAATCACATATAAGACTGGAGCGCTCAGTGTTCGTACCAGGGTTATGTATCAACTGGTAGGTATCGATACCATCTTTAAAACAAAATAAAAATCGTGTTGATAGCTTTTATAGTTTTGAAGAAAAGTGTACCTAAACTTAAAAAAGTATATTTTCGAGTAAAAAAAACTTAAAAATAGTCCGTACAAGAGCTTGCTTATAAATTTTGATTACTTCTGCTAATCGGAAAAATATAAAATACATTTTTTATACGCAGAATTGAGTGTCGAATCAGAATCTAGACTATTAAAAAAAAAAAATTATTTTGTTCATTTTTGAGTCCCGTAAGAATAAAAGTTATACATGTTGAAGTGTAACTAGTTTTCCTAGGCTTAAGTTGACAATAGGTAAAGGTAAAATTGTCTTTTTTAATAAATTTTGAAAAAAAAAATTATTTTTTTTTTGTTTTTTTTTAATTTTTTAAATTAAAAAAAAAATTTAATTGGTGATGGACGACGACTCCGCTTTGCTGCGCTATCGTTCGTGCGTGACCCTTTAAAATTTAAGAAAGTTAGTGGTGACGAACGTATCCCATTAAAATTGACCAAAGTAACCGGTGACGAACGACGGCTCCGTTGCGCTGCGCCATCATCTGAGCGTATCCCACTAAA
Source organism: Ocypus olens (assembly GCA_910593695.2). NCBI lineage: Eukaryota > Metazoa > Arthropoda > Insecta > Coleoptera > Staphylinidae > Ocypus > Ocypus olens. The sequence continues at coordinate 25,597,806 of OU343065.1, read as the reverse complement.
ATTGACCAAAGTAACTGGTGACGAACAATGGCTCCGCTGCGCTGCGCTATCACAAAGTTACCGGTGACGAACGACGGCTCTGCTGCGCTGCGCCGTCGTCTGTGTGTAATATGAATCATCAAACTAGAAATTTAAATCGTGATGAATACGTCTAATCAGTTCTTTTGACGGATGAAGGCTGAAGCCTACTTGAGGTCTACTGCACAGTGGAATTGGATAACTCATTAGTGAGTCGATGAAAAGAAACGACTCTTAGAAATAAGTCGAGAGTCAAGTGTCTTTTGTTTTGCTCATCACATTTCCCCGACATATTTTTTAATTTTTCAAAAGAGTCAAGAGTTACTTGAATCGTCCACTCCTTTGTGATAAGTAAACTCACAAAAAGAGTCGTTTTGCCCATCTCTACTGCATAGACCCTTGGAGTTTTCCATACCGCAATATCTAAAGCTGTTCAACGGTACAGAAAACCAGATCACTCTCGCTGTTCTCAAACTTTTTTTGCCACTTGTCGGTTTAAAGAAAAGTCACGGCACAGTTAGCTTTATAGCGGTTTAAATACCTAGGAAACATGAAGTCCTACAACAGAGCTGCTGACGTCGCCGCGGCCGCCGATCCAACAACGCCGAAGCCGCCGATCCAACGACGCCCCACTGCCATTGCCGCCACTGCCATCGCCGTCGCTGCCGTCGCCGCCGCGGTCTTTGCCTCCGAGCCGCCAGTCTCCTCTCCGCGAACTCGTCGGGCATCCCGGTGCGAACTAAGTGAAGTGTTGGTGACTATTGCTTTCGTGACTGTTTTTTCTTTTCGTGACTTTTATTTCTGACTTTCCCGCGTGTATATATTTTATTTTCTTGCTGTACATAATCCGTGTGTAAATTATCGCGCCTATCAGAATTTTTCTGCCTCTGCCCATATCCTTTGTGCTTCTTGTGCTGCGACCCCCGTTGACAAGTGTCTCCCCAGTCTAGGCCGAGTCTACGCCCATGACCCGAGGATGCCAGCACCAAGGAGGAGAGATACAGAGATCGACAAAGCGATCGCCTTCGAGAAGCCAATGTATGACGAAAAAGTTCGTTACCTTCGAATTGAGAGGGAAATTGCGATGATCCGGCGGGAAAAACGAGACGCGATTATACGCCAGCACGACGAAATTCAACGCCACCAGGAACGTCATCGCTACGACTTTCCCGAGAGGACCTCGCCACCGAAGACGCCAGCACCACAATTGCGTCAGTGACGTCCCTTGCCGCGGACCATCCAGTTCTTGCCGCAGCAATAACCACCATCGTGCTAGGGCCGACTTTGCTGCCAGTCGCGGCGATGAGGATGCCGCAGGTCCAGGCCTCAGTCCTACCCGTCATCACCGCAGCCGTCACCGTCATAACTGTGCCACCATCGTCTCCCCAGCCCTCGCTGCCGTGCAACCACGTGGCCACATCGCATGGTGGAAATTGCCTGCGGAACGACGCCAGAGGAATAAGACGCCGCTGATCATGCTGCCGCCAACCATGACGCCGCACCTCTCCTTGGCCACAAAGATGGACTTACCGGGGCCGTTCGACTTAAAGATCGCTATCTTCGTACTCACCCAGAAACCCACAGTAGAGCCCGACGTCGTTGCCAGACGCCTGAAGAAGCTCCGCCTACTGGTCCAGTTTGACGCCCCATGACGCCGTGTCAACCCACGACGCTACGAGGTCTACAGAGGAGTCCCTCCTTTCGTCATCCACAGACGCCGTGATCAAAAACCGCACCAGCCGTCCCAGACGTTGCAACCGCCCGAGGAAGCGACGCTCTCCGGCCCACCTGCAACTTCCCGTCAAACAAAGACGCCACATCAGCTGCTTTAGACGCCGCAAGCTCCGCCTACGGAAGGCGACCCGCCACAACCGCGACCGCCACCGAAGTTGCTATCACGATTACGGACCCGCGAATCGTGATGCGAGTGACTGCGACCGCGACCTCTGCCAATTTTATACTTAGCGTTAGTTCCCCACGGAAAGACGCAATAACGTGGTGTAAGTGCCCTCACGAATGCTTCAGTGCGCCATGAACGAACAATCCGCATCCGCATAAAGACACGCAGGCACCACCCAGGAACGTGTCGTGACGCCGCCCCGACCAGCTGTGTGTACAGGAATATAAGGTATATTAATGTTAATGGCTCTCCCACCTCTCGGCATTGAGCACGTGTTATTCCCCCTATCTAGCGCCACCACCACCAAGTAGAACACCATCCCAACAACCAAAAATTAGCGGGGATTCCGTTTATTTGTTCTATTTACAGTTATTTACAGTTATTACAGTTATTTACAGATTTTAAGATTTAGTCTGGTTACTCTTCGTCCCTCACCTTCTATTACCATTTCCGCCCACTTATTGATCTTATCTACGTGTATGGAGCTCGCCTTGTTTTCCCTTCGCAGTTCTATGTCTAGGTCGCCGTATGCCTCCGCTAATGCTTTCCTCGCTTGTACTCTTTGAAATACTTTGCACCGCTCCCTTATGTGCCTCAGATCCTCCAGTCCTTCCCCGCAATCGCATTCCCCATCTGTCTTTCTTAACCTGAATCTCTTGAGGTAGGCCTCTATATTGCCGTGTTTCGAGCACAGTTGGACGGCTTTGCGGTTAAGTCCCAAGTTATCCAACCCCACTTCTCTGCACAGCTCGTGCACTTATCTTCCTCTTTCTCCACGGTCCCATTTCGATTGCCATTTGTTGATTGTCGTCTTCCTTGCCTGCTTTGTCCCTTTGCCCTCTGAGATTATTGTGGAGTCGAGGTTTTTCCTGGCTCTTGCCATCTCGTGGGCTACTCGGTTATTTGCTATGTGTCCTTTCCCCCAGACAACCGCTACTTCCACTCCCCTCCTCTTCAGCCTCTTCACTTCCATTTGTATGCAAATAACCTTCGTGTTCCTGGTTGTTTTATTATGAATCATTTCTACAGCCGTCTTCGCATCGGACTCTATAGTAATTTGTGTATCCCCTCTGGTATTCGCCTGCCGCAGGCTCTCTTGTATTGCCGCCATTTCTGCTTCGAGGCTACTTAAGCCATCCCTAATCCTCATGTTTCCTTTTTCCCTGCCAGCTATGCTCTTCATGGCCCATCCTGTCCCTACGAGTCCTTCTTCCCTTATCGAGGCATCTACCCCGATCTTTGTTCCTCCTACGAGGCCCTCCTTCCTCATTCCTTCCCAGGCTGAGTTATTATTTGGTTATCTCTCATGCGTTCAAGTTCATCCTTCGACCATTCCTCCTCTGCCACGCTCGCCTCGATGCGAATAGGAGCAATGCCAGCCAGTACTTGTAGAGCTGCCGTGAGTGTAGTACTATAGGCTCTTGTGACAGCTAGAAGAAATGGTCTCTGTATGGCTGCCAGTTGTTTAATAACCCTCGTATCTCTAGCTTTATTCCCCCAGACCTCTTTTCCGTATTTTATGGCGGGCTTGAAAACTCTTTCGTATATTGTTTTCAGGACTTCTGGTTTACCTCCCCCCCCCCACTTCCGGCGAAGCATACCAATGATCTTACACGAGGATGCTGTCGTCTTTTGCCTCACCTCCTTGATGTTGTCAAGGAAATTGAGCTTTGCATCAATAGTGATTCCAAGATACTTTACGCTACCCTTCATTGTCAACCTCACCCCCTCCATTTCAATACACGGCGGCATTACGCAATTCCCGTGCGGAACAAACATACACTCTGTCTTTTAAAAGTTATACTGCAGCTTGCCGCGAACCTCCTGCAGGCTTCCCACGCTTCCTTCCAAATTCTTTCAATTTCCTTACTCGAGGAGCCTTTGTTGGCTGTAGCGTATGCATATGCAGTAACTTGGACGTCCCTGCTCCAGAGATGTTGCGGAACCCCAATGTTTCTCGTTCTTGTTCGTTTAATTCTTTTATGCCCTCAAACCACTCCTCAATCATGATGGCCCACGGCGTTGGGCCCAAACGGGAGCCTTGTGGATAACCTCTACTCAGGTTCTTCTGTACCTTACCCAGCTGTACCTTTCTCCCCTCCATAAAATTGTTTGCGGCCTTCCTAAGATCGTCCGGGACGCCTGCAATCTCCATCCGCCGGTCTATTGCAGGTGGCCAGATTTAAGGCGTTCTTCAAATCCAGCAGAACCACTAGCGTGTGTTTCTTTTCATTTGTTGGTCGTTAACTATCTTGTGAGGTCCGTGACCGCCTGTATGGTCCCTCTCCCTGGCTGTTTGTACACATGGAAAACCGTTCCAAATTACGAAGGCGTCAGAACCAGTACCGCCCACAACACCAGCCCAGACACACACCACCGTCTGCATGCGGGAACTCATGCAGTCGTACCCATGATTAGATAACAACATCCAACCAGACCACCTCCAGCTCCAGCCGCTCCGTGCTCCGCCCCGGAGTCCAATGTACCAGCTGCCCCAAGGACTGGAGAGACTAACCGCACGTCTTGTTTCCCGCCTTGCAAGTGCACTCCAGGATGACAGCTCGTCCTCGGCCAGGACCAGACGTGACTCCTAGGGCCCAGGCATCCAGAGATGCAGAGATCCGGTGTCAAGATACCCGAATCCCCTCGCACCACCATCGCGGATGGATCGCCAAGGACCAGCGTCGAGAGCAGCCAGTGCTGCCTTTCCAAGACGCCCAACACCAGTTCCCAGTGGAACTTGGATCCAGTGTGGGAAGACCGAATCCCCTCACACCTCAAGATCCACCCTCGTGAAGACATACCCATGATGACGACTGCAACTGGCAGTCATCACATGTGCATACTTTCTACGCTCTTCAAAATTCTCTCGTTTTCCGGGGCCGTTTGTTATCTACGCATCTTAACAACTGCGTAATTATCTTAATTTGCATTTCATGAGCTAACCATTACTCCTTTTCAAAATTATCATAAATCCGCTTTATTGAAATTTTCAAACGAGATAATTTTCGAAGAAGTACAGCTGCCGGTACAAACAACACAATGAAGATGATCCTCCACCCGCTGAGCGCCGACGCATTGAGGACAACCCTAAGACCGTTTTCGCAAAACAATTAGTGAAATGTGCAGCTGCGAGGATAACACAATGGACTGCTGATCCGCCTCCTAGCTGCCTGCGTACTTGACAAAATCGTCTCGATTTGCCGGTTCGACCACGTGCCCCGATGTCGATGCTCCCGTCGCACCCTATCACCAACACCTGCAATCTGGAGCAGAGCAGGGAGTGGACACTATAAAGGCCATGGAGCACTTCGCCAATCAAACAGGGAGATCGTCCAAGACAAGAGCTGAAAACACAATCCGAGAGAATTACATCAATCACTCAGAACTCAGACACTTCGACACGAAGTCCTGCAACAGAGCCGCTGACGTCGCCGAAGCCGCCGATGCAACGACGCCGCAGCCGCCGATCTAACGACGCCCCGCTGCCGTCACTGTCGCTGCCGTCGCCGCCGCTGCCATCGCCGCCGCTTTCGTCGCCGCCGCTACCGTCGCCACCGCTGACATCGCCGCCGCTGCCATCACCGCCGCTGCCATCGCCGCCACTGCCATCGCCGCCGCTGCCATCGCCGCCGCTGCCATCACCGCCGAGCCGCCGATCACCCCTCCGCGAACTCGTCGGGCATCTCGGTGCGAACTAAGTGAAGTGTTGGTGACTATTGCTTTCATGACTGTTTTTCTTTTTGTGACTTTTATTTTTTGTTTTTCGCGTGTATATATTTAATTTTCTTGCTGACTCGACTCCAAGAGCTAGCTGGAGGTCATCGAAGGCGATTTTTCGCTGTCTGAAGGAATGGAACAATTCAGTTCGTCGAGAAATGACTGTACCTGACCTTCTGCAAAGGGTAATACAAAGATTTAGGGAAAAATAAATTTAAGAATGTGTGAGAAAGGATGGACACTACCTATCTGAGGTCATCTGAAAAATATAACATTTTTGAGTATGTGAACATTTTGGTGTAATAAAATTTAGTTTTGGATGATTTTTGGTATTTTTAAGTTAATTGTAAAATACCTAATTTCTATTTCGCACTCTGTATAAGTAAATCAAATCATAACTTACACAATAAAAGTAATCCCTTAAATCCCAATATACTGCATATGTTGCAAAAAGGAAATGAAGAGAAGCGTCCACGTCCTGGAGCAGTACTTTATGCATCATAAAGTCCGTTCGATAATTTCAACGAATGCCGTTCCCACTTGGCCGAGAGGGCGTTAAATTTTAAAATATGTCCACATTAACTTAATAAATATCCCGAATATAGTTATGTAAGTAATTGCTAAGAACAAGACGAACGGAACGAGGCGGAATTCACTTTGAGAGAAAGCACTCTTCCGCATGCTCCGATCAATTGCATTCCGTTCGCTTGACAGACACGGATATATCCCTTTGATAGTGGAATGGAAGAAAAAGTGGATCTTTCTTTGAGCGGATGGGCTGTGTTAATTTTTCAGCTAGTCCTCTAAAAGGGTGCTAAGGTATTTTGCAATTAAGTCGAGCTGCAAGGTGAAAGAAATGCTCGAAAAATCCAATTAGTTGTGTTTTTAGTGGTAGCGGTCTATCGATTATATGATTCAATTTAGTAGTAATTAGTAGTCCAAATAATCATGAAAATGATAAAACTTTTAACTAGTCGGAGAGAAAAATAAAAATAGTGAAACCGAACCGAAGTGTTTTAATCAATTTATAATAAGAAAGTTTTACTGGATAAATGATTTTTTGTGTTTCATTTATTCGCCTGAAGAAGTAACAGTGAGGTAAAATAATTAGGAGGAATACACATTAAAAATGTTATTTATTGATTTTTCCAGTAACCATAAACTTTCAACAACTATCAATTTATAGATAAATTATTACTTTTTATCATTTAATTTGATGTTTCTCAGCATGAATGCTAAAATCTTGATTTGAATTTTATGCTAAAAAACAAGATTTTGTTGCCGACGCACCTTATATGGAATTTATCGTTTGCAACCCTATGTACGCATATACGTGCATACGGTTTCCTACGATGATAGTAACACCCGCTTGAAATACAATAAAGCTACGCGCACACTCGCCGAAATCTGACGGACGGCACGCATCGGCAAAAATTGCTTAACACATTTGTAAACGAGTCAACGCACATTTATCCGTTCCATGCTATACCGATAAATGTGCATTGACTCGTTTACAACTGTGTTAAGCAATTTTATCCGATGCGAGCCGTCCGTCCGATTTCGATAAGTGTGCGCGTAGCTTAAGTATTCATTCAAATATTTACCATTTTAAAACTATTGAATTGCTTACGTAAACTATCAATTTGTAACATTCAATTTCCTTCCTTATCGGAAAATGTTGACCGTTTTAACGGGAAATTCGCATACATCCATTATCACGAAAGTGCACCGTACACCTTTGGAATGGCCTGTGATAAAGTGGCCAATTTGTCTATTGGAACAGACCACGCAGTCGAACTAAATGGACCACAGGCCTTCATTTCGACCACTAATTATTTGCAGATAACAGGCCATAACGGTTATCTCCGGCGAATATATTGCCTCCGCCGACACACTTAACAGCCATTTGTATTACGTCTGGAACATCGGTTTATTTTAAAAATTACGAAATCTAATAGGAAACACATGTAAGATTCAATAAACGATTACATTCAGTTTAAAAATAGTCCGCCGGTTCCAAGGATGTTACGCTTCGGTGTAAACATGCAGAGTTTTCTGTGTTGCAGTGTTGGCTTAGTTGTGACTCGGTTCGTGTTTGCATTTAATTATAAACTAATTAATAGTGAGTTAACGCAACAAACTTATTACTAATGCCACTTAGAAAGAAGTTTTTAAATCTAACATTTTATATAATTATCATTCAATTTGGTGAGTTGCAAAATTCAAGAGCATACAAAGAATTTGAAAACAAGTAAAACGTATTTCTCTGTGTATTTGTTGTCAATTAAAGCAACATTAAACAAATTCTGTTGGTCTAGATATCTTAATCTAAATTTACTACTGTACCTTTTCAACTTCAAATTGGGACTAATCAATTTCAAATTTGAAGTTGATTATTTGAAATTGATTTATCTCACAGGGGGAGGATCAGATGTGTGACTCACCGATTTGATCCATCTTAGGCACACGTGTAGGTCATGACTAGGAGTGTAACAGGTGCAAGTAATAGGGCGCACTATTCAGTCGTTTTCGAGAAAAAAAGGTTTTTTTTTTATTTGCAGTGTGTATGTACCATTTACGTTAATGAAACAATATTGACCCCGTGGCGCATTGGTAAGATCCCCGGTTTGTAATCGCAAGGTCGATGGTTCAAATTCTTTTGGCGAAGTTCTAAATAGTTATCTTTTTTATAGTTTTTTTTTATAAAAATGTTCATTTTATAATAAATTATAGAGGAATACAATGGGCCAGCGACCTAAGTCTTTCAGCCAGATTTAACAAAAAATATAAATTGTTTACATGGTATATTATACAAACAAAATAGTATAGACGCATAAGTAATCTAAAAAAAAAAACCCTATATATCAAAAGCACAGGTTTTTATTGCCTCTTTGACAGTTGTTTTATATGATACGCAAAATGAATGTTGACTGTTATTCAAATACGACGTTGTTAACGTTGGAGTCGGAGTCGGAGTCGGTTTCTGAGCCGAAGTCGGAGCCAGAGTCGGAATTGGAGTCGTACCAGAAGCTGGAGTCGGAGTCGGAATAAAAAAATGAGGAATCCGAGCCGGAAACAAAAAAAATTGAGTCGGAGCTGGAGTCGGAGTCGCTACAGTTTTGTAGTTTGTATATATGGTACGCAAAATGAATGTTGACTGTTCAAATACGACGTTGTTACCGTTGGAGTGGGAGTCGGAGTCGGAGTTGGAGTCGGAGACGGAATAAAAAAATGAGGAATCGGAGCCGGAGTCGGTGTCGAAACAAAAAAAAAATGGAGTCGGAGCCGAAGTCGGAGTCGGAGTTGGAGTCGGAGTCGGAATAAAAAAATGAGGAATCGGAGCCGGAGTCGGAGTCGAAACAAAAAAAAATGGAATCGGAGCTGGAGTCGGAGTCGCTACATTTTTGTCACGACTCCACATCCCTGGTTATAATAATATAAATTCAAAATATTTAAAATGTATGCATTAATAATAAAATTTTCATTTAGTTAATTCCATTGTATAAAATATAATTCTGAATTAATAAATATCCTATAATAAATATTTTAGTTCGAGTTATGAAAGAGCAATTTATGCAAATTCCATTAATTTAATTTGCATGTCACATTTTAAAAAATTTAGCATCACATTGAATTTGATATTCTCCACTATCATACCTTTGTTTTGCAATTTTAAAATTAACCATTGATAGTGCGAGATTTGCATTGTACGGTGGATTTCAACATCAAAACAAAATCGTGCGTGTGATTTAATTTGCGCTTTAAAAATTGTAGAATAAATAGATGGAAAATTGCACTGCATCAAACTGGTATTTTTTTTATAAATAGAATTAATAGTTTTCAAGTATTATAAACATACCTATACATTTAAAATTGTTAAAATTCCATAAAAACGGACTCATTTCTTCGTAAGGGCTTCTCTGTGAATCATGGAGTGTAGCCATATTTACAGTATCGCTTAGAGATGGGCAAAATTGCTACTTTTGAATCACGTTGCTACCTGTGATTGCTACTTTCTAATATCAGTGATTTTAAACTGTGACTATGATCACATCGCTTAAGTAGCAATCACTGTTTATTTAACAGTTTTTATTTTAAGGAGCAATCCCAGTTTAAGTCAGAGTTTAAATAGCAGTGATTTTAAGTAGCAGTGATTTAAAGTAGCAGTGATTTAAAGTAGCAGTGATATAAAGTAGCAGTGATTTTAAGTAGAGGAGATTTTAAGTAGCAGTGATTTTAAGTAGCAGTGATTTAAGTAGCAGTGATTTAAGTAGCGGTGATTTTAAGTAGTCGTGATTTTAAGTAGCAGTGAAATTTGTTTATTAGTAACAGTAACGACCTGTGATTTTTCAATACTAGTGAAAAATCACAGGTACGTGAAATATCGTCCATCCCTAGTATCATTGGATAGAACTATGGACTGCAATAGTTTGGTAAAATTATCTCCAAACATGGTTTCTACAATTTTAATTGCAGTTGTCAGAATAAGCTCTTCGCCAATAGTTTGAGGCTTTTTACATCTAGTTACTTTATTTTAAACTTTGTAAGAGGCAAGCAAAGTTACTCAGCATGGGAATTATAATTGAAAATTGGGTTACAAATACGTAAAAGTTGTGAAACGGTGGATTAAGGTCTAAGAAATGATATATTTCCACTGTTATAAAATAAATGTTGTCAATCAAATTATTTAAAAAAAAAACTGAAATTCTGCAACATAAAATAAACTGACATAGCAATGAAAAAAAAAACAATCCAAATAGGATATTAATGAAGGGAAATCCATTTTATGTCTGTCACTTTCATTCGAGCATGTGAAATAATTTCAGTGTGTGCGTGTGTTGTTACGATCGTGAACAATGGATGGAAAATCGAAGGGGAATTTCTAATGTGGTGAAAATTTAATTAGATTTGTGAAATGTGTTGAAACGTGATACGCGGAAAACATGCCGAGGGTGCAATTCCTGTTAATGTTTTTTGCAAACGGACTTTTTTGTGCAGCTCCGAGTTCTGGAAAAAAATTAATCCATATAGGTAAATATTAAACCATGGCGGTTTTAATTAAAACGTCGGTGGTTTCGCAATTGTTCAGCTTTGCGCTGCGAAGAATTCCGAGCGAAATGTAACTCGGGTACGCTGGAGTTATAAATAAAATTAACATAACGCAAAAAATACAGTTTCATTGATTATCTAAGTTATGTAACAATTTAATGTTGAATGAAATTAATGTAACGCCATTGATGATCTATTTATCTGAAAATTTCATATTGTTTGTTTGAGCAGGCGCGGACTGGCAAAATTTACCTTCCTATTATAGTTCGTATCTTGGCCCGCCTACACTAAACAAATCTTAAAAAAAAAATGAATTTTTTTTTATTACATGTATTAGATTAATTATTTGGTTGAGACCGCCGGTTTCCGCTCCTGATGAAAACTAAAGCTACGCGTACACTTATCGCAATCGGACGGACGGCACGCATCGGCAAAAATTGCTTAACACAGTTGTAAACGAGTCAACACACATTTATCCGTTCCGTGCCGTACCGATAAATGTGCATTGACTCGTTTACAACTGTGTTAAGCAATTTTATCCGTTGCGTGCCGTCCGTCCGACTTCGATAAGTGTGCGCGTAGCTTAATGCGAGTTGGTCTAAACGTCGCGAAATCGGTTCATTTTAGAATCAGAATATTTCTTATTTCGAAAATAATAGATACAGACATATTTCAATTAATATTATTTTATTTGTCCAAATTTAAATAAATTGTATTCATATCGGCGATGTTGTTGCATGCTTTTCATTATCTATTAATTTCATGTTTCAGGAGCAATTTTTCACGAAAGAAATCCCCAAAGTGAGATTGCTTTTAGGTACGCTGTTAGCAGGTTCAACATGTTCGACACAAGATATGATATCGTTCCAGACATGCAGTACGTTTCAGAAAGTGACAGCTTCAAAACTGGACAAATAGGTAAATATTATTAAAATCTGTGTCTTGTATGTACAAGGTGTATAAAAAGTATCGCAAGATGCGGCTGAATACTTTGTCCGCCCACCTGTTCTGAATGCTTATTTTTTCGGCTCCAGAAGCTCCAGTTTTCCGGTCTTCCTCTTCCTCTTCTTATTTCAATCCTGTATTCCCATTCTTCTTCTCACTGGTCGGTTTTGTCCATTCTTTGTATGCCAGCTGGTGTTTGTGTTCAGTTCTTTCCTAACTGCGACGTTTTCTATCCTGTCTCTTCAGGTTATACTTCTCTTAAATATTTAATTTCCGTTGCTTGTATTCGGCTCTTTAATGTGTAATTATTAATTTGTTTCCATTGTTATTTCGCTTATGTTCTCCATATTTTCCTATTACATTGCTTTCCCCACTCTGCTATTGAAATCACCGCTGGCATACATTTTTCCTTTGCAGTTTTCCAGTATTTTCTCTCCTTGTTCTTTTTTCTTGGTTTCTGTTAATGCAAGCATGTTTATTCTGTAAAATTTGAGTTCTTTGTCTTTCTCTCATTCCTCTTACATTCCATGTTGCTAATTTCCATTCTTCTTCTTTTTGCCACTTGTCTTCTTCTATTTATTCTCTTTGGTTATGGTCCCTTTCTTTCCCTGCCCTGTCTTTTATCATCCTTTGCGGTGTAACCAACATTTTTCTTTTATCCTTATAAATCGCCGTTTTCGTTACCTCATTATCCGTCTTTATTTTATATTTTAGTATTTTGTCTACTATATGAGTCCCTTTGCTTCTTTCTGCCAACGTCATTCAATTTCATTGATAGTCAATCTCATATTACCTATTTTGGTATGTCACGGGCGGGCCGCACCGCGGGGTGTGAAAACCGCCCTCGATCACCTTCAGCTAGCTCTTAAGAGTCGGGTACGCAGTACAAAATATACACAAGGATGAGGCGCAGGTAAAAAAAGTCTTATTGGCTCGATAACAATGGCTGTTATTTACACACGGAGAAATACGTCTAGAAAAATGTTCAATGTTCAGAAAATATGTACACACTCAAAATAATGGCACGAAAATAAAAGTCACGAAAAGTAAGTAGTCACCAACACTTCAGTCAATGTTCAAATTATTGGAAACGGCAGCGACAGCAACGTTAGCGGCGGAAACGACGGCGCCGGAGACGGCGGCGGTGGCGGAATCGGCGGAATCGGCGGAATCGGCTCGGCGGCGTAGCGGCAACTTGGGCGTTCTGCCTGCAGAACTTCGTGTCGAATGTTTGAAATAAATGATCTAAGTTCTGAATTCTGAGACCCCTGACGGAGTGCTCCATAGGCTTTATAGGGCCCACGCCCTATTCTGCTCCGGGTTGCGCAACCTGGAGAAGAGTAGGGCGTGGGCCCCGTAAAAGGCCATGGAGAGCTCCTCAGATAATCAGTCATTTTTCAACAATCAGTCAGAATTCAACAATCAGTAGACTCAGAATTCGACTGCATCATTCAGTCACAACACAACAGTCAACAAGTTCAACGCCGTCGGTCCACCGACGCCGCCGCAGTCGCCAACATCACCATAGCCGCCGCCACGCCGCCTATCTTACGACGCCACGCCGCAGCCGAATCTGCCGCCGCCGCTTCCGTTGCCGCCGAGCCACCAGTCACTCATCCGCGGACTCGCCTGACATCCCCGTGACAAGTGTTGCCCAAATCGAGGCGCAGTCAAAGCCCACGACCCGAGGATACTGGCTACAATGACAGGTATGAACATCGATGATGCGATTGCCTTCGAGAACTGGAGGTTCGAATCGCCGATGCGCCACCTCCTTGTCAAGAGAGAAATTCTGATCATCCAGGCAGAAAAATCCAAAAGAAAAACTGCGCATCGGAGCAGTTTCGCCAGGAATCACTTCATTATGGCTTTCCGGAGAAGACCTCGCCACTGGAGACGTTGGCACCACCATTGCAGGTGTGCACCGCCTCCACTAGGGTACTTGAAATTCGAGAAAGCGACGCCCCTTGCTGCGGATAATTGTGCCGAAACCGACGCTGCTGCTAATCGCTGAACGCAAGACCTCGCTTGTTCAGTCGCCAGCCATCGCAACGAAGACCGTCACCACCACTACGGCAGCCACCATCGTGATCATCTGACCACCGACACCGCCTCTAGCAGCCCAGCCTCTACCAAAGGAGGAATCGCCGGGGCCGTGCCACCGTGTGGCCACATCGCGGAGATGGCGCTTGCCAGCAGTTACGCCAAAACTGCCCGAGAAAGACGCCTAGGGAACAAGCCACCGCCAGCTAAGACGCCGCTGCCAATCACGATGTAGTACCTCTCTTTGGCCACAAAGAGGGTTTACCGGGGCCGTCCGATCTGAAGATCGCTGTGTTCGTAGCCACTCGGAAACGCGATGTCGTTGCCAGTAGACGACGCCTGAAGAAGCGTTACCCATTGGTCCAGCCTGACGTTCCAAGACGTCGTGTCTACCCACGACATCTATAGACGCCTCCCTCCTAACGTCATCCAAAGACGCCGTAACAGTCACTCAAGACCGCCGCTGCTTCCGTCGCCGCCGCTTCCGCCGCCGCCGCCAACGCTTCTGTCGCCGCCGCTGCCGTTGCCACCACTGCCATCGCCGCCATCGCCACCAAGCTGCCGGTCACCCTTGCCTTTCGCGAACTTTAAGTGTTGTGCCGGTGACTATACTTTTTTCGTGACTGTTTATTTTGTTTATGACATTATTTTCTTGACTTTTTTTATGTGCATATACGAGGGTCGTTTCTTTTCAACCTCCGATGGGCCATAATAAGAAGACAAGTGTATATAAAACAATGATTTTTATACCAAAAGTTATGTACACTTATGGTTATTTATCGACATAATCACCCTGGAGATTAAGGCATTTGTCGTACCTGTGAACGAGCTTTCCAATACCCTCTTCAATGTTGCCGCCAATGAATTTAAATGTATCTTGACGTTAGACTAGTCAAGAGGGAAATTCTGATCATCCTGGCAGAAATTCACCTCGCATCTAAGCAGCTTCGCCAGGAACGACTCCGCTATGGCTTTCCAGAAAAGACCTCGCCACTAGAGACGTTGGCACCACCATCGCAGGTCTGCATTGCTTCCACTAAAGTACTCGACGAACCGAAGTAGCACCCCTCGCCGCGGACCATCCCGTTGTTGCCGCAGCAACAGACACCTTCGGCCGGAACTGACGCTGCTGCCAATCGCAGAACACATACATCGTTTGTTCAGGCGATAGCCATCGTGCCGAAGACCGTCACCCGTACCACAGCCATCACCACCACCACATCCGTCACCATCGTGACTGTACCGCCACCGACACCGCCCCCAGCAGCCCAGTCTCCACCAAATGAGAAATCGCCAGGGCCACGCAGCTACTTGACCACAGCGGTGCCAAAATTTCCCGCCAAACAACGCCAGTTGACCAAGCTAAGACGCCGCTAATGATGCCACCGCCAAAGAGGGCCGTATACCCAAGCCTTTAACGACGTATGGGAGCCTACAGCTCCGCCAGATGCCCTTGCTAGTAGACGACGCCTGAGGAAGCGGTGCCCACCTGTCTAACCCGACAGCCAGAGACGCCACGTTCGAAGACGCCGAACCGTCACCCGACGCTGCCCGGCGGACGATCCATGGCAGCCCATCCACCCTCGACGCTACGACATACACAGACGCCGCCCTCCTGACGTAATCCGCAAACGCCATCACAGACGTCGTGTCTGCCGAAGACGCCGCAGCTTCTTCGGACGCCGCAACCAGCGGCCACCCCTCCTTCGGAACGTGACCAACCTTAGGCTAAACTCAGACGTACCGCTTTCCAACCACATTTGGACCACAAAAAAGTGGTCGTATGTTGAGAGTACTCAATTAGACTAAACTCAGACGTACCACTTTCCAACCAATTAAATGGAATTTCGTGAAAGCGCTCAGATGGACGACAATCTGTGGTCGATTTCGACAACAGTTGTCGTTAGTGGGTGATATCACCCACAAAACTGTAGCAGCAGTCAACCGAACCCACGTGCACTCACACGTGCAACTCGCCGACCACAAACTGACCACAGATGAACCACTGGCCGAGAACGGTGCGCCCCTCACCCCTCCATCATTGTACAGTCCGTTTTGTGTGGTTCATTTGTGATTTAATACAACCACTGTGCGCCAACAAGCGCCCACAAAACTGTTGTTGGAAAGTGGTCGATACGGTCGACAGTTCAGCCACATTACGACCACTGTTCTGTCGTTGGAAAGTGGTACGTCTGAGTTTAGCCTTAACCGCGACCACCATCACGATTACGGGCCCGCGAATCGTAACCACGAGTGACCGTTACCGCGACCACTGACTAATTTTAAACTAATTAGTGCCCCGCGAAAAGACGCAATAACGTATTGTAAGTGCCCTCATACGTGAACAGTAACCCGAACAATCCACGTCCGTGTGACGATACGCAGGCACCAACCAGGAACGTGTCGTGACGCCGCCCCGACTAGCTGTGTGTACACATAGAAAACGTTTCAAATGACGAAAGCTTTGGAACCATCACCGCCCACAACACCAGCCCTGACGCACCACCTACAACCATCCGCCTGCATATGGGAATTCATGCAGTGGTACCCAGAAAACATGAATAGACGACAACATCCAACCAGAACACCTCCAGCTCCAGCCGCCCCGTGCTTCGTCCCGGCGTCGGATGCACCAGCCACCGCAAGGACTGGAGAGACAATACCTCACGTCTTGGTAGCCGCCGTGCCAGTGCACGCCAGGATGTCAGCTCATCCTAGGCCGGACCAGACGTGACTGCTCCTAGGATGCGGCCACTCCAGGCATTCAGCGATGCCGAGATCCGGTGTGAGATGTTCGAATCTCATCACATCACAGCTTCGAAAGGATCTCCAAGGACCAGTGTCCCCGCCAGCATCCTAGGATCCAGGCATCCAGCGATGTCGAGATCCGGTATCGAGATGACCGGATCCCTTCGCACCACAACCGCGGAGGGATCTTCCCAAGGACCAGTGTCCTGACCAGCGTCGAGAGCAGCCAGTGACGCCCATCAGAAGTTCCATTGCTCGTTTTCAATATTAACATAAATTCCGCATTATTAAAATTTCCAAACGAGAAAATTTTCGAAGTACAGCTGCCAGTAACAATACAATACAATAGGGATAAGCCTACACCGCTGTGCATCTTCCCATCGAGGACATCGTTAGGACGTTTCGCAGAATAATTTGTAAAATGTGCAGCTGCTACTGGTAAACAATAAATGGTCGATCCGTTCCAGTGGCGGCGATAAGGCCCCCGCAGACCCAACGGCGCGGGGGGGGGCGAGCATCTAGGGGCCCCGAGCATGCAATTATACAGGGTCTTCATTTCAAAAGGAGCCACCCTGAATAACTTTGGATCTGAAGTAGTTACGGTTTTAAGAAAAAATACGTCAATTTTGTTTTCGAGTGGGTGGCTTGTTTTGAAACAAAGACCCTCTCTCTAAAACAAATGAACTGATTTTTCATTTGCTGGATGGATAATATTTTGTATGGCCTTTAAAATGAGGTATCGTTCCATCTTATTTTTGCGGCAGATTTATAAATTTATTTATTAGTTTTATCTCTGGGTTAAGTTTTTACGAGTATTTTATTTGTCAATTTTATAATATATTACTATCTGTAGATTCATTTGTAACTGACGAGTGTAAACTTATTAAGTATGAACACGAATAGGGAGTGCCATTTGAAATGTTAAAATTGGGATGGTTGGGGGTGAGGGGGTAAAAGTGTTTTTTAAGTTCCCTCTCAAAAACAAAATTGATGTTTTTTTTGAAACCCTGACTACTTCAGAACCAGAGTTATTCAGGGTATTTTGAAATGAATTCCCTCTCTCTCTAAAACAAATGAACTGATTCCAATTATTTTTGCATTTCTGGATAGTACTTTTTAAGCCCTTAAAAATAAGGTATCGCACAATAGGGGGTGCCATTTGAAATTATAAAGATGGGGTGGCTGGGGGTGAGGGGGTGAAAGATAAAATTTTAAAAACAGTGTTTTTTAAGTTCCCCCTCGAAAACAAAAATGACGTATTTTTTCTTAAAACCGCAACTACTTCAGATTCAAAGTTATTCAGGGTGGCTCCTTTTGAAATGAAGACCCTGTATATTAAAATCGATCAAGTATTAATGAATTTATTTTTTCGCGACCGCTAAATGCTTTATCTTTATGTGATTGATTTAATACTTCCTTGCGCGATAAGCGTCTTTGAAAAAGAAATGCCGCTCGACTTTATATGTGTGTATTGCAAATAATTTGAAGTTTTACATTTTCTTTCTTCAGTTTGTCTCAATGCCTCAGTTTGATTACTTCTTAGTTCTTTCTGAGGGAGAATGTTTAATATTCGCGATCGACGGGTAAAATTGCTGTGTTGCAACTAGGCTAACAATTTTATTTGGAAACAATAAAATAATTAAAATTTAAAAAAAAACTTGGTGCATCGATTATAATAAATTTACTAAATTCAATAAAACGAAATATTTAATAAATATACATTATAGTCATATAGTGCTCTCTGTGTGGGCATTATTATTTATCTATAAATACTTTGGAGCTACATTATTTCGTCTCTAGTGTGTAAAGTGCATATGAGGCATTCTTCCACAAAATGACGACCCAAAGAAAAGTGGCATGTTCTCGGAATCGGTCCGTACTGTGTTTCGTGATAGTATTTTTAATAAGCTTATTTAAGGCCATGTTGGTTCCACATTTGATTCGGTTGTTTCCGAGATATAGAGGATTTAATTTTTAGAAAAGTCGAAAATTCGAAGTTTTCAACAAAATATATCTCTGCATAGGATCATGCTATAATAAAAATTTGTGGACAAAACCTAATGACAATGAATTCAACTTTTCAGAAAAAAATAGTGGAACATGTTAAGTCCACACGTTGAGTGTATTTTTCAATTAGAAAAATTGAAATTAAAATTGAAAGGTGAGTGCCACCTTCGATTTTCTTTAAAAATTTTTAGAATGATCTCTGAAATGTGCAGAATGTTTGGTGGGAGCGGAATCGTGGGATTCGGAAGGGTCTCTGAGATATAAATTTTTTTCTGACTCAATGTATGGTAGAAACGGAACTCCGATGAGAACCAATTATTCTGATAAACTCTATTTCGGTGAGAATTGCAAAAAAATGAAAATGAAACCGGTTACATCCGCTAGTGCAGAGAGATCCTTCTCAAAACTCAAACTTATTAAAAGTTACTTCCGCGGTACAATGAGTGAACTTAGACTGAGTGCTTTGGCTTTACTTTGTATAGAACATGAACGAACGCGGAAATTAGACTTGGATAAGTTGGCTGCCAAATTCATCATGTTAAAACACCGACGATTTGGGAAACATTAACTAAGATGGTAAGTTTTAAAAACTATTTTTTTTTATTTTTTGAGGAAGGGGGGCGCCAAGATTTTTTTGCGATGGGGCCCCCAAATCCTTAGCGCCGCCACTGATCCGTTCCCAGCTACCTGCGTGCGTGCCCAATCCGTCTCAAACCCAAATTGTTCTGAGAAGTGCAATTTGCCGGTTTGAACACGTGCGTCGACTTCGATGCTCCCGTCGCACCCTTTCACCACCACCACCACCTGCGACCTGGAGAAAAGTACTGCGTGGGCCCTGTAAAAGGCCATGGAGCGCTCCTCAGACAATCAGTCATTTTTCAACAATCAGTCAGAATTCAACAATCAGTAGACTCCATCATTGAGTCATAACACAACAGTCGACAAGTTCAACGCCGTCGATCCACCGACGCCGCCACAGCCGCCAACATCACCATAGCCGCCGCCACGCGGCCGATATAACGACGCTACGCCACTACCGACTCCGCCGCCGCCATCGCTGCCGTCGCCGCCGTTGCCGTGGTACATACAAAAATGTTCCTACGATTGCAAAATTAAAAGTAAATAAGCGTGACAAATGTGCTTAAATCGTTATTTCTGATAGATGCTATTAATAAATCATATAATCTATAGTAGCAAATATGGGTTAACTACATTACGTTGCTATGACAACTATATTTCTTTGGTTACAAACTTAACTAACGCAGGGGTCGACACAGGTCCACAGTTGTTGAGGAAACGATAATTAATGAAAATATATGTAGGAGGATTATTTATTCTATTAATTGAATAATATGTTTTGAAAATAGAAATATGTTCAGGATGATGCCTCAACTAAATTTAAATTACGTCGTGTTATACAAAGTAATGCAGGGGAGTATCTAGATACCCGCCGGGGATACACAAAACTAACTGCAAATTTAAATAATAAATTCATGAGCCAGGACCAACCAACCAACAATGCTGCTTAATAATTTATAACACTATTTAATTTCCCAACCTATAACAGGGAATACTGTAAACAGTAAACTGCATTATTATCACTGGGACGACTTTAGTATGTACGATATTAGAGAAAACAATAGAACTGGGATTACATTCGGTGCTTGTAATTATTACATAAGAGGTTTTAACTACTTCGGCACTAACCAGTTAATTAATGAATCCATTAGTAGTACAGCAGCACTGATTTATACATATTAGCACAAATTTCTAAATGATAATTACTGCAATGTTGTAAACTGCGTCGTAAATGTGTACAAATTATTATTTTCTGCTATTCTAATAGCAACTATTTACCATTAAGAAAAACGCAAATAACAATATTTTAGATTGGAAGGTGAGTTTGAGCAAGTGCGTTGTGTGTAATGACAACATAACTCCTAAGATATTTAACTGGTAGTACTGAAATCTGTGAAAATATACTGCAGATCAGCGTTTTTCATAGTGGAGTTCACTAAATCTAAAACCCACAATTTTACACTTCTCTCTTTAAATGTGGTAATCTGTCTGTACCGATAAAAACTAATATTCCAAAACCCATCTGTGGGAAATCAAGAAATATTGTCTTACATTTAATCAAGTTGTAGGTTACTGTAATCACTAGTTACTACATATAACGGAAGGTGCGTTCTACATATTGCTAATTAGGAATAAAAATGCGTATGCTCTGGCTGATGTTATTTCATAATAGATCGATGGATGATAGCCAAACAGTTCTAATGTAATAAAGGTAACGAAGACATATTGCGTCAATGCAGTCGCCGTCTTGCACAATATACTAGACTATTACAAGTAACTTCCTTTAGCACATAATTAACTATTTAGGTTATTACAAAATCGATACAGATTACGTCAACTTCCCTTTGATGCAGGGGCAAAGCTCAAAAATCCAATTTGCCGCCGACCGGCTGGGGATTTGATTTGTGCGCACGATGGATGATATTAAAGAAACATTTTCATATAAACATGTTCATTCTGTCTGGCTCGTGAAAGTCTAAAGTCTAAACACACTTTGGAAATTTAAAATTTTATGAAGGCGGAGGAGTTCGCCGGCGGGACGTTAATGGCGTCAGTCTGCGAGTATCCAGGCAAACTATTACCTTCTTCCATCAATATTTATTACGGACTTCGTTCCTAATATTTTTCATTGCGCTTTTATCTCGTGTAAATAGTTTTCTAGCAACAAAGGAAAACAGTTTACGCCGGTAATGTTTAATAGAAAGCGGAATTTTAGACCAAACACCCGCGCGCTCTGCACAATTTCTGGTTGCTTGAGTTATAAAATACTGCAAATTGAATTTTTGAATTTCGGTTCTGTGGAATATATTACATTTATATCATTAAACGAGTTATAAATCAACACGGCCATCGAACTATGAGAGAGCAGAGTTAATTTTTTCAGTGATTTTTCTGTCTGAAAATGGCAAATTGGTTTTCTTCTACGTGTGTTTTCAATTTTTTGTTCTGTGTTTTTATTTTTCGGCCAGGATTTTTGTTTTTTTGGCTTATTTTAGATCTTTGGCCTGTATTTTCGATTTCTTTGTCCCAAATTTTGGAGTTTATTTTGGCCAAAATTTTCGATTTGTTTGAAATTTACGGCTTTTTGGTCAGCATTTTTTATTTTTAGCGTCAAGTTTTCGGCTTTGGCCCAAGTTTTCGATTTTTTTGCCCTTCATTGTAATTTTTTTTAACTTGAATGATTGTTTTAAATTTAAAAAAAAATCTATTTTGGTTTAAATTTTCGATGTTTTGGTCAGCATTTTTAATTTTTGGTCTATTTTTTTAAATTTTTGTCCCTGAATTTTTGATTTTAGATTTTTTATTTGAATTAAGGGTTTTTTATAAGTGATTTTTTTAACTTTTTTTGGCAGTATTTTCGAGTTTCTGGTCGGCAACTTATTTTCAGCTAAAAAGCCATTTTTCTGTCTGAAAATGGCAAATTATGATTAATTAATTTCTCACTTAACCCGTGATGAAACATAATTATATAATTTGATTAATTAAAACACTTGGTTTTGTTTCACTGCTTTGCAGTGAAACAAAACCAAGTATTCTAAGTAATCAAATGCCAAATAAGTTTTTTCCTGCGTGAGTTTTCAATTTATTGTTCTGTGTTTTTATTTTTCGACCAGGATTTTTGTTTTTTTTTGCTTATTTTAGATCTTTGGCCTGTATTTTCGATTTCTTTGTCCCAAATTTTGGAGTTTATTTTGGCCAAAATTTGAAATTTATGGTTTTTTTGGTCAACATTTTTTATTTCAAGCGTCAAGTCTTCGGCTTTGGTCCAAATTTTCGATTTTTTTTGCCCTTCATTGGACTGTGCAACATTTGTATACAGGAAGTTTGAAATTAAGTTTATTAATTTTTTTCACAAACGGGAGAAAAATTGGAGTTCTTAGCTCTCGAAATCCTGACAAATTATTAGCGATTAAAAATCTTAATCTTAATCTTTAAGAATATATCGTCAGATGGCATATTCAGCTCCAGCCCCCTTAGTATTACCACATAATTGAAATTTTGTTAGACTTGTCACTAGAAAAGACAGGATGGGTAACGTTCCTTGGGTGACATGACGAGGGCGAAAAATTCCAAATTTTCGATTTTTTTTGCCCTTCATTGGACTGTGCAACATTTGTATACAGGAAGTTTGAAATTAAATTAATTAATTTTTTTCACAAACGGGAGAAAAATTGGAGTTCTTAGCTGTCGAAATCCTGACAAATTATTAGCGATTAAAAATCTTAATCTTAATCTTTAAGAATATATCATCAGATGGCATATTCAGCTCCAGCCCCCTTAGTATTACCACATAATTGAAATTTTGTTAGACTTGTCACTAGAAAAGACAGGATGGGTAACGTTCCTTGGGTGACATGACGAGGGCGACAGTTTCTTGCGCCTGTTCTCTAAGCCTAGAATCCTTGAATCCACGAAGAGTCTTACTAGGCGAGTTCGGTGGTTGAGTTCGCAGCTCGTGCAGTGTCTACTGAAGGTATTTGGCCACGTCTCATGGAGATTGGTCCTGCATCATAGCGCGGACACACTTCTTCGCCAACTGGTTGCGTCGTTCCACCAGGTATACTCCAGGGTGGTAGATTATTGTAAACAGGGATGGCAGTACCGCTTCTAGTGATGGTATGTGAACTCTAGACAGTTAACGGTAAGTTGGGCAACGGACGGTGAACTTTAGGGGGCTGGGAGGTGGCTCCCCTTAGAGCATCCAACGCTAGGGTGGCCTTGGTGGTCTATCTGAAGGGCTTGTGAGTCGCGTTATGGAGATTAAGTAGGGCATATCTGGGCATATATTGGCGGATAGGTACCTGCGCAGCTATTTCCTAGTCTTTAGAATTGGATGGTTCCGGATCTAATATAGATGACGCTCCTAAAAGCGAGCATGATGCTCGTCCCTAATAATCTAAGCTCTTCTTTCCAAAAGAGCATTTCGCGCTACTCAGGTGCTCGAAGACTCAAGCAAGATGAAACAGGGGTTCGTCGTAGTTGCGGGAGGTACGATTAAGTCTTGACAAATTCCTGGCTCATCAGCCTTTGAAAAGTCGCCAGGGCACCACTAAACTGATAGTGCCCTTCGTTAGGCGTGCTAAAGGCGCTAAACAGTTTTGAATCCTCTTCCATAGACAATACCAATGCCGGTCTTTGAGTCTGGAGTAGTAAAGAACTGAGCACCTTCGAGATCTCTAAGGACTTCTTGAATGAGGTCGGCTCAGATGTAGTTACCCCGTTGATCCTTCCACGCAGAACCGGAGCCGTTTATCTTTGAGACATGATAGGCGAAGAATTCCGGCTAGTCGAGTTCTCAATAATCCATTGGGCAAGAAGATCGGCGATCTGGGTATCGATGACCCTCTTCTCCTGATTTTCTCGGTATGGAGCGATGCGGATCGGTTGGTCACTGTGTGGGCGTATCCGGTGTTCGGCAATCCATCGTAGGAACTTCGTTATTTAAATCCTGTATAGGGAATTGATCAAATTTTAATGCCTTTATGGTGGATAGAATCGACAAAATTTTTTCAACACCGTAGACATCGTCAAAGTTAGACATAGTTTCCTGAAAAAAAAACATTTTTTTTCACAGCGTGCTAGAGAGCGGCGGAAGGGGTTATGCTTAAGTTCGCATGCATGACTTTAAAGAAGACGCTTCAAAGTTTTTCGCACTTAAAGATTCATCAAAATCGATTGAAAATACACCGAGTTATGGCGGTTTGAAAATGGTCTAAATTTCACGAATTTCAAGTGTTTCATTTTTTTCCACCGGTGCAGATAACGCTTCTAAGAGCGAGCATGATTCTCGTCCCAGATAATCTAGGCTGTTCTTTCCAAAAGAGCATTTCCCGCTACTCAGGCGAAGCCGATA
Source organism: Ocypus olens (assembly GCA_910593695.2). Lineage (NCBI taxonomy): Eukaryota > Metazoa > Arthropoda > Insecta > Coleoptera > Staphylinidae > Ocypus > Ocypus olens. Next base: position 25,573,444 of record OU343065.1, on the reverse strand, counting down.
TTGCTGCAGGCGCTCGAAGGCTCTATCAAGATGAAGCAGGGGTTCGTCATAGTTGCGGGAGGTACGATTATGTCTTATGAATATACCATGACAAATTCCTAGCTCATCAGCTTTTGGAAAGTCGCCGGGGCACTCTTCAAGGCGAAGGGCATCAATCTAAACTGATAGTGCCCTCCATTAGGCGTGCTAAAGGCGCTAAGCAGTTTTGAATCCTCTTCAGAAGTAGTAAAGAACTGAGCATCTTTGGTATCTCTAAGGACTTCATGAATGAGGTCAACTCCGTTGATCCTTTTACAGTCCACGCAGAACCGGTTGTCGCCGTTTATCTTTGAGACATGATCGGCGAAGAATACCGGCTAGTCGAGTTCTCAATAATCCCTTGGGCAAGAAGATCGATGGTCTAGGTATCGATGACCCTCTTCTCTTGATTTTCTCGGTATGGAGCAATGCGGATCGGTTGGTCACTGTGTGGGCGTATCCGGTGTTCGGCAATCCGTCGTAGGAACTTCGTTATTTGAGTCCTGCATAGGAAACTGATCAAATTTTAATGCCTTTATGGTGGATAGAGTCGACAAAATTTTTTCAACTCCGTAGACATCGTCAAAGTTGGACATGGTTTCCTAAAAAAAAAATTTTCACAGCGGTGCTAGAGAGCGGCGGAAGCGGTTACGCTTAAGTTCGCATGCATGACTTTAAAGAAGACACTTCAAAGTTTTTTGCCCTTAAAGATTTATCAAAATCGATTGAAAATAGACCGAGTTATGGCAGTTTGAAAATGGTCAAAATTTCACAAATTTCAAGTGTTTAATTTTTTTTCCACCGGTGTAGATAATTATCGTCCCAGATAATCTAGGCTGTTCTTTCCAAAAGAGCATTTCCCGCTACTCAGGCGAAGCCGATATATCTGCAGGCGCTCGAAGACTCTAGCAAGATGAAGCAGGAGTTCGTCGTAGTTGCCGGAGGTACGATTATGTCTTATAAATATACCATGACAAATTCCTGGCTCATCGGCCAGGGCAGTCAAGCCCAAGGGCATCACTAAACTGATAGTGCCCTCCGTTAGGCGTGCTAAAGGCGCTAAGCAGTTTTGAATCCTCTTCCATAGACAATACCAATGCCGGTCTTTGAGTCAAGAGTAGTAAAGAACTGAGCATCTTCGAGATCTCTGAGGACTTCTTGAATGAGGTCAATGCCGTTGATCCTTCTACAGTCCACGCAGAACCGGTTGTCGCCGTTTATCTTTGAGACCTGATCGGCGAAGAATTCCGGCTAGTCGAGTTCTCAATAATCCCTTGGGCAAGTAGATCGGCGATCTGGGTATCGATGACCCTATTCTTCTGATTTTCTCGGTATTGAGCGATGCCGATCGGTTGGTCAGTTTTGTGTGTTTACTGTTGCCGACAAAAGTTGAACACTATTATGTTTTGGTAAGTAAGCTTTAATTTAATAATCGCTTGCTAAAGAGGTTTTTGTTTATTTTGTGTTAACAATAAAGTTTACAGAGTCTCACTTTCAATTGTCATTTGTTCCGGCGTAGGTTAGCGGGGTAGCAAAATTGGAGATACGACGAGTACGACTCTGTGAACAAATCAGATATTAATGACTAGCACGTGTGAGGTGGCCCCCGTGACCTCGTCAGCAAGTAAGGAGCGCATGTCGGACTTTCTGGACCACTGAGTGGATAGTGGATTAGCGCACCGATTAACAACCGCAGCTAGTCGGGGTAGGTCTTCCGGAGAACTGGTAAGGGGGCTGCAATAACTTCATAAATCTGCCTAGTAGGTCTTTGAACTGCCGGAGGAAATCCTTCATCAACTTGTGGGGTGGTGATAGACTAGCGTCGCGGGGCATTGGAAAAGGAAATAGTCTACGTTGTACATCACCTGGTGTCGTCGGTTGAACCATGTACCATGAATAGCATCGTACTGGAGGTCCAGAATTACGATAAATTCCTCGGTAAACTGTTTCCCAATCCTGGAGGGTGTTCTTGCCGGGGGTTGATGCGTTATATCTTTGGTAAGCTAGCCTGGGCTTAAATGGCACTGGGGTAATACTGTTTGTCAATTCAGGGCACACAATGTACATTTCATCGCCTATTTCGCAAAACGCGAATTTAGGGTACTTATTGGTTTGGCGGGGGGACTTCCCCTTGGCATTTCTTGTCGGTTTACTGGCTGGCTGTTACGATAGCACGTCAGCATTTAAGAGCGGAATTCAGCGCTTTCATATCTTGGACCGTTTCTCGACCACTGTTGGGGGTGCTCCGCGCTATGGATGGGCAAAGTTCTGGTGGTAGTGTCAGGTACCCGTCGGGCAAAAGTAAAGTAACACTGCGACAGCCGAGGTGGTTCCCTGTTCCAAGGTGACACGGTTTTGATGTTCCGCTTGGTTTGATAATAATAATAATAATAATGATCTTTATTTCCATAATTGCCACATTGGTGTGTACATAGATTAACATAAACACAAAGTAACACAAAGAAAATACGTCAAAAAGAAAAGTAATAATTAGTACAAAAGAAACTAAAAGTGTCATTTGAAAAACTCTGTCATTGTAGATGGTTCCATTTCACATAAATATGCAAATAAGTTGTTTTTAAACGATTTGATATGTCTAGCATCTTTGATATGATGCGGTAGACAATTCCAAAGCTTCATTGCATTATAGAGAGAACTTTTTTCGCTAATTCCCAATCGATGTATTGGAAGCGCATAATTTTCACCATGCCGTGTTGCATAATTGTGGATATGTTTGAAATCTTTAAATAGATCCTTATTGTTATAGTGGAATACAAGTGTTTCATATATATACAATGCCGTGAATGTTAAAACATTTAATCGTTTAAGTATCCTGCGACAAGATGCTCGAAAGTTTAAATTTAAAATTATTCTAATGACTTGTTTTTGACATAAAAATATTTTGAAACAATTTACACTATTTCCATAAAATGTTATGGCAAATCTTATTTTACTCTCAAATAGAGAGTGATACGTTAATACGTTTGCATTTACATAGGGTTTTATCGACCTTATCATGTAACACACTGTATATAGTTTATTCTCAATATAATGTACATGCGCTTTCCAGCTTAATTCATTGTCAATTATAACACCCAAAAGTTTACAATGGTCTACAATATTTATTTCAGCATCCTCTATATTTATAACATTTGGAGTGAATAATTTGGATTTATTTGTTTTAAATATCATAGCTTTATTTAACAAAAATTGATTTTTATTGAACCATGTTTGCAAGCATTCGTAGACATGATTTTCTTTAGCAATTGCATTGGGTATATTAGTACCGCTAATTAAACTTGTTGTGTCATCCGCATAACTTTCGATTAAACACTCATCTTGATTTATTATATTGAATAGGTCGTTTACATATATAATGAAAAGTAGAGGCCCTAAGATACTTCCCTGAGGAATGTCGGTATCTATTTGAAGTGGTTAAGATTTAGATGTGCGTACTTTCACTATCTGGGAACGCTCCTGTAAGTAAGATTGAATAAGATTGTGAGCGATTCCCCTCAATCCGTACCTATGTATTTTTTGGAGCGGTATAGAGTGGTTGATGCTGTCAAATGCTTTTGTTAAATCTAAGTACATTGCCAAAGGTATTTCTTTTTTTTCTAGGGAATCAATAACTTTTGTTATAAACTGAAACAATGCTGTATTTATGCCTCTTCCTGTAGTAAAGCCATGCTGCCTTGGATGAAAAAGGTTACATGCATTGAAGAAATTGGATATTCTATTAAATATTATTATTTCAAATACCTTTGATACACTTAGCAGACTTATTGGTCAGTAGTTTGAAAAATCTTCAATGTCGCCTGTTTTATAAATGGGCACAACAATCGCCGTTTTTAGTTGATTAGGAAACACACCACTAGAAAGACATAGGTTTATTAAGTGCGTCAATGGTGTAAGTATTTCCAAAATAATCGCTTTCAGTAATCTCGTACTAATTTCATCATAGCCGGCACTGTTCGTGTTTTTAAGTTTATTGACTATATTATACTTCCTCAGATGTTGCTGGATACAAGTATATACTTTTTGGATTGACTGCAATATTTGTATCCTCATATTCAACGTAGCTTATATTTTCCTGTATTTTTTTTATGGAATTCACAAAATTACTATTGAATTCATTAGCAATTTTCTGTTCATTTCTAGAAGGCAAACATTCACTTTTATTATTGTTTCCACCTATTTTTTTTAAATAATATTCCAGGTTGTTTAATTTATGTTATCACTGGTTAAAAGATCATTGATAATTTTATTTTTTCTATTTTGTTGTAATAGGTTGTTGTAAATATTATTTTGATTATTAAATACTTCTTTAAATTCAGGATTGATTTTTGATGCTATCGAGAGAAAATCTAACACTTTTTTACATTCAGTAATTTCTGGGTTGTCTACTCCATCTTCTTTTTTTTCACGTGATTTATATTAATTTTTTTTATATGGAAAACATTTGTTGAATAACTGAAGGATAATACAAATAAAACTATCATACCCGTTATTTACATCGGTCAATGAATATATATTTGTGCAATCTATATTCTTTAATGCGTCTATGAAATGCGAAACATTTTCGGAGTTGTATATACGCACATATTTATATTTATGTTGATCGAGATTATAAGAAAACGATATTTTTTGTGCACAGTGATCGGATAAATATGTTTCAAGTACCTCAGAGACATATCCATCGCTTAAATTTGTCAATATATTATCCATTATTGTATTTGCGTTCTTCCCATATCGTGTCGGTTCGTTTATAGTAATATTAATATTAAATGATATTAGTAAATTGACAAACTTAGTCCTATATGTATAATCCCTACTTAAGTCTATGTTAAAATCACCAACAATAAAAAATTTCGCGTTTGAATTAAAAATATATGAGATGAGTTGATTTAATTTGTCCAGAAATAAATCTATATTTGATTCGGGAGGTCTATATATGACTACACAAATAAACTTGACTCCTTGAGATGTCCATTTAGTAGCTGCAATTTCAAATAGCCCTTCCTGGGATAGTATATTGATGTCCTTACGTTCATTGCAATGGAACGACAGCCGTACGTAGAGAGCCGATCCTCCATAAGAAGTTTTTTTTTTTCTGTGCTTTTCTTGAGAAACTGCTTACTAGTCTGAAGTCTTGGATAACACTATTTTTTACAATGTTCCGTTAGGGCTAAGATATTACAATTTGGGTGTTCTTCTAGCATTTTGTCTATGAGCACACTTTTTTTGTAGATAGATCTGATATTAGTATGAATTATGCTTGTAGATCTATTTATTATTTTACAATTTGTTTTTATATCTTCCTTGGTCGTGTGTTTGTTAGATGGAATAAAAAACGACTAACTCCAACATTCTCCGGCCACACATTCGCTTCCAACATTTTGTTTGCAAATATATGGGGTACTGATACTTTATATGAGGCATACTCTTCGGGATATTTTGCACTCATTTTTTCGCATTTTGCTCCATTGATACCCATATTATTACTCAAATATTCCAAGAGTTGTTCGCTCGTGGTTGTTGGCCCCAGGCGATATACAGGGTGTCCCATTTTAAATTGCCCCCCTAACTATATCGTAACCTGAGCAAGATGGCAAAAAATGTTTCAGATAAAAGTTGTAGGATTCGAAGGGGGACATATGCTGGTGACTTATGTAATGACTTTGGCGTTAATTTTCAAGGTCAAACGAAGGTCAACTTTGATTTTTCAAATGGAACCCCCTATTTTTTATAACGGGATCGTATTCTACGAGAAAAAATACCAATTTTTTGTAGGAAACGTTTTTTTTAATGCTTTCCTTAAGAATTTTTTTTTTTTTGTGATTCATGCATTACCCTCGGCATTAACCTCTTCACGCCCAGGTCGCCACATGTGGCGACAAACAAACTTCCCTAAAATTATGTTAAAATATACAAGGTGTTTCATTTGAAATAAAGAAGTTAAGGTCATTTCCGGTGGAATTTTTATTAAAAATCCTCAGGTCGGCACACTTTATTCCCTAAAAAACTATACTAAATTTCATTAGGATACAGGGTGTCCCGTTTTAAATTGCCACCCCAAATATATCGTAACCTGAGCAAGATGGCAAAAAACGTTTCAGATAAAAGTTGTAGGATTCGAAGGGGGACATATGCTGGTGACCTTTGGAATGACCTTGGCGTTAATTTTCAAGGTCAAACGAAGGTCAACTTTGATTTTTTAAATAAAACTCCCTATTTTTTATAACGGGATCGTATTCTATGAGAAAAAATACAAACTTTTTGTAGGAAACGTTTTTTTTTAATGCTTTCTTTAAGAGTTTTTTTTTGTGATTCATGCATTACCCTCGGCATTAACCTCTTCACGCCCAGGTCGCCACATGTGGCGACAAACAAAAAAATGAAAACAAAAATATTTTACAAAAACTAAATTACACCTTTAGCGCCATCTATGGAATATTTTTTCCATATTTCTTTCTCAGTGGAATAATATGACGTAGAAAAAGGTAACAATAAGAAAAATGTTATTTTTAAATTCAACTACATGGGCGCGGTCAAGGTCAAAGGTGCAAGAGCAAGATCGCTGGATCTTACTCCCCTTGTCTTTTTCCTCTGAGGACTAGTCAAAGAGAAATTCTTTGCTGAAGCTCCGACAACAGTGCAGAACATGAAGGAGACGATTAAAGCTGCATTTCGAGCAATTTCCATCCAAACTCTTCGAAATGTTCAAGTAAATTTTTGCCAGTGGGTACAGAAGTGCATTGACGAGGATGGACACTTGATCGAGCATGTAATCTAAGAACGAGATCGAACCTCCAGCCACTGAAACCATCGGCCCTTTACAAAAAAAGCATTCAAAAAGTTTCCTACAAAAAATTTGTATTTTTTCACATAGATAACGATCCCGCAATAAAAAATAAGGGGTTCCATTTGAAAAATTAAAGTTGACCTTGAAAATTAACGCCAAGGTCATTTTAAAAGTCACCAGTATACACCCTACGAACCTTACAACTTTCTTTTATCTGAAACATTTTTTGCCATCTTTTTATCTGAAACATTTTTTGCCATCTTGCTCAGGTTACGATATATTTGGGGGTGGTAATTTAAAATAGGACACCCTGTACCTTTATGAAATTTAGTAAACGTTTAAAAACGTTTTGTACAAAAAGTTTGTATTTTTTCTCGTGGAGTACGATCCCGTTATAAAAAATAGGGGGTTGCATTTGAAAAATCAAAGTTGCCCTACGTTTGACCTTGAACATTAACGCCAAGGTCATTTTAAATGTCACCAGTATATGTCACCCTTCGAACCCTACAACTTTTATCTGAAACATTTTTTGCCATCTTGCTCAGGTTACGAGATATTTGGGGTGGCAATTTAAAATGGGACACCCTGTATATGGTAGTGGAAGTATTTAGCCGACCCTTTAAGAGTGTCCTTTACGGTTCCATATATTTTAGTAGTGCGCCGTTTTTTCTTATTTTCCACCGTTGTCCATTCTTCGTTTCTCTGGAGATTATTGTTAACATGATCATCTATAATTATCATTGGCTGTGGTTGCTGTTGTTGCTCCACTACAATTGGTTTCTCTGGTTGTTTTGAGGAGCTTAATTTATTTCCTTCGCTGTTTATTCTTTTGTCTACATTAGTAGCATTCGCATAGGTAACTGTATTAATTCTTAAATCTGGTGAATTTCGCTTTCTCTCCTCGCTAATAGATGGTGGTTTGGTTACAGTTTTCTGCGCATTTCTGTTAAAATTCGAATGCTTGTTTACATTTTTCTCAAAATTTTCAACTTTTGAGGTTAAACCTTTTATAATTAAATTTGTATTTTTAAGATCCTCACCCTGTTGTTTCACAGTTCTTTTTAATTCCTTGATTTCTCCTTTAAGCATAATAAGCACTTGCAGGCTGATTTTTTGGATTCCATTTCTTTCACATCGGTTGCAAGCGGTGATTCCAAATTTTTCCTCAGATTTCAAGCACTGTTCGTGAAAATGTGCCTCATATACGATGCACTGAATTTCCTCGAATAACATAGGTTCTTTACAACTACCACAAACACAATTATCACTTTTAAAAGTTGCATCAGAGCAATTTAAATCACTTTCTGATACAGAGCGACCTACGTTCGCCATGATTGTTTTATTATTTTTATTATTATTATTTGATCTGGGTTGTCACGAGCTGGTTCTCAGAGCCAGTCAGAGGTGGTCCTCGGCCTGTAGTACTCTGGTACTCTAGCATCGTAGAGGGTCTCCTCTGTAGTCTATAGAAAACTAATGACTTCCTCATTAGCAGCCCTGTTAAAAACTAGTTGCTTTACTCACAAGTTTCATAGCCTGCTGAGACCTGAACGAAAGCTGCTCGACAGAAAAAGAAGTAGTAATTAATTTCTCAAAGATGTTTGGAATAAAAGACAGGATAGAGATAGCACGATAATCGGTAAATTTAATGTTACTCCCACTTTTAAATATTGGCGTTATTAGAGCGCCTTTCCAAGAGGAAGGAAAACACCCTGTGTTTGAAGACTGGTTAAAGAGTTGCCACACCGGACGACTGAAATTTATATTTATAAAGCTAAAACTATACCTCTACAAAAGTTACAAAATTGCGAGAGAGATTTATTAAATGCTATGGCTGAATTATACATTTTTCACACAAATTCTTACCTTAGATTTTATATTATTCAGGTGATATTGTATGATGGGAGTAATGAGGATGGTGGTCAGTAAACTGAAGGCCACATTGTGAGGAGTTCTTTGGAGTCTGAAGAAGATATTATATAGTAAGAGGTATCTGCAGAATCTTTCTGAAAGATCGAAATGGATAGGATGGACTGTTTCCTGCTTTGACTTGAAGGGATTTGTTGGAAATAAAATAGTCAAGAATTTGTGGTGCACAGTATCATATTTTAGTGGTCCACGATGCCAAGCTCTCATCTAATTTTATACAGCAAGCAGTTTTTCAGTGATTTCTCTCCTAATTTATAGTGGAAATTCTCTTTTTAATTGAGATAGCTTTCCAACAATAAAATCCCACTTCCTGCTAGTTTTCACACACGCACACGAACTTGCCATTAATCACCACACTTTTCCATTTCGCGTCGATTTTTTAATCGCGTTACCGTTAGTTACACATACCGTATGTATCCACAATAAAAGATTAATTAAACTTAATCGAATTCGAGCTCCATCCCATTTTCGAATAGCGCCAGAGTTTCAGGTTACCCATTGTCGTCCCCGTCCCCTAATGGACAGATCAGAATGTACGCGGATGATATTCAAATTGTGAGTGAGTATTGTTTTCCGGTAATGTGCTCAACATAAAGTATCTCGTGCGAAATGTGTTTCCGTTAATTATTCCGGAGATCGTTTCTAAATGGAGACGTGGAACGCGCTCTTCATGTCAATTTGTGTGTTCGGTTAAAATATAGGGGTTGTTACTTATTGTTCGTCTAAATAGTTAAGACGTTTAGAAATTCGTTATTGATGTTCTCTGAAGGGAGATGGAATAACATATCACGTTATTGTGGAAATTTGTAACTATACTTATGAATAACATAACATAACGCATCGTGTCTATGTTGCAAATTGTATGAAGAGTAGTAATATATGCATACGATTCTAGTAGTGATTTTTGTAAATTTTCAATTTTCCTATAAAAAATCAATTACTCAAATATTTTAATGCGTTGAGTTACCTGAAGGTAAGGTTATCAATATGATTCGAAGATAGTGTAAGGAAATTATTGTTGATGGAATGTTTCGACTTACTAATTATTGAGAATGTGACCGCGAGCACCGCAGAAATCAATAAAAGTAACTAATTTAAATCAATTCTAATTGAAATATTAATTTTCCAGTTTGCGGAATGGTGGAGAGAGGCGTCACGGCAATATTTGGTCCCGAGTCGGCCCGGACCAACGAAATAGTGCAATCAATAGCGGAGACCCTGGAGATTCCACAATTTCAAACCTTCTGGAATCCAAAACTGCCCCATACGACCAGAAAATCGGACGGCACCGTGTTCAACCTATATCCGGACCCGAAACTCTTCGCCAAGGTTCGGACGGCTTTATAAGCTCGCTGCGAATCGTATAGTGGGCCGCGCTAAGGCGCGTAAATTATACGATTGGAATCTTTTAGCTGCATTAACCCTCCGCCCTTTTCCTTGTTTAGGCACTCGCCACGCTACTTAGGGAAATGCGCTGGAAAAGTTACACGATCATCTATGAAAGTGATGAGGGTCTTGTGAGGCTACAAGAAGTTCTCAAGAGTCATAAGAGCGATGATCATCCCATTACTGTTAAGAAGCTTACTCCTGGAAATGATCATAGGTAATTTTATGTAATATATCTTTATACAAAGTTTTTATTTATTACATTATTGTTAGGCATGTTATAATATTGCCATCAGTATCAGTTAGATGGTCGGTCTCATTTATATATACATCAAGGATCATTATTTAGACAATGAAAATACAAAAGGAATTTGAAGGGTTGTTTAGGATTAGGGACAAGACTTTCTGCCTTGTCATGAATAAATTGATAGTGAAAAGTAAATTACGCTGCTGTTTTTTTTTATATATTATTATAACCTATTAATTAAATCAGGGTGGCCATAAAATTTGTACTCTCCCTTCTACAGGTACATTTTATATAATTAATCACTCACACCGATGTTAATCTATAATTTGTCGCTCGTTAGGAATGAAAAATAGGCCAGATGTAAAATTCTAAAAAAATATATAATAAATTCGCAAATAATAATTTATGACGAGTCTGCGGTGCGTGTTCTTTAAATGCTGCTGTGTCAGGTAAAGATACTTCAATTATCAGAGGGTAAAACATTAATCCCTCTTTACGTCACTGCCTTACTAGTGATAGCTTTCTAACAATACTAAAGCCTTTGCAACGCTGAAAGATTGCTTGAAATCGCAGTTTTATTTGTTAAACAAATTGAATTATTAGGTCAGAAAATCAATCGTTACGTCATTATTATACTGGAGTTGGCTTTCTAGTTGCTCATGGTAATTAATAGATTATAGTCGCAGTGTTACAGTCAGGATTACAACTACAGTCACAGTTACAGTTACACATTTATTGTTATATTTGCAGTTAGAGTTATAGTTACAGAACTATTTTATATTTCGTAACGATGTCGGTGTAATTCGATTCATTTGATAAAGACAGTTTCGCTGTCAATAGTTAATGGACATTTTAATGTAATGCTACACTGGTGGAAAAAAATGTTCATAGTACAGTTGAAGTTACAGTTATGGTCACAGTTACAGTTTCAGTTAAAGTTAAAGCCACAGTGGTAGTTAAAGTCATAGTCGCAGTTAAAGCCATAGTTGCAGTTACAGGTATGGTCACAGTGCAGTTAAAATAATATTCATATAGTTGCAGTTACAGCTATGGTCACAATGCAATTACAATAATATTCAGAGTTATAGTCACAGTTACAATTGCAATCGCCGATACAGTTATAATCATAGTGGCAGTTAAAGTCACAATTTCTGTTACATTTATAGTCACAGGGTAATTACAGTATTTTAACATTTATAGTCACAGTTACGGTCGCAGTTACAGTTATGGTCATAGCGGCAGTTAAAGTCACAATTGCAATTATGGTTATAGTCACAGTGGAGTTACAATAATATTTACAGTTACTATTGCAGTCGCAGTTACAGTTCTAGTTATAGTGGCAGTTAAAGTCACAGCTGCAGTTTTAGTTATAATCACAGCTGCAGTTTTAGTTATAATCACAGTGCAGTTACAGTAATAATTAATGTTATAGTCACAGTCGTAGTGGCATTTTAAGTGACAGTTGACGTTGCTGTTATGGTCACATTCACAGTTATAGTCATTGTTACAGTTACGTCGCAGTTACAGTTATGGTCACAGTTACAGTTACAGTTACAGTTACAGTTTAAGCCATAGTGGCAGTTAAAGTCATTGTTGCAGTTACAGGTATGGTCACAGTGCAGTTAAAATAATATTCACAGTTATAGTTGCAGTTACAGTTATGGTCACAATGCAGTTACAATAATATTCACAGTAATAGTCACAGTTACAATTGCAATCGCCGATACAGTTATAATCATAGTGGCAGTTAAAGTCACAATTTCTGTTACAGTTGAAGTCACAGTGTAATTACGGTATTATTAACATTTATAGTCACAGTGTAATTACAGTATTATTAACATTTATAGTCACAGTTACAGTTATAGTCATAGTGGAAGTTAAAGTCACAATTGCAGTTATGGTTATAGTCACAGTGGAGTTACAATAATATTCACAGTTACAGTTGCAGTCGAAGTTACAGTTCTAGTCATAGTGGCAGTTAAAGTCACAGCTGCAGTTTCAGTTATAATCACAGTGCAGTTACAGAAATAATTACTGTTATAGTCACAGTTACAGTCACTGTTAAAGTCATAGTTGCAGTTATAGGTATGGCCACAGTGCAGTTAAAGTAATATTCACAGTTATAGTCGCAGTTACAGTTGTAGTTTCCGTTACAATTATAGTCACGGTGGAAGTTAAAGGAACAGTTATAGACTCAGTGGCAGTTACAGTAATATTCAGAGTTACCGTCACAGTTACTTATACTCGCAGTTATAGTTACAGTTGCAGTCGCATTTAAAATATGTTTAATTTCTATAATCCAGTAAAAAGCTCATCTCTTCGCCAGGTTCCAACAATGAAAGATTTTTTGAAATCAAAGTTTTTGTCAAGTTAAAGCAATTTGAATTATTGGAGGGTAAATAAGCAATCCCTCTTTACGCCACTGTCTTACTTGCTCTAGTTGCTAACGTCAATTAACAGTGTTAATGCCTTTCAATTTGCATCGTTGAAAGTTATTTTGAAATCGGAGTTTTGTTTGTGAAGTTAAAGCAATTTCAATTGTTAGAGCGTCAAAAGTCAATCCCTCTTTACGCTAGTGTCTTAGACGCGCTTAGAGGGTCAATCATTAATATTATATTGGCTCTAGCTTTCTAGCTGCTCATGTCAATTAACAGATTGTAGTCACAGTGGCAGTTACAGTTACGGTATATATTACAATTGCAGTCACAGTTACAGTTAGAGTCACAATTATAGTAATAGCTGCAATTCCAGTTATAGTTATAATCACAGTGCAGCTACAGTAATATTCACAGCTATAGTCACAGTTACAGTTGCAGTCGCAGTTACAGTTTAAGTAACAGTTATACTCACAGTGCAGTTACAGTCACAGTTATAGTTGCAGGCACATTTACAGTTATAGTCACAGTGCAGTTACAGTAGTATTCACAATTATAGTCACAGTGCAGTTACAGTAGTATTCACAATTATAGTCACAGTTGCAGTTACAGTCACACATACAGATATAGTCATAGTGGCTTCTAAAATCACAGTTACAGTTATAGTCACAGTACAGTTACAGTAGTATTCACAATTATAGTCACACTGCAGTTACAGTAGTATTCACAATTATAGTCACAGTTGCAGTTACATCGCACATACAGTTATAGTCATAGTGGCTTCTAAAATCACAGTTACAGTTATAATCACATTTCAGCAATATACACAGTTATAGTTGCAGTTCCAGTTATAGTCAAAGTATCAGTTAAAGTCACAGTGGTAGTTTTTTATTCACAGTTACCGTCACAGTTATAGTTGGAGTTGTAGTTACTGTTGCAGCCGTAGTTAAGATATGTATAAAATCCATTTTAATCTATAATCCAGTAAAAATCTCATCGCTTCGCTAGATTCTAACACTGGAAGATTTTTCGAAACCGGAGTTTTATTTATCAAGTTAAAACAATTTAAATCATTAGAGGTTGAAAAATCAATCCTTCCTTATGCCACTGTCTTGTGGGCTCCATCTTCCTAGTTGCAATTGTTACAAAAATGCACATAATTCGTTGGTGTGCCCTCTTGCTGAAACCATATTGTATTATATGGAAGGTCAAGATATTTTTGTTTGGAAAAAAAGCGCTGGAACAAGGTCATTTTGCAAAAACTCTAAATATCAAGTTCCCACCTTCAATTGTCATTTACTCGAAAAATTTCTGATGTAAGAGGCAACATTTTTATACTGCCGGTTCGACAATGAAAAGATCTCTTAAAATTAAAAACAAAAATAGTGGGTTTCCATTTAAAAACAAAATGACTGACGTCATTACTCGAAAACAAATGGCGACTGAAAATCGACTTTCATACAACAATGTGTATTTTTATAAAAGAAAATCGACCTGTTATTTCGGTTTTACTGGATATATTCCATACTTTAGGCGCGCACCTTTCTAACTTTCTGTACAGTTGATAAAATAATTCAGCTACTCGTGGTTGAAGTAAGTGATAGAAATCTATTGAGAGCCTGAAATGTAAGCTGAAATATAAAAATTAAACAATACCAAGCCCGACAACTTTAAACGACAGATTGATCATAAAAGTCGTACAATGGATGATGGTTTCGTGGCAGTCGTTCTGAAGAAGGAAAACTCGATAATTAAGAAAGTGATGGAACAGGAAATAGTGCGGATCTACTTTAATCACGTCCAGAAGCGCGCATCGGTGGAAGAGATACGAAATCATTGAGGAGTTTTCTGTAGCAAAGGAATGTTATGTGCGAAAGGGAAGAAAATAGTCCTTACTTTGTGCAAACGGTTCAGGAACCGCTTAAATGAACCGGCTCTCAGCAAAGAGCGCTCAGGAACCGGTTCGGAAAAAAGGGACATGACCTTCCATATAATAAAATATGGTTTCAGCAAGACGGCGCAACAATGCATTATGTGCATTTTAGATGAAGGAGCTTCCCGGTGGAATCGCATGAAGTTACCTGCGGTTTCACGTGAAACCCATGAAATTATTTTCGAAAACTTCATGCGGTTCACGCCGGTTACGAAAATTCATCAATCACTGATCTTCATAATAGGAACAGCAAATGAGAATCTTCAACACTTCGCGTCAGTTTGCGTTTGAGTGTTGAAATTCTCGTGTGCAAAAAACTTGTATGAATTTAACGCAAATACCAAAGTGAACTGAACCTTAACAACAAAGCTGTTAGCAGCTATTATAAGATCGATTAGTTTGAGGAGTTGGAGTTTACAACTAGTTATGAAATTAGGGTTTTAATTCGCATTAAAACTATTATAAAGTTCTCGGTTCCGAACTCCAGTGGAGGCGCGTTAACCTAATTAATTAAATTTAAAGCGAAATAATATCAATAAGCCCCGGGGATGATTTATTGCCGTCCAAACATGCACAGGCCTCTGCGAACTAAATTGTGGCTAATCGGTTTTTCAGAAAAAAACTTTTCAGCGGGGTGCATGGAAACTATAAAATATGGCATATTATATTTTAAAGCGTGTATATAAATGGCCAATGATTTAACAATTTATTTTTTACTATATCCGTTACAAAGTGCAGGAAAGCATTGTCAACGTGGTAATTCTTTGCGCGGCAGCGTCTATTTGTAGACACTGTGTGCTATAGGCGGGCCGTCTATTTTTAGACGCAAACATGCAGATTGAGTTGCATACAGTTCATCATACATGGCGGCGCGCGCAATATTTTCGCTTGCCAACCCTCTACACTGGCAAGTCACCTTGGTCTTAGTGTTAACTGAACTATCCTGAAATATTTATTGATTTCAATGAAGAAGAAATTGTGTCTTCGTGTGTATGTGTGTGTGTTTGCTGTGTGTGCCTATGTGTGCCTTTGTGTGCCTATGTGTGCGCTTATGTGTGCCTGTGTATGTGTGTCTGTTGTGTGCCTATGTGGTTGTGTCCCTCTTTGTGTGTCTACGTGTGTGTCTATGTGGCTGTGTGTCTGGCAGTGTGTCCACTGTGCGTGCAGTATCTTAAAAAGTGATACAGAAATTAACATGGAACTTTAAACAAAAGCCTTATTTGACAATCTGAGGAACTGAAAAACTTTTGGTAAAATTTCGTTAATATATTCAATTAAACTCAAATTAAAATATATTTTTTTCATATTTGTTATTCCAAATTACTAAATCTCTACATTTGTAAGAGATTTACCGGTGAAAAATAACAAATAATTTTTTTCAGACCCCTGCTGAAAGAAATCAAAGCTTCATCAGAGTTACAAATCATGCTGGACTGCGAGACCGACCACATCCTCGATATTTTACAGCAGGCCGAAGAAGTTAACCTCCTGGACGAGTATCACAGCTACATCCTAACATCCCTGGTCAGTATTTATTGCCCACAGATTCGTCCTCGTCCCGATATAATCTATAACAGCGGCGAAGGTTTACCTTATTTTTATCATCCACCCTCGCATTTTTATAGGGGTGCACACGTACTAACGTAACTGCAATAAAAGTGTGTTTTGCTATTGATTTGTGGCTAGTTTCGGTGTTCCGTTCCGGTTTTCAAGCCCGTACAAATTGAATTATCATTCAATTCGAAACAATAATATAAATCAGTGGAGGTCGCCACAGGGAAATATTTATGTGGTATTGTCATTTTAAATTCAAATAGATTTTTTTTTCTGTTTCGCAACGTATTCATATAAATCCGGATTGTGTCTAATCTTTTCCGAATATATTTTGCCTTGCCAGCAAATCGGCCTTCGCACTAGATTTCATGAATAAAATATTGTTATTGGGAAATTGAATCAAAAACAGTTATTTTTAAGGCAGAAGCATTAGGGCGACACCTACTATCTAAAACGCTGCACGAATTTGCAAACGGGAAATGTCTTTTTCTTTTATTTATACCTTACTAATAAAATTATTGATTAATTTGTGTAAGTTTGTATTGATTCACAAAAAAGTAAAATAGAAACCAATAATCAGAGATATAAAACTTTTGTCGGGATAGTGAACAATTCGGATAGTTCGTTGTAAATAAAATCGATTAATATTCCCATTTGTATGGATCTGACCGAAACTGTTTGTTTTTATTTCGTGAAGTTTCGCCGATTTATGGCGGCAATTTGTAACTCTTAGCCGTTTGAATGGAGTTTGATGGGCTTCCGGACCCCGCCATTGTCCCGGTTGCTAGTTACTGCTAGTTGCACAATGGATTTTTATTACTCGGGCGGCATAAACCGGAGCTGATAATGCCTGGTTATGGATTTTGTCGTCTGTACGCAAACAGATTATACGTTGCGTTTCAAATTGCACATTTCGATTGGGAATACAGAAATTGTCCTATATCATACGCGCTTCCTCTTATCTTAAAAAAGAAGAATGTGGACACCTCGCTGGATGTTATCATGAAATACCAGGGACATTAAACAATAACTGTAGTTACTAATTCGCATCCGCAATGAACGAAATTACGCTCAGCGCAGAATTTGCATGCCCGCCATGAATAAAATCGCGATTACCTCGTTGTGAACAGAAATAGTCATCCACTAGTTTTTCGTGGCCAAAGAAACACATGAAAACATTACGTTAAAATTCCTCTCGGAAAAATATACTCTTTCGTAAAATGTGATTAATGTATTCAAACATTCTTAATAAGCACTTTACACCACAGATCATTCCTATTCAGATAATATTTCCGCATACCCTTTTCTAAATACAGGTGTCACTACTATTAATGTTTAATTCTTCTGTACGAAACGCGCCGTGGTTCTCATTTATCTAGCAAGTGATAGCTTTACACATTTATGTGTACTGTTTCTCGTAATCTTATCCAACTTATCCTAATCGATCGATTAACAACTAACTAATCTAACTACACTAACTTAATCTAGATTAAAAGATATTTTACAGATGAAATTAGATTATTAAAAATAGAAGATGCACAGAATTTTTCTTCAGTAAGCGTAAGTTTAACCTCGGAGTTATCTGACACACTGGACCTAAATTCAAGATTTCCACACAATTTGGTTATACAGTGTGTATCAGCCAAATGGAATAAATTCGATAATAAATAAATGGGGGCGTGTTTGAAAAAACGCTCGGATACGTCAATTAGTATTTTTAGTTGAGCATTTTTTCCAACAAAAACTTTTTATACAGGGTGTGTCATGTAACAGAGGCCAATACCTACTTTCTTATTTTAAATGCAACACTGTGTATATTATTCAATTTTTTGATTGTTCAGAAAATTCTAGACAAATTTCATGTACCATGTTCTATACCTATCTTTAACTGTTTAGGAAAGAAACACACACACACACACACAGACACATTTTTTTCAGAAATTGGTAAAATGGCATCTAGCGACCCTGAAACGGATAATTCTGTAAACATTTCTCGTACTTCGTAACGGAGAAAGTAAAAAAGAATATTATTTGATTACAATACACTCAAAAACTAATAAGTATTAAGATAGGTATAGGACATGGTACATGAAATATGTCTAGAATTTTCTGAACAATCCAAAAATTGAATAATATTTAGGGCATTGCATTTAAAATAAGAAAGTTGGTATTGGCCTCTGCTACTTGACACACCCTGTATAAAAAGTTATTGTTGAAAATAAATCGCAACTAAAAATACTAATCGACGTATACGAGCATTTTGTCGAACACGCCCCCATTTATTTATTATCGAATTTATTTCATTTGTCTGATACATACTATATGTTCTAAAATGCCTTCACGGAGTTGTGCTGTATCGTCCATAGTCAAGCGGTGCTCGTGAAAAGTTTCTTGTGGTGTGGTTTACTGAGTAATTTTTTTTTCGATGATGGTGAGGTTTTTCAAGTAGAGTGTTATCAGCCCAGACTGAGCAGTTGTAAGTGTTGGTCTAATGAAAGCAGTGTACGGATCAGCCCTTGTATAATCAATCAGTGCATAAACCCTCGAAGTCATGTGTTTGATAAATGTTTGGGATTTTTGTTTTTTATCTGAAATATAAATTTAAAAAAAAACAACCTGTATTGGCGTATAATCTCTCAGTTACATCTCTTTATACTATACTACTACTATCACCTCCATTCTGCGCTCCTTCTCCCATCCCAGCCTCTCCAGTATCCTTACCCCGGCCCCATTCCCTCTCATCCATTCTGCCACACGTTTATACTTCTTTCCTCTCGGCTGCCAAGTGGCTCCACGAATCTCTCCTCCAAGCACACATTACACGTCTTCCATACTCTTCCCCCATCCATCTCTTTCTTCCTCTCTCTCCTGGCTCACACCTAGCCCTTGCCATCCCTACTCCATCCACTCTCTCTTAAATTCCTTGGTAGCCTTCCAAACACCTGCCACCTCCCATACATGCTATTGTACTCGCTCCTCTTAATACCTTCCTGCCTTTTCTGCGCTTCTACTTCCTTCTTCTCCTCTTTCACCCACTCCGCCACAATCACTCCTCTCCTTATCCATTCATTCGCTTACACCTCCGACAGCCCTATTCTATTTATTCATTCTTCACTTTGGCCATCTTATTACAACATAAGGTACTTAAAATTACATTGTGGCGGATGTGAGCGTCAGATTAATATACAGTATGTTTTTTTTTTATCATGGGCCATAGGATCTTACATGCTAAAAATTATACCTCGTGTAAATGTATGTTTTATCATATAATTTTGAAGCAAATTTTAGTTGATATTATAAATCAATTATTTTTCTACATGATGCGCTTAATTAGAATCATTCAAACATGTTTTATTCCATTAAAAAGTGCTTTTGCTCGGAACCGAACGATCGGGATACGCTGCAGAAAAGTTGTCAACTATTTCCCTAAAATAAAAATTCCCTGACTTCTTGTAGAAAAATACAACTATTTCCTTGCTAGACAAACCTCTAATAAATGCCGTTACAAATTCCAGCCGCTCTTCAACAGTATAAATGGACATTTTCAAGAATAAAATCCGTTTGATTACTTGCCTCACTAATCAATCTGACATTTCGAAAATTCAAGGTACTTTGATTATTTTTGCTCAGTTATTTATATTAAATAATTTCATTTTTTACTGAAATAAAACATGTTTAAGTTATTTTAATGCAGCCTATCATGTAGAAAAATAATTGATTTATTACTAATTAAAATTTCCTTCAAAATTTTATGATAAAATATACATTAACACAAGTTATAATTTTTAGCATGTAAAATCCTATGGCCCGCGATAAAAAAAAACATACTGTATAAAAAATATAGAAACATAAATACAATTGACACATTAAAAGTAGGTAAAATATTAAATTATTATAATAAATACATTAAAAGCTTAGATTAAAATTAAAATTAAAAGTAAAAGTAAAAGTACAGGAATATTAGTTTCGCGTTATTCAGGTCGTTTCGAAGTCCGTTATAATTCTGTAGTTTTGTAAAAACAATTTTGTACGAGAAAGTGTTTAACATTTTTTTTTTAAATACGTTGATATTGTTTAATTCTTTGATATCTGCAGGCAGTTTATTATAAATTAGGATACTGCAGTATCGTGTTTGTTTTCTCGTACATTGTTGTGTTATGTTTAGCAGTTCTAATATTCTCTCATATACTTTCCTTCATTCCCTTCTCCATTTACTCTCTTCTATACTCGTACATATCAGCCATGCCGCTTTTACCAACCTCTCATCCTCTAGTTCCCATAACTTCATATCATATCTAGCCATTCTCACCCTTGCTCCTCACTCCCCATGCTCTCCCTATTTCTTTCCTGAAGCACTATGTACCCGGGTGTTGATTTTTCAACTCCCAACATACGCTTCAAGAACCATAGTTGCTCCCTTTTCATACAATCATACGCCCTTATCCCATATACCTCCACCTAAAACATTAACACTGACCTCAAACATGCACGTCACCCCCTATTGTTCCCCATCCATTTACCATGGTTATCCACCATGCTTTTCTGGCCTTTCCCTGCATCAATTTTAAGTGTTTCTCATACCCTTCCGTCCCCTTAAACAGAAACCCTAAACATCTAAATTTTTCACCCTCTCTATTTTCTCCCCCTTCCATTCCAAAACCTTTACCCTCCTCTCCCTTCCTTTTTTCCTGAATCTCGTCCATTTCGTTTTTTCCACATTCACACTCAATGCCCTTCTATCCCTGTAGCTCTCGGTCCTCTTCAATTTTTATTTCATCACTTCCCATTTTCTAGCGATCAATACCATATAGTCCGCATATGCCACCATCCAACCTTATTTTTCCCAATCAACACCCCTCCTGCCTATCCTTTCCTTAGCACTTCACTCATATATAAATGAAATAACACCGGACTCATTGGGCACACCTGCCTCAGACCTACTCATGTCCTAAATTTTTCCGACACATCTTTCCCCACTTTCACAACCATCCTCATATATACCTCTCACCCATTCGACCATCTCCTCACTTACTCCTTTTCTCCCTAGACACTCCAACACAGACCATCCCTCGCACTGAGTCGTACGCCGCCTTCAGGTCTAAAAATTAGTGATGGGATAATCGGATGATTTTAATAATCGGAATATTTGAATTCGGATGACGGAAATAATCGGATGATAATCGTAATCGGAAAAATAAAAAAAATAATCGGAATTGGAAAAATAAACGAAATCGGAAAAATATAATCGGAGAGTCGAAGAAAACAAAAAAGGCCTTCCCTTGAAAACTGTACCCCTACCGGTCATATTCGATATTTAAATCTCGTACTTCGTGACGGAGAATCCTAATCCTATTTCTAACAGTAGAGATATATTTTTTCGAATTGTAATTACTTAAATCTTCAGAAATAACAGAAACGCGCCGCTTTTTTCTCTACGTTTATTATCGATCCGACATCGACAAGACGCAATAAAACGAAATCCAAAAGAGTGTGATGTGCCCTAGTACCGCAAAACACTGCGTCTACTGTCCATGAAGTGCCAAACTGTTGATATGCCACGCAAATCCGAATCCGAATATTAATCCGAATCGGAATAATATTCGGAATCGGAATACGAATCCGAATCGAAATACGAATACTAATCGGCAAACGAATGCGAATCGGCATACGAATCCGAATCAGAATACGAATTCGAATCGAAATACGATTCAGAATCGGAATACGAGTCCGAATCGGAATACGATTTCGAATCGGATTAAAAATAATCGCCACTCGACGATTATTTTAATAATCGGAGTCACCGATTATTTCAATAATCGGAGTCACCGATTATTTTTATCCGAATCGGCTCATTACTACTAAAAATACTGTTTACATACTTCCCTTATCTTCTATCACTCTTTCCGCCACTCTTTCTAGATTAACGATCTGGCCTAGGTTAACGATCTGGCCCCCTCCCCCTCCTGAACTCCCCCTCACCATTGCGATTTTGTAGCCGTTTCTCATTACCGTTACTCCTCTGTAGATCTTCGCCTCTTTCTTGACCCTCCCTATCATTGCAATTTTGTAGCCGGTGCTCATTACCGTTAGTCCCCTGTAGTTTTTTGCCTCACCATCTCTCTCTCTGAGTCGTACGCCGCCTTCAGGCCTAAAAATACTGTTTACATACTTCCCTTATCTTCTATCACTCTTTCCGCCACTCTTTCCAGGTTAACGATCCACTCCCTGGCCCCCCTCCCCCTCTTGAACCCCCCCCTCACCATTACGATTTTGTAGCCGTTTCTCATTACCGTTACTCCCCTGTAGTTCTTCGCCTCTTTCTCCTCCCCCATCATTACGATTTTGTAGCCGGTGCTCATTACCGTTACTCCCCTGTAGTTCTTCACCTCTTTCTTGCCCCCCCCCTGCGATTTTGTAGCCCGTGCTCATTACCGTTACTCCCCTGTGGTTCTTAGCTCTTTCTTGGCCCCCCTCCCCATCATTGCAATTTTGTAGCCGGTGCTCATTACCGTTACTCCCCTGTAGTGCTTTGCCTCTTTCTCATCCCCTCCTTTGTGCACTAGGCACATCATACCCACCCTTCATATCGCCGGATTGCTCCTTCTAACGATACATATTTGATTCAATAATTCCCTAAACCTCTTCTTTCCCCCTTCCCCTATCATCTTCCACATCTCCGCCTTTAGTCCATCCAATCCCGCAGCCTTTCCTCTTTTCCCTTCCTCGAATGCTCTTTGAACCTCCTCCTTCGTGAACCCTTCCCACACACCGCCTCGCCTTCTCTCTCCAATATCCCCTGGCCATCCACTACCTTCTCTGCACATCCTTGTCCATTCCTCTGGCGATACTCTTATCTGTCTCTTCCTTTACCCTCCCCTTAGTATATTCCACATTTCCGCCTCATTCCTGCACTCCCTTTCACCGCCTATACCTTCTTCTTCTCACATATCCTATTGCATTTTTTTGCTTCGATCACCTTCCTGTCTTCCCCTCTACTCTTTATACATTCTCCCACTGTCTTCCTCATTTCCCTTTTCGCCTGACTACACTCTTCGTCAAACAAAGCGCACCCTCCTCCTTTTGTCTGTTTTTACTTTTCTCCCACATCCTATAATTACTACCTTCATCTCCTTTATTGTTCTGACCTCATCCCATAAAATCTTCTCCAAGCCCCTCCTCATATCTTTAATTGCCTTTGGTCCACTCTCAACACTCCCGCTTTCCTGAATTATCTACATCCCACTTCTCATCCCTGTCCGTATCTCTACTTTTATTGGCATATGATCCGACCCTATCACTTCCTCCACCTTTATACTTCTTACTGCATTCCTTGTCATTCCCTTGGTCGCCACGTAATCAATCACTGATGATCCTCTTGGTCCAATAGGAGGAGGAGGGGGACGAGGGAGCAGATCGTTACCCTGGAAAGAGTTGCGGAAAGAGTGATAGAAGAAAAGGGAATTATGTAAACAGTATTTTTAGACCTGAAGGCGGCGTACGACTCAGTGCGAGGAATGGTCTGTTGGAGTGTCTAAGGAGAAAAGGAGTGAGTGAGGGGATCGTCGAATGGGTGAGAGGTATATATGAGGAAACGTGGGTGGTTGTGAAAGTTGGGAAAGATGTGTTGGAAAAATTTATGGTTTTATCCCATTTGCCCCCCTCTGTGCATCTGTTTAATATCTCTTATCCCTCTTCCATCACCCATTCTATCATTCTCCTGCCTTCACCATTTATACATTTATCTTGTGACCTCCTATGTATCTCGGTTCCAACATCGTTTATCCCTTCTCCCTTTCTCCCACTCTTGCAATAAAGTCTCCTCATATCACTCATCTTCCTCCTACTCCCGTTCAATCAACTATTTCCCTTCTTATTTCATTCCAGTTTCTATTAACGTACACTACCCCCACATTTATCTTGCACGTTTCCCTTTGATATTTCGCCCATACCGTTCTGTCCCTCTCCCGCATCATTTTATTTCCCCCATTCTTCGCTTACTAGCCATGTTTCCACTGACCCCACTATGTCTTTTCCGGTTACCCAATCCTCGAAATCCTTCAGCCACCCATCCTTCTTGTATTTAGACTTTCTCCCCGCTATATTCCAAAACTCTATCGTTATGATTCCTTCTGATCCCATTATCTCTCCCTTGTCTTGTTACTTTCTCCGTTACGAAGTACGAGAAAGTGTTGTGATCGTGATTTTTTTTTCAAAATTTTTTTTTACGGAAATATCCGTTTTGGGGTCCCTAGATGCCATTTCAATAATTTCTGGAAAATTTTTTTTTGTGTCTGTATGTGTGTGTGTGTCTGTCTGTGCGCGCTGTATCTCAAAAACTAATAGAGCAATTGATATGAAACTTTAAACATCCCTCTTATTTGATAATCTGAAGAACTGAAAAGCTTTTGGTAAAATTTCGTACACCGGAAGTGGGCGTTTACCTTAACTGTTTTTTGTTTTTTGCCAATATTTTCTTAAATATGAAAACTATCACAAAAACATTTAAACAAACTTTGAAGACAACAAAGAAATGAACATCTTTTGCTTGAAAACATTTTTCATAAAATCATTTTTATTCCAGAAAAAAATGTAGTATTTTTTTTCTAATTTTTGGTTTATAATTATAAAACGATCAAAGTTACAGCAAATTTATGTTAATAATAATTGAAGAGAATGCTAAAATTAACAATTTATAAAGAATAAGTTTTTTTCGAAATCCCTTTAGTTTTTGAGTAAACTGAGTTTTTGAATTTGAAGTATAATTTTTCCATCTTTCATAATTTTGACGTTTTAAACGTCAGTTTCATCCGAGTTTACGCAACGCTCGATGTACATTTAAAATATGATTTCAATCGAAAATAAACCATGAAAGCGTATATATAAATGATACCATCAAGTCGGAGAAAGTAACATGATGGCCACATCACCATTTTTGTAATTGTTTCTCTCTCTACCCATCTGCCCCTGTGTATTTTTCTCTATTTGTTTGCTGTATATTAGTTCATGTCCTTTCTCCGTTTTATACGATCCTTTTCCTTTTTACTTTCTCCGTTACGAAGTACGAGAAAGTATGATCGTGATTTTTTTTTCAAAAATTTTTTTTACGGAAATATCCGTTTGGGATCCCTAGATACCATTTCAACAATTTCTGGAACTTTTTTTTGTGTGTGTGTGTGTGTGTGTGTGTCTGCGTGTGTGTATCTGTGTGTGTGTGTCTGTGTGTGTGTGTGTGTGTGTGTGTGTATGTCCCCACATATTTGTGGCACTTTGTGTGTGCTACATCCTGAATTGTGGCGGAGGCGCGTTCTTGTGGCACCTTACCCTCCGTGCCACAAGTACATTCGGCTATTTCTCCATTGCTTCATATGTCACACTTACGACATTTAGTACCAATGTTAAAGAAGATCAGATTATTTCAGTTATCTATACGAAAATTCTCTAAAATCATTCTCACGAAAGTTATGATACCTTAAAAATAATTGTGTGTATGACGCCACATCATGGGTACCGATCATGTGTGCTACACACCAAATTGTGACAACCCTTGTTGGTAGCGCCACCTGGAACAAAATATGCTGCGTTGCCGACCTATCCCACATACCTACCGAGGGGATCGCATTGTTTGCTCAATTCTCGGGTTGGAAATAGATTTACAGTTGGCGTTAGGACTTGCAGTGTCCATTCATAAATATTTCAATTAAATAAATAACATAAATTATTAATAAATAAATATTGAAATATTAAAATATTAATGAAATAAGAAATTGTGAGTAGAGAAATTAATTAAATTAATAACAGTAATTATTAATAAATAAATAAAAATTGAATTATTTATGAAACATAAAATTGCAAACAGAGAAATAAAATGTACAATTAAATGTTAAAAATGCACGGAATTTCTTGTAATTGTCTAAATTATTATTGTTCTTGACAATTAATACCCAACTTAAATTGATTTTTTTGTTCCCACTTTACTTGAATTACAGTTAAAATTATGCATAAATTATGCAAATTCACCAAATTAAATAGCATTTATTTATATTAATTTATTGGATTCTGTTTTAAAGTTTAAACGGGTTCGGGATGATAAAATGATACAAATATTATTACAATCTTTATATGTATATAAAAAGTGCATGTAATATAATTTATTTCGTATTCAATTAACAAAATTTTCCCACTTTCTTTGAATTTTTAATTTTATCTATATGATTTTTAACACAAAATTTAATGTCAGTCCAACCGCGTGAAGATAATATAGAATTGCTATTCATACATTGTATGCAGTTTACTTTTCCTGGTACAGTATTTCTTTTTATGTGCGTTGCAAAAAACTTCAACACTGCTCCTTTCTCTGCACTAGAGCATTATACATCATATTAAGGATACAAATAGTTTATGATTAATTTTGAAATAGCACTAAACAATATTAATAAATATCATTACCTGAACATGTACGGGGAACAGGTACTTGAGTCGACACTTATATTAAAAAAAATATTTTTTTAATGGAATAAAACATGTTTAAATAATTCTAATTAATCCCATCATATAGAAAAATAATTGATTTATATTACTAACAAAAATTTGCTTCAAAATTATATGATAAAATATACATTAACACAAGGTAAAAGTTTTAGCATGTAAAATCCTATGGCCCACGATAAAAAACATACTGTATATCTAACGGTCAATCCATGTCAAATCAACCAATGATAGTCGCTAATTTTTTTTTATTTTCCAGAAGTTTTAGCTATTTTTTAAATTTCTAACCAAAAAGCTAATAAAGTCTCAGTGATGAAATTTTAACCACTTAGTATAACACCATTAAAGAACGTTTTGTGAAAATATTGGGTTTTTAAAGTGTGTCCCTTCCGAGATATTTCAGATCGAAAATACCTGATTTTAGGAAAATTGCAATATTTGAAGACCCTTTAAAAAAGGATGTAACTCTCTGGCCTGATACTTTTTAGGGAAGTAGTATACTATAGACACTATATCCACAAAAAATGAATTTGAGTCTTCGTTTTATCTTTAACACTTTTAATTTTTAAAGAGAAGCTTTTTATTTTGGAAACGTTAACATTTACCTATTTTCTGCTAATTTACAATTTAGTATAGGCCTATATATATATACTTAACAGAAAAAATTGTACATTTTATGTTCTTTAACATGGTTTCTTTTTGAACCAAATATCTCCAAAAACCGAGGAGCTACAGAGTTTAACGTAAATCTCTACAAAATGCAAAATAGGCTGACCCACCAATACAAAATGGCTGTTCACAAAAAAAACTGAACATCTGAAAAATTAATGCATAGCTGTTTTCAACTCTCTGAATATACTACAACATAGGTAAAAAAACGAAAATAGATAAATTTTGTCAGAGACCTTTTCAAATTAAATTGGTTGATTTGATTGACCCCTAAGAATTTTTAGTGACAATCTAAAGACAATAATCAAACAAACTGTTTTAAAAATATGTTTACTTCTTAAAAATAATATTTATTGTTTCAAAATTGTCTAACAATAAGTAAGAAGTTCGTTTGAAATGCATCTCCCTAAATATATGTTCATGAACGCTGGAATATTTAGGTTGGTTCATATACTTACATGTTTGTTTGCAAAATATTAGGAAAAGTTGATAAAAACCAAAGAAAATATGAGCGATTAGATTTTTCACCATAATTGCTTTGAATAGTATGAGAGTGCTGTCTTTATTCTGACAACAATTAAAATGTAACTCATTCTAATTTGGTTTCTGTATCGAATAGAAAATTCAGCAATGTACATTGGCGATTTACATTGTATTTATATGTTTATGCAAACTCCTGCTTCCCATACAGATGGCAAAAAAAGGCAATAGCATAACAAAAAACGTGTATTGTAACTTGTTACTCAAGAGTGAAAAAATAAAATTAAAATATTTGGGATTTCACACGAGTTACCGCGCTTGTCATCAATTGAAAATCTATAAATAGATTGTTAATAATTTTCTTAAAATACAATCCGGAATGAATTTTGAGTAAATTTTCAAATCGATGGTAATTATTATTACATTTTTTCACTTAAATTATTACAGATTTTCAAGAACTTATACTTTATTCTCATGGATTTATCCCACAACTTGCGGATGGGGTGTTTGCAGGTTTCTATGGATTAATAATTATAATCAATTTTTAGTAAATTTATAAAGTTTATAGGAGAGACATATTTCATTTCATTTTTTCATTTGAATGGCAAAAATATTGTTATTTTCAAATAACAACCTACCTTGTTGTTTACTTTTTAGATAGAGCATTTTTAACTACAATACAATACTATTTTTTCTCCACGACCACTCTAGAATTTAAGCATTCTGAAATCAATTTTGATCATAGAACGTACACATTCTCACTCTTGTTATGGATCAAAATAAAATGCACTTATGCGTTTTGCATGTAATTCATTCCATAATAACTAATGGAATGAATATTCTCACACCGTTTCGAATAAAACAATTAGCCTTGGATATCACAATTGTCAAAATACTATAAACATAACCACAAACGCGATAATAAAACGTAAGTTCTTTGTGTTAATTATAATTAATATACTAATACAATAATTATTGTATTAGTCTATTTTATCTGGTCGAGGAGAAAGTATAGTCTACTACTAGGTAAGAATGGAAATTCTGATGCTAGTCCACTCGCATCGAATTTCCATTTTAACCTTGTTACAGAGTATACTATTATACCCTCGCCTAAGGCATTTTTCAAGTTAATTTGACTAAAATAAGCGCTGCGTGTCTAAAATTTGTCGCATAATAACATTTTTTTTTAAATTATTTACCAAATTCAGTATTGCATCAAACTAAAGTTGATTATTTTGTTGCTATAACAATACACTTTTTTATTCTTTATGGAGATTTTTCTCTAGTAATTTTTTTTAAGTTGCATTATTAGAAATTTTTTGAGTAATTTCGTTTTGAAAATAAAAGCAACAGTGCGTTGTCCTAGCAACAAAACGATAAGTTCCAACGAATATCCAACATCATCACTAAACGCATTATTAAATTCCAAAGAACTTGTATACAAATCATTTTCGGATTCGGTAAATAAAATAAAAGTAAAGTCATTACGCAAAACCCTGACCGCTTATTTAGTCGATTTTTTTTTGAAAATGTTATTGTATTTGCAACCACATTTAATTGATGAAAATAACATTTTCTCATACCAGATTTACATTCCTTCCTTACAATTAGTTCAGTGATTTTTTAATTAAATTACGTTCATAAAACTCACATAAATGGATATTTTGTATATGCTGCACTGTCAAATAAGCTCCAATTATGTGTCTAATATTAATTTCTTGGTTTATTTGATCCATTCTCATTTTACTGTAAATGTGTAAATGTTGTTATGTGTTAATTGCTATTGTGTGTTAGTTTGGACCGGATATTGGGATGTGACGCATTCATTCGACGAATTCCTTTTAAAATTTAAAGGGACGGTCCAAAACAGGTAGAACACTTGGGGGTGACGAATGCTAACATCTGCGAAAGATAAATATTTGAGGCCTGGCTCCTACTTCTATACATATTTAAAAATAGACTTTTATTATTGCTATTTAAATTAATAACTTTCTGTAAATTTCTTGCTCTTTCAAACTGAATTTCAATGGCTATTGTAATGCACGCTAGAGAAATAAATCTTCGATTTTTTTATTACGTCCATTTTCTCAATAAAACTTTATTCATACATTTCTTATAGATTTTAATATAGAAATAAATACCAATCAATAATAATAACTTACTACAAAAAATAATGTTGGTAAAAATCAAACTATTATCTTTTAATTTTTATGCTATTAAGGAATTCATTATTTTTTGCTGCCCAAAACAGCGAATGGATAAAATAAACCATGAAATGAACATTAGATACATAATTTGCGAATATTTGAACGTGTGAAATACCCGAAATGTCCATTTATGTGACGTTTATAAATTCAAAACTTACTAAAGTAAGGAGATATTGTAAATCTAAAAAAAATATGACTTACATCTACATTCAAATCCTTATTTCGAATAACTCTATCGACTTTTTTCTGACTACATAGTTTCGACAAATAAGTGTGTCAGTTTCGGACATAATTATTTTTTAAATGAGAACCGAAACTTTCAAATGACGAGTGTATCCTAAAATAAGTTTTTCAAAGCAAAAATTTTGTAGATCAGGGCTTGACGTTACTAATATGGCGGAATCGTAAGTGGTTTTTTCTACCGTTTGTTTACTCATGACTTTACTAGTTTAGAGTTTTTCGAACAATTTTAAATTGTATATAACATTTACTAAATTAAAAATTGGTGGTTAAATAATAGCCTAAATTATACTATTTCAAGTAACGTTCGATGATTTTATAAACTTATATTTGCCTGAGCTATAAATCTGAGATATTTTTTCAGCTAAATCGCCGGAAATAAATAATGAATACCAATATAATATTTAATAAAAAATGTATTGGTTTTGATTTTCAAAAGTAAACTGATTTTTCTTCGAATAATGAATAATGCATAATTTACGGTATTAAACCTGTATTTGATAATCCTTTTGTGCCGTAAATTGTGTGTGTAATAGAGAAAAGTTAGACAGAACAACATAATGACAAATCTTTTTTTTTTCATTTTAAAATTTAATTTGAATTCATAAATTTTAGAATAATTTGCCTAATATTATAAACATAGTAAGATATGCTAAATTTGCGAAGTAAAAAAAATATAAATTGTGTTAATTGTGAGTTAAAATTATAAAACGTATCGGGAAGCAGCTGAAATATTTAATAAGAAACATCCAGACACAAATGTACATACAATAATTAATATTTTGAAATGAAAATAATTAAAACATATGGATATGTTAAAAATAAATTAAATAACAAACGTCGATAACTGAGGACTTTAAAGTGAGGACTTTAAATGTAATGTTATCTACAATAGAATATATTAAATATTAGCTGCGCAAAAGGGTAAAGATATGATGGCAAATATTTTGAAAGCACACAAATTCCACCCATATAAACCACATTAAAACCTAGAGATTATGTTAGTGGTTTCAATTTTTGTTCTCTTATCCAAGGAGAGTTAGAAGAGCATCCATTTTGGGTTAGAATAATCATGTTTGAAGATGAAGCTTCATTTAATTCAAATGGTACAGTGAGTTCCCAAAATTGTCGATGATGGAATGACCTTCAACCCTAACTAACTAACGAAATAAATATTCATTACTGTAGTATTGTGTACATTTTTATCTGGATGTTTGTTATAATATATTTCAGCTGCTTCCCGATACGTTTTATAATTTTCAATCACAATTAATACAATTTCTATTTTTTCTCCAAACTCAATGTCACCGGAATTACTATTCATTTATAATGTTTAAATAATATCTGATGTTTAATGACAGACCTGTCACTGTCATTTCAACATTTGAAATATCAATGTGCATGTATCACTGTAGAGAAAAAGAAAAATTACAAAATCTTATTTTTAGCAACAGGTATACATGACTGTATGATTGAACCCAGTTTTCAATTCTAAATAACTTTTCTTTATAACAGTTCTTGATATTGTCAAAAATAAAGGTACTTTATTCTGGAACAAAATTCATATTTTCACACAAACTCCGTATATGACCAAAAAAATTTGACAGCTGATGGTTGCATTTTAGGTTTTGGACCATGCAGAACTTTTTATAAAGAATAACTTTTTTCCTAAAATTAATTTTCAAATGGGATGGTTGAGAAGCTGCAAACTAACATCATTTATTACAATGCAAAAAAAAATTAAATATATTGATACCAACATAAGCACAACTTATAAGATGAATTGATATGTAGTGTATTTTTTACTGTGAACTTTTAAAGTTTTCATATTAAGTTTTAAGTGGTACTATATTAAAATTTAATTATTTAACTGTTGATATGTTAACTTTGATAACCGAAATACGAGAAAATGTAATTCATGTCAATGTCATTTTCCTAAAAATTAAGCAAAAACCTATGAATTACAATCTATTGTCTGTTATAAAAATGTTCTAATTATAAGAACAATCAGTTCGCTGTAAAAAGATAAAATTTTAATATGGATTTTAAGCAAATATTTTCATATGTTAAAATATGGTCCAAAAGTTAATTTGCAAAATCTTAACGGCCGTGGTAATAAAATACACGGCATATTATAACATACCCCCTAAAAGCATAATCTATTAATAATATATCATCTAAACCTATAATTTGACTAAATTACAATGTTCGAAAGACATTTATTAGCAAAATATGTAAATTTAGAAAAACAAATTGAAATTGTATTTAATTAAAATATTTGATACAATTAAAATTATTTACCGTTTTGTGCCAGTTATTGAATTCAAATCACATAAATTCAATGGGCAATTGACTCTTAGCTCGATTCGTACTAGATGATACTTGTAATAATCATAATACTGAAATAAACGGATATGCCCGTGTGTCACATCACTGAAATCAGCAAAAAAAATCTGATTTAAATATGTATATATCATAAATTGTGCCCACAATGAAAACGAAAGCTAAGTGTAAAAAAACAAAAACTAACCCTGTAGATAAAAATCGTTCGCCATTTGATAAGACGTAAAAAGATGCCGTAGGAACGTTTTTACGAAATTACGATTTACACTTCTTTCCAAACTGCAGAGAAACCGTTAAAATAATTTAAATGTTAAAGCAGATTATTAATCAACATAAAATTCTGCAAAAGTGTCGAATTTAAACCTACCCTCTATTTCCTATAATAAGCTATATCCCCATACTCGCCCTCGAATTTCAATCACCCTTTATATTTCACCCGATAGCTGACGAGGCAATTCAAGTACAATTACTCAAAATATAGCTTTAAAACATTTTCGCATATTCTGTTATATTTTTTATACCAGAAAAGTTTTAAATGTATAAACCTCACTAAAGACGGTTGTAACATAATTAGTATTATCAACCTACCTAAAATAACTGGATGTAACAATAGTTTCAAAAAGGCCAATAATTTTAATCCTATTACAAAAGTTTGCTGTAAAAGTTGTGAGCTTTCATACATTTAAAACATCAAGAGACTATTTTTATTGTCCCAACAGAAATCTTGGAGCATTTCAAGCACAAACATAAAAAATCACTTTTTGTCAAGGTTATTTAATTAAGCCATGCATATTCTAAAGCTATGCTTATTCTAAAATATTTATTTTACCATTTTTCAATTAGTTTATAAGGCACATTTTGATCATAAACCCAAACTTAAAATGTTTGTACAATAAAATTAGGTTAAATTATTAGTTCAAAGGGTATGGTTTAATACTCGTTTTTTTATAGATATTATATAAATTTATGGTTTCATCGTACAAATCCTTGTCGTGTGGGACCCAAAAATATTTATGGGGGCCTATTTAGGTTATTGGAGAGATAATTTCGGAAAAATTGTATTGTCATGCTCCGCTGTTTATAATTATTTAAATCCGAAGGGTAAGTACATAAGAAATCATTCTCGTTTTTCTCCTGTGCTAAGTTCCTTTATTATCCAGTAACCAATATTTATAAATTATTGTTTTCTGTGGTTACATACAAAAGTATTTTAAAAGGATAACAGACAAGAGTTTGCTAATATGCATAATTATGTAATATTAACGTGATTATTTCCGTTTTTGGCCTCTTCAACTACCATTTTTTGACTTCGATTTCGTTCTGAGCCGAAACTTTGTGATGGTTATAAATTTAAAAAAAACATATAAATAAGGAGTCTAAATCTAGTTCATAGCGTAGCTTTGAGTGGTTTATCTTTCAAATTGTATTAACAAAAAAAGTCATTGCTTCAATTTGTGGATATTATTTTTATTTCCTTAATTTGAAAGTTAATACAGACATTTTCATATTTATTTTCAAAAACAAAACTCTCATTAGCGTAATGAAATTGATTTGCCAAAGGCAATAAACTTTACATGTGGAAACATTTTGGGGGTTATTAATATTTTGAAAAAATGATGGGATGTTCAAATTCAATTTTTGAACATGGTAAGGAAATTACAAACATACGTTAGCCCTTATGATAAAATTGACACTGACAAATTGATTTCATGACATTACCAGTGTTTCGTTTTCGGCATTGAATATGAAAATTATAAATTTAATTTATCTTGAATTTGATACTATTTTAAATTGAAAATTCACGTGACTTTTAAACGTTTAATTGTAAAAAACTGTAAGAAAAATAATATTTGTCTACCTTTTAAATTAAAAGGGAAAAAAGGTTTAAAAAACTACAAGAGCTTAAAACAACTGAAAACGGAAATTTTTCCTCACGAAGATACTTCACGATTTATAAATGAGGATTATATTCAAGATAAAATAATTCTAGATTTAAATATTATTCACGTTAAATCTTTATATTGAAACTGCATTTTTAGTGTTTATAGTACTAGGAAAGTTGTATTTTCAAACATTTATAATATCCAGATGTCGGCATTGTTCGTCTCAGCAGTCGAAAGCAGGTACCAAGCGTCCCTTTAAATTTTTAAAAGGAATTCCTAGAAAAGAGGACAGACGACTCATTTCAAAATCCGGTTCAAACCAATATCATTCATATTGTTTATTCTGGAGACTTCCACTTCTTTATACATGTTGAATAATATAATAAAACACTTTTCACTTTGTTTTGTATAACATGGTAATATATTCAAATTGAACCGGATGAGAAATGCTTGTTTTATTTTCATGTTTGAAAATGGTAGGCGTTGTTAGCGAAACATATTATACAACATAATTCATATTTTATTTATCCTTCGAGTATATTCAAATTCTAAATAGTATTTCTCATTATCTCTATAGTTGTGGTTTTTATAGTCGTTTGTAGCGATACTTGCCGCTACATAGTAAATTTTATACACAAAACATATAACTTTTAAAAGTAACCTGATAAATTATAAATACATTCATGAATCTTTTAAATAACTTATAATCCTTAATAAATGAACCATTTATGTTAATACTATAATTCATAGAAGTATATTTTTTTAAGTAAACAGAAGTTTTTCAATATATCGAAATTTTGTAAGTGATAAAAGAAAATCATTCGTTGTAGATAATTAAGAGAAACATCTTATTTTTAATTGTTACAATAATACAAATGAGTGAAATAAGTAGAGTTTACACTATATTTAATGGTAATGCATATCTATAGTATAGATCTTTATTTAATAAAAAAATTATCAAGTTGACTTTGATTTTAAAATACTTCATATGGAAAACGTTTCCCGACATTTGCGATGAAATTCCTTTTTTCTCCGAAATTTTGTTATGCAATGTGTAATTTTTTTTACACCAATGAAAAATTTAGAGTTTTGGCTGTACAACGCCGTAATTTTTTTAGGGGGGTGCCATTTGAAATTTTCGGAAAAAATGACAACATGCGAAGATCAATAAAAAATTATTTTTTTTCCATAAATTACCCGAAAAAAAATTATGTGAAGGTACACGAGGTCTTAACCTGTACCTCAATTCAAAATTTAGGCGCCGGCGTCAATTAGTTTCTCTACAAAAAAATCTCAAAAATGGGGCGCAATTTTGAAAGAAAGGGTTATAACAGCGAAACCGCTAAAGTGAAGGGTATAACATGTTAGATAAAAAAATAAGTACTCGTCGAGCACTTTCCAAATCTGCAATAAAAAATAGGGCATTCCATTTAAAAAAACATAAGTTTGGTACGCCACTGGAGTACGGCACGCCACTGATGATTAGAAATATTTTTGAAACATAGCGACGGTAACTATGCACCACTTTGTTCTTAGATTTTTTTCGATAGCTTTTATCGTAAAGGAGCTATGATCCGAGGCGTCTTAAGTGCCACACCCTGTATATATATATATACATATATATATTTATATATATAAACATGCAAATGATATTTGGGGTCTACCAGAATTCAGTTACACCCGGTATATAAGATACAAATTGCAATATTGTGCTTAATGTTAAAAATCTTGAATCTGAATCTTTATGTTTTATTTTAATTCATTTAATTACTTATATTTTATTTATTTATTTATTTGGTATTACATTTTTATTTTATTATCTATTGGAAGCGTTGCGCGGGCAAGAAAATGCGTGACAAGGACTTTCTTTGCAAATTATAAGACGGTCACATCTCCACGGCAACATTGCTTTTCACACACTTACACACATTTTCATGGCATGCAATATTAGTGGCACCATAAATTGATACCAGTCATATTTGTGACACCATGTGTTAACTTTTCACGTTTCATAATATTTGTGGCACATTTGATTTTTTTGCAATAACTTTTGTTATATGGAGGGTATCGTAAAATTAACCACATATTCAGAAATAATGGAAAGAAGCGCAGCGGAACGACAGTATCTTAACAAAAGCGCCACAAATGGGGATATATCATGCGGTGCCACAAATATGTAGGGACGTGTATGTGTGTGTGTGTGTGTGTGTGTGTGTGTGGCTGTGTGCGCTGTATCTCAAAAACTAATAGAGCAATTGATATTTGACATTTAAACAAACATCAAAGACAACAAAGAAATGAACATTTTTTGCTTGAAAATATTTTTCATAAAATCATTGTTATTCGAGAAAAAAAAATATTATTTTTTGTTTGTTTTTGTTTTATTATTATGAAACGATAATAGTTACAGCAAATTTATGTGATCAATATTTGTAGAAAATGCCAAAATGAACAACTTCTAAAGAATAAGTTTTTTTCGAAATCTCGTTAGTTTTTGAGTAAACCGAGTTTTTGAATTTAAAGTATAATTTTTCCATCTTTCATGATTTTGACCTTTTAAATGTCACTTTCATCCGAGTTTACGCAACACTCGATGTACAATTAAAATATGTTTTCAATTGAAAATAAACCCATGAAAACGTAAATATAAAGTCGGAGAAAGTAACATGATGGCCACATCACTATTTTTATTTTTCCGTTATTGTTGGTATTTCTACTTTCATCTCTACAAATTCCTGCTTCCGTTCTTTCTCATTTTCTGCTTTCCCTCTGACGTGCCATGTCCCTATTTTCCATATTTTTCTTTTGTTTTCATATCAAAAATGAACTAAGGAGGCAATTTCTTCTTGTAAAGTTTTTCCCGGTTTGAGGTCGGATGAGCTAAAAACTCCTTTCTCTTCTACTAGTTTTTATTTTGCTTTCCTTGTGTAGTGGGTATGAGCGCGAGCATCTGCCCGCTCGATCCCAAGTCATGTGGGTTCGATGCCCCGCCCGGGCGGAACTTTTTTCTCATCGGAAAATAGTCGCCCGGGTCCGTGAACATTGTACCTGTCCAACAATATTTATTAATTTAATCATGCAATTTCAAATAGATAAATATTCCAAACCGCCTTGAGCTGGTCATATGGACACGTGTCCAAGGCAAAAAATAAAATAAATATTTAATTAAACCCTAAAAATGTTTTACATAATTAAACATACAGTAGTTCACATGACTAATAAAGAGTACATTTCCTGCAATGTATGTTCTTGTTTATTGTACCTATTAGACTTAGTGGTAGTAATAAATTCATGTAATATATACTTTTTGTTCGCACAAAACTCTTCACAGTGAATTTACGGAAAGTGTTTATGTTTTGGCTTTTCATGTAAATTCTCGTGCATTTGAATTGATGTCAACTTTCAATAATACAACATGTACCCTCCAGGTCCCTGAACGTTACACTACCATTTTACAAATATTTAGCTACAATTATTTGACTGTCATTATTAATTTTTTGGGCAAATATTTCGAATGAAAGTAGAATCATAAAACCGAGTAAATTTACATTGTTACAGGTTTTATTTATTTAACAGTTATTTTTCATTAATTTGCAATTTCCGGATGACTGCCAATAAATACATCAAACTCGCTCACCGAGTAATTTAATTAACAGTCCGATCGATGGATCCAATTCCCATAGTACGCAATTCCTGCGTAATCTGAGCCAAGGACATCGCGCGCTCTATATTCTACGCAGAGTTCGTCTCTTGTTAATAAAATGGAAAGTGGGCATTCACGCGTACGTAAAGAGGGAGAGAAAACTAAACGTCGCGCCGCTTTAAACGGCCCGCAACTAATTTCCCCTGTTTAGTTAATCACATGCCCGGACACACACACAAACACGTAAACCGTATATCATACTTGAACGGTTTAAATTTCTAATCCTCGTTATATACCACAGCCGCAGCTAGATAAATGATTGTCGGAGCCAGAGGGCGCCCCAAAAAGTTCAACTAACTGCTGCTGCCGCTGGTGGAACTGTGTAGTTATGTAATTATCTTCTTTTAACTATTCATCACCGCTGCAATTAATTACCGTGAATTTAATTTGCACGCAAAAACAATCGCATATAACTGAAAGAAAATGTTTACTATCCATCACATTCTATTTACTAAAACAGCGCCTCGTTAATCAAATTGAAAAATTGAATTACAAAATATTTAACATTATTATTTGTGAGGAATAGTAATAAAAAATGGCACATTGAATAGCATCCTATGTACTAAAGTAACGCCTTCATATTTTTGAAATTAAAATATTTTAAATTATTATGTTTAAAGAATAGTAATATAAAATAGCAGTGGGTGGGGGTGGGTATCTCATAAAATATTCTTTCTTTGGAGTGGTTTATTATTCGTTATGTACAGTGGTTAAAACGTAAGAATATACATTTATATACGGGTCCGTCAACTTGGCCCCCCACTTTCGATTTTTTGGAAAAAAAGTGTTGCTCCAGAAAGCCCTTAGCTAGCTCCAGCTAGCTCCACAAAAATTAGAGCTGGCTCCAAAAAGGTAAAAAAGTTATAGGGGTTTGAAATTTGGCGGGGCCAAGTTGACGTTTGCCCCCCACTTTTGATTTTTTAACTTTTTTTTTAAGATTCAGATTCCTCAGACCTAGCTCCAGCAGGCTCCATCAATTTTAAAGCTGGCTCCACCCCGCAACCCCTAAAAAAATACAAAAACAGTTTTCATCCTAGCCCTCCACTTCAATATTTTTTACTTAATTTTAAGTGATTTTATAGCTTAAAGCTAGCTCCAGCCGAATATGTAAAAATTTTTGGAAAAAAGAATACGGATAAAAAGATATAAGGGTTTTAATATAAGACGTGAGCTTTCCTGAATCCTGTATGCGCATTCCCAATTGTGTGATCATATTATAACGTTAAATGCGAATTTTCGGTTAAATCCAACGGAGTTGGTGCCAATTACCAATTACATTATTATATACGGTAATAAGGGTTCCTTAAATATTGCATTACCATCATTTAGGGCTTAGGGCCGTCCTTGAAATAAATATTTAACTTATAAACAATTCGTATATTTGATAAATTATTAATTAATTATTTGAAATATATATTGAAAATAAAATTTAGTTAAATGTGTGTGTTGAATCAAAAGGATGGCAAATATTGTAAATTAATAAGACAGTGGCGTAGTGAGTGATTAATTGAGACATGTGAAAATATTGCCAATTTCAACGAAACTTGGTACACGTGCTATTTATAATCTGGAAAAAAACAATGTGAGGGTAAAACAGCCCTTGCATCTCTGGGGGTGGAGTGGGCTAGGGGTGGCATGCGAAAATATTGTCAAATTCAACGAAACTTAGTACACATACTATTTATAACTGGCAAAAAAATAATATGAGGGAAAAATAGCCCTAGCATCTCGGGGGTGGACTGGGCTAGGGGTGGCATGCGGAAATATTATCAAATTCAACGAAACTTGGTACACGTTCTATTTGTAACCCGGAAAAAAATAATTTGAGGGTAAAATAGCCCTAGCATCTCGGGAGTGGACTGGGCTAGGGATGGCATGCGAAAATATTGTCAAATTCAACGAAACTTAGAACACATACTACTTATAACCAGAAAAAGACAATGTAAGTGAAAAATAGCCCTAGCATCGTGGGGGGTGGAGTGGGCTAGGGTGGAGATTTATCCATAAAAACATTTTTCTTTCGTCACCCCCTGCTGATTTTTGGATTTTCAGCCAAAACTATGCCATTTTCTGAAAAAAATATAAGAGACCAAAGTTGTAGAGCGGAACATTTTCGATCGACATAGGTCTTTTGACTTTTCTAATAATGCGTGCATTGACCGCCAGAGTGCGCAAAATCGTGACCGTGTATGCATTTTAGCGTTTTTTTCAAATTCTTTATTAATTAATTTAAAAAAAAACGGAAAATTATAGGAAAATTAAAATACCCTATATCGATTCAAACTTTTCCGCTCTACAACTCTTAATAAAAGCATATTTTGCCCAAAATGCATAGTTTTCGCTCAAAATGCAAAAAACCATGGAAAAACGCAAAAATTGGTACATACAGTTTCAATTTGCATTTTTAGCGAAAACTTTGCATTTTGGGCAAAAATTGCTTCTAATAAGAGTTGTAGAGCGGAACATTTTCAATTTGGGCTCGACGTTTACTCCGTTTTTCGTTTAAACGTTTAAACGTGTAAACGTTTACCGTTTATTTGTCACGAATAAAACACGTTTAGCTTAATAAATAAACGTTTACAACACGTTTAGCCTAATAAACGTTTACAACCCGTAAACTAGAAATGATTCCTCATATTTTTATACTCCATTTGGGGGTCCGAAAGTCATATCTCGGTGTTTCGTAAGATTCCCAATAATTTTACACATTAGATTCAAAGAGGAACCAACTGGTCTATAAGGGGTTGAAAACTTCAAACTTCGAATGCCCACGTTTCGGACGGTTTTCGAGAAACTATTTACTTATTAAAGTGTACCAAATAATAATAATTTATTCATTTTTTTCCGCTACCGGAAAAATTGTAAAACACGGCGAACGAACTTCGAAACAGATATTTGCAGGGTGGGTTATACGTTTCTATATTAAACGATTTTCGTCAACACGTTCAAACGAAAAAGTCCGTTTAAACGTATACACGTGTAAACGTGAATATCCGTTTAAACGCGAATATCCGTTTAAACGCGAATATCCGTTTAAACGTTTAGAAACCGCTTGCCAACTAAGAACACGTTTATCCGTGTACACGTGTATCCGTGTATTAACGAGCCCTATTTTCAATCGATATGGGTCATTCGAATTTTCGTATAATTTCCCATTTTTCCGCTAGAGGGTGCGGAAAATAAAGTATAGTGCAATTTTTAATGAAAAAAATTAAAAAAAAAAGTTAAATGCATATACGGTCTCGATTTAGCGCGCTCTGGCGGGCAATGCACGTATTATTTGAGTCGAGAGACCTATATCGATCGGAAATTTCCGCTCTACTATTTTGGTCTCTTATAAGTTTTCCAGGTAATGCATAGTTTTGGCTGAAAATCCAAAAATCAGCAGATTTAAAAAGAAAAAATTTAAAAAGAAAAATGCATTTATTGATAAATCTCAAGAATCCTTAATATTTTATTATACAAATTGTATATCATTGGAAAGCTTATCAAAAATGCCATAGATTGGTGGCAGCGTATATAGGGTGCTAGGCTATTTTGAAAAAAAATAGTTATCCATTGTTTTGCGTTTGTTAATATCCTGTACAGCAGTATGAACAAAAAAGGACCAAAGCCGATGTGTATTATTCTTCATGATGTGGAAATTATTTTTTTAGTAAAAAATGATGCTATCTTTGCTAGGAACGCTTCTGCAATGTTTTCAATGTGCACATGTTTTTGCCACAAAATTGCCCAAAACTAACCAACTCTCCATAATAGACCCATAGTATCTTGTACTATTTTTATCAGCTTCTTAAGAGGATTAAAAATAAAGTATAAAATATGGGGTGTTCCATTTAAAAAACATAACTTTGATCTGTTATTTATACTGGGACACCCGGTATAAGCGTGTACAGTGTTGCTTAAACTGTGGGCACAACAAGAAATTTTAGTTGTTTAACTGTTGTTTCTAATAATTTCATTTCGTGTACATTTTCAACTGGTGATTTTTTCTTCAGATTTCTTTAACAACTTTGTTTTGGGTCACAAACAAATGTATTACGCAATAACAACAAGTAGTATCGATTTAACTATTAGTGAATTTGTTTACATAACATACATAAAAAATATAAACAGCACTTTGCGATCATTGACAAAAATGACAAACTAAATTAAGACCCACTGCACGAGAATTTGATATAGGTATCTTATCAAATTCCCCACTGCTGGCTTCGTTTACGGTTAATCACGTTTTAAAGGCTGAAATTCTGAAATACCAAGATTTGTTTAAATGACAGGTAAATTTTCGTCAATCTTCGTAAAGTTATTTTTTTTAGTCCGCACTTTATGCCAATCAAACGTACCAAAAATTAAATAGATACTATTTGTAGTTGATTAAGTTATACCTTTGATTATATCGGAAAACAGAGTTTTGTTTAGGAAATCATCGTTGAAAAGATTTTTCACTACTGCTTTGAAATATGAACGACAAGAATTAGTTTTTATGGCAAATACGATGAAATTATCGACTTCAGGAAATATTAGTAAGTATAATTCGCTCATCGGTTATCTACATATTCTTTGGATGAAAAGATGATTTCATGATAAAGCTATAAACCTTAAAAAATGTAATTTATATTTTTTAAATGCGACATATTTTTAATTTTTAATATTTAATGTTTTTATGTAACAATAGGTAGATTATAAATATTTTCTATTATTGTGATTTCTGCAGTTTGAATGAATGTTTATCAGTTTGTCATACTTAATATACTTTTTTGCCTGCCTCTATCGAAACCATTTATTTTGGCCATAAAAATCGGGCCGAAACTACGATTTAGCGTATCAAGGGCCGAAAAAATAATATGCATAATATAGACAACCTTCCACCACGGAATATGAGTAGGCTATGCAAAAATCTGACAGTGACAGTTCAATGGTGCGCGATATAAAATTTCCTGAAACACTGTTTTTACTTAAGGCAGGCGAAAAAATATCAAGTGTAACTCATGCCGAAATGCTTTAGCAACCCTTCACTTTTAGCTAAAAGCGGCGGGTTGCTAAAGATAATTTTCGGCCCTTGATACACAATATACTATATAGATCTCCTAAAATTCTAAAGCGATTATTTATATTTTGTTAGTTTTTAAATAATATACAGGGTCCTGCATCTCACCTCCCGTCTTCTATAGCTCAGTAGAATAATTAATAATCGATTTATAGTTATATGAAAAACAGTAAAACAATTAAATTTTTATTTTACAATTTTTGCTCATTATTTAACTATTTTGGTGAAATTCTTGGTTGTCGCGATAGGAGATCGGTTTCGGACTAGTTTATCTCTTCGCTGCACTAGTTAGATAATGGAGTAAATCAACTTACCAATTTACTGTTTCACCCTCACTCAGTTTCTTGCCGGGTTATTTTTTACAGCTTATAAATAGTACGTGTACAAAGTTTCGTTGAATTTGACAATATTTTGGCCCGCCACCTCTAGTCAACTCCACCCCCTGAGATGCTAGGGCTATTTTACCCTCACATTATTTTTTTCCAGGTTATAAATAGTACGTGTACCAAGTTTCGTTGAAACTCCACCCCCTGAGATCCAGGTTATAAATAGTACGTGTACGAAGTTTTCTTGAATTTGACAACAGTTTCGCATGCCACCCCTAGCACACACCAACCCCTAAGATTCTAGGGCTATTTTACTCTCACATTATTTTTTTCCAGGTTATAAATAGTACGTGTACCAAGTTTTCTTGAATTTGACAATATTTTCGCATGCCACTCCTAGCCCACTCCCCCCCCCCCCGAAATGCTAGGCTATTTTAGCATTAAATTATTTTTTTCCTGGTTATAAATAGTACGTGTACCAAGTTTCGTTGAATTTGACAATATTTT
Source organism: Ocypus olens (assembly GCA_910593695.2). NCBI lineage: Eukaryota > Metazoa > Arthropoda > Insecta > Coleoptera > Staphylinidae > Ocypus > Ocypus olens. The sequence continues at coordinate 25,529,307 of OU343065.1, read as the reverse complement.
TGCATGTCAACCCTAGCCTACTCCACCCCTCACTATGCTAGGGCTATTTTTCCCTCGCATTGTTTTTTTCAGGTTATAAATAGTATGTGATCTAAGTTTCGTTGAATTTGACAATATTTTCGCATGCCACCCTTACCTCACTCCACCCCCGGAGATGCTAGTGCTATTTTTCCCTCACATTATATTGTTGCCAGTTATAAATAGTATGTGTACTAAGTTTCGTTGAATTTGACAATATTTTCGCATGCCACCCCTAGCCCACTCCACCCCCAGAGATGCAAGGGCTGTTTTACCCTCACATTGTTTTTTTCCAGATTATAAATAGCACGTGTACCAAGTTTCGTTGAAATTGGCAATATTTTCACATGTCTCAATTAATCACTCACTACGCCACTGTCTTATTAATTTACAATATTTGCCATCCTTTTGATTCAACACACACATTTGACTAAATTTTATTTTCAATATATATTTCAAATAATTAATTAATAATTTATCAAATATACGAATTGTTTATAAGTTAAATATTTATTTCAAGGACGGCCCTAAGGCCTAAATGATGGTAATGCAATATTTAAGGAACCCTTATTACCGTATATAATAATGTAATTGGTAATTGGCACCAACTCCGTTGGATTTAACCGAAAATTCGCATTTAACGTTATAATATGATCACACAATTGGGAATGCGCATACAGGATTCAGGAAAGCTCACGTCTTATTTTAAAACCCTTATATCTTTTTATCCGTATTCTTTTTTCCAAAAATGTTTACATATTCGGCTGGAGCTAGCTTTAAGCTATAAAATCACTTAAAATTAAGTACAAAATATTGAAGTGGGGGGCTAGGGTGAAAACTGTTTTTGTAATTTTTTAGGGGTTGCGGGGTGGAGCCAGCTTTAAAATTGATGGAGCCTGCTGGAGCTAGGTCTGAGGAATCTGAATCTTAAAAAAAAAGTTGAAAAATCAAAAGTGGGGGGCAAACGTCAACTTGGCCCCGCCAAATTTCAAACCTTTATAACTTTTTTACCTTTTTGGAGCCAGCTCTAATTTTTGTGGAGCTAGGTGGAGCTAGCTAAGGGCTTTCTGGAGCAACACTTTTTTTCGAAAAAATCGAAAGTGGGGGGCCAAGTTGACGGACCCATTTATATACTGCGGTGAATGTGGAATGTGGAGGTGCCGGGTAGTTACGAGCGTCCTCTGGCAGGAGTTTGCAGGTGCGTGTTATGGTGCTTGTGAATCCTTGCCGGGGCTGAATTCCTTGAGGCCACGCGGCGAATCCTCCTCGGGCTGGCTTGATTCCTCAGAGCTGGTGCGTAGGTAAACTTCTCGTTTTGTTTGTCGTAGGTATCGCAGGTATCGGCTGAGTACTTTCTCAGGTGGCAAACTTCACGACCATGCAGAGATGAAAGAAAAGTCCGGTTAAGAAATGGTGTAACTCTGATTAATGTTGGTGTTTTTCCAGGTTTTATAGGTGGTCAGGTAGAGGGTAACATCCCTTCACTTGGATGGTGGTAGCACGTGGGAGATGTCGTGGCCGGTACGTCGGGGTTCGATGGTAGCGCTATCGACAAGGGTAGTATGCCGCGTATGTCCTTACAATTATGCCTCTCAGGATCCTCGGCAGAGGGTCCTGGATTCTTCCTGGGTCTACCTCTTTTGCGAATCGGATAAGAAGGCCGTCCTACTTCTTCGTTTTCCACAAATATTTTCAGGGCTGAAGTGAAGTATGTTGCCTGTGGAATACACGGGTTGTCCCTGGAAGCGATTGTGTATGAGCATGGTTCTTTTGCTTCAAGTATGACGTAAGGCCTGTCTCATTTTGGTGCGAATTTGGCCCACTCCTTCTTCTTCTCAGCTTGGCTACGTATGTGGGAGGTGAGCCATACCAGGTCTCCTGGCTGGTCTCTTTTTGTCGGCTTGTACTTTCCTTTGGTCTTGGTTTTCTCGTGTTTTTCCTGGGCCAGATAGAATGCGTTAATGATTTCTTCTAATTTCTTGGTGATTTCCGGTTGGTTCTCATAATTTCTCGGAGATCGTGGTCCGAATGTTATGCGGGCGATACTCTTGTCGAGCTCACATGTAGTTGAGCTCATGGCGTACCGCATAGCATAGCTCGTAGTTCTTTACGCCAGTTTGTGTGGTCCGTTTCAACCTGGATAGCTAGTTTCGTTTTCAGATCCCTGGTTTTCCTGTCGACGGGATTTGCAGCGAGATGATAGACTGGGGTAAAGCTGTGGTCAATTTGAAACCAGTAATGAACTAAATTCCATTGACGCTTATGATGCGGCGAGGGAGTCCGAATCTTAGGAATACCTGTTACCGGCGTAGCTCAGCATGGTAGCAAAATGGGAGATGGTACGACTCTGTGAACAAACCAGATATTAATTAGTACGTGTGAGGTGGCCCCCGAGACCTCGTTAGCAAGTAAGGAGCGCATATCGGACTTTCTGGATCACTGAGTAATTAGAGTGTTCACCGATTAACAACCGCATTCAGTGGGTCGATTAATCAGTTTTGGACATTGCGCTTCCTACCTGAGCTCCAGTACCACGACAAGGTGAGGCACTGAACACTGGAGTCAACCGGCGGATAACGGTTGCCGGAAGGTTCCAAGACCGAGTGAAGAGGTTTTGTTTTCGGCAGCTACTATAACACTGGGCACTGTGGTGAGCGTTCCTGTGTTATATTCACGAGACACTAGGCACTGTTCCAGGTTATACTTGGCAGTGGTCCCGCACGAGGCTGGGTACTATTCCAACCTGGACACCGTGCCAGGGTCACGCAACATTGTAACTGCTACATTGTAACATACCTCGTTGATCAAAATAGTACTGCAGGCTGTTGATGTAGCGTCCTTTAAGTGAAATAACTCAACTCATCTGGAGGCTGTGTCTTCAATGATGAGTATCAACTTTTCTTTCTCTGGTGCTTCTTCGATTGCAATCACTTCGAATCTCCTGTACATGATGGGCGTTTATAGAAGTCCTGGAGGTTTATATGTGGCACTCTGGGCACTCTGGGCATCTCCGACAACTCCAACTCCTCTAATGCCGGGCCACTAGTGCATGCGGCGAGACCTCTGAAGTCCATAGTGTCCTTTACTCACGTCGTTGTGGAATCTTTGTAAGATCTCCTTTCTTTGAAATGACGATTTGGGGCTCTTCGATGTCGTCATCCGGGGAGTAACGGTACAGTATCCCTTGGTCTACAATATAACCTCGGTTCGTCCTCTGGGGGCGATTTGCTTCGAAGGTTTCATCATTTTCCGGATTTCCTAATCCTCAAGTTGATTACTGGGTCTTTAGTCGGGAGATCGATGGTGATTAAGTCTATTTCTGTGTCCTGGAGGGGAATTCCGCAATTAGGTTTGCCTTTCCTGGGGTGTGTTCGATCGTTATGTTGAAGGGTTGCAGTTGAAGTGCCCATCTTGCAAGGCGTCCGCTTGCAGATTTTATGGTCATTAATCATTTTAAAGGTTGATGATCTGTGAGGATAATTGCTATCTTCTATATACCCTAGGAATTTCTTGACGGCCCATACTACTGTTAGTACCGCTCTTTCCGTGGTATTGCAGTTTATTTTCGTTTTGTTAAGGGTACTTTTTCTCTCCCTCCATCAAGGCTGCTCCCAATGGGTAAGCGCTCGCATCGGTGCGTAGCAGGAATAGAGCGGATTGATCTGCTTGTTGTAGGATCGGGGCGTTCGCCAGTCCTTCTGTGCGTTAGGCTTCCTGCTGTGGTGCTCCCATTTTCCAGGTGGCATCCTTCTTAGTCAGTTCGGTCAAAAGTTTGGCTATCCGGGCGAAATCTTTGACGAAATTTCGGTACCAGCTGCACGTATGTACAAAAGCTATTTGATGTTTCTCGGGGCCGGGCGTTTGGTGATGGCTATGACCTTCTCCGGATTGAGTTGTAGTCTTTCCGGGCTAATGATGTGTCCCAAGTATTTAACTGAACTGCAGCCAATCCGACATTTTCTCCTGAGGTTTATACTGAGCTGGTATTTTTGCAGGTTCTGGAACACCTTTCTCAGATCCTTAATTTATTAATGATCAGGTCGTTAAGGTTGACTAGAATTCTTGTTGGTCTAACTGGTTGGTTTTTATACGGTCCGTCAGACGTTCATTCCTTAGGCCGAATGGCAACCTCTTGTAACGGTAAAGACCGAAGGGCGTTACGAAGGCTGTTTTATCTTTGTCCTGCGGCTTTCCCAGGATTTGGCGGTAACCTGCCAGGAGGTCATCTATCCTTGGCAAGGGGTACGTATCTGGCTTTGTAACGGCATTCAGTTTGCGGTAGTCAATGCAAGGCCTGATTAATTTTTCCTTCTGATTTTGGCACTAATGCGCTCTCACACTCTTCGATGGTATCGTCCTCCAGTAGTTGTTGGACTTTGGCTCGTAAATCCTTGGTTTTCTTTGTCAACGGGCGGGGGGGGCACAGCGAAGGGGTAAATACCCGCCCTCGATGACCTTCAGCTAGCTCTTGGAGTCGGAGTCGCTATTATGGGGCAGAGGTAGAAAAATTCTGACGGGCGCGATAACGATCGCTCTTATTTACACACAGATTATACAGTAAAATGTTCAGCAAGAAAATAAAATATATACACGCGGGAAGTCAACAATAAAAGTCACGAAAAGAAATCCTCACCAACACTTCACTTAGCTCGCACCGGGATTCCCGACGAGTTCGCGGAGGAGTGACCGGCGGCTCGGCGGCAAAGATAGCGACGGCGAGGGCAGCGTCGGCATCGGCAGTGGTGGCGACGGCAGTGGCGGCGAAGGCAGCGACGGCGACGACAGCTGCGGCGAAGACAGCGGCGGCGAAGACAGCAACGGCAACGGCAGCGGCGGCGACGGCGGTGACAGGAGCGTCGAGGTCGGCGCACGTGTTCAAACCGGCAAATTGCTCTTCCAAGAACAATTTGGGTTCGAGCCGATTTCGTCACGTACGCGGGGGGGGAGGCGTATCAACTGTCCATTGTGGGTACTGGCATCTGCACATTTCCACTACCGTAAGCGGGGGTGACTTTGTGACTAGCGGGGTGACTTTGTGACATTCAGTTAATATTCCGTCTTTCAAATCTCGCTGTACGATTATTAACGCCGTTGTATGTAATACCGACGGGGTAGAAGGCTAAGTCTCTCGCGCCATCGAGCGGCCGATTCAAAAAACTGCGCCTCGTGTATTGTCTGTATCCATTTAATTGTTTATATGGATAAACGTTGTTGGTAAATGCATCCGATAAATTTAATTAGTGAAGAACGAGACGGTAAAGAATAACTTAAGGTAGGTATTTGTTTTTTGAGATTCAAGAATTGTGAACAAAATGATGTAACATTATTTGTGATTAAATGCATTTTGTAAGAGATATAAGTGTGTTTAGAGAATTTCGTAGATTTGCGGGGTGACTTTATGACAGATTCAGTCTAATAATAATAATACCGACGATGAAAGCGATGGCAGTGAAATGTTCTCCCTCAAAGATTCTGATGACAGTATAGGTATTATTATTATTATTATTAACTAGTCTGAAGATGATTGACATTCCAGAAGACTTGAAATGTTTTTTTTCTAAATAAAAATTCATTGTAAAAACAAAAACCTACCTTTAAATTCAATTTATTGGGAGTTACTTTGTATTATTTTTTATTTCTCGTTCCTAGGACTTAAGGGGAACGTCCCTGGAACTTTTTGTTCTGACTGAGATATGGATTTAATACTATCCCAAAGCCACCCCGCATTGCGGGGTAACTTCTTGACGGATATAAATATAAATATTTTTGTTATTATTAAGGTCACATAAATAAACACACCGTTTTGTAGAGAAAGAATGTGGCTACTAAAATAAATTTTTGATGGTCGATTTTGATCAAGAAGTTTCTGTTGAGGCCCAAAAAACCTCAAAAACTGTCACAAAGTCACCCCCGCTTACGGTAATTGTTCTGCGAAATGTCCTAACGACGTCCTCGATGGGAAGATGCACAGCGGTGGAGGCTTATCCCTTCATTGTATTGTTACTGACAGCTGTACTTCTTCGAAAATTATCTCGTTTGGAAATTTCAATAATTCGGATTTATGTTAATATTGAGAAAGGAGCAATGGTTAACTCATAAAATGCAAATTAAGATAATTACGCATTTGTTAAGACGCGTAGATAAACTAAGCGCCGATAACATCTTTGGAGAAAGTCGGTAGAGCGGCTGTGCTATCGGGAGATGAGTGCCTCTATCTAGGTGATACCCTGTAGCATTGGTTGGTGGTCCCGTTTTATCGAATGCCGTCTAAATGATTCATAAATGAATCAGAACAACGAATTACAGGAAATTAAGAAAAGCAATAAGAATCTTATAAAAAATAATTACATTATTGGTAATGCAAACCATGCTCACATTACATTTAAATCTGCGGACAAACTGGCTTGGCTTGGGAAAGAAAATATGACTACAAAAGATCTAAATGATTTCCTAATCGATAAATTTTCGAATAAGAACTTTATTGTTACTGAAATCTAGAAACACCCAAAAAATGGTAAAAGTAAAAATAAACCGTTTAAGATGGGCCTAGATTTTAATCTCTTAGATGAAGTTTATAAGAGTGAAGCCTGGCCGGTAAATGCATGAACTTCATCAAATTCATGAATACTTGCAGGAACCTTTGAGTGACAAGTAGAAGTAAAACCTGTATCGACAACATTTTTTACAAATTTCAATACTTTATCATAAAAAATTTCCAACCCGGATGTTCAGCGCAGGCCTATCTCTCACTCGTAAGCCGTTGTCTGCCGAACAGAAACCTACTCCAGGCGGGACTGTATTGGTGGTCTTCCAGCTGCAGGTTGCACAAATTCTGCTTCACTGTGCGCGTATGTCCTTAGAAAATATATTTTTTTAATTTCATCAGCAGCAGTACGTAGTAAATATGAAAATATGAATTATAACGAATAAGTAGCCCTATAATCAATAATTAAAATACTCATGTGGAAGTTAAGCCCGGCGCATACACCAGAAATCTATATAATATAATCTTTTAATAAACTACAACCACCTTTACTGAAATCATAGTTTAATTTGTAAATATATGTACCCTTTGAACATTTGCAATGTGAAGGGAATCAAAAATCAAAAATATGAATTACAACGAATTACAATCAATAATTAAAATGCTCATGTGGAAGTTAAGCCCGGCGCATGAACCGGAAATCCATATAATGTGATCTTTTAATAAACTACAACCACCTTTACTGAAGTTATAGTTTAGTTTGTTAATATATGTACCCTTTGAACATTCGCAATGTGAAGGCAATCAAAAATCAAAAATATGAATTACAACGAATAATTAGCCCTATAATCAATAATTAAAATGCTCATGTGGAAGTTAAGCCCGGCGCATGCACCAGAAATCCATTTAATGTGATCTTTTAATAAACTACAACCACCTTTACTGAAGTTATAGTTTAGTTTGTTAATATATGTACCCTTTGAACATTCGCAATGTGAAGGCAATCAAAAATATGAATTACAACGAATAATTAGCCCTATAATCAATAATTAAAATGCTCATGTGGAAGTTAAGCCCGGCGCATGCACCAGAAATCCTTATAATGTGATCTTTTAATAAACCACAACCACCTTTACTGAAGTTATAGTTTAGTTTGTTATTATATGTACCCTTTGAACATTCGCAATGTGAAGGCAATTCGTATTTAATCTAATATAGTTTTTATTAATTATTAATCCTGTAATTAATAACAAAATTACTACCGTACAAGTTCTCCTCAGCGCCTCTATTTAATATGCCCCTTTTAATAAACTGCAGACACCTTAAATGCAATTATAATTCAGTTTAAGAATATGTGTCATATCTGTTGCAGGATGCGCACACTCTGAACTTCAGCGGGGTAATGGCAAGCAGGGCGAATATAACAAGTTTAAGACTGTTGGAGCCGAACGGCAGGGACTTCCGGAACGCGGTGCGCGACTGGAAGGGGGAGCGGGAAGAGGATGAAGTAGGCCGCAGGAACAGCCGACATTTCCGCGTTACTCCAGACAAAGTCCTGGTGAGACTCATTACATGCAGTTTGTCACTAACCGCGCGTTACCAACTTTCGCGGAACTTAAAACGTTATCAATTCACCCCCTTTGGAGTGACTTTACGAACTGTCTGCGCGCCCCCGGGGCCAGGGGTTGCACGTATGAAATCCCCGCCGGTGCTCTATTTAGATATCTAGCGAGAGATGCACTTTATACGAGTTTGGAATTTACGACGTGTAATGAAATTTGCTTATAGATTTAAAAATATTTATCACCAGATTCGATAATTATTACCCACTCACTTTATTTTTAAGTATACGAAATTTGTAATAAAAACACTTTTACTTTGTTAGTATAAAGCTACGCGCATACTTATCGGAATCGAACGGACAGCACGCATCGGCAAAAATTGCTTAAAACAGTTGTAAACAAGTCATCGCACATTTATCGGTACGGCATGAAACGGATAAATGAGCGTTGACTCGTTCACAACTGTGTTAAGCAATTTTTTCCGATGCGTGCCGTCCGTCCGATTCCGATAAGTGTGCGCGTAGCTTAACACGGATTTTTATTGTTGACTATAGTTTCGGCAACTCAACTTGCCATTATCAAAACATAAAGTTATATCAAGAAAGTAAAACTGTTTTTGTTATATTCACAACATATAATAATATATAACGAAGTAGATAAACAATATACGAAATTTGATTTACGTTAAAATGTATAAAAATTTTATTTAACGTTTTGACGGTGTTGTTTTATTGTTTATTAACAAAACTCTGAAGAAACGATTGCACTGACTTAAAAAACTTTAAAAATCGAAGGACATAATTATTCTGTCCGAGTTTTCTCTCACTGGTGGGTAATGATCAACATTACTTTCCTCAAATTACCGCAGTAATTCGCCTATTACACACAATTTTGCATAAAATAATTTAATCCTTTCTGTCCTGAACAAATAAACTCAAACACGAAAAAGGTATAAATTTTGTTTGAACTGGTAATTCGAAATTTAGTACAAAAGCCCAGAGTCTACAAATGGAAGCCGCCCCCAAACGTGTCCGTTCTCGGACTGGCGACGGTTTTTCCAATGTTTTGATCCGCACTTGGGATATTGAAGCCCGTTATCGAATTCCGACGATTTCTTATAGAATTCAATGTAAACGAAAAGTATGAATCTAGTGATATATTCATCCATTTTTTAACTGGTATATCAGTAAATAGAATAAGGAGATTGTACTGCCAGTTATGTTTATGAAAAGTATGAATATTCAACCAGTTTGTAACTGCAAAATTAAATACTAAGACTATAAACAAATAAAATTACGTGAAATGCTTTTAATGCTTGTTAATTAACTTTATCTCTGTAGTAACCCAACGATTACCTATTGGGACAAGGGATTAAGTGGATGTGAATCAAATTTAACATGTAACCTGGCTGTTAATGCAGATAAAGGGGGCCGCCGATTATTTAACATGTGGAATTAATCTCCCGAGGGTACAACCAGTTGCCACTCTAGGGATGCCACAATAAATAATACATGCGCTTAGATCTACGCTACGGTATTCACAAAAACATTACATGAATATGCAAATGATGGAACGCATTACGAGAATACCTAAATGTTTCACCTCATATTGATAAGGACACTTTATTCATAAAGGATGTATAATGTCCTAATTATATACACCGCCCGTATTTGACAAGAAGATTTTGCTTACTTTTAAATTTGCAGCCACCCGACTCAGAGACCAGTTATCTTCTAGTTTAGCTATTGCTCTGATCTTCTCATCCAAAGATAGATGTCTAGGCGTACGTTACGATCTGTCAATTATCTGTGAATTAAATCTGTCAATCAGTATTTTCTTTCTGCGCAAACCCGACGCTCCTGATTAATTAAAAGTTATAATCGCATAGCTAATAATCATCGTTTACATTTCGTTCACCGCCATTGTACTTCTGATCCGTACTATTACCAAAGTGTAGCATAACCTAAATATTGTGATCCTGGTTCTTCTATCAACAACAAATTGTTCTTCATTGCTACGATGGTACTTGCCTTCACTCACTTCAAAAAATCCACTTTAAAAAAATAGCCTGGACTCATCTGTTGTTTTATTTTCAATTGATCATGAAGTCCTAATTTCTCCCATTGTGTTTTACGTTTATCAATTACATTCGATTTGTCTTCTTTGCCAATATCTTGTAAAACGGCAATAACAGCAGTGGCTCTATTAGAAACTCCAAATCTTCCACACGAGTTGGCCAATGTAAGTAATTTAATTCTCATTTAAATGTAGGAGTGCTCTCTTTGGTCTAGGTTCCAGGCAGATAGAGAGATTCATCATTATCAATAAGGTTACGTTTTAGTGTTGACTCAGCGTAATTTCATTCGATTGTCATTGTCCGGTGATTCCTGATTCAAATTGCCGTCATCTGGTAACTCTGCCTTGCTTTTCTGAAACAGTTCTAACCCTTTAGCATCACAACGTATTGTATCGTTAGGCTTTCTTTCCTTTTGTAGAGATATTTTTTTGCTCATCACAAAATGACAATTTCTCTATGAGAAAATTGCCTTCAATTACGTTTTTTCATATTTTCTCAAATTTGCACGAAATAAATTCGCACTTGCAAGTGGCAATATCAAATAAATGGATTGTAGAATTCTCTTGAAATTTTTTAAAATTTTCCTTGCATATGTCTCTGTTCAATTTCGCCTTTGGTTACTATATTAAACGCATACAACTACTATGTTTTTCTTTTTAATTGATAAGCTAAAATGAGTGTTAGAAAGTGTTGGTATTAAAGCTTTTTGCCATATTTTCTTCAACTTTAATGTTAAAGAGTTTAAACCTTCGAAAACCGTCAGTTCCTTTTTTGAGTCCATGATTCATCTACAAGTATCACTTAAGAACATCTTCGTAAGTCGGTAATGGAGGGCCGGGATGATTTTGTGCTCTTCCGTGAAATCGCGGAAGCGTTTGAGAATGATCTTCTCGACAATTTTGCATAGAGTGCTGAGAAGGGTTTTGAGGGAAAGTAGGAGACTTCCCTTGCTTCATGATGCAGACTATGGAGGCCAGCTTCCATGCGCTTGGAAAGCACCCTAGCCTCATTAACGCGTTTGCTGTGTTCAGGACTGCTACTCTGGCCTTGCGACCGATCTTACGGACCATGGCGGTGGTGATGCCATCATGGCCCGGGGCGTTTTGAGAGGAAGAGCCCTAATGATATCATCGACTTCGGTTTAAGTGGCAGAGACTATTGTCCATTGGCCATAGTCTGCTGTCATGTAGGATCTGACGGCGGCTGTTACCTCTTCCTCAAATTCATCTTTGTCACTCGAGTTCAGAGTGAACTGCAGCTCGAGTGAGTCGGCGAAAGCTTCAGCCTTCTCAGCATCTGAGTATGTGAGACCCCTCTCACCATGACTTGCGGTACGATCAGGTGGTTTGCGTCTTACGGCTTTAGTCACGCTCCAGAATTTCTTGATCTCTAGGATGGTGCGCTCCCAACGCTGCTTGCGTAGCTCAAGGAGACTCTCTTGGACTCGCAGTGCGAGTCTTCAAGCTTCAGTGCGGTACGCAGGCTGGTGTATGCTGTGCCATTTACGGCGTGCGAACTTGCTCTCTTTGATGAGGTCAGAAGTTTCGGGTGGGATGTTGATAGATTCGGGGTTAGTCGAGACTCTTACGTCTGTGGACTCCTCAGCTGCCGTGAAGAAAGCGCTGGTGGTATTCGCGACTGCGGCATTTAGGTCCGCTTCTATCTGGAAGTGGAGAGACGAGTTTGTCGACTCTGCCGGAACAGCTTCCAGTCCATGTTTCTGATCAAGTGAGGAGCGACACTGGTGCCTATTGCGAAGTGCAATATCTGAGTCAAGATCGTGTTCGGTCCAAATATCGTGCTCGGCATTGACGTCAGATAATAAAGCAATGTCAAGAATTCGGGCCGGAAGCCGGCGGCGCGAAAGAAGGTGTGGCATTCTGGAGCCACAGCCTTTATCTCATGAGGGGAATTCTCGATGTAGTTAGCCAGGGCTCTGCCTCGTCTGTTTGTGGTTCGTTGTGCACTGCGTGGTGGGAAGAAGCGCTGGGAGGAGGAGGAGCCGTGCTGGAGGAGGCGTCCCTCTCTGATGGGGGCGCCGGGCTCTTGGCCGGGCTCTATGTGCCGTTCGCGTACGATACGCCGTCTATCCATCTGGATTGACAAACGCAAGCCGCGGGCGGCGCAGAAAGCTAGCGACGTGGGGGCCATCGCAGTTAATACACACTGCTTGTACATCTTTTGCGGCAGTGCACTCTGAGGATAGGTGCCTGCCTGCACATTTTACGCACGCGATAGATGTGGTGCAGCGGAATACGCTGGCAGCGGTGGCATTGATTGCCGCCCGAGGCCTTGTGTTTGCCTCAACCTTGATGGAAAGACCGGCCACGCTTTTTATATTAAAGATCTTACGACCTTCATCGAATTTCTCCCTGAACGTAGACTAATGGTATAGGGCCGTGACGACCGGTCGTCCTGGTGACGGAAGTCACAGGTATGTCCTTGTCTTTTAGGCTCTCCTCCACGTCTTCGGCGGTGACCTCGTCTGGTACAGTGCGTAGCTCTACCTTAAGGGCCTTCTCCTCGTCCAGCTGGAAGGTATGGTACGGGAGATTCTTTGGATGGGTCATCGGATTTTCAGGACCACTTTTTTCAGCACCACGAGACGAGCTCGGGCCCTGGGGACTCTGAGAAGAAGACGGTCGGGCTTGGGCAGCTTGGCCGCCGGAGGAGTGGATGGTATTTTGCACCAGGCCTGGACCCTTCGGTTTTTTGGCGGGTTCGACGGGAGCGTTTTGCGGACCTGGAGCACTGGGGCTCGTCTTCGTTATTTGTTGCGCGCCATTTTTTGGCGGCGGCCTGTTGGGCTTCAAGGTTGGCCTCTCTTTGTCCCTTTTTAAGGCGCTTGAGATGTCCCTTACTTGGGATTTCTTTGATCCCGTTCCGGAGATTTGTCTGACTGGTCGAGGGGGCGACCGGCTCAGTGACGTGATGGGTGGCGTGCCTACTGGGGGCAGGAGATTTGCCTTGGGGCGTGTTCCCCGTTTGGGGTGTCGGAGGCGCTCCAGCTCTTGCCGGAGGCTTCGATTGTCCTATGTGAGCTCATCTTGAGATACCTGCATTCTCGCGAGGCTCAGATTTTGTTCTTTGAGCATTGCTTTTAACTCTCTGATAGTGCTGCTTTCCTCCTGGATAATGTCCACTTTTTGGGGACACATCGCTGTTGACGCTGCAGGCGTCGGAGGCCAGAGCGACTTCCATGTCTTCCTCCTCGTCATTAGACGGGAGCTGGGAACATTCTACACTGGCCATGATGGGCGCAGTGTAGAAGTTGGATGGGGGGTAGGTAAGCCTGGGTTTACTGCTCCCAGGCCTGCTCGCCGTTAGACGGTACCACGCGTGTTTTTTTGAAGAACACCTGGCTGATCCCCTGATCCCCCAGCAATCCCCCTTAGTTAGGGGGGATGTCCGGGAAGATGGCAAAGCAGAGGTCAAGCTATCTTAGCGAGCGTGCTTACACCCACGAATTACGGGCCGGCCCAGATAAACACGCAACAAGGGGTGTTTCTCGTTCCGACCGGCCGCGGTCAGTGCAGTATAATACTAACTGCGCCGGCATTCACCTCCCTGAAATAAATACAACTGTATTTGTAAACAGTGTCAGTCGATATTAGGAAGGGACCTTGGATCTGGTCAGACTTTCGTACGTATTGCGAGCGGAGAGGTCATTGCTAATGCTCACCACAACTAGGCGTGTTGCGAATGACCACTGGTAAGCCGGGTGGGCCAGTGGAAACTCGGTGTGTTTTAGAACCAGTCTGATGTCGATGGAGAGTGCTTGAGGAGCGTCGCCGTTTTTATGGGTCCCTTCAGCTAACGGATATCGCGTTGTGGAAAGCGCGCAATGCAGGTCGATTCCGGAGCAGCTGCTGATGCGACTGGATGACTCAGAGACTGGATCGACTGGATCGCATACTCCATGTGCATTGCACATGCACTGCGGCCCTAGCTGAGCGAGGATCGAAGAGTCTTATACCCTAGGCACACGGAGGGAGCTTATGATCATTAGCCGTAATGATCATTCAGAAAATTGGCAATTTACAAATGTAGGTGACACACTGGAGAAATCACGCCTGCGCAGTTTACGTACGTAAAGGGTGTTTCTATAGTTACCCTCATAGAATAACCTCATGGCCAATCTAGAATATATTTTTAAAAAGCGGTATTTTTGAATTTGTTACACGATCACCGGCGATGACCTGTTTTAAACGTGATCGCCGATTCTTATGATCAAAAGTTTACATGACGTTATTAATGATCAGTAGTATTATGGTGATGTGACACACGGCGAAGTTAATGATAATTAGTAGTTAATGATCATTAAATAGCTGCGTGTGCCTAGGCTATTATACTGCGAACAGAACCTGCTCCGTATGGACTTCGATCAACTATTTTTTTAATAGAGAAGTGAGAATCTTCAAAAGACGCAACCCAAGGCCATATATTGGATAAAATAGGGGGGTAATTAAATGGATGCTGATATTGCCAACTTTTTTTCAAGGCTCGTCGTTTTGGAAATTTTTTCAGTGGATATGGTCCCGACGACCATCTGAAGGATGTATTACCACATTGCACTGGAATGCTCTAGGATATTCATGGTGCCCTCCAGAGATTGTAGTGTGAGTCCTACAATATCTCCAATCCGTTTGAAGACTGCATTTCCACCAGAAGTTGACCCGAGCTTCGGGAGCTAGTAGTAAAAGTAATAGTCGGTTGACGATGTGTTATCGCCACAGGGGCGATTCTAGCTATGAAAGCCGAACATCCTCTGAAGTTTTAATTCCGTCGAAGTGCATCGAAATTGCAACCTCCGCCCATAGGGAAGTTCAATGAAATTCTATTCCGCCAAATACGGTCTACGACGTAACGCAGTGAATGTGTTAAGTATTTTCGCTCCTGGCTGAATATGTGGGTGACAGATATGATGAGGAAGTTCAGCGCCTCGAGTACCTCATGGATTTCCATCTATTAAATGTTCCATGGGACTCCGCGTATCATGACCTCCAGGTATTTCTATGGTACGTGAACTACTGTCTTTCGAGTCGCAGAACGAAGTTATAGCTCTGAAGTCTACAGGAGGAGCGCAAACTTTATTTTCCTTGGGTCCGGCAACTTGTTGCGAAGATCGTCGGTTTCATTAGTCAATTCCGTGTATGAACGAAAACCATACAGCATCAGAACTACGACCAATAGCATCGAATTCTTCCTCGGTGCGCTTGTGCGCCGACATGGCGTCATCTATTGGCCCTAGCGACATTAAACGTCTCGTGTAGCGTTGGGTTCTGCTTAATGAGAGCTGACGAATGGAACATCTGCGTATAGTGTCTCAGACGTATCTACCTATTCGGCTCTATTACGCGCTGGCACATCTCTACAGGAATATTAATTTCGACATATATACGCTCCTTCAACTGTTAAATATTAGCCAGAAGGTCGATGTGGATTTTGCTCCTTAGATACCTCTATAGGAAAAACTCGAAGGGTCGCACGGTCTGGTGACCTTTGAGGCCATGAAAGGTCGCCAAATTTGGAAATGAATTTATTCGGGAATAGCTTTCGTACGGTGGCCATAGGCTCTTTTGGAATGTTTACTGTAGCTCCATCCTTCTGAAACCATGTTACTAGATTGTAACCAGGAAATTGATGCAATTCTGGGAAGTAAAAGTTATGAATCATGGCACAATATTAAAGACTGTCCACGGTTAATATTCTATGCTTATTTGCAGCGTTATTTAGTGCCCAATATCCACAATTCAGTTTTTAACGGTGAAAGTGGGCTTCACCATTAAAAATTATGTTGCTTAAGTGGGTACGAAACTGACGCCTAACCCTGACGCTTGGCCCCATTATACATACACGATGCTCACCACTCCATGACTACTAAGCAATTCGTGACTATCCTCCACTGGAGATTGGTAAGGCCCGCTTCCAACTCTCAATGGTAGTGTGGGGGTTGCGCTACGTAGTAGTAGAAGTAGTAGAAGAGAATTCGATGTGGTCGTTTATTTACAGAATACGAATATATACAGGTACAGATAATTAAGGTTGGCGCGGTGTCGGTATCGAGACGCGGATTCCGCGGGAGCTGCCGCGGGTTCTGTGGGTGCACGGTCGTCGGGTTCACTCCGGTGGTCAGGACCTCGGTCAGGTTCAGTCGTCGTGGTGTCTTATTCGTGGGGGTCTTCGTCGGCGATGGTGGCAGCGGTGACACGGGCCTCAGGATGGCGTGCGTCCTTGCTGGTCCTCGGGTTCGCTCTGGGCCTCGCCTCCGTGGTGTCGATAGGATTGTCGGGGTGATGTGCTCCGGTTCTGATGCTGCCGGACCGGAAAGCGTAGCATCGGATGCCGTGGGGAGCTTGGATTTACGTGGCTTGGTGAGCTCGTGTGTTTAGATACGTGCCTTGGTGACCTCGTGTTGCGTGCCTTGGGGAACTCGCTTGACAGACTATCTTACCGACTGTACTGTGCGGTGATCGAAGTGACGAGATGAGGGGGCACATACCCTATTTAAGTGGGTCGTGCGGCCACAACCGTCGTGCGAGAGTAGGGCGCGCCCTCTGTTCAGGTTGCGGGCGGCCCTTTTCCTTTGGTGGGGGATCGTGCGTAGCGAGTGCCGCTGGTGGTGAGTCACTCTAGTGGCGAGCGTCTTTCGCGCGCCCGGGCGCGGATCGCCACAGCAATTTTATTATTAAAACTTACATTATATCTTACAATCAAACTAATTTGTTAAATGAAATAAATTTCTTATTTTTAAGGAATACTAATCTACAGATTAACCGTATTTTAAAAACCCCGCTATACATTGTGCATTCAGTTATTTGATTATAATAACTGAATCCACATTGTCGTAAAAATCTTTACCAAGATACACCTAAAGGCGTACGCCGCCGGTGTAATTAAATAAAACGAAGGCAAAATACTTCCGTGCAGTGCTGGCGTAATTCCTGTATTAATAATTGATTCTCTCCGGGCGTCGACTCGAAATTGGATTAGCAGGCGGATAAATTTCGTTAGGATCTTTGTGCTTCGAGACTTCAAAGCAGATTTATTCGGGTCAGATTCGGACAGGCCGGATGAATGGCCTCTGCCCCATCGCCGATTGCCAAAGGTGTGTACGTATGTCGGAGGGCATCTAATCGAGTGGAATCAACTCGGGACAGATATATTACACATATGCCGCCAGCACACGCTCCGATGGACTAATTATCCGCACACAGTGGACACTGGACAGCGGCAACCTTCTCCTTTTACACTCGTCGCCCGTGATGCGGGTTATGTACGTGCAATTAAACAATGGACAGGGCAGTAAAGTTCAATCGTGAAAAGAGACGCGCTTGAAATGCAGGGCTCTTAAAGAGAAACACTCATGTCTTCTTTAGTATTTTTTTTACGATTTAATGTTTTCCTTTCAAGTCATTAACTAACATTGCAACTTTTTATACAACGGTATTGTTTAAATTAGATGTGTGAGTGTGTAATAGTTATTTCTGAACTCACTGCCCCGAAAGTAATGTTTTACGCGTTCTATGCATAACCAGGAAACAGTGTTTCCCGGTCTACTACACCGGGAAACGCTTGGAAATTGACTGTGCCATTGGGCGTGTAATTTTTACCTTGTGATGATGATAACGTCTAGTGATTACAACTTTAGTCACTAATTTGGATGGAAAAATAATTTTTTTGAGCCGGCCCACTAGCCACGTGCGTTAGCGCGCCAGTACTAATGCGGAGGGTCCCGGGTTCGAATCCCGGCGAGGGCATGGGTGTTTGTCGATTTCTATTTCATTTAATATGAATAATATACCGAGTGTCTGTGATAAGGGGCGAACATAGGGATTTAACATGTAAAATTAAATATGTGTAATTATTAGCTCCCCTATTCATTTTAGAGAAAAATTGTAAAGGAATATTTATTAGAGAATTAAAAATTGTAAATGTATCATCCATTTAATTTACGTTTGTACTAGAATCCACCTCAGAAATAATAAAAATAAGTATCATTTAGCATTTAATAAAAACCCTTGCCATGACTTTGACAAATGTCATGTTATGGTGAGAATAATTTTGCTAGTCAAATATCAATTCACGCATTGAAATTACTATTAACAATAATCTAAGTTATTCCAATGAAGAGAGTGTATTAATTATCAAAACATTTTGCAGTTGCGTAAGTTTACTCAGAGTTCGTGACATTACATGCAAACGGAACAGAAGAAACAACGATGAATTGGAAGAAACAGTTTTGGGTTTGATAAATGCTGAACCAACAACTAGCATACGATGCATTGCTCGAGAGTGCAACGTGTCTAAATTCTCTGTACAGACAATTCTGAAGAAGCATGGTTATCATTCTTAAAAATAGCAATGCCATCAGGAGATACTGTTAGTGGATGAAGAAAGGAGGCGTGTATTCTGCGAAATAATGCAGGATCGATCACCTAAAGACCATAATGAATGCTACTAATTTACTTCCATATAACAAAACAGTAAACATTCAGTTTTTTAATAGAAAGACACCAATTGTTAATTTAAATCAGAGCACCAAATTTCTTGGGATTGCTGAGGATGAGCAACTCACCTGGTGTCAGCATGTTGATCAGGGGCGGGTCGTTATATAGAGCCACGGAGCCATGGCACTACCTGTAGTTTCAAACTCAAAAATGTTTTGCAATTAAAAAAATTGGAAAATTATTTTGAGCAATAGAGTGATTTCTGAGACTAATTTTCTTACTAAATATTCTGAATTTTTTATTATTAAGCCTATAATTTCGATTTTTTGGGTCTAAATTTTTAATCATTTGACCTAAATATTCTTTATTTTGAGCTAAATTTTCGATTAAATTGTACCTTTTGGTCCGCATTTTTGATTTTTTCCGCGGAATTTTTAATTTTGAGATTTTTAACTTGCAATAGCAATTTTTTGCCCAAACCATTCTTAATTTTGACCTAAATTTTCGAATTAATTGTTAAAATTTGTGTTTTTTCGTGTAGTCTGCAATTATTATCTTTAGGCCCGAGTTTTCGATATTTTGTCCAAATTTTCAACTTTTTGGCCAACATTGTAGATTTTTATTCATTTTATCTTTTGCCCTAAATTTTGTCTGTTAAAATTTTGCTTTGCTTGGTCCACCATTTTTATTTTTAAGCAAGATTTTTAGATTTTTGGTCTAAATTTTTTATCCTATATTTTAGATTTTTAACTTGGATTATTGATTTCATCTCGTGATTTTTCTTTACTTTTTTGGCCTATATTTTGTATTTTCCATTATTGGTTTCAATTTTTGGTGTTTTGGCCGAAACTTTCTTTATTTCATTTCATTGTTTCGTTCTTCCCTGCTTATTTAATTTTAATTTATTTAATTTAAATTTAATATTAGCACTTATATGTTTCTACACATTTACATTATAATTTACATTATTAATTAATCAATTATTATAATTTAAATGTTATTCCTGTAATTAATGTACATATTGTAAAAAGACGTCACCCGTTAAAAAAAGTTTATTTATTATTATTATTTCAACTTAAATTTTCGATTTGTTTGTTAAAAAAAAATATTTTCTGATTTTTAGGTACGAATTTTAGATTTTTTGGTCTTCATTTTTTATTTTTTGTACCATATTTTAGATTTTCTTATCCTGAATTATTGAATTTATTGTGCAACTATTTTTTTTTTCTTGCTATTATTTTCGAATTTCTCGTCGGAACTTATTTTAAGCTAAAAAGATTTATTTTTGGGGCTGAAAATTATTTTTCATTTGCTTGTATTTTCAATTTTTTGGTCTACATTTTTATTTTTACACCAGGTTTTTTTATTATTTGCCGATATTTTAGATTTATTCCAAATTTTTGATTTTTTTGCCAAAATATTCGGTTTGTTTGTTGAAATTTTGGATTTCTTGGTCTACATTTTTTATTTTTATTTTTAGACCTGAGTTTTTGACCTTTTGTCTCCTAAATTTAGATAAAATATCGAAAACTCAGGCCTAAAGATACAAATGCAGACCATAAAATCGAAAATTTCAACAAACAAAATTCAACAATACCGGGAAAATAAATTTCGCATATAAATCAATAACTATTTATTTTGGCCTACATTTTTGTTTAGTTTGTTAAAATCTTTAATATTTCCGCATTTTCGATTTTCCGTTTTGGTCAAAATTTTTGATTTTTTATCCTACATTTTAGATTTTAAATTAACCTGAATTATTTATTTTTACGCGGAAATTTTTTTCTGCGGATTTTTTTATTTTTATTTTTGTTTTTTATTTTACATTTTTTATTTTTTTGACCTGTATTTTTTAAGGGTTTTTGTATTCATTTCAGGTTATTTATTTAATTTTATATTTTTTGTTTTCGTGCTGGGTTTTAATTAAAAAATGGGGTTTATTTTTAGATCAAATTTATTTACTTTGATATTTATCTGGAAAATATAGTCTGCGGGATTTATGTTAAGGAGTTTTTAATTTTCAAATATTTGTAAGAATTTTGGATTTTTTGCATCAAACAATTAAATGTCTAATTTATGTTTTTTATCTGATATAAACTTATTTGCTAAGTACAATACTAGACTTCATTCATTATTCGTTCAAGGCAGCGGCGGCTCGTGGATCTTTACAGAGATGCCCCTCGTACTATACTACTTTCTCTTATAGATGAAGCAAACATTTCGCTGCTGTTTTGGTCAAATTTTCTTCCATAACCTCCTCGCCGAACATCCACGAGCCGCCGCTGATTCAGGGGTTATCCGATAAAAACAAATAATTGAAAAACAACTGAAGGGCGAATTTAATTTCTGTATCTTATCCACACCAAACCTGATTTTTTTTTCGAAATCTAGTCATCCAAGAATTATCCTCCAAAACACAAAAAAAAAAACAATTAATGGGAGTCAATTGTAAGCAATGCTCAACAAGAATTTTTAATTATTTCGGTCTAGGAAGATAAATCGTTCTATTTTTCTTCAAAAAACGAGAGGGGTGTATTGAAGAAGTGGCTCTACCATCAACATATTCTACGAGCCACCACTGATGTTGATTATGAATGTAGTAAATTAAATACTGCTTAATATGCAGTTCTTAAACTAAAACCCATTTTACCACCAGAGTCAATCATTACTCTCTTCTACTCATAGGTATATCCTCATCTCTCCTTTAATATACCAGCGTGGGAAATAAGTCATATTCAAAGGATATTCATAGCCCAGAAGAGAATATTAACATTCATTTTTAACAAAATTAGATTGGAGACTTCCCGCAGTTTATTTAAAGAGAACAACATACTTACATTAATATGCATTTACATATTTAAAATAGCAACATTTACTGCGAATTAATAAACTAACTAAAAATTAAATTAAGCTTAACTCTTTGCAGTCTGTCTGTTTTACCGAAGAATGCTAGTTCACACTTTGCAACGAACCAAACGTTATTGTTCATAGTAATTACAATGCGTGAATTGATATCTAACTAGCAAAATTATTTTCACTATAACATGACATTTGTCAAACTCATGGCAAGGGTTTTTTTAAATGGTACATTGTTCAACTTATTTTTATTATTTCTGAGGTTAATTCTGGTACAAACGTAAATTAAATAGATGATTCATTTACAATTTTTAATTCTAAAAAATGTTCCTTTACGATTTTTCTCTAAAATGAATAGGGGAGCTAATAATTACACATATTTAATTTTACATGTTAAATCCCTATGTTCGCCCCTTATCCCAGACACTCGGTATAATCGATGTGACTGAAGGGCACCTGCCAAAGTAAAAAAAAAATATTTTCGCCGCCATTTTGATACATCACACCTACTGCAAACAACATTTGGTTCGTTAAATTTATTTATGGTTTATAATCAGCTTTCTACAGTATCATATTTCGGAATGCTTTATAAGAAGAAGAATATTTCATAAAGACTTGACGCACCTGAAATGTAAATCCGTCCCTCTGCTTTATAAAGCCGGGGTCTATGTTTCCTTCTCAAAAAAAAATCTTACAAATCTTATATATTCATGAAGTACACTTTTCTTATATCTCGGTAATATCTCATAACCTAATAATATATTTTATTCAGTGCGATACGAAAATAAGAGGGACGAAAAGTGCGAAGAGAGATCAAAATGGACGATTAAATGAAAAAAAGAAGTGAGAGAGAATGGGAAATTACTTTCAACTCGATTTTATTATCTTTCGCAGTGTTTCCAGCATAAAGGCAAAGTGAATGTTTATGGCACCGACGACGCACATCTCCAAATTGCATTTATTTGCAATCTACGGAAACGAAATCAGGATGGTGAAAGAACCGGGAGAATGGGATATTGAAATTTTATAAAGTCATTTTTTTATAGTGCGGTGTCTTAAAATACGATTTCAGAATTTACTTGCTACAAAATATAACTCGATCATTAGCTGTATGCAACACAATTTGCACCGTATTTATCTGTTTATGCAAAATTAGTTTTTTTTTTAATCGATTCCAAAAAAGATAAAGTTACTCGTGTTTTATTTTTCAATTTTATTCCCGAAAAGTTGTTTATTCCAAATCGCGCGCACGAGTAATAAAACAATTTTAATATAATTAACAATATCGCAATAGATCGACCCCAGTAGCATGTCATATCCGCAAAAATCCCCCCTCAGCGAGTATTCCCCGACCAGACAGCCATCAGGCGTGAAAGTTTGAAGGCAACTTTCCGCAGGATCTGAAACTTTGCCGCAACGGCTTGCCTTTTATCAAATAAAAACTTGCTCTTATATATTATACCCAAAGTTAAACAAAATGTTCCGCCCATAAAAATGTAATTTCTATCTGTTTCATGGGATTACCCCTCGGGAATATTATTTACGAACAGTCGCCATCCGCATTTGTATCCAAATCCCCAATCGGTGTATCGATGTTAAAAGTGATATTATAAGCAAATATTCAAATAAATAATTCATCAGACTTTATAGCATATTATTAATTGGATTAAAAGTGTGAACACGCTTCCGAAAGGTATCGAACCTGTCACCCCCAGTTTGCTAGACTGTAACGCTTGCCAATTGCGCCACAGGAGCCGCAGATTTTTGATCCTGCCGGATCACACGCGCACTCTCTTAATCCAATCATTTAATCGAAGTTTATCGCCTAATAGTAATTAATAGCAATTTATATGTTTATGTTGTTATTTTATTTGTATTTAAAATTTTTTGTAAATTTCGTAAATGAATACGGAATGTATGGATTGTACATTGTAAAGGAGATTTCCGTAAAATAAATGAAATGAAATGAACACGTTGACCGCTTTGTCAGTCACCGGTGACTGACGCTGAAGTATTCCAATGGGACCACGTCGGTCACCGATGACTGACTGTGAGTACCTACTTTAAACTTACTATTTAGCGCTGTCAGTCATGAGTTTTATTAAATAAGCATATTCTTACTCATTTTATTAAATAAAACTTAAAAACAAAGAAAACTTTTTTTAACATTTTACAAAAAAACTTGTTCGCAGCCAATGTGTTAATGATGAGATTCTACGAATTTAATGTAAATATACAATAGAATATTTTCATTATTTTAATTCATTTAATCCCGTTAATACAATTTCAGTTAAAATTTACAAAAACTTTAGAAATACTTTTTTTACTCTCAGACACTTAATTTGCTTCATAAATCTAACAAGCGTTTAAAAAAAATACTTGTAAAAAGCATGTAACTCGTATCTGACTTGTAACAAATTTTATAATGGAAGCATTAATTTCTCAACTTTTCCCCCGAGAGAGAGATAGGATAATAAATCACGCCGACTAAAGGTCTGCCTGACGCTATACCACATTAACACGAACACGTTCCTTGGGTTGCAGATATCGAGCGCCCTTCTCTACGATGCGATCAACTTCTTTGTCACCGTCTATAAGGAATTGGACCTCACCGAGACCATCGACGCGGTACCGCTCCACTGCGACGAAATGCAAACCTTCAAGAGTGGATTGAGGATCGCTAATTTCTTAAAAATCGTAAGAACATTTAAACCAATTAGAAAGTAATTAAACTCATGTAGAGTTTGTGGCTTTTTTTAATTTTAAAAGTCGGCAATTGTTAAAAAATGAGTAAATTACGCATGGTTATGTTTTATCAGATCAGAAATTATGAAGATAAGACATGACAATATGGACACAAAAATGTGGGTCATTAGGAAAGTGTGAAAATTGTAATTGAATGTGGCTTCTTGTTATTTTAAAAGTCGGAAATTATAGCTAAAAGGGTAAATTACATAAGGGGATCAGATGCAGCGGCGGTTTCAAGGGGGGGGGGGGAGGGGTAATGGGGCAATTACCCCCCCTAAGAATTGTTCGCTTAAAAATTTTTATTATTGAAAATTACCGATATTCCATATTCCAAACAAATAATATAAAAGGTAAATTTTTCCAACGCTTAAAAACGTCGGAAAATGATAGGAAGATTTCACGGAACAGGTGTATGAGAGCGGAAGCAGCAGTTTATTTATCTTTTTTTTAATTACCCCCCCCCCCCCCCTAGACTAATTGGTTGGAAACGCCCTTGATTCAGATGACAACATGTGCGATTATTCAATAACACTTATATAGTTCATGAAGATAAAACTAATCCGCGAACTGTATTATTTATATTACCTTTATATGAAAAATTATTTCCAATTCATTTGCTCCAATTATTATTTCAGTATCAACCCAGGGCCGCGCCTGTGGTGTCTGATGCCTGTTTACCGAATATTATGGCACCCCTATATACCTCCACACCCCTACAAACAATAGAATATCACTTTATAATAACATATCACTGATTACAAATGAAAACACGTTTTTTTTAACTCACTGCCCCGAAAGGAATGTTTTACTCACTTCAGTATAACCAGGAAATAGTTTCCCGGTCTGCTATGTCGGGAATCGGTGTTTCCTGGTCTACTACACCAGGAAACACTTTTTTAGGAAACTCGCGCAGTAATTAAAGGTAATTAGAGAAATTCATATTTATTTATTAGATTAACTCAAGCAGGATTATTATATATAGTTATTGTACATTTATAACAATTGGAAATAAAAATTCCAGAACTTCCTATACACTCAGAAATCGATTGTGTCATGTTTCAGTGGCTTGCTTCGTTTCATAATTTGAAATGAAATTGGAAATATTTTTATTTATTAATTGATGTTTATTGCAATGTCTTTGTTCGATTTAAACATATTGCAAACACCTCATGCTTGAAGAATTTTTCCGGAACATTGTCTTCCCACACTTGGTTCGTAAATAAGAATTACTTCCTGCTTTACGAAGTACGGGAAAGTATTGTGATTATGAAAACGAAATATAAGTTTTGAGATCCCTAGAGGGGACCTGGCTGTGCATGTTTGCATTTACGCGCTGTATCTCATCAACGATTATAGGAATTAATAACGTATGTTTATTAAAAATAAAAAATAGTGATGTGGCCATCATGTTACTTTCTCCGACTTGATGGTATCATTTATATTTGCGCTTTCATGGTTTATTTTATATTTAAATCATATTTTAAATATACATCGAGCGTTTTGTAGACTCGTATGAAACTGACGTTTAAAACGTCAAAATTATAAGATGGAAAAAATAAACTTCAAATTCAAAAACTCAGTTTACTCAAAAACTAAAGAGATTTAGAAAAAAACTTGTTCATTTTGGCATTCTCTACAATTATTATTAACATAAATTTGCTGTTACTATTATCGTTTTATAATTATAAACCAAAAATTAGAAAAAAAATAATAAATTTTTTTCTCGAACAAAAATTATTTTATGGAAAATGTTTTCAAGCAAAAGATGTTCATTTCTTTGCTGTTTCAAAGTTTGTTTAAATGTTTTTGTAATATCTTTCATATTTAAGAAAGTATTGGCAAAAAACAAAAAACAATTAAGGTAAACACCCACTTCCGGTGTACGAAATTTTACCAAAAGCTTTTCGGTTCTTCGGATTATCAAATAAGACGTATGTTAAAAGTTTCATATCAATTACTCTATTAGTTTTTGAGATACAGCGCGCATAGACAGATACACACACACACACACACACACACACACAGAGACAAAAAAAATTCCAGAAATTGTTGAAATGGCATCTAGGGACCCCAAAACGGATATTTCCGTAAAAAAAAAATTTGAAAAAAAATCACGATCACAATACTTTCTCGTACTTCGTAACGGAGAAAGTAAAAAAGTGCCATGACTTTTTATTTTTTAAATTTAGGTTGCCACACATGTTAGGAATTGACATATAAACCGTCAGATTTTCCCAAAAGTCACAATTATTCCGTGGTCACAATAGTTTACAGCAACCAGCAAAAAACGTTTTTAGTTGAATGTTATTCCCGAAATGGGACTAAAGTGGATGAAAATTGGGTGGCAAAGTTTTCAGGAAGAATTTCCTAACGTACCCATTATTTATGAAGAATTTAGAAATACCGTATCACGATCAGTTATATTATTTCATGAAAGGGGCGGGGCAGTATTCTCAGTAAACCACGAAGTGGTAGACCAGTCAAACGTATTCAGGATTCTATTAACACAGCCCAAGAAATTTTGGAAGATGAACCTACGACTTCTCTGCGTCGTTTGTCACAGCAAATGAATTTATCGGCAAGAACCTACCGCAAGTAACATAACCTCAATATGTGTTACCACCTTAAATTTTTAAAAATAATAAATCATGGCACACTCTAGATTTTTTTAATGAACATACGTTATTTATTTGATAGTCCGCAGGACTAAGTAGGTTTTGACAATTATTATAACCTTAACCGTTTTTTGTTTTTACATTATTTTTTATCTATGAAAAATGTAAACAAATATTAATATTAATGGCTTTGCTTATTTTATTTTTTTCTAAAATCATTGTTTTTTTGGGAAAAATATTATTGAATATTAATTCTCTAAAGAAATAGTAATTAAGGAACAGCAAATTTTCTATTGGATTATTTCTTTCAAATGTTATAAAGAAACTGGCTCCATCTGTCATTAACGCGGTAACGTCAGTTTCAAATTTGACCCATAATTCCTCCATTTTGATATTGAGAATATTATTAATCTCAATAGAATCACATTTTCTTATAGTAATATACACTAAACCTAAATTATAAATCTGACCGTGGAGAATAATAACAGGTGGGGCAAAAGTCCCGCTACCATTTTGATTGCCTATAACTTTGCTCAAAGAAAAGATACGTAAGTTTGGTTTTCATAAAAACTTTATTTGGTCTTTGCATTTTTTTTTCGTTATGATTGGAAAATTATATCGGCTAAATGGTGACCGCGATTTACTATGCAACTTTCGGCTCTTTTTAAGGCATCCTGCAACATCTCAGGCTGAATTTCTTCAATTTCGTGACGAATATTGTCTTTAAAATGTTGAATCGTTTGGGGCTTATTTACATAAACTTTTGATTTTAAAAAACCCCATAAGAAAAAGTCTGGTGCTGTTAAATCCGGAGATCTGGCTGGCCATGCTAAATCGCCACTTCGCGAAATTAGTCTTCGTGGAAAAACGTCATTCAATAATTGAATTGTTGAACGAGCTGTATGTGCTGTGGCCCCATCTTGCTGAAACCACATGTCCTCTAGTCCCTGCTCTTCCATTTTAGGCACAAGAAAATTTCGAATCATGTCTTGGTACCGTTCAGCATTAACAGTAACTCCAACACCTTGGTCATTTTCAATAAAATAAGGACCAATGATGTTTCCAGAATGAATACCACACCATACAGGTGTTTTCAGTGGATGCAATGATGTTTCATGAATTAATTGAGGATTCTGTTTTCCCCAAAACCGACTGTTCTGTTTATTGACATGGCCACTGAGAAGAAAATGGGGTTCATCGCTCATTATCAATTTAGACGAAAAATGATCAATTTCAGCAGACAGCCTTAGGATTGCATTACTGTACTCAACTCGTTGATCAGGATCTCTCGGTAGTAATTTTTGGACTAATTGAATTTTGAACGGGAACATTTTTAAATCACTTTTTAAAATTCGCCTTAAACTGCGTGCAGAAATGTATAACTGGGAACCACGTCTCCGACTTGATGTTTCTGGAGACTCTGCAACACTTTCGCGCACCAGAGCCACATTTTCAGCATTACGAGACGTCCGTTGTCTTCCAGGACGAGACCTGCTTGCTGTCGTGCCGTACTGTTGAAAATTCGCATGTAAACGATAAATTGTGGTTTTGACGCAATTTCCGCTGAGTGGCAAAAATGGAACGATTATTTTCAATAAATATTGTCACTATTTCTGCTCGTTCTTGTGGCGTATATTTCTCCATAATAAAATTTTGACGTCTACACAATACAATGGTTAAAGCGAAACTGAGCTAACCGTCACAGAACCCAGATGGCGCGCAATCAAAATGGTAGCGGGACTTCTGCCCCACCCGTTATTAAAATATCGCCGATTTTTTCAGCACATCCACTCATCTATAGTTAGACTGAATGTAAAGTTGTTTAGTAAAATTGCTAATCTCTTTAATCTTTAATCTTTTTTTCTGCGAAAAATCTAAAATAAGTTACACAGCATCAGAAGGATTTTTTGACAAAATTAACCTTTGACTCGAATAAAACTGCTGGCGGTAATAACTCAATCAGGCAATAATGCTCACACATTATTTTTGAAGTACTGCATCGCTTGCTTCCTCCTCTACGGAAGTTTCCACTTCGCTTTTGTGAATCCCCAAACGATCTACTGCCTTTTCAATCCACTTGTAGAAGTTCCTTCATTTTGGGTACGGTGCATTGTGCAAAACCTTCTTTGATATCACCAGACTTCCGAATCTTGCTCGGTCATGCCTTATAAACAAACAATTCAACATATCCTGGGTGCCGTTCATTTTTTCCCAGGATCCGTCATCCAATTTTTGCTTAAAATTCCCCAGAATTTCATCCCGGGAAATCCCGAGACAGAAACCCTAGTTGGGAACTAAATGGGTCGGGAGTCGATTTTTGGTGGGTCGCAACAAAATCTCGAATGTATATTTTTATATTTTTAATATCTTAAAATTAAAATTCATAAGATAAAGTGAAAACAAAAACAAACAAAAATAATAATAATAAAAAATAATATAGTGTGTAGAAATTTCTATTGCGTGATCTCAGGGGACGAAGACAAACTTAACGGTGTGTCACGGGGGGTCGCAGCGCGGGGGTGAAAACCGCCCTCGATGACCTCCAGCTAGCTCTTGGAGTCGGGTCGCTATGAGACACAGCACAAGAAACACGAAGGATGGGGTGGAGGCAGAAATAGTCTGATAACAATCGCTATTTAGACACGGGTTATTTTTGAAAATGTTGTATATAAAATATATCCACGGAAACAAAAAAAAAGTTAAGAAATAATGCCACAAAAAGTAAAGTAGGCGTTCTGACTGTTGTGTTGTGACGAATGATGAATTGAATGTTAAAAAATGACTGATGTCTTGAGAGCGCTCCTTGACCTTTTACGAGGTTCATGCCCTACTCTTCACTGGGTTTTGCGGGTGGTGGTGGTGGTACGGTGTGACGGGAGCGTGGAAGTCGGCGCACGTGTTCGAACCGACAAATTGCTCTTCCAAGAACAATTTGGGATCGAATCGATTTCGTCACCTACGCAGGCAGCTGGGGGACGGATCAACAGTCCATTGTGTTGGCACTGGCAGCTGCACATTTTCACTAATAGTTCTGCGAAAACGATCTAACGATGTCCTCGATGGGAAGATGCACAGCGGTGGAGGCTTATCTTAACGGCCCCGGAAAACGAGAAAATTTTGAAGTGCGTAGAAAAGTATGTACATATTATAGCTGCCAGTTGAAGTCGATATCGTGGGTATGTCATCACGAAGATGGATCCTTTCGAGGTTGAGGTGTGAGGGGATTCGGATCCAAGTTCCACTGGGAACTTCTGTTGGGCGTCTTGGGGAGGCAGCACTGGCTACTCTTGACGCTGGTCAGGACACTGGTCCTTGGGGAGATCCTTCCGCGGTTGTGGTACGAGGGGATCCGGTCATCTCGACACCGGATCTCGACATCGCTGGATGACTGGGTCCTAGGATGCTGGCCAGGACACTGGTCCTTGGAGATCCTTCCGAAAGTGAGGTGTGAGGAGATTCGGACATCTCACACCGGATCTCAGCATCACTGGATGCCTGAAGTGGCCGTATCCTAAGAGCAGTCACGTCTGGTGTACCCACATGCAGACGGGTGATTGTAGGTGGTGTGTTCTGGTCTGGTGTTGTGGGCAGTGATGGTTCCAACGCCTTCGTCATTTGGAACGTTTTCTATGTATACACACAGCTGGTCGGGGGCGACGTCACGACACGTACTTTAGTGGTGCCTGCGTGTCGTGGATTGTTTGGGTTGTTTGTTTCATGGCGCACTGGAGCGTCCATGAGGGCACGTACGTTATTTGCGTCTTTTCGCGGGGCATTAATACTAAGTCCGGAATTGTTTAGTTCACGCGGTCACGACTCGCGGCCCGTAGTCGTGGTGGTGGTCGCGGTTGTCCAGGGTGGTCACTGCTTGCGGCGTCGGAAGCAGTAGGTGTGGAGTCTTGAGCGTCTGTTGCGGCGCCTTAAGACGATTGGTGGTTGCAGGTGGGCCGGAGGGCGTGTCTTTCTCAGGCGCCGTCTGCGGGCATAGGTGTATGGTGGAAATCTACGTCTCTGATTGTGTGGCCCCTGTGTGTTCCTCTTTCAGCAAGCAAACATCTGAACAGCTACGGTTGTCCAGAGCAGCGGCGTCGGTGCATGTACAAGTCCAGGTGTGGCAGCTGGCTTCTATATGGCTACGTTCTCACATGGGTCCGGTATTTCCCTCAGTGGTGGAATTTGAGTTACTTGGACATACCGGAGTAGCCTTGGCGCGGTCTTCTCCGCGACTGGAGCGATGGCTACTGTTGCAACTGCAACGATAGGGCGTTCCACTGCCCTTGGCACTACGCGCTCCCATTGGTCCTTCCCTGTGATGATGGTGGGCATCTGCAAGGTGATCGCACAGGTGGAGTGGGCTTGCGATCGTGGCAACGGGGTTGATGTCGACACGCGGTTTTGCCATGGACGTAGGAATCAGGCGTTCCCAGCTACCTCTGCTGCCGTCTCAATCCTGACTGCACTAAGACCAGGCGCAGTCCTGATTCTGATCGTGGTTGCCGTCGGGATGTTACTACTGCCGACATACGGCCCGTTCCACCCATCATCGCTGGTATGGGTGGTGTAACTGGGCTTCCTGGATGGAGGTGTGGCTGGAGTTTTGCAGTCTGGGGTGATGTGAACACGGAATTCTGTTCTGGTCCGGCAAACGCCATCGTAGCCATACTAGGACTGATAGTAGTCCTTGTTGTTCCGGTTTCTCCGTCTGCTGCTCATCATGAACACGTTACTCGGCCCCGTCAAGGTGCGGTGACCAGAGCGGCCCCGTTGGAGTCTGACATCATGGGGTCGATCCTGGTGTTCCTCTGCATCGTTGGGTCGTTGTAGCTGTCCTCCTCAGCTCGTGGGCTTGAACACGGCTCGAGTTGGATGACATTTGTCACGGGGGGTCGCAGCACGGGGTGAAGAATCCGCCCTCGTTGACCTCCAGCTAGCTCAAGGAGTCGGGTCGCTATGAGACAGCACAAGGAACACGAAGGATGGGGTGAAGGCAAAAATAGTCTGATTGGCGCGACAACAATCGCTGTTATTTACACACGGGTTATTTACAGAAATGTTCAATGTTCAAGAAAATAAAATATATACACGGAAACAAAAAAAAGTCAAGAAATAATGTCACAAAAAAATAAACAGTCACGAAAAAGTAAATAGTTACCAACACCACTGAAAGTTCAATCGTTGGAAACGGCAGTGGCAGCAACGTCAGCGGCGGCGGCGGAAACGGCGGCGGAAACGGCGGCGTCGGTGGATCGACAGCGTTTCGGCGTTCTGACTGTTGTGACGAATGATGAATTGAATGAAGATCTTTTGTGTTTCTTGCAGTGTTGGAGTCCTCCCCCTGAAGGGCGGGAGTATACCAAATAAAAACTCTCCTCAGTCCTCAGAGTAGAGCGGAAGGAGACCGAACCTTGACCGTGGTCAACCGCAGGGGAACTGAATGGCATGTCTTGATTGCTATTCATGGGTCCGTTCGGCTGCACCTACTTTCGCGCGATTATGGTGCAGGCGCCCGGCCCTGTCGCAGTGGAGTCAACCGATGTCTTGAGAGCGCTCCTTGGCCTTTTACGGGGTTCACGCTCTACTCTTCTCCGGGTTGCAGGTGATGGTGGTGGTAGAGTGTGACGGGAGCGTCGAGCTCGGCGCACGTGTTCGAACCGGCAAATTGCTCTTCCAAGAAAACCGCTACATCATAATCCAACAGTGGCCTGCAAAGTGCTTTGTATATTTTATACTAATGCCTTGTTGTTTATATGTTAATGAGCGAAAATGGCGGACTCTGGTTATAGCTTTTTTTATTTCTTTCAAGTGGCAGTTAAAAGAGAGTTTACCATCAAATAGTTTACCTAAATATTTACAAGTTCTTCAAGGATAAATTAAATAATTAGTTACTATTACTTTTGGGGAGTTCTCCTTTATGCGGTGGTAAAGAAGAAAGAGTTTACCTTTTTGGGGATTAATTTCCAATCGCCATAATTGAAATGGTTTTAAAAGACTCAATGGAATTCTGTGACTAACTTTATTGAATGGCAGCTACTTTAACGTAAATGTAAATACGAAGTTTCAAATCTTCCAATTTATGTGGCGTCTTAACATATAGACGATGATCTCATAAGAAAGTTTGGGGAACGAGCTAGCTATTGAATTACACCTCTTCTTCCGATCCAATGTCTCGGAAAACTTTGGTACAAGTCCTGCTGAAAATTTGTTCCGTACATCTCGGAATACTATTGTTTTGGAGTAATCGGAGATGTACAGCAGATGTAAGGTTTCCGGTACCTACTTGTCTATTATGCCGGACTACCACAAAACCAGCTTGTCTTCAATTATCAGTTAGAGTACGTGGTTGCAACGATTGGTGCTTATGCTTAGGTTCGGGTGAGATTAATTTTCCCCCATTTTGGACCGACTCGCAGTTTTACCAGCAGTAATATAGTTTAATGTTATTTTATTTTAGTCTGATGGTAGTCTGCCATAAAACCTAAGTACCAGATTTCTTCTACAAAAAAACGGACCTGATATTTCTTCCAATAATGCCACACCACACATTGATTTTTTCAGAATAATGAATATCCACGTTTCCAACTAATGCGGATTAGTATCCGACCAGTATAACGATTGACAAAAGGTGGCTTCGTCCGAAAATACAATGAGATTTTCAAAATTTTGTGCATTTTTTACAAAATTGAACACATCAAAAATATTTTCGGATGATACATGTACTGGATGCATGTTATAAGATAGGCTAATTAATTAAAAAACTGCTATTGAAACTCCACTTTTTGCAAAAAAATATGTGACTGTAAAGAGAATGATCTCTACAAAAGTTGTGAAATAAAAACAAAATTGTCAACAATTACCCATGCCATTATTTTTCTCAGTGCATCATAAAATGCGGAATAAATAACAAAAATCGACTTGTTCGGAGGTTTTTTTTATTTGTTGTGTTCCATATTTAAAAACGACCCTGTATATATTATTTGTACAGGGTCTCCGTAAAATTGTGCATTTTGAGGTACTAGTTTTGTGTAGCTGTTATGGGAAGCAATAATTACTTCATATTTAATGCAAATTAGTTATATTTCCGTTTTGGCAGACACTATTAATCATTATCTTGAACTAGCACCTATTTCCATCTGAAGTTTACTGTTTGCAACAGGCTGTTCTACATTATTTTCAATAATAGTCCTAAGACCAGCATCGCACACAATCAATAATCATTTTTTTAACGGAATCAATTCCAAATTCCAGTCACCACCGCCGACGGAACGGCTGTCCCATTTATCAGAAGCAGATTGATCCGAAAAAAGCAGCGAACATCAAACAGAAATTTCCCAATTAACTTTTTTCGTTCTTTGTTTGGGTCGGTATTTATGTAGTGATAGATAATAAATTACAGCCCCCAGAACGGCTACCGATCCTTTAACTAATCTACCGATCGTAATTCAACTGTAATTAATAAATCATAGCGTTTTCCATCCTGGAATTTAATAATTAAGACAACGGTCTCGGTCGATGATATCTTTTAAGTCCTTCTTTGCATTCCGCGCGTCTTTACTTTTTAAATTGTCTTGCGGCAGTTGCGTATACCTCAGGCTAAATATTTTCAGGGATTCCAAAAATTATATATAATTTTTTTCTACAAGAATTCCAGAGTGTTTTATTTAACTTTCCAGCCAATTAAGAAACTATGAACTGTGATTTATGCATTAGTTTGCGTTGCCAATTTTATTACCAAATAAAAATACAGTATATACTATAGTTTGGACTGATTTGCATAGTATGGTGGTTTAATTTCACTATAGTTAGAGTTATAAACCAACCAAGTAGCCGATAAGACAGAAGTACCATTAAAGCCACTTATCGGAATCGGACGGACGGCACGCATCGGCAAAAATTGCTTAACACAGTTGTAAACGAGTCAACGCACATTTATCCGTTCCATGCCGTACCGATAAATGTGTGTTGACTCGTTTATCTGTGTTAAGCAATTTTTGCCGATGCGTGCCGTCCGTACGATTCCGATAAGTGTGCGCGTAGCTTAATGCGACGTCTACTGCCTAAAATAGTGCAACGTTTTTGGACAGTAGATGTCGCCTGTAAAGCGATTCTATCCTAACAATCCACTATTTTTAATTGCTTAAAAAGTAATGAAATATATTCAATAAAAACATTCAGTAAATTCATACTGAGCGTAAACTTATTAAAACAAACATATTTCTGACCAATTTGTATTTTGAAATGTTTACCTAAATTTTGTGATTGGATCAATGTAATCCGTTTGCACCAATAAATACAAATTATATTCCAATTTTAAGGAGAGACCTGTCAGCGGAATTAATTCACATGTCAATGTCGATAAATTGCGCTTCAGGTTTGGGTCCAAATTAAATTCGCGGAAATTAATTTGGCCCCATTAAATGCTTACTTCTCGCCCGACATCGATTTCCCGTTTTCATCTAGTAAATGGAATATGGCGTTCGGTTTCTTTTTGTTTTCAGCCGCTTTCAGAGATTTCAGGCGCGAATGATGCCTGCATAAAAAGTAACGCGCGCTTTTACTCTCCGGTGCAATACGCCGCCACCGCCGCCTTTCAGGGGCTGAAATGAGATTTCGCAATTTCACACACTACCCTCGTCAACATTATTAATACACACACCAAATATACAATGTGTTTTAAAATAATTTTCACCTAGTCGTTTGTTGAATAAAGAAAAAGGTTATGGACTTTTTATATCCGACACAGAAAACAAGTAATATTGAGACCATGGTTATTTTTGCAATAAAGCGGGAATAAAGAGATAACAATGGACTGTAATTAGATTTTTTCGAGTTGCAGCGTCCTTTGCACAATGGAAGTCTTCCAGGGCCGTTGACCGGACTGATAGCACTAGATCCGTCGGGCAGAAGGACCAACTACGACCTTCAGATCGTGGAAGTGACGTCCGCGGAAGGCGTCAGGAAAACGGGGACGTGGAGCTCGAGCAGCCCGCAGGCGATCAATTTTACATTCACACCGCAGGAGAGACAATTAGAGATCGTGCAGCAGTTGAGCCACAAACTTTTCAGAGTTACTTCGAGGTAAATACATGACCGCCTCGGGGTACGTTTTAATCAGGAAAGAGTTTTCGACGACGATGCTTTCAATTAATGATTTTTAACTAACGGAAAATTTAAATTAGAGCATTTTTAGTAAAAATAATAAATTTGATTAATCATAATGATTGCCATTTTGCTCATAATTAAATGGTATTTGTTTTGAACTACATAAATACATAATTTTTAATGTGGCAACAATCATAGCTAACATATTAAATTGTTGTTTTATTCATAATTAATTTAATAACATAAATACAGAATTGGTGCACCATATTTAATGTGGAAGGAGGTGCAACTTGGGGAACACCTGATCGGCAACAATCGTTTCGAGGGCTACTCGATGGACCTCATAAGCAGTTTAGCTGAAATTCTAAATTTCACGTTCACCTTCGAGTTGGTTCCGGATAACAATTATGGTAGCTACAATCCGAAGACCAGAGAATGGAACGGATTGATCCGACAATTACTGGACAGGGTATGTCGACTGCGGCTTTATTTCTTTTCTAAACTTCAAACCGACGCACTTAATTCGTTTAAGTGCTAATTTTACGTCGGACGGTCGCGCCATAAATCTTGATTTATTGTGATTGAACACACAGCAGTGTTTCCTGAAGTATGTAACACGTCGAAGCAATTTTATCGTGTAAAATAAAATTAGTGCATTGAAAAGAACATAAGTAACTTCTTCCAAAGATAAATTAAGGAAACTAAAATTATCACAATTTTTCATATTAACTACGGATTTAAAAAAAGGAGTCAAAATTTAATCTAAGTTACAAAATTCACTACGTTATAACTATAACTCATTTCCAAGGACTTGGAGAGATTACACTTATTACGTTTGTTGTAATATGGCACGATTTTAAGATTGCTACTTTTGAATCACGTTGCTACCTGTGATTGCTACTTTGTAATCAGTGATTTTAAACTGTGACTTTCATCACGGTTAGTAAACGTCTAACACCTTCTGAAATTGTTAATGGTTTTGCAAAAATGTTTTTGATACGATTCTGCTAATATTTCTCCACCCGAGCACGTAAATAGTGTTCCTTTTGATTTTATACCTGTGATGTTTTGGCAATATTATTTGCTATACCAAATTAACATATGACTGTTCTTGATTCAGTTCAAATTTTTGCAAAATCCTATAATAAAATGTTTGTTCAATAAATTTGAAAAGCTAGAAAGTTTTAGGTTTGTAGCAATTGGTTTCCTGTTTTTGTTTTTCCTCTGAAAAAAAGTATCTTTTGAAAGATGATTTGCGGTGTTCTCGAAGGATTGTTTTTAAATAAAATTATTAACCAATAGAGATATGTATTTTTGAAAATTTTTGTGTTTATTTTTTGAGCAATTGAACCATAACATCGTTGATAAAAATATAGAAAGTGCAGGCAAAATTCCATAAAAAAATTGTCCTTAATGCCCGAATTATCGCTAATTCAAAATCAATTTGGTTTTTGTAAATTCAACAATTTTCAATAGAGATATGGATTTTTGAAAATTTTTGTTTTAATTTTTTGAGCACTTGAACAAAAATATGCAAAAAAAAATATGAAACATGCAGGCAAAATTCAATAAAAAATCTTTCTCAATGGCTGAAGTATCGCTTATTCAAAATAAATTTGGTTTTTGAAAATCCAACAATTTTCAATACATATGAGGATTTTTGAAGATTTTCATATTCATTTTTTGAGCGCTTAAACAAAAGCATCGCAGAAGAAAATATAAAACATGCAGGCAGGAATCCATAAAAATTCATCCTCAATGGCTGAAGTATCGCTTATTCAAAATCAATTTGGTATTTGTAAATTCAATAATTTTTAGTAGAGATATGGATTTTTGAAGATTTTCATTTTCATTTTTTGATCACCTGAAAAAAAACATCGCAGAATTTTTTTTTATAAAGTGCATCCAATTTCCATAAAAAAATTGTCCTCAATGGCCAAATTATCGCTAATTCAAAATAAATTTGGTTTTTGTAAATTCAACAATTTTCATAAAAGATATGGATTTTTGAAAAATTTTGTTTTAATTTTCGTTCAGCACTTGAACAAAAACATCCCAAAAAAAATATAAAACATCCAGGCAAAATTCCATATAAAATTGTTCTCAATGGATGACGTATCGCTTATTTAAAATAAATTTGGTTTTTGTAAATTCAACAATTTTCAGAAGAGATATGGATTTTTGAAAATTTTCGTTGAACACGAACAAAAACATTGCAGAAAAAATATAAAGCATGCTCGCAAAATTCCATAAAAAATCATTATCGATGGCTGAAGTATCGCTTATTCAAAATAAATTTGTTTTTTGTAAATTCAACAATTTTCAGTAGAGATATGGATTTTTGAAAATTTTCGTTGAGCACTTCAACAAAAACATCGCACAAAAAAATATAAAACATGCAGGCAAAATTCCATAAAAAAATATCCTCAATGGCTGAATTATCGATAATTCAAAATCAATTTAGTTTTTGTAAATTCAACAATTTTCAGTACAGATGTGGATTTTTGAAAATGTTCGTTTTAATTTTTAGAGCACTTGAACGAAAACATCGCAGAAAAAATATAAAACATCCAAAAAAAATTCCATAAAAAAGTATCCTAAATGGCTGAAGTGTCGCTTATTCAAAATCAATTTGGTTTTTGTAAATTCAATAATTTTCAATAGAAATATGGATTTTTGAAAATTTTCGTTTTATAATTTTTTGAGCACCTGAACGAAAACACAGCAGAAGAAAATATAAAACATGCACGCAAAATTCCATCAAAAATCATTATCAATGGCCAAAGTATCACTTATTCAAAATCTATTTGGTTTTTGTAAATTCAATAATTTTCAGTAGAGATATGGACTTTTGAAAATTTTCGTTTTATAATTTTTTGAGCACCTGAACGAAAACATAGCAGAAAAAAATATAAAACATGCAGGCAAAATTCCATAAAAAATCATTATCAATGCCCAAAGTATCACTTATTCAAAATTAATTAGGTTTTTGTAAATTCAATAATTTTCAGTAGAGATATGGATTTTTGAAAAATTTTGTTTCAATTTTTTGAGCACTTGAA
Source organism: Ocypus olens (assembly GCA_910593695.2). Classification (NCBI taxonomy): domain Eukaryota; kingdom Metazoa; phylum Arthropoda; class Insecta; order Coleoptera; family Staphylinidae; genus Ocypus; species Ocypus olens. The sequence continues at coordinate 25,490,336 of OU343065.1, read as the reverse complement.
CAAAACCATTGCAGAAAAAAATAGAAAACATGCAGGCAAAATTCTATAAAAAATCATCCTCAATGTCTGAAGTATCGCCAATTCAAAATCAATTTGGTTTTTGTAAATTCAACAATTTTCAATAGGGATATGGATTATTTGAATATTTTCGTTTGAATATTTCGAGCACTTGAATGAAAATATCGCAGAAAAAAATATGAAACGCGTAGAAAAAATTCCTTCAAAAAATATCCGCAATGGTCGAAATGTCGCTTATTCAAAATCAATTTGGTTTTTGTAAATTCAACAATTTTCAATAGGGATATGGATTTTTTGAATATTTTCGTTTTAATTTTTTGAGCACCTGAACGAAAACATAGCAGAAAAAAATATAAAAAGTGCAGAAAAATTCCATAAAAATCATCATCAATGGCAGAAGTATCGCTTTATCTAAATCAATTTAGTTTTTGTAAATTCAACAATGTTCAATGAAGAGATAGATTTTTGAAAATTTTCGTTTTAATTTTTTGAGCAACTGAACGAAAACGGCAAAAAAATGCAGGAAAAATTCTATAAAAATCATCCTCAATGTCTGAAGTATCGCTAATTCAAAATAGATACGGTTTTTGTAAATTCAACAATTTTCAGTAGAGATATGGATTTTTGTTTCAATTTTTTGAGCACTTGAACAAAACCATTGCAGAAAAAAATATAAAACATTCAGGCAAAATTCTATAAAAAATCATCCTCAATGTCTGAAGTATCGCTAATTCAAAATAAATACGGTTTTTGTAAATTCAACAATTTTCAGTAGAGATATGGATTTTTGAAAATTTTTGTTTTAATTTTTTGAGCACCTGAACAGAAACATAGCAGAAAAAATACAAAACGTGCAGAAAAAACTCTATAAAAAATCACCCTTAATGGCAGAAGGATCGCTTATTCAAAATCAATTCGATTTTTGTAAATTTAAATTTCTTTTTGAAAATTTTAGTTTTAATGTTTTGAGCACCTTGGGCAGTTTGGTTAATTGTTTTTATTTATTTTTTTAGTTCATGAAGTTTGCAATTTCAAAACTGGTTTCGTGGTATTATTTCAAAATGTATATTTAGATATTCGCACTGAATCTTAATTTAAATTTAATTTTTAGTAATTTTGGGTTTACTATTTGTAGCAATTGTTTTTATATATTTTTTTCAGTTCATGAAAATCGTAATTTAAACAAGAGAGTAAGAGTAAATGGAAGTATACAGTATTGAATATGAAATAATATTTAGAAATCCTATTTTCTATTGTCTTCTTATAATCACGTTTTAAGTGACAGTAGTAGTTTAAGTAACAATCACTGTTTAGGTAACAGTTGTGATTTTAAGGACCAATCACAGTTTGTCACAGTTTAAATGGCAGTGATTTTAAGTAGAAATGATTTTAAGTTACAGTAATTTTAAGTAGCAGTGATTTTAAGTTACAGTGATTTTAAGTAGCAGTGATTTTAAGTAGCATTGAAATTCGCCTATTAGTAACTGTAACGACCTGTGATTTTTCAATACCAGTGAAAATTCACAGGCACATGAAATATTGCTCATAATAATTACTTTCTTAACAATGCTTGAAAATAAACTGGAACTTTTTTTACTGCGAAAAAAAATGTCCTGAACATGAATTAATACACTTCGTCTTATCTGATCTACATGCACGTCATTGCCTTGTTTTTTGACTTAGGCATGAGCCATTCAGTCACGACCAGGTTATTATTAATTATGTATTCAATTTTGGGATGAGTAAATGAACAAATGAATGGACCCGACCGAATACTTCTCGATGCCCGAAAAATCCTTCGGCCGGGTTGGGATTCGAACCCACACGGCGCGCGGTTGCGTTTTTTACAAGATTTCTTATGTACCCGATTTTGTAAGGGTATCTATTTTATATTTACAATCAAAATTGGGAAATTTATTCATAATGATAGTTTCTTTATATTAAACTGACGGCGTCTAGAAAATGCTGAGGGTTAAAATTTTGTAAATTTACAGAAGGCAGATTTAGCTGTGTGCGACCTAACGATTACTTACGAGAGGAGGAAGGCGGTGGACTTTACGATGCCCTTCATGACACTGGGTGATTATTTATTGTGTGCATTTCAGTTTTTCCCGATAGGTGTTTTAATTGGTGTGTTTCAGGTGTTAGTATTCTGTACAGCAAAGCGGTGAAACCTCCGCCGGAGCTCTTCTCTTTCATGCAGCCCTTATCCTTTGATATATGGCTATATATGGCGACAGCTTATCTAGCCATGTCGATTATTATTTATGTCGCTGCTAGGTTTGTACCACTTTGATTTATTTCCTTTTTTTGGGGGGAATTTATCTTTTCTTATTGACCTTGATTTTTATTATTTTTAAAATCAACCATATTTACTTGAATTAAGCAAATTTCCGACATGAATGACGCTTACCGATTACTTTAACGTACTCAGATAAAACTAAATAAAATTCACATGTGTATTTAAATGCAATTAATTATTTTCTTAATATTGTTTATCAATGAAATTATTTAATTTTACTAGAATCGTAAATATGTATCCAATTTCTACACAAAAATAAATGTATACCATATTTTCGGACAGAGGGAGTATATTATAAGAAATATTTATTTGACTACAGGGTGTGAAAAGTACTTGTGTAAAACGGTAAACGCACTTTCACATGATGTAGACACACTAGTATTTTTAAAAACTTAAAATTTTTTGTCGTATTATTTTAATATCATTAATATTGTCAACTATTACAATATTCGCCGCCTAGGATCCACCAAGGTTGACTAACTATAATAAAAACAATGATACTACGGTGTGTTTAAAAAAAGTATTAATCGCAGTCGCTTATGAATTGAAATGCTCAGGTTTCTGTTTGCCTTTTTATTCAATGGACAACATTTTTGACGTCTGAATGACAACTAAACTGAATGTTTAATCAGGAACATGCTGAAATGCGCATTCGTAGACGATTGCGATTCATTTATTTTTTAAACACACCTTTTAATGGGTGCGCCACAGAGGCAGAGCAAATGATAAGAAATATATGACAGAGAATTTACAACTCTCTTTTGCAAACTATTTTGTTTGTAAGAACCTAGGCTTCTGTTCAACTAATTGGATTCTTTTTTCATGCAGATTAGCACCGAGTGATTGGGAGAATCCAAATCCATGTAATCAAAACCCTGTCGAGCTGGAAAACATATGGGACATAAAGAATTGTCTATGGCTAACGTTGGGCTCATTAATGACGCAAGGATGCGACATCGTTCCTAAGTAAGTACACTCTAGTTCTTGTGAATTACCCCTTAGCGGTAACGTTCAGTTGGAGAAGCCTCTGTGGTCTCTCCAACACGTATTAATTTTAAATTTTTATTAACAAATGGTGATATTGTGTATCTTACAATATTACTGGTTATTTTTCAAATCAAATCATTTTCAGAAATGTTTTAAAACAATCTATTTGAACACTCAAATTCTTATAAAACCCTAACAGCTATAGATAGCAAATTTCTCTCAGCGTATCATACAATGACACAAATAGAGACTGCGAGTGCAGTTAAAGCAAATACACTTATCCCAGTTTATCCCCAAATAATGATCTGCTAGTAGCTGGAGGCTAAAGATTTGAAATGAAAATGATTTCATTGCTTCATATGTTCGAAGAAACGGAAAATTCTCAAGCTGGGGGTTCTTAAGTTTGTGTATCATTACCAATGCCTAGGCGTAAGTCCCTGAAGCTCTCGGATGTTGTCCAAAGTTAGACCGTGGCAAAACACAAATTGCTTTGATGTAAAGCAAAGCTTCATTACGACACGGTTAATTGGCATGAAGAATGGAGGTTTGTACTTTCGATAGATGAATCTAGATATTGCCGTTTTTTTTTTGTTTTCGCCGAATATGAACACAAGCGTTAGTGCCCTTAAGTCATCGTATAGTTTTCAGGAATACCATTCCTTTCGACGTAGGATTGTTACCATTTGGTGGAGGATATACTCTGGTCGCGCTAGGAAAGTCTCTGAGGTGATTGGCTATGGGTCGAAAGAGCCGTTTTCTCATCGGAAGTGATTGTATATTTTGTTACTTTACACTCACAGATGTTTACACTTTACTTACTAGCTATTGGTGCATTGTATCGCTCTTCTGTTTATAAATCAGTGGTTCTTGAAAGTTACAGATAACTTTGGAAATAAATATGCATGCAACCCAACATCTCATGTTCGCTTATTTAGAACCTCGGGCATTCGAGACGCATACAGCACCTGTCCAGCAGTCAAATGATGCCTCAGATGCCTTCATAGTGCAGCCAGACTTTATCTTTTTTTTTAGTTGACGTTGGGTTACTGTTTTTTTTTATCGGATATTTCATACTCGGTGAAAATTTATAAAAAAATTACAATAGCTTTTGGGATATTTCATAAACAGAAGGTGTAAATTAAAAAATTGTAATCATTTTGTTGACGCGAAAAATATATAAAAACAATTGCTATCCACTCGAAACTTCTCAAAATCACTAAATATTAATTCAAGTATGATTTGGTGAAAAATATGATTATTATATTCCGTTAATAGCGTTTGCGATATTTCATGCAAATATGTTGATAATTTATGAAAAATTGTAATAATTTTGTTGACGCAAAAAAAATTGCTACTCACTCAAAATCACTCAATATTAGTGAAGGATTTTGTGACAAATTACAATACATTCCATCAATGGCTTTTGCATAATTTCATGCACACATAGTGTAAATTTATTAAAAATTGTTATCATTTTGTTGCCTCGAAATTTTTTTTAAAAAATTGCTAAATACGGCGATGTAGAAGTCGTTTGAAGAATCCTAGGCAGCGTCAAATTGCAACGGTCTGTTAACAAACTTTCGGTGTTTTAAAATTATTGGTACCTTATTGAATTTCAGGTATAAATTAAAACATTAAATTAAAAATACGGAAAATCTAATAGTATATTGTACAACGAGCATATAATGATTATTATATGCGAGTTGTACACTATACTTTGTTCACGAAAATTAAAATCAAAATAAAAAAAACAAAAACAAAATCAAAATTAAAATTAAAATCAAAATTAAAGTTGTAATTACAATTACAATTGAAAAAAAAATTAAATCAGTATTAAACAGGGTAAACAAAATATTATTATAAATCGCGTTCTGTGAATTAAAGCGCGAAGTAGCGTGTTTAATAAACATATTAAACGCAAATGCGCGTGCATATTTAATAAGCATATGCGTGTTTAATGAAATTGAATGTTAAATGTGCCCCATTAATGCTGCCCATAGAATTAAATAATGCGCACATTATAACATTTTCGTGAACAAAAATATTTATTTCAAAAATAATAAAACTTGTGGGCAATCGTGCTCTTAAAATAGGGTGATTCTTTAATATTGCGAAAAAATTTAAAGACAGATTCCTTGGTTAAAAATAAACAAAAAACCAATAAACGTATGTCCGTTACTGAGATAGAGGGCGTATCACATACCTCATACTTCTACGTCAATTTAAAAGCACAAAACTAAGTGACACTTTTACACAATTCTGCGCTTACTGACTTCAAAGAAAAGAATGAAAAACAAACGCTGTTTTTTTTTTATCTATAAATCATACCGAGGTACAGCAAACAGTTGTATTTTTGATCCCTCTATCAAAATACAAATATCGGACTTAAACAGTGGCGTAGCCTATTTTCTCTTGTAAATATCAAATAATATTCACCCAGAGATGCCCTTGGATTTAATAAACGAAATGCAATGACACAAAAACAGCCAATATTACTACCACTCATTCTGCCAATTATCAATTAATCAAAAAATTAATCCCCTATATTTCGGACATTTTCAGACACACGTTTATTGGATTTTTTTAATTTTTAACCAAAGAATCTGTCTTTAAATTTTGCGCATCATTAACACGTTCGATGCCGCTGACGATTATAAGCGTCAGATAATGTATTAGGCGAAGTGTACGTAAATGAGAGCGGCATCGAACGCGTTGAAGAATCACCCTGTAAAAAAGGTAAACATTTTTCTATTTTTAATTTTTTCTCGAAAATCAATCAAAGAATTTGTGAAATAAATTTATTACCAAAAAAAATATGTTGTTCTTTGTTATCTTTATCATTTATATAAAGATTTTTGTAATCTTTATCGTATTTAAAAGATTTTTTCAACAAAACCCTAAAGCGGTTACTTCCGGTTTTTGTAATGTTACCAAAAGCCAGTGGTGTATTGGAGGGGAAAAGTGGAGGAACGACCGCATCTTTTTTCAGAAACGGAGCGTGTTTGTGTTTGTTAATATTTTGTATAGAAGAATTAAAAAAAATAAAAAAGCTTACAAGGAAAACAATAGTTTGCTTAAAGTAAGATGATCTCCGAAAAACTTTCAGCAAGCTGCTTGTGGAAAGTCGCGGACTATTTTTTTGCTCTCACCATGCGTTCCCTTACTTCTTATTTTACCAATACACCACTGCCAAAAGCCAAAAGCTATCCAGTTCTTTGGATTGTCAAATAAAGCTTATGTTACAAGTTTCAATTCACAGAGAAAAAGTCTGGAGACGTCAGATCGGACGATCGCCTTCTTTTGAGATGGCACGATATGAAAATTGGTCTCGGTAAAAGTTCATTATCTCACAAGCGGTGTGCGTTGTAGCACCATCTTGCAAAAACCATTTACTATGACTGCTACCAAACTAAAATGACAAATGTTGATTTTTCCCCCAAAAAGAGTCATTTTATAAAAAATATTTTTGAATAGAAGATGCTATTTTCTCCATTATCGTTAGCATTTCTTTAAATATCTTGTATTATTTTTCATATATAAAAAATATATCGAAAAAAGGTAATCACCCACTTCTAGTGTCACACACAGCCAGGCACAAAATTTGTTTTTTTTTTCAGAAATCCTCGAAATAGCCTCCAGAGACCTCAAAATGGATATTTCGCTTATCAAAATAGTGTTTCTATGTCATAAAACATTATCCGCTCGCCTTATTCTATTAACCGAAATGTATTCAAATTTGAAGCAGCACTGAACACCCTTGAAATAGTCAAAAATAGCAGTTTTTTTTAGTTCAGACCTACCAGCTGAACGCGAGGGGTTGCAATTGTTTGCAACACACATTAGTCGATAGTGTACTGGTGAGAGTGATGTAAGAATATCATGCATTAAATGATTTTCATTATACAGATACTAGTAATAATTAAATTATACATTGTATATATTTGTAGACCCTTTAATTGGACATAATGTCTGTTGGGTTTTTGTAACAAACAAATAAATAAATAAATAATAAATTGTTAACTACAACAGTATGCATAAATAAATAAAATCAATAAAACATTTTTGCGTCATCTATTTGTGGATTAATCTTCTCACATCCTAAGTTACATTTGTTGTCCCAACGCAATTTTGGATCATTACACGTGGGAACTACAGCAGCGAGTTATAAATCCCTACTTCCAATGTACTATCAACAAAGATCTTCGGCAGATAGCTTTGATTCGTTCCGGGCGTTTCAGCGCCGGTGACAATTCGACGTGAAAATTTCACGTGTGCCCGTAAAGAATAGGCGCGCGAATATTTTTCGCCGCCGCTACCTGGCGACACTAACAAGTCTCGCTAAGTAATGAGCATAATCAGTAACTATTGAGTCCATCTCTGGCTAGGAGCGAGAGAGACGGCACGAAAAAGGTAAGTGTAGCGGCTTCTTTGAGCGGCGATCATCGAAGAGGAAGCGGTCAGCGTGTCATAAACTATGACCACGGCTCGGCACGCGCTCCTTCTTGGAACCCTTTCATCCTCCGCCGACACGCATCCATGCTACTTACTCTCTCACTCATGACCGCCATCTCAATGCGCGCTATCATGGAATCAAATTATATACCTACCTACCTTACCATACGAGAATTAATCGGCGAACCAACCAATTCTACTCCACACACAATATCACTAAATTTGTTTCGTCTTCGTGAAAAAAATTAATATTCAATTGACAAATGTTATTATAAAAGCAAGTGGTATCAATCTACAAACTAACATATTGCCGAAATAAACCAAAATCTAATATATATTCTGATAGTGTCAATGGCCATTTGACTACTATTCTGATTGAAACTTGACTCAAAAATTAATCAATAAATATTTTTTGAGAAGGTATGCCTCCAATGATTTGTGAAACCTTGATCAGTGTTTTTCAGCCCTTTTTCACTCATGACCCGCTTCTTTCTTTACAAAATTCTATTCAATTAGTTTTTTTTTTAAATTACATTATTTTCGAAAAATTAAATACGCAGTGTACACAATTTAGATGGTACTGGATGGTACCATCAAAAGTTTCAGTATATATTGAATAGTTTAGCATAAAAAAATATTTAAAATTGATTTTATGAATATGAATCTTTACTTTTGGAATATTTCGAAATATGCCGTTGGGGCACGTGTCGAATACCTACAAGAGCTAGTCAGTTTGTGCATAGTATGGCAATCGCTCTCACGAGAGTCGCAGTTGTCCCACCCCTTTCAAATGTACAAACTGCTCTGAACCGCATTCACCGCGATCAAGAAACTGTACATCCTTCCGACGTGAATTCGCTATCCAGCAGATTCGTGTTGAAGATCGTATTTCATATGGTGAAGCCAAAAAGAAACACCTTGCTCTTGTTCCATCTGCTTATAATGACCAAACTCCTTACTCTAAAATTGTCGCTTCAAAAAAAACTTCAATCATCGCCATTCAATGCGACTTAGACCAGGTAATTGCCAAAAACGAAATGAAAGTAAACTTGACACCAAACATAAATCCAAACCATCCTCTACCTCTCATGGTAGCAAACCATCTACTTCATCCTCCATAAAGGAGACAAAACACCCATCAAGAGGATCATGGTAGGCCTTACCGATGATATGTTCATTGACCATCCGTCGTCCTATCTAAGTAAAAACAAAAAACAAAAGAAATTAAACGGTAGCAAAAAAGGCCACAAAACCAAAACCGAAAGCATGGAACGTAAACGGATTTTATACACGTCTTTCCGAATTTAAATTGTTCTGCAACTCAATAAACCCTGTCGCGGTTTGCCTGCAGGATACTCACTTCCGGGAATCACAATCACCTGCCCTACGTGGGTACGATTTCTACCAAATGGACTTTCCTGCTGGGGAGAGTGCGTGTGGGGGAGTTGCAGTCCTTAATCAAAATACCGTTTATTCTGAAGCCATAATTTTAAATACACATCTTCAAGCTGTTGCATATGTTCATTGTATATTCCTCCTGGAAAGGTCCTCCAACTAGACGGTATGAACAGTCTTATCGAAGCTCTTCCGAAGCCCTTCCTTATCATGGGCGATTTTAACGCCCACAATCCATTATGGGGATGGGTACATCTTGATCCCAGGGGTGGGGCTCTCGAACTATTATTTCAGAGAGGCGATGCCATTCTTCTGAACAATCGACAGCACACACTTTTTTCTGCAGCAAATGGCAGTTTTTCGTGTATAGATCTCTCTCTAACGTCGCCTTCGGAAATTGGAAGTCACTCCAGATCTATGCGGCAGTGACCATTTCCCTATAACTTGTAAATTGGCCCAGCGTACAGACGTATTCATTAGGCCTAGACCTAGGTGAAAAATCTCTAAGGCTGACTGGCATCTTTCTGAGCGTTCCGTTAATATAAACAATATTCAGTACTACTAATATTGGTTCCGTAAATCAGCTGCTACTCGATGCAGCTAACATTAGCGTGCCAAAAACTTCCACCTCTCTTTCTCGAAGTCCTGTTCCCTGATGAAATGATGCCTGTCGCTAGGCTGACGTGATATATCCGCACAGAATTTAGCCGATTTTAAGAGAAAACGGTCAGCAACACGATAATAAACGAAAGTTATGGTTCAAATATATATCTTCTATCAAAGAATACACGACATCCCAGGAGGTATTTGAGAAAATTTGTAGAATCTCGGAGAAAAACTGATTCGGCACAATTTCCGGCGTTAGAGTTAACTCTAGTGTTATAACTTCTCCTCGGGAAATCGTTAACACCCTAGCCGAGTCATTCGCTACCATCTCGAGTTCTTCGACTTTTACTGAACTATTCCAAACAATAAAGATAAAAGCTGAAGAACAGCAAATCAATTTTATTTACAATAATTTCGAAGTTTACAATGAACCTTTTACACTCCGGGAACTAGAAACTGCACGTAGGGAATGTTGGAATTAATCTCCGGGACCCAATAATGTTCATTGCCAATTTTTAAAACATCTAAGTCAATTAATAATTGCTATTTTAGAAATCTTTAACCATATCTGGTTGAGTGGAACGTTTTCCGATGCGTGGCAAAATGCCACCCTTACACCTATTCTCAAATCTAACAAAGACCCTAAGGACCCTAAGAACTATCGCCCCCTAGCACTTACCAGTTGCGTCTGCAAACTTTTTGAAAGAATGGTTAGCCGGAGACTGGCCTGGTTTCTAGGAACTGGTAAGTTTCTATGAAAATTTAATGTGGTTTTCATCAAGGGCGTTCAACAACCGACCATCTCGTGTCGCTGGAGTCTGCGGTCCAGAATGCTTTAATTACCAAGCAACATCTGGTAGCACTCTTCTTAGATATCGAGATGGTATATGACACATGGAATTTTAAAGACCCTTCATAAATGGAGTACACGAGGTAATATGGGAATGTTCATTAGTAATTTTCTATTAAAGAGACTTTTCCAAGTAAGACTGGGATCTCTTTCCAACCTGCAAACGCTGGAGAATGGGGTGCCTCGAGGCTCTGTTCTCAGTGTCACTCTTTAATGTGGCAATCAACGTTATTAGGAAAAATGTTTGTTTTTTTAATTCCGCATGGAATGACATGAAAATATACAGGGGCTCCAATTTAAAATAAGAAAATTTTTTAAAGTTTGGAAAGTTTGACACTAAATTTTAGACACCATGTATAATTCATATCAATCAAACTTGGTTAACGGGACTAGCAGACCTTATTTAATAAGTACCTTGTATGATTTTATTAACAAGGCACTATTTTTATTTTTTATTAATTTTTTAAACCAATGGTGCAGAATTGTTTTTTTTGTTTTTATTTTTTTTGCTGATATCACTAAATCGATTTCAATAAAATTATAGGAGTATTTAGGCAACCATAAAAGGTATCCAAACAAGCAATAAAATATGCAGAATGTAATCTAAAAAAATATATCATCATGACGTCACACTTTTTTGGGACACCCTGTATAATCAAAAATATTGTGCTGAAATGCATTCTCGGATGCAAATTTATTCTACAAAATATCAAAATTCCAAGTTAATTGGTTAATGAGCTATAGAAGACGGGAGGTAAAATGCAGGAGAATGCCGAAATCAACAACTTATGAAAATTTTCAAAATCTTATTAGTCTTTGAGTAAACTGACATAATTTTGATACATTCGAAGTGGCGAGTCGAATCGCGAGGCGAAGCGAAGCGAATGTGCAATCGGTTCGCTCGTCATTCGCTCGCGCCGAAAGCGGGTTTTGGGGAGGATCGTGCTTCTTCTCGACCATCAATTCGACGTCGGCGAATGTATAAACGTTCGTTCCCACTTCGGGGATGGATGTGCTAATACTACGGCTAGTAACGAGGCGAACGTTTTAAACGTCAGTATCATCTGATCCTTCAAAAGGCTCGATGTTCATTTGACATATTTAAATTTTAAATAAACCATGAAAGCATGAACATAATGTAAATTATCAAATAGAAGAAAGTAACATGATGGTCACATCACTATTTTTTTATAGAGGTGCCTACTAAAGTTCTGCACACAGGCGTCTGATAGCACCACGCTCTGGGCTTAGGTTGGTGAATCCTGTCGTCTGGTAAATAATAATGCGGTTAGGAGGTGGCAAATTGAGCCTATGGTCAGGGCCGATCCTGTACCCTTGGCCGCCCGCGTGCAAATGTTGAGTTGGCCGCCCCCTCAAGTGCATATCTTGGGGGTTGCGTGTTTACTATTTTATTAATAAGACACCAAAAAGTAACTTATTATCAAGAATATGTATAATTTCAATTACATATAATACGTAACTTTTTGCTACAAACGTTGCTGCAACGTTACGACAATAGAAGTCGCCCTAATGGTGTATTTATCTATTACGAATACTTGGGGTTACAATAGTGAAAAACCGTTTCTCTGTCAGCGTCTATATTGACCTGATGAGATCTAATAAGATTGAAACTTTCTAGCTATTACAGTTTGAAATTTTAATTATTTACATTCAAATTGACACAGTGCCACCGGAACATGTTGACGGTAGAACAACCACTTATACAATATACCCTCCCCCCCATCGTTTTTTTAAGAAAGAAAGAACGATTTATCTTTCTAGACCAAAATAACTGGCGAAAAGGTGTTTTAAGAGTGAATTAAAATTACTTGCTAAGCTTGAAACTGCAGGTTCTTCTTGGCTCTAAATAACGAGCCGCCCCTGTCCTCAGCACTAAACTTATTGATAATTGAATAGTTTTGTGGCTGATAATTGTTGATAAATTCCTTATATTTAAGGATGGGTGATATTTCAAGTACCTGTGATTTTTCACTGATAGTAAAAAATCACAGGTCGTTACTAAATTTCACCGAAAATCCTATTTTTTTGACATATTTCACCAATTTTATAGAAAATTTTCTTAACCATTTTTCAAAGCCCGTAAATTTTGGCACATTTTGGTTTTCAAATAATGGAGATCACCTGACACGTTCGGGTATTATAAATCTTTAGAAAGTTACTTAATATACGTTTCTAAACTTCTGGACTCATTTTTTTACACATTTTACAAACAAGTTTCTTAAGAATTTTTTGTAGATATTTCAGTTTTCAATCAATGGAGATCATCCAATGCGTTTGCAAGTTATAAACTTCTAAACAATTACCGGCAAAAACTATCTTATAACAAAAAAAATAATATAAAAATAATTTCTATTTTTCTTGAATGATTTTTTTCACATTTTAAAGATTGCATTATTAAAATTGTCCAACATATTTGGAAGTGCTATTTTCAAAAATCGACAAACACCTTTTGCAAAAATTTAACACACAAATGTCTCGATTTTGACGTTTCAATGATCAAAATAAAATTCTCTAAATTTGCAGTATTTAACACGTTTGGTTGCTATACGTTTTAAAGAACCAAACATTGGGGATTCGATTTTTAAAACGTATAACGACTAGACTTGAAAATCTTGATTTTCTAATCTTTTCTTTGTAGAGAAATTTTTTGAAAATCGTAAATTTGACATGAATGATCATAATCAAGATTTTATATTAGGTATATTAGGTATTAACCTTTTCTTATTTTTTTTTATTTCGACTTGAAATCGAATGATCAAAATCAACATTTTATTATCTTTTGATTAATTTATTCATTGGTGAAAAACTAGGTGCCCACTCACCACGTAAAATAGCACCCACCCACCATTCACTCTACCAACTTTATTCTAACCTAAAATTCTGTATGGTTGAAGAAATGTGAAGAAATGAATGTTTAAAAATAATGCAAAACGTATTTTGTAAATCTAAAACGCTTTATTAATTACTTTATACTCCATTTTTCTCTGCTCTCATGTTCAAATTACTATTTTCAGGAACTGAAAAAATAAAAATAAAAACAAATGCTGAACTTTCCAAACGTACTCAAAATTCATTTAACTTTAATATTCGGTACGAACAACTAGACATTCCTTTATTATAAGTTTTAAAATTATACCAGGAACCAACACTATAACAATTTTCAAATTACAAATTTCACGATCTAAAAAAAAAATATATAAAAATTCTCAAATTTCAAAATATACTGGACGATTCGACATTAATTATTTCATTTAAAAATAATCCCTCGAGAACAGAGCAAATCATCATTCTAAATATGCGCTTTCTCAGAAGCAAAACACAAATTAAAAAAAAAACGATTATTTTACGATTCTGCAGAAATCTTTAAATGCTTCTCGTCTAGATTTTAAAACAACTCCCCGAGAACAGAGCAAATCGTTATTTTGAAGATGAGCTTTTTCAGAGACATAGAAAAATATTTGCAACATACTTTACTCAAATTACATTCCACTTTACGTTTCCGCAACAGTCTAGAAATGCTTCTTCACTAATTTTGAAATAATCACAATTTCAAAAGGTGTTACGATGTTTACTAACCGTGATCACGGTTTAAAATCACTGATATTAAAAAGTAGCAATCACAGGTAGCAAAGTGATTCAAAAGTAGCAGTTTTGCCTATCTCTAATTATATTTAAAAGTGTTATCGTGTATTAATTTATTTATATACATAATCATTTGTGTAATTTCGATTATATTTCACCGTCGACAATAACTGAGGACCGATTTGGACCGATATTAGTCTCACATCAGCTCAATCGGCAATAGATGTCGCCCTAATTGTTTTTCTATCCTGACGGTTACTTGATTGGTTTATAAGGGGCCAAAATTCAGAAAATTTGGTGTTTTTTAAATTGATTAATGGTGTATTAAAAAAATATAAAGAAATATTTATATGCAGGTAGTGCCATGGCTCCTTGGCTGTAAATAACGAGCCTCCCCTGCATACAATCCAGGATTTCTTCTTCGACTTCTCTTTAGATTTTTTAATTTTATTTAAATGATCTGACAATAAGGGGTCAAATTTAGCTAGCATTTCTGCTGTCTTTAAAAAAGTCGTTATTTCTCCTATAGAGATTGGAACTACTTCGTCTAAAAGCAAGACATTGACTTGTTAAAAAGTGCACAATAGCAATCATTCTTTTTACAATAGCCCTCCATCGTTTTTTCTCGAATTCAAATTATTTTTGTTGCTCTTTGTCTATAATTTCTATTTATTTAATTAGGATTTTTAACTCCCGCCATTTTTGGAGACATTACATATACTTTGCACTGTTCTCATGTTTTACAAATTGGTCAGCACAATGGCGTTAGTCTTTAAAACCCGCAGTTATAATTTTAATATTTCCTTTTCTAAATAATTTACATAGGAAACAAAATCCGCAGCTTTGTCTTTCGTTTCGCGGGCTTCGTCGGTTTCGCCGCCCCTCTAATCGCCGCCCACGTGCCACGCACGCTCTAGCCCTCCGATAGGATCGGCCCTGCCTATGGTAGCCTCTGCAAATCTCCAGTTAACACAACAGTTGCGGTATAAACACTATATTTTTTCAAATTCGTGGAGAATTGCGTTCAATCTCTCAAAGCAAGAGCGTGCCGAGCCAGATTCCCCCGTTAAGTTCAGGGTTCCCGCACAAGTGTTGTGTTTGTCAGCGGCGGCTCGTGAATCTTCGTAGAGGAGGCTAAGACAGAGATGCCGCTCTGTTACACTACTTACTCCTGTAGAGGAAGCAAATATTCCGCTGCTGTTTTGGTCAAATTTTCTTCCGTAGCCTCCTCGCCGAACAACCACGAGCCGCTGCTGGTGTTTGTCCATCATCGATGTACGTACGGATAAAATCCAAAATTTTGTTGGTGTCCGAACGAGGATATATCTACCCCTAAAACAACACGAAAATAATCACACAAACTATCAGACGCCGTGATTACCAAGTTTCTAACAATGAATAATAATCTTTTCCACGTAATTACCCGGGACAAATTAACGCCTCCGAAATGATGTATGCAGTACGCACATAACTGGTAAGCTAAGTGTAACAACACTACCGCGTAAGATTGTTTAAGGTAGACGAGACAGATGTTAAAACGAAACACAAATATTACCCACGGACAAACATAGAGAGAGATAGCGGTACCAGGTCTAAGGAAGATTGTTTTGCTTCTGATTTGAAATTCCTTTCGGTACACATTTTCCACATTCCTACATTTCTTTTACACGTACGCCCATAAAGTATTCATTTTGTTTCGACAAACACTACATAATTTGGCCGTCGGGCCGGCATAGGACCTAATGATTTTTCGATGTCGCCGCTATGCCTGGAATTGGTCGTAATCAGATGATGGGAAACGCTATTGGCTGAGTTATGTTAATTCCTTTTCGAAGCAGGTGGACTCTTTACGGTTACGACGATCAGATTCGGATATCTGGAGAACACTGAGTATTTTTCGCTAATTGCTAAAACGATAATAATAATGTATATGTATTTGTATCAAATACCATTACGAAGCACATTGTTAAAATACTGAAAGAAATCATTTTCTGTTTTCTTTCAAAGTTATAGCACAGTATAGTTCCTATGCAGTAGTCTCACTCAAGCAAATAAGAGTTTTCAGATTTTCTTTGCGCACGTCACTGCGCAACTATTTAACAACTACATGTGAATTATAAACATAACCCTATTTTTGGTTCTTATACGCAAATGTTTCTATAAGCGATTAAAGATGAAAATCAATAGACAAAACAGGTACTTGCTTTTACAACATTAGAAAATGCCCTTATCATTAATAATGAAACAACAAATACAATTTTCAGCAAAATTCGATGTTTATAACCTACGAAATTACATTAGGCATACACAATGCCAAAGTTTAACCAGAAATCTGATGTTCCAACACATTTGCCCAACCCTGTATAGAAGATACAATTATTATTTCTTTTCAGTTTTCATCAAATTTTACTAGGCAGCTTCTCACGTATTGATTTTTTTTTTAATATGCAGAGCTCTTAAATTAATATTGATTTACGTAGGTCCGGTGTTTTGAGTGTAAGATTAAAATAAACGTGCTTTCATCTGTATATCAAACAAACGAAAGAAGGATGCGCTCTCAATTTGCACGTTCTTTGTAAAAGTCGTATCGCGTTTCATAGTCCATTTGAATTACTCCCTGATGGCACTGCAGAATTGATGGAAAATTGATACTCTTTATATTTGTTACCAATGGCGTAACTTTAACTTATGGGCAATGATGCGAACCTATTTTTGGGGCCCCTTTCACATATATTTTTTACTTTCGCTGTACAAATTTTTAAAACTTTAAAATTGAGGTTTAGTGAACACCACGAACAATAAAACCAAGAACAAAAAAAATTTGGAAATGGATGTTTACTCTCGGCATTTTTGTTTTTATTATTACCATTATTCTCGAATTTATTGAAGATTTAGCCTGGCGGAATTCAATGTTGGGGCTTCCTTTTAAATATGTTCTCTACCCTTACTATTGGGTGCGCTCTGCGCGCACGTTTTTTACTCAGACACTATACGGGTGGCCCAAAAAATATAAGACGCCCGGTATTATCAACATATTTTAAAGGACAGTTAAGGCTAAATGAGTGAATACGCAGTATTACATTACCAACCAGTTTAGCCCATAAATGCCCGTTCATTGTAAATGTCGAAGTTTCTCCCTTTAACAATTTTAATGGCGATTTAACTTGACGTTTCTAGTTTTGAGGTTAGGTTACAGTGATTTCAGTTTTCACCGGCGACTCTTTTGAAGAAATATTAAATTACATGCGTAAGAGTTAACACGGCGGGTTTTCGAAAGAAAGGGGGCGATCCCCACCTCGTTGACTTCCGACTAACTCATGGAGTCGGTGTCACGATAAGAATTGCTACACCACAAAAGAAGAGGGATGAGAGGCAGAGAAGTGCAGATTGGCGGGATAACTATCGCTATTATTCACGCAGGATGACAAAAATGTTTCAGTCACGGGAGAAAAAAAGACACTTCACTCAATGTTCAGCTGATCCAACTGATCGGCGGCGATGGCAGATTAGTCGCGTCAGCGGATCGACGGCGTTTGAAGGTTAAAATGCAGTGTTGCCTACCTGCGAATATAAAATTAACCAAAAATTCGTATACAATCTATTGCCAACAGATCTTAAAATGACATTAAGTTAAAACTCCTTTAAAAAGATTCATAATACCCATGACAATTTTAAATGTGCAAATTAGAAACAACCTTACTTGTTGCAGAAATCATTAAATAAATCCAACAAAACTAAATGTAGCCTGAGTATATGAATATTCAACCTGTTCGTAACTCTGCAAGAAGAAATAAGTCTTACTAATGTACCTTTATTCTAAACATCGTTTAACTAAATGCCTGTTTATTATACCGGGCGTTAGGGAAATAACGTTGAAAATACCAAACTAAAAACAGTATTTTCTAGGTTAGGATTTTTGTGGAAACGAAGGTCTGTGGGTAGGCTCTATCCCACGTTGGCAGACGTTTTTATTCGTGATTTGACTAAGAAATTAGTTTCATTAAACAGGGTTTTCTAAATTAGTTTTAAGTGAAAACGTAGGGCGGTGGGTGGTCCGTATCCCACCATCAAATCCTTAGAACACAAACGAGGGTTTTGCAAGTGTAAATTATTCGATAAGAAAATAACAAACAGACGTTTTCATTTATAGAAACTCACCCACCATTCTCTGTTTCATTTCCTATTCCACAAACGCTCTTTATGGCTTTGAAATTATTATATCCCTTGTGATCTGAATAAGAAATTAGTTTTTTTTTAAATAGTTTCTTAAGTTAGGGTTAACTGTAAATTAAGGGTGGTGGGCGGACCCTTTCCCACCCTCTAATTAATCGATAAGAAAATAATTTAACGGTTTTTTGGCCGTCGACAAACGTTTTCATTTATAGAAACTCTGGGGCGTGCTCAAAAGGTTAGAGGGTAAAATAGCGCCTCTGTTTCATTCCCTATCCCACAAACGCTCTTTCTTTGTGCTTTTGAAATTATTACATCCCTAGTGATCTGACTAAGAAATTAGTTTCATCAAACAGTGTTTTCTAGGTTAGGTTTAACTGAAAATTAAGGGCGGTGGGTGGACCTTTTCCCACCCTCTGATCCTTAAAACAAAACACAAACGAGGGTTTTGCACGTGTAAATTAATCGATAAGAAAATAATTTCACGGTTTTTTGGCCGTCGACAAACGTTTTCATTTATAGAAACTCTGGGGCGTGCTCAAAAGGTTAGAGGGTGAAATAGCGCCCACCCACCATCCTCTGTTTCATTTCCTATCCCACAAACGCTCTTTCCTTATGCTTTTGGAATTATTACATCCCTAGTAATCTGACTAAAAAAATAGTTTCATCAAACAGTGTTTTCTGAGTTAGGTTTAACTGAAAATTAAGGGCGGTGGGTAGACCCTTTCCCACCCTCTAATCTTTAAAACACAAACGAAGGTTTCGCAAGTGCAAATTAATAGATAAGAAAATAATTTAACGGTTTTTTGGGCCTTTGACAAACGTTTTCATTTATAAAAATTCTGGGACGTACTCAAAAGGTTGGATGGTGGTATAGGGCCTACCCACCACCCTCTGTTTCATTTTCTGTCCGATAAACGCTCTTTCTTTACGCTTTTGATTACATCCCTCGTGATCTGACTAAAATAATACTTTCACCAAATAATGTTTTTTAGTCTAGGTTTAAGTGGACATTAAGGGCGGTGGATAAACCCTGTCCCACCCTTCTATCCTTAAAACACAAACGAGGGTTTTGCAAATGCAAATTAATAGATGAGAAAATAATTTAACGATTTTTTGGGCCTTTGATAAACCTTTTTATTCATAGAAATTCTGGGGCGTGCTCAAAAGGTTGGAGGGTGGGATAGTGCCCACCCACCATCCTCTGTTTCATTTGCTGTCCCACAAACTCTCTTTCTTTACGATTTTGGAATTGTTACATCCCTCGTGATCTGACTAAAAAATTGGAGTCATCTTACAATATTTTCTTGGCTAGGTTTAAGTAAAAAATAAGGGCGATGGGTAGGCCCTTTCCCACTATCCTATCCTTAGATCACAGGCGAGGGTTTTGCAGGAGTAAATTAATTGATAAGAAAATAATCTAACTGCTTTTTGGATATTTGACAAACTTTTACATTTATAGAAACTTTGAGGAGTGTTCAAACGGTTGGAAGGCGGGATAGGGCCCATCCACCACCCTCTGTTTCATTTAAATTTTTCCCACAAACGCACTTTCTTTGTGCTTTTTAAAATTATTACATCCCTCGTGATCTGGCTAAGAAATTCATCAAACAGTGTTTTCTGGGTTATGTTTAAGTGAAAATGAAGGGCGGTGAGTGAGCCCTATTCCACCCTCCAATCGCAACAAACACAAAAAAACCCTGTTTAATTTAACAATAATCTAACGATTCAAAGTATTCTAAGTATGCTACAGCGATTTTAACTTAAGAACATTTAGAAACTGGTTAGGAGCCACTGGAATCGCGAAAACTCGGGCTTGCGCCTTGAGGATGGGACCTATATTAGGATTTAACCTGAGATAATCCTCCATGAAATGAGGTCGTACTGTGTGAAATTTCTTGATACAAAAAACAGAAAAACAATTACTACTAATTATAAATTATCCAAAGCTAATCAACATACAAATTGCTACAAATTTCAAACTTTTTGAATTCACTCAAAATGTATTGTTTTGTAAGATCATTTTTAAATCTAGAATAATATATTCCTTAGATTTCCGGACTGTCTCGTTTGCAATTATTTTAAAAGCTGAGCAATTTTCAAGTTGATTAAAAATGGTAAAATCTCACAAACTGTCATAATTATTCAAAATCGATTCTTCTTTCAGATGTAATAAACATCTGGAAATACACCTCGTAGATATTTAGATAATTTCAAGTGATATTTTTTAAGTTGTGCATCATCTTAGTAGACTAAAAACCAATTTCAAATTTTCCAAAGTTACTTTTGTGTTTATTTGTTAATTTTTTAACCGATTTTTTTAATGCAACTTCAGAAGAAACAATTTTTTATGGCATCATTTAGTAGCAACTATTCTAAGTAATTTTAGAATTGTTAAAACACGTAGCAATTGTTGTTTTTCTATTTTATACCGAATTTAGTAAATGTAACAACAGAAAGAACAAACAGACATTCAGGTGTGATTATCTCAGAATTTAAAGAGATGTTTTAGAATTTTTATGGTATTACCTAGTGGCATCTATTCTGATATGTTTTATGCTTGTAGCAATTGTTTTCTTTTTAATGTCTTTTACTGAATTTGAAAAAAAATATCTTCAGAAAAGGCACTTAGACGTTGAACTGAGATTAACTTACAATTTAGGAAAGTGACTATTTTTAATGTATCTCGTAGTAGCATCTTTTTTTGAATAACTTAAAACGTTTCAAGTTTGTAGCAATTTATTTATTATTATATACTGAATTCTAAACTCAGAATTCAGAAAAGGTCATTTTTTTCATTTTTATGATATAGACAAAGGATTTTTGTATGTTTATCACATTAAAAAAAATGGTGACTGAAAAACTCTTAACCTTTTAGTGTCCTATTTTTCCGCAATTGTACAAAATGGAAAATGGGCAAAATTCGACGTTTCTATGGGGGATCTCGATAACTATACTGGGTTTAAAAAAAATGAACCACCCTGAAGGAGTTGACGCAACATTTCTTATAAATAGTTAGTGTATGTTGATATATACTTGATTTAATTTTCATAGAAAAATAATAATATTAATAATATGCATTCAGTAACCCTTCTGGACATGTTAAAAATCAGATGGTCTAATGCATCTTGAGGCAGCTCTTTTTGAAAAGAATAAAATAAGATTTATAGAATTGCGACAGCTTCATTAATATGAAAGTTATAAAATAAAGTTCTATAACTTTATTATTGTCAAATGACAAACTGAGATATTACAATATATCGAAAATGAAAAAAATCAACTTTTTGGCTATAGCTCGAAAACAAAAGATGATAAATAAGTTTAGTTTTCACCATTGTTTTTCTCCAAAAGGAGATCGAGGATGCGCCATCCGTTTTTCTCTATCTCTAATAGTTATCGAGATCCCCATAGAAATGTCGAATTTGCCCACCCTGTACATCCATATAAAATTACTCTTCCTTCAAATATGTATTTCTTATGGGTTAAAATGTTGATGTTATCTGTGCCGAAATGCGCTCCACTGTTCCTCGTTAAATTACATCCGAAAATTGGCCGTGAAGTTTCTTTTTCCCGGTAACATTATTGTCGGTTGTAAAATCAGATTTCCTAATTTTATACGGCCATATAATGACGTTCTGTTATCGTAAATTTTATGAAAGCAGTAAATTAAAATGGACAGGTAACACTGTTCAACATGATCCAAGAACGCACAGACCGATCTTCAAAACGGGGTACACTCCAGTTTTTGAAAACGCCTCGTTAATTTCTCACGACTTTGAAATATAATTTTAAACAGATATTATAAACTGATTGTGCAGATACCTATTATTCGCTTTTGATTCATCAATCCTATTAGGGTTGCCAACTCTACAAATGCTCTGTCACTAGTCACGGATTCAAAACGTTTTGTTTATTATTGTTTGGTGTAAACAATTTCAGAAACAAATAAACTGAACTTAATATAGATTTTGATTAAATACGAATAAAGTCATTAGCTATTTATAAACGCGTTTTGAGATTAATCTCTCATCCGCAAAGATCTGCTTTTGATTCGAAAACTAATTAATTTTCAATTATATCTGAAAAGAAATAATGTGATAAATAATTAATAAACTGTTTATTGCACGATTGTAATAAATAAATATTTTACCTCTTACTTTAAACGTATGTTTAAGGGGGATATCAACACGTATGATCGCTGGAATGTGGTGGTTTTTCTCCCTAATCATGTGTGCCTCGTACACTGCCAATTTGGCAGCTTTTCTAACCATGGAGAGGATGGGCCCCAGCATCGAAAGCGCTGAGGATCTTGCCAAGCAGACTAAAATCAAATATGGGTGTGTCACCGGAGGAGCAACAGTTTCATTTTTCAGGTGATTTCAACACATTCATTTTTTTAAGTAGGGTGATTCACGGGATTACATATATGTATAAGTTAGATTTCTTGCGGTAAACTTCGTGTTTTTAGAAAGGGGCGAGGGAGAGGAGTAAGAGGTGGGGGCGGGAGAAAGAAAGAAAGACAACCGCCGGAGGAATGATAAGAAGATAGAAGTCTTACGGGCAGCTGGAGTTAAAAGGGAATTGGAGGAAGAACAAAAAACAAAAATGTAATGGAGCTGATCAAAACATTAGTAGAGGAGAATGAGTGGAATAAGCTGAAGAAAAGGCTAAAAGGTGGAAGTGTATGGAAGCAGTGAAAGGCAAGATAAGGCCTAAGGGAGGTAACCGGAGTCTGTACAGAAATTATGAAATGGAAGTGGGACAATTCTCGGAGGAGATGAAAGGGGTGGTGGGAAGAATGTTTAAAATAGGGAACAAAAATTGAAGGATGCTAATTATATACAATCAACAAAGAGTTTAAGTAAAAGCTAGAAATGGATATGCAGAAAATTAAACCATTGGGGGGAATGGAATGTACGACTGAGCAACAAGAAATGTGCTAGGCCAATGTACTCCGAAGACGTATATGGCAAAAAAGGCTCACTTCTCAAATTGCATATCTCACTATGAGTCAGGAAATTTACAGGAGTCAAAACTACTAATTTCTAAAGGTCGATGGAGGAGCTAGAGCTGGTTTTCTGAAAAAATAAATATTGACAAATCAGCAGAGACAGGCGAAATGAAGGCAGAGGCATGGAAATGAATTGGTCTAGGGGTTAAGGAGAGGGTACTGGTCTTATTTAATAGGATTTGAAGAGGTGAGGAGCAGTTTCTAAAACAATGGAGAGGGGGAATGATTGATTGTTCCAGCCCAAAGCCACTTCTCCAGAGTTGGGGCCTTTTCCAACAGAATTCGCTAGTGTACACTGTTTTTATAATAAAATAAATGCATTCAATTTAATGATCGCCATTGATAATAATGCGACGAAAATGCATAGCTCCGACAGTGAACGTCCAGCCGGCAAAAAAGAAAATAAAAGAAAGGGTTTTCTAAATATAAAAATGAAATCATCAGGAAAGGATGTTATGACATGAACACCTGGAGCTGACTGAGAGTAATCGTCAACAGCTTTTATGTAATAATTTTACACTAATAATCAGTGGCGGCTCGTGGAACATGTTGATAGCAGAGCCACTTATAGAAAAAGTAACTGGCGAAAAAGTGTTTTAAGAGTTGATTAAAAATTCTTGCTGTGCTTGAAACTACAGGTAGCGCCATGTCTCCTTGGCTCTATATAACGAGCCGCCCCTGTATTATATACATTATCTTTATTAACGCCTTTTCACATGATTACATTTTTTACTATTTTTCAAATGTTCAAAACTGTCAGATGGGCTATCGACCTACGATCTTTCGGCCCTGATATATTATCAAATTGAATTCAAGCCATTTTAATTAATTTATTTTATGTTTCTGCTACACGTAAGGGTTTTCAATTTTAATAGATATATTATTTGTTTAAAAAAAATTTCACACTAAAAAAAATTCATTAATTTTTACATTGAATTTGTTCTATTCTGAAAAAGGTATATTAGAATGTGTATTTTTGAGGTTTAGTTCGATTTTACACAAAAACATAAGTATCTTGAATTTTCATTCAGTATTTCATAAATAAAATTTGTTTTTCGTTTAACGTTAAATTTAGAATTAAGGCTAAAATAAAAACCAAACCATCTTTGTAATCATAAAAATAAAAATCCGATATGACGAAAAACGGCGGCTGTTTCTCCGCTTTCTTCGACGCCATTACCATTGGCGTATGTAGAGGAGGGTTACGGGGTTATAATTCCTCCCCCCCCCCCCGATTTTTTAAGAAAGTTCAAAGTCATAGCACCTCCGAAAATAATCTACGGGCTTGGCCATTACACATGTAATGTTACTTGGAAAAACACACATAAAAATTAATAGAAAATTGCATGTAAACTAAACAATAATAATTATAGATAAAATACATTCTTCTTCAGCGGCGACCCTTTGAAGTACAATTCACAAATACACAAGCACGGCTGAAGGAAGTCGCAATCGATGGCCAAACGCCGAATGTAATTTTCATTCCTTCAGTTGAAGTTTTGAGCGCTGCCATTTTGTTAGAAAATGCGATATGGCGTCTGTTTTTATGTGATGTCAAAAATAGATTAATTGTGGATAGATTTTAACATTCTGCAGCTAATTCATGCAAAGATTATTTTTACAATTTCTTAAAACACCGAATGCAATTTTTTTTCTTCAGTTCAAGTATGAAGTGCTACCATTTTGTTTCTTGTTGTGATGCGGATTTGTTTTTATGGGATGTCAAAAATAGGTTGAGTATGAATATATTTTGGAATTTGGAAGCTAATTCCTGCAGAGATTATTTTTTTACAATTTTTCCAAACGCCGAATGCAATTTTCATTATTACAGTAAAAGTTTTGAGCGCTGCCATTTTGCTAGCAATTGTAGTATGGTGTTTGTTTTCACGTGATGTCAAAAATATATTAATTGTGGATAGATTTTTAAATTTTAAAGCTATTTCCTGTAAAAGATGATTTTTTCAAACGCCGATTGCATTTTTGTTCTTCAGATCAAATGTTTTTCTTCTAGTTGTGATACGAATTTTTTGTTACAGTATAACAAAAATGACTTAAACGTGGACTTAGTTTGAAATTTGGAAGCTAATTCCTGCAAATATTAATTTTTTACAATTTTTCCGATCGCCGAATGCAATTTTCATTCTTTCAGTTGAAGTTTTGAGCGCTGCCATTTTGTTAGCAAATGCGGTATGGCGTTTGTTTTTATGTGGTGACAAAAATAGATTAGTTCTGGATAGATTTTTACATTTTGAAGAACTACTACTATTCTTCTTTGGTTTTCTAATCCCAAAACTGATCCAAGATTCTCGCCGGTTTGAAACGAAATTTTACAACAATTTTAGGAAACCGAAAATAAAATAGTATTTCCCTTAACCAAATTCAAAATTTTACAAATAAAATGTGTGCACATTAGATTCCAGCAGGGATGTTTTAAAAATCCGAGGCTGTTTTCAAATTTGACTTTTATATATTTAATCTGTTTTACGTGAACAAACATTAACAGAATTTACGTACACAAAAAAAAACTTTGTATTAATGTAAGGTAAAAAGATGTTTTCGTATGATGTATTTGTGTTGTGGCCAACCACTTCCAACGATGAGAAACCAGAAGAGGACTACTTACTTTTTTGGACATATGAC
Source organism: Ocypus olens (assembly GCA_910593695.2). Taxonomy (NCBI): domain Eukaryota; kingdom Metazoa; phylum Arthropoda; class Insecta; order Coleoptera; family Staphylinidae; genus Ocypus; species Ocypus olens. The sequence goes on along the minus strand of OU343065.1, from coordinate 25,464,302 downwards.
CTTTCGAAATAAGCGATTCAATTGGGATTGTGTTTTTTTTTAAATTAATTTCAGGTTACCTCGTGGTAATGGTCCAAACCATCTTCTATATTATGTATTAAATATGTTTAAGATTTCTTTTAATGTAGTGTTTCAAAAGCCATAACGAAGAACTCAATTTTTAAAAGTACGGGCTTTTGAAAATTTTAATTTATTTGTGGTGATTTTATAACTCAAAAAACTGTATTTATATTTTATTTAAACCTGAGTATTTGTATATATAAAGTGCTTATATTATAACATTAATAAATACAAAAATATTGTTTAATGGGGGTCGGACTTTAAATAGGTGTAGAAGTACAGAGGGTTTATTTAATTGTAATATTAATAATAATATTTCTTTTCTAAACCACACATTAAACAAGAAAACGTATAACGTATGCTTTGTTATTACAATATCCAATTACAAAACATGTTTTGTAAATCTCGTCCATTTGTTCTCTGAAGGGATTCGAATTTCTCGACCTATCACAGGATGTGGACGCAGATGCAAACCGCCGAGCCGAGTGTCTTCGAAAAGAACAACAAGGACGGGGTGAAACGCGTGAAAACCAGCAAGCGACTTTACGCTTTCCTCATGGAAAGCTCCTCCATAGAATACGAGATGGAGAGGGACTGCGAGCTGATCCAAGTCGGCGCTTGGCTCGACACCAAAGGATACGGCATCGCAATGCCAGTCAGTAAGTTTAATTAATATCCATTAACGGCACTGATCGATATTAATGACACATTTATTCGTTATAAATAATGAATAATCACAATAATTTGAAATAATCAAGCGAGCGGACCGGAGCGAATCTATCAATGATGATTTCGGGATGGATGATGTAATTTTTGCGGGGGTGGGGGGAAAGGGCGCGGTGGGGTTTTGATGGGGAATTAAAATTCGTGGAATTGTTTACTTTTTGCATAATCCCATTTATTTGTATAATTAGGGTATATTTGATCAAATTCACATTTGTAAAATGTTTGAAATCTATACAGAAAAAACACTTTTTTGAAATTACACAGCCCGCACTTCACATTTTCTTTTTTTACCATAATTGAATAGTAATTTGCACAACTTGTGAGGAAAGTAACTTTTCTGCTGGAGTGAATTTTATAATACGAATGTTTCGCTCAAAAACGAGCAAAAAAATAACTTCCAATCGAAATAGACACAGAACAAATAATTGTCTGTATTTTCAATTGCGTTACCCGCACTATAAATTAACGTGACTTGTTTTTGCCAAGTTCATATGTCTTCTCCCTATCATGTCCCAAATACGTCCAATTGGCAAAAGCTCTGGAAAACTAGATGACCATAGCAAAAGGTTAATGTGAGCCGCTCCAAAGAATTCCAGGGAAGTCCTAGCAATATGCTGTCGGGCATCATCTTGCTGAAAAAAAGGATTTTCCAGCTGCCAGTGAGTTCAAAAAGATTAGAATTTGAAGTACAATTTGTCATTTTCATCATTCGTAATTTTGACGCTCAATGTACATTTAAAATAAACCATAAACGTATAAATTTAAATAACTTGCCATCAACTCGGATAAAGTAACATGAGAATGAGTGTCACATCACCAATTTTAACAATCGAAACACATTATTATTGTTCTTATTAAGTAAAAAAACCTTTGCTTGTAACAAAGTGCGACATGTGGGTAGATTTATTGGTAAGATTTTGAGGTCGGCTTCTCCTTTTGGTCCCAGAGCTAGTTAAGTCCGAACGCTGTTGTTGCGTGGGCAGCCGCCGCCGCCAGACGAAAGACAAAACAGATGGAAGTCTTGATAGCGATTGATAAACTATATTTACATTAACAAGGCGCAACAATACGAAGAACCCGCCACAGATACACTACAACTGATTACACAGTTATATATCTGTGGTTTCTGTTCGCCGAAAAAGGAACAGGACACCTATGGATCATATTTAATGCGCTAATAAACAACCGTGACAACCGGATGTGGATCGTTTTATAGGCGCATCATTTCGTTAGATTTATTTACTGGAATATGAAACCGATTTTATTACACAATAAAATTTCAATTCCTACGACGTATGCATCCCCTCGGTTTTATGGGTGGTAGATTCCGGCGAAAATGAATTATGTAGAAGCCCTGAAACTATTTACGTCTTTGATTTATTTGAAATTTCAATCGTCTTAATTCGGAAATTTTTTTAATGAATAAAACCAAATTGTTCAAAGAAGAGTTGGAAATAGTTATTTATCTGCCAAGTGTGGAAAATGTTAGTTTGCCGCACGTTGTGCAGAGCAAGCACAAAGTGCGGCAAAAGTTTTTCACACGAGGTAGACACACTAAAAATGTTTCGTCGCTCTCGTTTATAGGGGGTGGATAAATAGAAACAAACTGACGTTTATGATAGTGACGTCAGTTTATTGTGAGACTTTGATAAAATTATTATTTGAACAAATAACGAAAACAGTGAAAATAGCAACGCCAGTGATTTTTTAAGTAAACCGCCCGGTATTGCAGATGTTGTGATCTCTATCGCGCTGAATTTGCTACCTAAAAAATCTAAGATTCGGTTTTAAAAGCCTTATGAAAAATTCCTACAATTAATTTTGGGTTTAAGGCGCATCGACAACTACGGTCATTCGCGGGACGGGATTTAATTGGCAATAAATTGATTAAAACTGCCTTTAATATTTTAAGTAAATTATACAGCAGCATGTCACCGACAGTTCAGTGTTTAACATTGATAGTTCAGCCCACACTTGGTAACAATATGATTAGCCTACTTTCCGCAGTGATAACATAATATAAAACGATTAACATTAATAAGTGAAAAACAGAAAAGCTGAATATGTACCTGTTGAAAAATAGAACTTTGCCTGAAATTTCCATTTTTTTAAACGCATGCTTATGCTTGGTTTTAACTGCCTTAGGAAAAAATGTTTTACTTCATGACTGAAATACACTGTGTTTCAAGAAAATGAACCACCCTGAAAGCGTTGTCATAGAACGAACAATTAGTGAATGTTGATATTCAATCGATTAAATTTTCATAGAAAAATAATAACATTTATTAGGAAGTAAAATAATAATGCGTTACATCGGCAATACTTCTGGGCATGCTAGAAGTCAGATGGTCTAATGCACGCTGGCCCGCGGGTCGACTACGGCCCGCGCCCTAATTCTATCCGGCTCGTGAAGCATTTTATAAATCACCTTGATTAAGGATTAAGGATTAATATGAAATAAATATATACTAAATTTATCCTATACAGGGTGGAATTAAAGTTGTGATAATTTTTTTCGGGGCCTCTGTTAGCGTAGTAAAAGTCATTTGTTGTAATTTCTAATGGTTTCATTGAATCCCTTGTTTAATTGAGGTTAAGAAAGAGCGTTATGCATCTACTCTTTTTTAGTTGTCAGTACTCAATGTCACGTCCAAATGAGCGCATTACTGTCGTTGAGTTGCATAAGTCCGGAATGAAGATCGCTGACATTGTTCAAACCAGGTAGTGTCTACCGAGCTCTGAAACGTTACGAGGATATTGGTTGGACCACGGGCCGTCCTCGTAGTGGTTGTCGTCCCACCGCGACGACTCCAGCGAATGTCAACAAGGTCCAATGCAGCATCCAATGAAATCTGGAGGTATCCATCCATCAGCAAGTTCAGCGTCAACAACATCGTAAAACAGAAGCTGAAACTGCGTAGCTACAAGCTTGCGCATGTCCACTTTGTCAACGACTCAATGAAGGCTAATCGGCTCGAGAAAACACGCAGAATGCTTCACCTGGTCGGCGGTGGTCGCATGAAGAAAGTGCTCTTCATAGACGAAAAGATTTTCACCGTTCAACCGCTGCGCAATCACCAAAATCGGCGCCAGCTGATCAAAACAGATCAGCGGAAGACTGACGCAGCAAAAACGATCGGTCGCAGCCACGTTATGGCGTGGGCAGGGATCTGCAGCACCGAGTAAACACCGCTGGTGTTCATCCTAGGAAATGTTAAAATGAATGTGGCCGAGAATCAACAACGGGTTCTAAGCGACGTACTAGAGCCGTGGGCAGCGGAGCACTTCGGCCAAGAAGGCTTCACCCTTCAGCAGGACTGGGTTCCGGCTCATGCGGCCATTTCAACAACGTCTTTGAGGAGCTGTTTTCGGGATTTTGGAGAAAAGATATTTGGCCGTCAAACTCGCCTAATTTGAATCCGATGGAACTCTCGGATTAGAGAAAAAGATCTCAGGTACGCGATACGCCAACGTGGACCCGTTAAAAACGGCATTGATGGGTGCCTTGGACCAAATTACGGTAGATAAGTGTACGACTATCGTTAGAAATTTTCGCAAGCTCCTGCAAAAATGTATTGAGGCCAAATGTGGTAATTTTGAACACCTGAAGTAAATTTGTCTGTCTCATGTTATTACAATTGAGCTCAAATATGTTATTATTTCTTTAGTTGTGTGAATTCATTTGCTTATTTTGCAGTTGTTTACTATGGAAATCCTAAAATAAATTATCAGAACATTAATTCCACCCTGTATGTAAATATGTAAACTGGTACTACCAGTCCTTGTACGATGGCTACGACGCCGTCTACCGGGCCAGAACCGAATTCCTGGCCCATGTCACCCTGGACTATACAACTCCAGCCACACCTCCAACCAGGAAGCCCAGCCACACCACCCATACCTAGGTAGCTGGGAACGCTTGATTCCAATGTCCATGGCAAAACCAGCGCGTGCCTTAGCAACCGCGACGACATCAACCCCACTACCACGATCGCAAGCCCACACCACCTGTGCGATCGTCTTCCAGATGCCGAGCATCACCACAGAGAGCGCGTAGTGCCAAGGGCAGTGGAACTCCCTTTAATTGCAGTGGCAACAGTAGCCGTCGCTCCACCACCAACTTCCCCACCGGTCGCTGAGAAGACCACACCGAGGATTCTCCGGTCTGTCCAGGTGATCCAGCTTCCATCACTAAGGGAAACACTGACACCGAGTAACTACGTGGCCACACAGCAACCGCTGCCATCTTAACACTTATGCGAGCTCCGATGCCGCTCCTCTGGACAACCGCAGCTGCCCAGATGTGACGAGTTATCGTGGCCGCGTGAACTAAATAATTCCGGACTTAGTATTAGTGCCCTGCAAAAAGACGCAATTAATGTTACATGACCCCATGAACGCTCCAGTGCGCCATAAACAACAACCCATACAATCCACCTCCGCCTGACGACACGCAGTCACCACCCAGGAACGTGTCGTGATGCCGCCCCGATCAGCTCTGTGTACACATAGAAAACAATCCAAATTACGAAAGCGTTGGACCCATCACCGCCCACAACACCAGCCCAGAACACACCACCTGCAACCACTCGTCTGCATGCGAGGACATATGCAGTGGCGCCCAGCAAACAGAATAGACAGCAACATCAAACCAGAACACCTCCAGCTCCAGCCGCCCCGTGCCCGCCCCGGCGTCCAATGCACCACCCGCCCCAAGGACTGGAGAGACAAACCGCACGTCTTGGTTCCCGCCGTGCCAGTGCACGCCATGATGTCAACTCATCCCCGGCCGGACCAAACATGACTGCTCCTAGGATGCGGCCACTCCATTCATCTCCTCATACCTCACCCTCGGAAAGATCTCCAAGGACCAGTGTCCCGAACAGCATCCCAAGACCCATGCATCCAGCGATGCCGAGATCCGGTGTCGAGATAACCGAATCCCCTCGCGCCACAACTGCGGGAGGATCTCTCCAAGGACCAGTATCCTGACCAGCGTCAAGAGCAGTTAGTGCTGCCTCCCCAAGACGCCCAATAGCAGTTCCCAGTAGAACTTGTATCCGGTGTGGGAAGACCTAATCCCCTCACACTTTAACCTAGGAAGGATTCACCCTCGTGATGACATACCCACGACTTCAACTGGCAGCCATCACATGTACATACTTTCAACGCACTTCAAAATTCTCTCGTTTTCCGGGGCCGTTTGTTATCGGCGCTTAGTTTATCTACGCGTCTTAACAAATGCGTAATTATCTTAATTTCCATGAGCTAATCATTGCTCCTTTTCAATATTAACATAAATTCCGCATTTTTGAAATTTCAAACGGGATAATTTTCGAAGAAGTACAGCTGCCAGTAACAAAACAGTGAAGGGATAAGCCTCCACCGCTGTGATCTTCGCATTGAGGACAAACCTAAGACTATTTTCGCAGAACTATCAGTGGAAACGTACGGCAACACAATAGGCTGCTGATCCGCCCCCAGCTGCCTGCGTACGTGCAGAAATCGTTTCGACCCAAATTGTTTCGAGAAATGCATTTTTCCGGCTCTAATACGTGCACCGACCTCGATGCTCCCGTCACACCTTACCACCACCACCACCACCACCACCCGCAACCCGGAGAAGAGTAGGTCGTGGGCCCCTTAAAAGGCCATGGAGCGCTCCCCAGAAAATCAGTCCGAATTCAAAAATCATTAGACTCAGAAGTCAGAATTCAACATCCTATTCGATTGGTCACAACAGTCGACGCAGACCCCCTTCCCCGACGCCGCCGCAGCCGCCGACGTCACCATAGCCACCGATCTAACGACACCACGCAGGCGTCACTGCCGTTACCGCCGCTGCCGTCGCGCCTTTGCCGCCGCTTCCGACGCCGTCGCTGCCATTGTCGCTGCAGTCGTTGCCGTTGCCGTTGCCGCCGGTTATCCATCCGCGATTTCGTCGGCCTCTCTTGCCTCTCGCGAACTTTAAGTATGGTGCTAGTGACTATACTTTTTTGTGACTGTTTCTTTTTGTGACATTACTTTCTTGACTTTTTTTTATGTGTATATATTTTTGAACATTGAACATTTTTCTGTAAACTTTCTGTGTGTAAATATCAGCGCCTATCAAATTTTTTATACCTGTGCCCCATCCTGGTGTTCTTGTACTGTTTCATAGCGACCCAACTCCATAAGCTAGCTGGAGGTCAACGAGGGCGGTTTTTGTTTTCACCCCGCGCTGCGCTTCTACTTCAAGAATTCGTAATAACAAAAACATCAACTAGATCGAAGGCTATCACGTACAGTATAAATTCAAGAGAAATTAACTAGGAAATTCGTATATTTTCTAATATTGTAAATACGTGTCTATTTACATATCAAGAAAATATTATTATCATTGGTTTCCCTGGTGAGAGATCTTTCTATTCCTCCGACTGGTTTAATTTCCCTTTCCAAAATCAATGATTTCTTGATGCTGTCGTTCCTTCATCAATTGTTGTCCCTCTTGCATTCCATCTTCATCATCCATCACGCTAGAAAAATAAGAAGAAGAAACAGAAACAACAAGAGAAAAGGTAACGCGTTTATGAGAACGGGGAAAGAAGTAAATTTTAAAATTTCGGTGCACAAGCTCCTGCGACACTTCATCCACATGAATGTTGGTTCCACGGTGATCATAAGCAAAGATCATTTGTTTGACCTTCGATTGAGCTCGACGATTTTTTTTTCGGTCGTGGGGATGACTGGCCTCTCCACTTTGACTATGATTTCAACTCTGGTTCAAAGTCTCTACCTCGCGTTTCATTAATACCGATGATTCGATGCAAGATACCTTGACCTTCAACGTCCAAGCAAGGTCGCAGTGTCCAAGCGTTTGTGATTCTGTTCAGCACTCAAGCCCAACGCGCAGAAATTTTTCTCTTGTTCAAATCATTTGTCAAAATTCGCAATACGGACGTTGTAGAATGCCCTGTGGCTTCAGAAATTTCCTCACATTTCGACCGAGGATCTTTTCCAAGAGCAACTCTCGCCAGTTTCACACTTCGTGCATCGTTGATGTTTTCGTCCTTTCTGGTCTTGGGTCGTCGTGTATCGAAATTATTAGCCCAACTAGAAACTGTCGGGTCGGGTTTTTGCCTCGTAGTTTCGATTTTAACGTACGATCTTTGATCCTAAACAGCCACAGTTTCTGAGACCCGTGCAGTCTCCATTTCTTACTTGCGGTATTAAAAATAAATCACGCTAACAATAAAACACAAACTATTACTTCTTCCTCAAGCCTTCAACTGACATAACAATCACTATCCATTGAAATGACCCTCGTATATTATTTAATAGCTATTAATATAAAGAAAAAGGTGCACATAAATGATACAAAAATGTACTCCCGTAAAAAAAATCTAAACCCTTCTTTATCCTCCATGTAATAATTGCTATATTTCGTTCTTTGTGGTATTCGCTAATTGCTTCTACATTTTCCGCACATTTCGGTCATTCGGGCTACCTTTGAGGTAGCTGGATGCCTTAAAGAGTCAATCCGCAAAATCACTTAAGAGCTGAAAATAGCTGGGATTTTTCTATGGATGTTTAGGAGAATTTATTAGGTAATTGAGCGCAAGGAAAGAAGAAGAGGAGAAGAGGTAAGGCCGCCTCGTAAAAGATCAGCGGGGGTCGATTGTTGTTAGTATGCAAAGAGACGCCGCCGCCGAATGCCGCGACGGAGAGTCTCTTCAACTCTTACTCTTCTTCTTCTTTCTTGGCGGCTTCAAGAAATCGGTGCCGTGATTTTTTGAAAACGTTGCCACAAGCGTAATTTAATTACACTATAATTCGTTACTGAAACATCGGATGATGAATATTATGGTTACAGTATATAAATAATTGACATCAATTAAATTAAAAAACGTCAGTAGTGGCATTTTAAAAAATAAATGTTTATTTTGTTATTAACCCAAAATGCAAAAATCACATTTTTTTAAATTATGATTTTGATTTTTGAAATTGCACAACGGCCAAACTCGGTTTTTGATTTTGATGATTCTAACGTCTAAATATATGTGGCAAATGTTGTGCAATTTAAAAAACAGGTTAATAACTATTTTCGTGAAATGAATGCAATACGCCAAAATTGTACGTTTTCAAAGGCCGAAGATTTAAAATTGTAAAATTGTTTTTTTTTAATTACACAACTGCTGAATGCGTTGTATCAAAATATGGCAAATTTAGTGTTATTTACGGATTACGAAATTTCTCGTGATGTAAAAATCGCACTTTTTTAAAGGTCGAATATTTCAAATTCGCAATTTTGATTTTTTAAATTGCCCAGCTGTCAGATTCGTAGTCTGATTTTGATGTTTCCGAGGTCAAAATTTTGGAAATTTAATGCAATTTAAAAACTGGCTACGAAATGTTTACGTAAAATCAACGCAAAATATAAACATTGCATGTTTTCAAAGAACAAATATTTAAAATTTGGTTTTTTAAATCGCGTTGTCCGATTTTGATGATTCTAACGTCAAAATGTGCCAATTTTGGTGTTATTTCAAACCGGATTGCGAGCAATGGAAATTAGAAACTTTCTGGATCCGCTCAGGATTGCCACGCTAAAGTCTGCAATCGCATTCTTGGTCAGTGTTGGCGAGGTGGGGGGAGTAAATAATGGTACCAATAATTTTGAAACACCGAAAGATAGTTAACAGAAACACTTAACAGTTGGCCGTGGTTTTGGTTCTCATTTTTAAAAGCCTTACAATGTTTGCGCCACTGACAAGCGACCGCTTTCTATTCAAGCGACATCTACATCTCTATAATTGTTTTTATTTTTTTTTTTCGCGCCAGCGAAATTATGAGGAATACAATTTTTCATAAATTTACACCAATTTTGCATGAAATATCGCAAACACTATTCACGAAATGTAACGTAATTTTTCACCAAATCATTCGTGAATTAATATTAAGTAATTTTGAGAAGTTTCGGGTAGGTAGAAATTGTTTTTATATTTTTTTCTGCTTTAACAAAAATGATTACAATTTTTTTTTTAATTTACTTCGTTTTTGCATGAAATATCGGCAACGCTACTGACGAAATGTATCGTAATTTTTCACCAAATCATTCGTGAATTAATATTGAGTAATTTTGAGAAGTTTTAGGTAGATAGCAATTGTTTTTATATTTTTTTCGCTTTAACAAAAATGATTACATTTTTTTTTAATAAATTTACATCGTTTTTGCATGAAATATCGCAAACGCTACTGACGAAATGTAACGTAATTTTTCACCAAATTATTCGTGAATGAATATTGAGCAATTTTGAGAAGTTTTAGGTAGATAGCAATTGTTTTTATATTTTTTTCGCTTTAACAAAAATGATTACAATTTTTTCAATAAATTTACATCGTTTTCACATGAAATATCGCAAACGCTACTGACGAAATGTAACGTAATTTTTCACCAAATCATTCGTGAATTAATATTGAGTAATTTTGAAAAGTTTCAGGTGGATAGCAATTGTTTTTATATTTTTTTTCGCTTTAACAAAAATGATTACAATTTTTTTAAATAAATTTACATCGTTTTTGCATGAAATATCGGCAACGCTACTGACGAAATGTAACGTAATTTTTCACCAAATCATTCGTGAATTAATATTGAGTAATTTTGAAAAGTTTCAGGTGGATAGCAATTGTTTTTATATTTCTTTTTCGCTTTAACAAAAATGATTACAATTTTTTTAAATAAATTTACATCGCTACTGACGAAATGTAACGTAGTTTTTCACCAAATCATTCGTGAATTAATATTGAGTAATTTTGAAAAGTTTTAGGTAGATAGCAATTGTTTTTATATTTTTTTCGCTTTAACAAAAACGATTACATTTTTTTTAAATAAATTTACATCATTTTTGCATGAAATATCGGCAACGCTACTGACGAAATGTAACGTAATTTTTCACCAAATCATTCGTGAATTAATATTGAGTAATTTTGAGAAGTTTCAGGTGGATAGCAATTGTTTTTATATTTTTTTTGCTTTAACAAAAATGATTACAATTTTTTTTAAATTTACATCGTTTTTGCATGAAATATCGCAAACGCTACTGACGAAATGTAACGTAATTTTTCACCAAATCATTCGTGAATTAATATTGAGTAATTTTGAGAAGTTTCAGGTGGATAGCAATTGTTTTTATATTTTTTTTCCTTTAACAAAAATGATTACAATTTTTTTAATAAATTTACATCGTTTTTGCATGAAATATCGGCAACGCTACTGACGAAATGTAACGTAATTTTTCACCAAATCATTCGTGAATTAATATTGAGTAATTTTGAGAAGTTTCAGGTGGATAGCAATTATTTTTATATTTTTTTCGCTTTAGCAAAAATGATTACAATTTTTTTAAATAAATTAACAACGTTTTTGCATGAAATATCGGCAACGCTACTGACGAAATGTAACGTAATTTTTCACCAAATCATTCGTGAATTAATATTGAGTAATTTTGAAAAGTTTCAGGTGGATAGCAATTGTTTTTATATTTTTTTTCGCTTTAACAAAAATGATTACAATTTTTTTAAATAAATTTACATCGTTTTTGCATGAAATATCGGCAACGCTACTGACGAAATGTAACGTAATTTTTCACCAAATCATTCGTGAATTAATATTGAGTAATTTTGAGAAGTTTCAGGTGGATAGCAATTATTTTTATATTTTTTTCGCTTTAGCAAAAATGATTACAATTTTTTTAAATAAATTTACAACGTTTTTGCATGAAATATCGGCAACGCTACTGACGAAATGTAACGTAATTTTTCACCAAATCATTCGTGAATTAATATTGAGTAATTTTGAAAAGTTTCAGGTGGATAGCAATTGTTTTTATATTTTTTTTCGCTTTAACAAAAATGATTACAATTTTTTTAAATAAATTTACATCGTTTTTGCATGAAATATCGGCAACGCTACTGACGAAATGTAACGTAATTTTTCACCAAATCATTCGTGAATTAATATTGAGTAATTTTGAAAAGTTTTAGGTGGATAGCAATTGTTTTTATATTTTTTTTCGCTTTAACAAAAATGATTACAATTTTTTTAAATAAATTTACATCGCTACTGACGAAATGTAACGTAGTTTTTCACCAAATCATTCGTGAATTAATATTGAGTAATTTTGAAAAGTTTTATGTAGATAGCAATTGTTTTTATATTTCTTTCGCTTTAACAAAAACGATTACATTTTTTTTAAATAAATTTGCATCGTTTTTGCATGAAATATCGGCAACGCTACTGACGAAATGTAACGTAATTTTTCACCAAATCATTCGTGAATTAATATTGAGTAATTTTGAGAAGTTTCAGGTGGATAGCAATTGTTTTTATATTGTTTTCAAGTCAACATATTGATTACATTTTTTTTCATAAATTTACGTGTTGAATTAACCGATAGAAAATCAGTTGCCCTGTAGGATTTTTTTTTAATTCGACTAAACTTATTTTTCGTATCTTCGTTAGCGGAAGTCTTACATTTTGTTTATAGACAAATAGTGTTCAGAATGAGCTCTTAGACTTGAAAAAAGAAAAGAGAAATTTTTTGAAGAATTTTTTTTTTAAATCATCATTTAGGCATTTCCATTCGTTATTATTAAACAAATAAATCCGTGCTACTCTTTAGAATATATTTACGAAGGTGAATTCAAAATTTCACTTTTAAGCCTTTATCCGTTTGTGAATAATGTTTTAAATGAATTTAGAGGTACGCTCCGGGAGCCTTAAGCACTATCTACGACTAAAGTCATTTTACGTATCTCCCGAAAGTCTGACAAATATTTTTTACAGGCAAATAGTGTTCAGACTAAAAAATTAATAAAATCTTTTAAAGAAAAAAATGCTTAATATTTATTTAGGGGTTTCCGGTCGATTTAAGCACTATTTGGGACTAGTTATTTTGCGTATCTCCGTTCCCGGAAGTCCCACAATTTTTTTTATAGACAAATTGTGTTCAGAATTAGACTTGAAAAAAGATTTAAAAAAATTTTTTAAGAATTTTTTTTGTCATTATTTAGGCATTTCATTTAAGCACTATCTACGACAAATAGTGTTTAAAATGAGTTTTTAGACTTTTTTTGAAGAAATTAAAAAAAATAAGTTTTTTATATTTTTAATGTTTTGTTCTTTCTTTTATGACATTAAGGATAAGTTAACCCTTTGCACTCGTATTTATTAGTGATAAAACGTATTTTGGCGACATAAGAGTGCAATGGGTTAATAAAAATCAACGCATGGGTCATTTAAAAAGCCTTCGTGGGTCCGTTTGTGACTCGCGGGGACTAAAGAGTGATTTGAGTGTCTATTCTTGCTCATTTTAACATCAATATCTCCTTATTTTATAAAAAAACATACTTTTCTAACAGTGTTTTTCTTTTATAGATTCTCCGTACAGAACGGCAATTAGCGGAGCGGTCTTAAAAATGCAAGAGGACGGAAAGCTGCATAAATTGAAAGAAAAATGGTGGAGGAAAATGCACGGAGGCGGAAAATGCTCGGTAATGTAATATCCATAACGCGTCTCATCATAACACTGCAATTTGCAATTTTCTTTGCGGATGCAATTAGGTCGTCTCCAGTAAATACTCACATTCCGTCCATTAATCTCACTCAGGAACGCCAAATAATCACCTCGTAAATCTCTATTGTGCTCGAGAAAATTTTAATATTTTATTCAGATTAAATATTACTTTTACCTTTACCGTTGCAGAATTGGAATTTACAAAATAATTAAAAAAGGGAAATTAAAAAGTTAGAGTAATAATGTGGCTTAATTTCTAGAACAATATTGAAATGCTATGGGTGCTAGCTATTATTTATTCGTATGTTACAAAAATATTAAATAATATGCAAAAGAATATTAAAATTTTGTTCGTTTCTAGAAAAGATGTTCATTTAATAAATGTTCATCCACTCATGCATTCAGATGATGACGAATTTTCAAGGTCATTTTTACAATTGAGTTTTCTACTCAAAGCCATTACATTTGCAACCGGAAATTTGTAAATATCACACGTATATTGTTTGTTTAATAACTCTAGTTTCAGGGTAATAATCACTAAAAAGAAATTAATTTTTTTTTCAGTTTCTTATTTTATTTTGTAAGGCCTACAATAGGTTTATTGCCGTAAACCATTACATCTCCAACAGGAAACATATTGTTTTCATATCTCACGTGGGTGTGATATAATAATCGATGTAATAATCACTATAATAATCGAAATATAAAATTGGTTTTCCAATTAAAAAACATAATTCTTGTGTCTGATGAAAGAGGACGTATTAGCCTACTGAACCTACTAATTTATTTTAATATAATAACTTTATTTACTGTGTTAACTTTAATGAAAAAAATAAGCCTATTATTGGGCACATTTTTTTCAATATCAATCTTGTTATAAAAAATACTCTGAGGGGAAATTGGATAAAAAAATCGAATATACTTAACCATTTAGCTTCAATTTATGTTAACAAATCACATGCATTTATATATAGTTTTCTGATACTCCCAATGCTCTTAATCGACTTAGTCCATTATCGTATCTCGGTTATCCCCATCACTAGTTGCAATCATAATCACTAAAGAAAAATTAAATTATTTTTTTCTGACAGTTAGCTACCTCAATTGAGAATGAATTAGTAGATCTTCGATACGGAAATTAAATTTCGGCTTTCCTAGAATGTTGGATTGTATAGCCGGTAATACTGTAATTCGAGCATACAAATGAGCTGTCAAGGAATTCCATAAACTTCATCTGGCCCTAGCCCAGACCCCCTCCTATCACCGGTAACGAATTCCAATTATCCAGTCGGTGGGTTTGTCATAAATAATGTAAAATTTATGACGGACAATTTAATGCCATTTAAAAGCGCCCCCTATAGACGACACGGGGGAGGACGGCCTCTCACTTGTTAGGACACATTCCATTGTGACGGCGAGCGCAAGGTGCAAAATGATCTATTGTATTTGACGTATGTTTGCAAAATGTTTCAATTCCCAAATGATGAGAGAGGACCGGGGAAGACGTGACAGAGCGTGGGGGGGCCTCGCCGACACCACCTTTATTCCTTTTTCGGCATCGTTAAACCAACACCGACGTCGGCCTTTTCAGATAAATATCTGTATTGTCCCGTCTAAATATTCAATTGTGTTCTGTCTGTGCGTCCACTTTATCCGAATTCCTACGGACGTGGGTGGACGAAATTCGACGAATCGAAAAAATGTCTGTGGTACGAGCAGCAGTTTTGTTATCACTCGTATAAAGACATAACATTGTTGACGTAGGGCTACCACCTGTTAGGTAAAACCTTGTAAATATAATTGATTCAGATTTCTAAAACCTTGAAATTGATTTTAATTTCTTTCTGCTGATTGTATAGCTTCTATTGTTGACGGAAGTAACGAAAAATTAAAACGTTTTTGTTTATATAATTCTGGGAAAAATAATTACTCCGCACGCTTCTTCACGTCAATATTTTTTATGCATTTTTTTCCTGATGAAAAACGATGGAAAAAATGTCCAAAATCGTGAAACGTTGAAATAATGAAAAAAGTTTCTGGGAAAATAATTACTCTTCTTCACGTCATTAAGAACCGTCATGAATTTTTTTAATCTTTCTGAGACTCAACATTTTGTATGCATTTTTTCCTGAATAATTCTATGGAAAAAATGGCCAAAATCGTGAAACGTGAAATAATGAAAATAATGAAAAAAAAACTGTCTGGGAAAAATTATTACTCTGCACGCTTCTTCACGTTATTAAGAACCGTCATGAATTTGTTTTTTAACTTTCTGTGACCCAACACTTTTTTAATGGATTTTTTTCCTGAAATGGAAAAATGGCCAAAATCGTGAAACGTCGAAATAATGAAAGGAAAAAAATTCTGGGAAAAATCATTACTTTACACGCTTCTTCACACCATTAAGAACCGTCATAAATCTTTTCAAAATTTTCTGAGACTCAACATTGTTCTTATGCATTTTTTCCTAAATAATTCTATGGAAAAAATGGCCAAAATCGTAAAAAGTTAAAATAATTAAAAAAAAACATTTCTGATAAAAATAATTACTCTGCACGTTCTACACGTCATTAAGAACCGTCATGAATTTTTTCAAATCTCTCTGACCCAACATTTTTTTTATGCATTTTTTTTTTCCTGAATATGAAAAAAATATCCAAAATCATGAAACGTAGAAATAATGAAAAAAAAAAATTCTGGGAAAAATAATTACTTTACACGCTTCTTCACGTCATTAAGAACCGTCATGAATTTTTTCAAATGTTTCTGAGACTCGACATTTTTTTTCCTAAATATAGAAAAAAATTTGGGAAAAATAATTACTCTGCACGCTTCTTCACGCCATTAAGAAGAACCTTCATGAATTTTTCAAATCTTTCTGAGACTCAACATTTTTTATGCATTTTTTCCTGAATAATTCTATGAAAAAAATGGCCAAAATCGTGAAACGTTGAAATAATGAAGAAAAAAAAAATTCTGGGAAAAATAATTACTCTGCACGCTTCTTCACGTTATTAAGAACCGTCATGAATTTTTTTAAATCTTTCTGAGACCCAACATTTTTTTTTCCCGAAATGGAAAAATGTCCAAAATCGTGGAACGTCGAAATAATGAAAGGAAAAAAAATCTGGAAAAAATAATTACTGTACACGCTTCTTCACATCATTAAGAACCGTCATAAATCTTTTCAAAATTTTCTGAGACTCAACATTGTTCTTATGCATTTTTTCCTAAATAATTCTATGGAAAAAATGGCCAAAATCGTAAAACGTTAAAATAATGAAAAAAAAAACATTTCTGGTAAAAATAATTACTCTGCACGCTTCTTCACGTCACTAAGAACCGTCAAGAATTTTTTCAAATCTTTCTGAGACTCGACATTTTTTTTATGCATTTTTTTCCTGAAAAATGGCCAAAATCGTAAAACGTAGAAATAATGAAAAAAAAATTCTGGGAAAAATAATTACTTTACACGCTTCTTCAA
Source organism: Ocypus olens (assembly GCA_910593695.2). Lineage (NCBI taxonomy): Eukaryota > Metazoa > Arthropoda > Insecta > Coleoptera > Staphylinidae > Ocypus > Ocypus olens. Next base: position 25,447,478 of record OU343065.1, on the reverse strand, counting down.
GTCATTAAGAACCGTCATGAATGTTTTCAAATCTTTCTGAGACTCGGCATTTTTTTCCTGAATATAGAAAAAATTTTGGGAAAAATAATTACTCTGCACGCTTCTTCACGTCATTAAGAAGAACCTTCATGAATTTTTCAAATCTTTCTGAGACTCAACATATTTTTAATACATTTTTTCCTAAAATGGAAACTGGCCAAAATCGTGAAACGTTGAAATCATAAAAAAAATTCTGGGAAAAGTTATTACTCCACACGCCTTTACACGCCATTAAGAAGCGTCATTAATTTTTTGAAATCTTTCTGAGACTAACATTTTTTTCATGCATTTTATTCCTGAATAACTATGGAAAAAATGGCAAAAATCGTGAAATGTTGAAATAATGAAAAAAAAATATTCTGGGAAAAATAATTAGTCTGCACGTTTCATCACGTCATTAAGAACTGTCATGATTTTTTTTAAATCTTTCTGAGACTTAACTTTTTTTTCCTGAATAATACGGTGGAAAAAATGGCAAAAATCGTGAAAGGTTGAAATAATGAAAAAAAAAAGAAATTCTGGGAAAAATAATTACTCTGCACGATTCTACACGTCATTAAGAACCGTCATGAATTTTTTCAAATCTATTTGAGACCCAACATTTTTTCTATGCAATTCTTTCCTGAACATGGAAAAAATGGCCAAAATCGTGAAACGTTGAGATAATAAAAAAAAATATTCTGGACAAAATTATTATTCTACACGCTTTTTTACGTCATTAAGACCCGTCATGAATTTTTTAAATCTCTCTGAGACCCAACATTTTTTTTATGCATTTTTTTCCTGAATATGGAAAAAATGGCTAAAATCGTGAAACGTTGAAATAATGAAGAAGAAAAAATTCTGGGAAAAATAATTACTCTGCACGCTTCTTCGCGTCATTAAGATCCGTTATGAATTTTTCAAATCTTTCTCAGACTCAACATTTTTTCCTGAATAATACCATGGGACTTTACTCAAGAACAAAGTTTTTTAATTAATTTTTCTCAATGGATTATTATCAGCATAAAATTCTGCAAAAGTACCAACTTTAAACATACCCTCTAATCTCCTCTAATAAGCGAGATTCACATGGTGAGTCTCAAATTTGACACACCCTGTATACTTATTTTGGGTTAAAATTCACCTTGCATCTAGTTCGTCATATATGTCCCAATGGAAGTTATACATATATTACAAAACGTATTTACAAATTTTGAAGATAACTAAGAAATATTTTGTTAATCATAAACCGTTGGATTTTCGAAAAACATTTATTTGTCATTTTTGTTCTAAAATTACGAAAGGATCAAATTTATACGAATTTCTGCAACAACTTTTAACCAAATTTCCAAATAATTGATAAATATGAAAGAATCAAATAGGAGAAAGTTGCGTGACGACCATCATTAATATTTTGAATTATTTATGAAAACGGTCACGTTTGTTGCTATGAGATTACGTTGGCGTTGAAAGTTTCCTGTGCACAGATGGATATTGCATTTTTGCAAAAGACAAGGAGAAAAACTTAATGTCCTGAGGTAATCGGGTGTTGCAGGCCATGAAGAGAACCGGAGACGAATCAGCAGCCGAACTGGGAATTGATAATGTGGGCGGCGTGTTTGTGGTGCTCGTCGGGGGAATTGCGATTGCCTTTTTAATTGCGATATCAGAGTTCACGTGGAATGTGCGGAAAATTGCTGTCAAACGGCACGTAAGTTTTATGTTTTAAAATCCACCATTTGTGCTTTAGTTGTACAGGAAAATACACATAAAATCATTCATTCAGTCTAATAACCAAAACTAATGTTTTAATACAATTTTGATTTTTTTTTTAAGAGCGTCGACCTCCCTAAGAAATCTTAAGTTGCCCTCCTGAATTGATTCACAATCATATTTAAACAAATAGAGTTAATAAGTGCATGTTCTGCCAACTCACATTATCTTATGGTTCTCTTTCAAGTCTCTACAAAGAGTGTATGTGTGAAATAATTTGAATATATATTCCAATTCCAACGAACATTCAAAAGGACCGCAGGATCAAAGAAGTCATTGCTTGAGATGTGTCAATAAACAATGGATTCCCTTTGTAAAGGAAAAATTGCGTTACACAGACCACTAAACAATATTTGACGCATCGGTGCGTAGACCCACTTTCTTGCCATTCGTTTAACGTTTAATAAAATTACGGAAATATTTATTCAATCCTTAAATTTTAAAATTTTTTTGTTGAATTAATCCATTCGTCTAATCTATTCGTAATTTAATTTAAACATAATGGTTGCGACCGTTATTATGTGGTAGTCCATTTTCAGTTAATTTTTTGTTCTGTTGTCCTCGGCACGAAGGCGCACAGCGAGTGGAGGCTTGTCTCTCTTTTTTAGTTTTCAAATTAAATTTTAAATATTTCTCAAGAAATATCAAACCAATATTTTTTCAAGTCTAAGAGCTCATACTGAACACTATTAGTCTAAAAAAATTTAGTAGAACTTCCGGGAACGAAGATACGCAAATAGTGCTTAAATCGATTGAAAATAATGATTTTAAAAAATTCTTCAAAAACAGCAGTACTATTAATAACATGCAAATTTCTTGGCGTGGCATTAACCAGGGAAGTAGTTGTTTCAATACATTATTAGTTTTTAGTCTTTGTAAGATTTAATTTTATGAACAGGTTACAAATTTGTACATATTTTGACTTTATTTAATTTATGAATTAAAAATTATAAATGGGAAAAACATGAAAATCTTCCTGTATATATTGAAATACACTTGGTATTCTGTTGAATACTTTTCAATTTCCAGATGCCGGTGCGAGAGGTCTTCAGGGAGGAATGGTGTTTCGCCGTGCGGTTCGGCGTGGAAAAGAAATCCGTGAAAAGGGCTCTGACGGAATCAACGAGCACCTCAACGGGTGAAGAAAACAATCGCCCTTAACCTTAGGAGCTTAACGACCGGCTGCAGATTTAATGCGATTACACCGGGCGGGGCGTAATAACGAATATTTCTTTTCGGAAAAATTGCAAACCTCCCGGCTTGGGATTTACGGGGATCCGCTGAAATTCGAACCAACAATGGATCGTGTAATCTGCATTAAAGTGTGGATGATGCCTTTATAAGCACGCCATAAATTAAGGTGGACAAGTATAGACAAGAAACGGGCACCGCCACTGGCCACACACCGTCTCACCACCCACGCCCAGACAGCAACAGGGGGGCGACTAACCCCACTTAGTCCGGATTAGAATAGATAAGTGAAACGTTGTCAAAGTCAAGACTCATCTCGGTTTGCGGTGTCTTTCATCTGTCTTCTATTGAAAATTTAGTCGGTGCTAATGCTTTATACAATTACGCTTACCTGGTAATGCTTTATTTGCTTGTTACACGAAGGACTTACATTTTAATTAGGAATTCGAGCTTTACAGTCAATACAAAGGCGTTTGAAATGTCTAACCCCAGAATCCTCTCTTGTGAGGAAAGTAAATTCATGTCTGCATTAATATATTTTCTTTCCTTACAAGTGACGCAAATGTCTACTTACCTTTCTAAATTGAGTGGCGAAAATGTCATTTTCGACGGTTGCTTTGAATTTTTTTTTTTTGCTGAAATCATCCGGCAGTGACGGTTCGCGATGTTTTTTCTGGTACGTCCGAGGAACAAGAGGTGGTAATACAGATAGGTGCGGTCACGCAGCCAGCCGTCTCTGCAACTGACCCTACCTATCTGTATTACCACCTCTTGTTCCTCGGCCGTACCAGAAAAAAACCCGCGAACCGTCACTGCGTAAGTGTATGTAAAGGACTGCGTTTTAAGATTCAAAAATCAAGTAATCAAAATATATACACAGGCACCTTTACTTTACCTCGTTTACAATTTGAATGTAATAGTACTACACGTGTATTTTTGGTTGTCCACTATTAAACATATTTTAATTGAAATTTAATTACTGCGTAGCCGTTTGAAAATATGTGTTTTTCTTTCCACTTATGGTATGTGGTAAAATATCGTTAAGCTATTTAGCCCCGGCCGCAAGATTTCCTTACTACGAATTCCCTCGACTATTTTATTAAACAATTGCGATAAAGTAAAATAAAAATAATACAAAACATGAATGTTAATATATCACGATTGTAATCCCTATAAATTTAAAAGTCAACATTTGCTCGATTTCGACCATGAACAAAAACTAGTTATAATAATGGAAAAAATATTCGCGTGGCATTCATCATGGGGTGGTTCGAGAGCGGTGCCCAGTCGGAGGTCTTCGGTCTCTTTGGTCTTGAAGGCACATGTCACAGCGACAGCATCCTCATTTTTCATAGTCTTCGTGGCAAAGGACCGTCGCCGCAATATAAATATTGTGAGGGTTTGGGCGGTCGGCCGATTAGCGATCTGATAGATGGCACCCAAGCCATCCGACCGCTGACTATCAAAATTTTATCTAATATTAATTATTATTAATAACAACCGTGCCTTCGGTAACTGGTTTCGTGCGGTAGCCCCGATTCCGATAGATACTCTTCGTTGACCAGCGCGCGATTAATTAGTGGCCGCGATGGAAAATCATCTATCAACGTGCACCACCTGAATTTTTCTAATTAAAAATTCTTTAGAAATCGATGGCGTTTTCACTAAATCATTAATTAACAAGATTTTCGTGTGTGGTGGAAATTAACATACACTGTGTACATAAAGTAAGGAATAAATTCGATTAAAATTCAGGGCATTTTCTTTCAGAAAAATGCTGTCCCAAAATTGAGATATGACCCCTAAGTTAAAATTTTCAAATGTGAACCCCCATTTTTTGTTGCATTAATGGATTCCACGTAAAATTCTGAGTATTTTTTATGTAGCATACCCTATATCAATATTCAGCTGTTTTCGAAGAAATGGCGTTTAAAAAAGTACTACTACTATTTTATTTCTTGTAAAAGATAACATGGAATTAACAAGGAAAAATCATTTCATTAAGTAAATCATGATTTTTGCTTATTAATTCCAATGTTTTGATGAAACCATGTTATCTTTTACCAGAAATAAAATAGTAGTAGTACTTTTCTAAACGCCATTTCTTCGAAAACAGCTGAATATCAACATAGGGTATGCTACATGAAAAATACTCAGAATTTTACGTAGAATCCATAAATGCAACAAAAAATGGGGGTTTTAACCTAGTGGTCGTATCTCAATTTTGGAACACCCTGTACGTTTGAATTTTATCTCAAAAATAGCGCGTTAAAAAATAATAATACACGTGTCCGAGCATTTTTCAAAAAGAAAATGCCCTGAATTTTAATCGAATTAATTCCTTACTTTATGTACACAGTGTATATTGAATTGAATTGAAAAATTATGGTTAAAAAAATCCATCCTCTTTAACAAGTATTGCATAGGAGGTGACAAGTTGTATACAATTTCCACACAAAATTAGGTCTCTCATAAATACTTAGTTCGGAATTGCTACTTGTGGAAGATGAAGCCATTGGGACCTTCTAGTACGCAATGTATATACAGCCTGCTGCTTCAGATGATCGGCTCGATCACTTTGAAACGACATTCGCTCCCCCGATGGTCTAATGTAAAATCAACGAGGATCTCTAAGATAATGCAATTCTGTTCCTCAGGCACAGAAGCTTTTTTTATTCCAGTTAAAAATGGCAAAACTAGTCCCTCCAATTTACGGATGATAAACGAGGGTTTACATGCCGAAATTAATAACTCAAGAGTAAGAAAGACATTTAAGACTTTATGTTCTTGTGATTCACTTATTTTTATTGGTGAAATTATCGGCGCATGGGCAACAGATTGGATTGTGGGTTAGGGCCCACCCACCACCCACCGTATCAACTTTATTTTAACCTTCAATTCCTGTTGGGTTAAAGGAATTTCTTTGACAAATAATTGGAGAAGGTGAAAAATTACAAAACGCGTTTTTGTAGTTAGAATCGAAGTGGAACGAGAGGTGGGTGGGTGAGCGGTGTCCCACCCTCCAATTTACGGATGATAAACAAGAGTTTTCATGCTGAAATTAATTAATAACTCAAAAGTAAGAAATACATTTAAGACTTTATATTCTTGTGATTCATTTATTTATTGGTGGAAATATCGGAGAGTGGACAACAGTTTGGATTGTAGGATAGAACCCACCCACCACCCGCCGCATCAACTTTATTTTAACCTACAAAACCTGTTGGGTTAAAGGAACTTCTTTGGCAAATAAAAAAATTACAACACGCGGTTTTGTAGTTAGAATCCAAGCGGAACGAGAGGTAGGTGGGTGGGCGGTGTCCCACCCTCCAATTTACGGATGATAAACAAGAGTTTACATGCCGAAATTAATTAATAACTCAAAAGTACAAAATGCATTTAAGACTTTATGTTCTTGTGATTCATTTATATATTGGTGGAAATATCGGAGAGTGGGCAACAGGTTGGATTGTAAAATAGCGCCCACCCACCACCCACCGTATCAACTTTATTTTAACCTACAATTCCTGTTGGGTTAAAGAAATTTCCTTGCCAAATAATTGGAAAAGCTGAAAAATTACAAAAAGCGTTTTTGTAGTTAGAATCGAAGTGGAACGAGAGGTGGGTGGGTGAGCGATGTCCCACCTTCCAATTTACAGATGATAAACAAGAGTTTTCATCCTGAAATTAATTAATAACTCAAACGTAAAAAATGCATTTAAGACTTTATGTTCTTGTGATTCATTTATTTATTGGTGGAAATATCGGAGAGTGGGCAACAGTTTGGATTGTAGAATAGGGCCCACCCACCACTCTCCGTATCAACTTTATTGTAACCTACAATTCCTGTTGGGTTAAAGGAATTTCTTTGACAAATAATTGGAAAAGGTGAAAAATTCCAAAACGCGTTTTTGTAGTTAGGATCCAAGCGGAACGAGAGGTAGGTGGGTGGGCGGTGTCCCATCCTCCAATTTACGGATGATAAACAAGAGTTTACATGCCGAAATTAATTAATAACTCAAAAGTAAGAAAGACATTTAAGACTTTATGTTATTGTGATTAATTTATTTATTGGTGGAAATATCGGAGAGTTGGCAACAGGTTGGATTATAGGATATGGCCCACCCACTATCCACTGTATCCACCTTATTTTAACCTACAAATTCTGTTGGGTTTAACGAATTTCTTTGACAAATAATTGGAAAAGTTAAAAGTTTACAAAACACGATTTTGTAGTTTAAATCCAAGTGAAACGAGGAGTAGGTGGGCGGGACCTGTCCCACCCTCCAATTTACGGATGATAAACAAGAGTTTACATGCCAAAATTAATTAATAACTCAAAAGTAAAAAAGACATTTATGAATTTATGTTTTTGTGATTCATTTATTTATTGGTGGAAATATCGGAGAGTGGGCAACAGGTTGGATTGTAGGATAGGGCCCACCCACCGCCCACCATATCAACTTTATTTTAACCTACAATTCCTGTCGGGTTAAAGGAATATCTTTGACAAATAATTGGAAATGTTGAAAGTTTACAAAACGCGATTTTGTAGTTTAAATTCAAGTGGAACGAGGGGTGGGTGGGTGTACCCTGTCCCACCTTCCAATTTACGGATGATAAACAAGAGTTTACATTCTAAAATTAATTAATAACTCAAGAGTAAGAAAGATATTTAAGACTTTATGTTCTTGTGATTGACTTATTTTTTTTGGTGGAAATATTGGGGCGTGGGCAACAGGTCCTATTGTAAGATAGGGACCACCCACCACCCGCCGTATCAACTTTATTTTAACCAACAAATCCCGTTGAGTTCAAGGAATTTCTTTGACAAATAATTGGAAAAGTTTAAAGTTTACAAAACGCGATTTCCCTGTCCCACCCTCCAATTTACGGATGATGAACAAGAGTTTACATGCCGAAATTAATTAATAGTTTAAGAGTAAGAAAGACAGTTAAGATTTTATGACTTTGTGATTCACTTATTTTTATTGGTAGAAATATCGGCGCTTGGGCAACAGGTTGGATTGTATTATAGGGCCCACCCACCACCCGCTGTATCAACTTTATTTTAGCCTACAAATCCTGTTGGGTTAAAGAAATTTCTTTGACAAATAATTGGAAAAGTTGAAAGTTTACAAAACGCGATTTTCTGGTTTAAATTCAAGTGGAATGAGAGGCGGATGGGTGGGCCCTGTTCCACCCTCCAATTTACGGATGATAAACAGGGGTTTACATCTCGCAATTAATTAATAACTCAATAGTAAGAAAGACATTTAAGACTTTATGTTCTTGTGATTCATTTGTTTATTGGTGGAAATATCGGAGAGTGGGCAACAGGTTGGATTGTAGAATAGGGCCCACCCACCACCCACCGTATCATCTTTATTTTAACCTACAAATCCTGTTGGGTTCAAGGAATTTCTTTGAGAAATAATTGGAGAAGTTGAAAGTTTAGAAAACACGATTTTGTAGTTTAAATCCAAGTGAGAGGTGGGCGGGTGGGCCCTATTCCATCCTTCAATTTACGGATGCTAAACAAGAGTTTACATGTCAAAATTTGTAATTAACTGAACATTAAGAAATACATTTAAGACTTTATGTTCTTGTGATTCACTTATTTATTGGTGGAAATATCAGCGCGTGGGCAACATGTTGGATTGTAGGATAGGGCCCACCCACAACCCGCCGTATCAACTTTATTTCAACCTACAAATCCTATTGGGTTAAAGGAATTTCTTTAACAAATAATTGGAAAAGTTTAAAGTTTACAAAACGTGATTTTGTAGTTTAAATCGAAGCAGAACGAGTAGGGAGGGGGGAAGAGAATGGTCCCTGTCCCACCCTCGAATTTACGGATTATGAACAAGAGTTTACATGCCGAAATTAATTAATAACACAAGAGTAAGAAAGACATGTTTTTGTAATTCACATATTTATTGGTGGAAATATCGGTGCGTGGATAACAGGTTGGATTGTAGGATAGGGCCCACCCACCACCCACCGTATCAACTTTATTTTAACCTACAAATCCTGTTGAGTTCAAGGAATTTTTTTAACAAATAATTAGAAAATTTTAAAGTTTACAAAACGCGATTTTGTAGTTTAAATCCAAGTGGAACGAGGGGCGGGCGGGTGGGCCCTATCCCACCCTCCAATTTACGGATGATAAACAAGAGTTTACATGCCGAAATTAAATAATAACTCAAGAGCAAGAAAGACGTTTAAGACTTTATGTTCTTGTGATTCATTAATTTTTATTAGTGGAAAAATCGACGCGTAGGCAACAGGTTGGATTTTAGGATAGGACCCACCCACCACCTGCCGTAACAATTTTATTTTAATCTATAATTCCTGTTGGGTTCCAGGAATTTCTTTGACAAATAATAGGAAAAGTTGAAAATTTACAAAACGCGAATTTGTTGTTTAAATATAAGTGGAGCGATGTGCGGGTGGGTGGGCCCCAGTGGGTGGGCCCTATCTCACTCTCCAATTTAAGGATGATAAACTAGAGTTTACAAGTAGAAATTGCCAGGTCATTTTGTTAGCAACCAATAAGACATAAAAGAAAAAACTTTTCCCACAAAAAAATGAAATTAGTCAAAATTTGCAAATTAGCAAACTATCGTTATTTTATACATCAGAGTGTCGCGAGATTATGACCCCTAGCTTAACTCTCTAATGGAATCATCAATTTCTCATTTTAGATTAAAAAAAATTGTGATGTCAAAATCTCATAGCGTAAAACATGGTCGTTTCATTGGCAACTGACGTTAAGAGGGGCAGATATTATATTCTTACTTTTAATAGACCATAATAACAATTTTCAATGTACATGCAGACGATTAAAAAATAATATCACGTGTTGTGAAAGTAGTAAACGGGAGAAGTAGAACAGAAGAGAAAAATCAATTTGTGTGTGTCGGCGCGGCGTATGTAACATGTTCCCTCGAGTAATTTCGAACATTAGAGCAAATTATAGTGTGTAATTCTGATTTTATATATAGAAGGGAAAGAGAGAAAGAGAGCGCGGAGCGGCCGTTCGCCCAAGTTAAGCTAATGCGTGGAAGATCGATAGTGGAGGGCAGAGAAAAAAGGAATTTTTTGGGTGGAACGGGACAGGACTATTGTGGGGATGTGGCGATTAATAAGCGTCGGATTGTGAGACGGCGGCCTTTTTGAGGGGCCCTCAATCACTTTTCGGATTCCACAGTGACGGCGACAGAGCGACAGATCAATCTCCAGAGACTTATCACTCATTGTCGGCAGAATGCACATCAGGACCTCCAGACACCTGCAGATCTGCTGCTTTATCAAAAATTGACTGCGCCCCGTACCAGAAATGCTTACTAGGTGATGTATGTTCGTTCTTGCCCGACCGGCTGACGAATGCGCTTAATTAACTCACCCTGGGAATATTGGAAATCCGCCCAGAAAATTCTTATCCGTGCTGTTCTTATTTCCGATAATTCAACTCATGTATAAAAAGGTGCATTTAAAACGGTGGACAAATAAATTTGCAAGTGGATAAAAATGTATTTACCTTCACCATGACAACGATCTTTATATTAACAATTTCAGTTAAACAGTGGGTGAAAATATTTAACGTTATAGATTCGCATGGAGAATGATATTATAAATATATTCTGTATCCAACACTTAAATTCTTATTTAATGATAATAATGAGTTAGTTGCAATCAAGGCATCATGCAAATGACTTTAAATGGTAAATTCATTAGACCTTGGTTGCACGATTAAACAAATTAATTTGAGCCTTTTTGTATTTCCCATACGCTCTGCGGGAACGAAAAGGCTCGTGGTGTTATTTTCGATTTTATGTGCAATTAAGACATCACGCGGCCACTTAGTTGAGCACAGGACGATCGAAATTATTCCCAGTTGATGTCAATCAATTTCGCTAAATTGCCGGCTATAAATTTAAATTATCTCCCCGTATAAAAGTTTATAATAATTTAATAGTTTAATGACCACCGGCCATTTTCACACACAGTCGGCGAAGGAGTGGCGGAAAAGCCGTGACTTATTTCCCGATTCTGTTATCCATTAATTACGCTTTCCTCGCAAGTCACAGATGTTTTATAAAATGAAGATGTCTCTGCAGATCTAATGCCACGAAAATTCACGCGAAAATTGGATACCCAGAAACACGAAACATTTTTACCTCTGAAATATTTTGCAATTAACATGCAAACATGTGACCGCGCCAATTAAAAAACGTGACTCTTGTAACTTGATACAAGATTGATGTTAATCTACGTTATCACAGGGAATGTAAAGTTTTTGTGTTGATGTAACATTATACATAACGTGTACTAGCAGGGATTTATCAAGAGTGACAGGATGTTATAATCTTCAGAACTAATTAAAATTAATTAATCTGTTTTTTATTCTGTACTTCGCATTTGTATCGAACTTGATGTTTAATAAAGAATCGAAATTAAATGTAAAATCAAGTGAATTTTTCAATTCGGTTGAATTATTGATTACCACGTAGTAATGGTTGTAACCATCCTCTTTATCAAATTTATTTATATGCACGATTGCCGCTTAACATGGGTAAGTCTAATATCTGTAATTAATTAATGATCATGGGACGATTAAGAAGTCGCAGGCCTCGAATATTAATGGCGGAATTTGTTACGATTAGTATGCGTAGTGCACGTCTGAAGAAAAGGTGAAAGGTTCAAGCGGCGCCGAAGAAGAAAACCAGAAGATGCAGAATAACAGTGTTGTGTGTACGTAGAAAGAAAAACAGATCACAAACGATCAAGTTTTATTATTTGGGGCAGACGTTCTCAAACTGTGTTACGCTTACCGGTACCGGTAAGCGAATGTCGAGCTACCGGTACGCGGTATGTGAATGACAGAATAATGAACATATTGCGGGCCATCCACTGTTATCGTCGCTTAGTTTATCTACGCGTCAAATGCGTAATTATCTTAATTTGCATGGTATGTGCTAACCATTGCTCCTTTTCAATATTAACATAAATTCCGCATTATTGAAATTTCCAAACGAGATCATTTTCGAAGAAGGTACAGCTGTCAGTAACAATACAATGAAGGGATAAGCCTCCACCGCAGTGGAGGACATCGTTGGGCCGTTTTCGCAGAACAATTTGTGAAAAGTGCAGCTGATAGTGCTAAAAAATGGACCGCTGATCCGCCTCCCGCTGCCTGAGTACGTGACGAAATCGGCTCTAACCCAAATTGTTCTCGGAAGTGCAACACGTGTGCCGATCCCGTCGCACCCTGCCACCACCACCACCACCCGCAACCCGGAGAAGAGTAGGGCGTGGACCCTGTAAAAGACCATGGAACACTCCGCAGAACATTCAGAGCATTCAAGTCAATACTCAGTTCATCAATTAAACTCAGATCATTCGATTGGCATCATTGGACTTAGAACTCCATCAATCACAACACAACAATCGACGCAGACCGTCTTTACTGACGCCGGCGCAGCCGCCAACGTCACTTTAACCGCCGATCTAACGACGCCACAGCCGCCGATCTAACGACGTCACGCCGTCTTCTCCACCACCGCTTCCGCCGCCGCCGCCGCCACTTCCGTCGCCGCAGCTGCCGTCTCCGCGGCTGCCTTTGCCCCCGCTACCTTCGCCGCCGCTACCTTCACCGCCGCTGCCGTTGCCGTCAAGCCGCCGGTTACTCCTCCGGCACCTCGGTGCGAACTATAGGTGAAGTGTTGGTGAATATTACTTTTCTATCGTGGATTTTATGACTCTGCCGTGACATTATTTTATTGACTTCTTTCCCATGTGTATATATTTTATTTCTTGAAAATTGAACATTTTTTTGTAATCCGTGTGTAAATATTTAGCGATTGTTATCGCACCTATCAGACTTTTTATACCTGCGCCTTATCCTTGTTTCTGTGATTCTTGTGCTGTTTTATAGAGACCCGACTCCGAGGTCATCGAGGGCGGTTTTTACCCCGCGCTGCAGCCCCCCTTTGACAAGTGTCACCCAACTCGAGGCCGAGTCCAAGCCCACGACCCGAGGATGCCAGCTACAAGGACCTAAGGAGATGCAGGTATGGGCATCGACGGAGCGATCGCCTTCGAGAACTGGATATTCCGGAGCAGATGCGCCACCTCATTCTGATCATCCAGGCAGAAATTTACTGCACATCTGAGCAGCTTCGCCCCAGGAACGACTTCGCTATAGCTTTCCGGAGAGGACCTCGTCACTAGGGATGTTGGCACCACCATTGCAGGTGTGTACCGCCACCACTGGGGTACAAGATCGACCGAAATACGAGAAAGTTATGCCCCTCGCCGCGGACCATCTCGTTATTTCTACCGCAACAACCACCATCGTGCCGGAACTGACTCTGCTGGCAGTCGCTGAATACACAACGTCGCTTGTTCAGCCGCCAGCCTTTGTGACGAAGGCCGTCACCACCACCACAGCCATCACCATCGTGATTCTACCGCCACAGACACCGCCCCTAACAGCCCAGCCTATACCAAAGGAGCAATCGCCGGGACCGTGCAGCCACTTGGCCACACCGCCGAAACGACGTCTGCCAGTGCTGCCAAAACTACCCGCCAAACGACACCAGCTGACCAAGCAGCCGCCAGCTAGTACACCGCTAATCAGGCCGCTGTCACAGAGGGTCGCACCGGGGCCGTGTAGCCAAACCTCCAATGACTTATGGAAGCCCACAGCTCCAACATCCCACAACGCCGTGTCTGCCCACGACGCCATGATGTCCACAGACGCTCAAGATGCCACACCAGTTACAGCCGCCACCCTCCTGATGTTATCCTCAGAACGCACCACCTACAACCATCTACCCTCTACAAGGACCTTAGGAGATGCAGGTATGGACATCAATGAAGCGATCGCCTTCGAGAAGTAGATATTTGAGGAACAGATGAGCCACTTCCTAGTCAAGAGGGAAATTCTGATCATCCACTCGACCTCGTCACTAGGGATGTTGGCACCACCATTGCAGGTGTGCACCGCCACCACTTGGGTACTCGATGGACCGAAATACGAGAAAGTGATGCCGCTCGCCGCGGACCATCTCGTTATTGCCACCGCAACAACCACCATCATGCTAGAACTGACTCTGCTGGCAGTCGCTGAATACACAACGTCGCTTGTTAAGCCGTCAGCCTTCGTGACGTAGACCGTCACCATCACCACAGCCGTCACCATCGTGACTCTACCGCCACCGATACCGCCCCTGGCAGTCCAGCCTCCACCAAGGAAGGAATTGTCGGGGCCATGTAGCCACTTGGCCACACCGCCGAAATGACGTCTGTCAACGATGCCAAAACTGCCCGCCAAACGACGCCTGTTGACCAAGCAGCTAATACGCCGCTAATCAGGCCACCGCCAAAGAGGGCCGCACCGGGGCCGTGTAACCAAGGCTCCAACGACATATGGAAGCCCACAGCTCCACCTGATGCACTTTCCAGCAGACAACGCCTGAGGAAGTTCCGCCCACTTGTTCAGCCCAACATCCCACAACGCCGTGTCCGCTCACGACACCTTGAAGTCCACAGAAGTCCAAGATGCCACACAAGTTACAGCCGCCGCCTTCCTGATGTTATCCTCAGAACGCACCACCTACAACCACCTGCCCTCTACAAGGACCTTAGGAGATGCAGGTATGGACATCGATGAAGTGATCACCTTTGAGAACTGGATATTCGAGGAGCAGATGCGCCACCTTCGTCAAGAGGAAAATTCTGATCATACAGACAAAAATTCACCGCGCATCTGAGCAGCTTCGCCAGGAACGACTTCGCTATGGCTTTCCGGAGAAGACCTCGCCACTGAGGATGTTGGCACCACCATTGCAGGTGTGCACCGCCACCACTGGGGTACTCGATGGACCGAAATACGAGAAAGCGATGCACCTCGCCGCGGACCATCTCGTTTTTGCCACCGCAACAACTACCATCGTGCCGGAACTGACTCTGCTGTCTGCTGGTAGTCGCTGAATACACAACGTCGCTTATTCAGCTGCCAGCCTTCGTGACGTAGACCGTCACCATCACCACAGCCGTCACCATCGTGACTCTACCGCCACCGATACCGCCCCTGGCAGCCCAGACTCCACCAAAGGAGGAATCGTCGGGGCCATGTAGCCACTTGGCCACACCGCCGAAACGACGTCTGCCAGTGCTGCCAAAACTGCCCACCAAACGACACCAGCTGACCAAGCAGCCGCCAGCTAGTACGCCGCTAATCAGGCCACCGCCAAAGAGGGCCGCACCGGGGCCGTGTAACCAAGCCTCCAACGACATATGGAAGCCCACAGCTCCACCTGATGCACTTTCCAGCAGACAACGCCTGAGGAAGTTCCGCCCACTTGTTCAGCCCAACATCCCACAACGCCGTGTCCGCTCACGACACCTTGATGTCCACAGAAGTCCAAGATGCCACACAAGTTACAGCCGCCGCCTTCCTGATGTTATCCTCAGAACGCACCACCTACAACCACCTGCCCTCTACAAGTACCTTAGGAGATGCAGGTATGGACATCGATGAAGTGATCGCCTTTGAGAACTGGATATTCGAGGAGCAGATGCGCCACCTTCGTCAAGAGGAAAATTCTGATCATCCAGGCAAAAATTCACCGCTCATCTGAGCAGCTTCGCCAGGATGTTGGCACCACCATTGCAGGTGTGCACCGCCACCACTGGGGTACTCTATGGACCGAAATACGAGAAAGCATTGCCCCTCGCCGCGGACCTTCTCGTTATTGCCACCTGCCACCGCAACAACCACCATCGTGCCGGAACTGACTCTGCTGGCAGTCGCAGAATACACAATCTCGCTTGTTTAGCCGCCAGCCTTTGTGAGGAAGACCGTCACCACCACTACAGCCGTTACCATCGTGACTCTACCGGCACCAATACCGCCGCTAGCAGCCCAACCTCCATCAAAGGAGGAATCGTCAGGGCCATGCAGCCCCTTGGCCACACCGCCGAAACGACGTCTGCCAGCGGTGCCAAAACTGCCCGCCAAACGACGCCTGCTGACTAAGCTGCTACCAACCACGACGCCACTAATCAGGCCGCCACCAAAGAGGGCCGTGTAGCCAAGCCTCCAACGACATATGGAAGCCCACAGCTCCACCTGATGCACTTTCCAGCAGATGACACCTGAGGAAGCTCTGCCCACTAGTTCAGCCCAATATCCCACAACGCCGTGTCCGCCCACAACACCATGATGTCCATAGACGTCCAAAATGCCACACCAGTTACAGGCGCCGCCCTCCTGATGTCATCCTCAGAACGCACCACCTCCAACCACCCTCCTGCATGCGGGAACTCGTGCAGTGGCGCCCAGCAAACGTGAGTAGACGACAACATCCAACCAGAACACCACCAGCTCCAGCCGCCCCGTGCTCCGCTCGGGTGTCCGATGTACCAGCTGACTCAAGGACTGGAGAGGTAGACCGCACGTCTTGGTTCCCGCCGTGCCAGTGCACACCAGGATGTCAGCTAATCCCCGGCCAGACCAGACTGTTTCTAGGATGCGGCCACTCCAGGCATCCAGTGATGCCGAGATCCGGTGTGGGATTTCCGTATCTCCTCACACCTCACCCTCAGAAGGATCTCCAAGGAGCAGTGTCCCAGCCAGCATCCTAGGACCCAGGCATCCAGAGATGCAAAGATCTGGTGTCGAGATGCCCGAATCCCCTCGCACCACAACCGCGGAAGGATCTCCATAAGGGCCAGTGTCCTGGCCAGAGTCGAGAGCAGCCAGTGCTGCCTCCTTAATACGTCCAACAGCAGTTTCCAGTGGAACTTTGTCATCGTACCGGATAAACACCTATTTGCCCATACGTACCCATTCACTATTTGTTCATGTACCACGTGCTCCGACGATGTCCGTCCTACTTGCACGGCCGTGCATGGCGCACATTTCGCAAATCGCAATTATTTAAATTGCTGAGCTGTCGAAAAATTTATTAGATTTTGATATTTTAAATGTAAAGAGTGGAATATATATTTAGAATAAAAAGAAATAGCCAGTGGATGTTTGACGGTGGAGCAACGCCGAAACGATGTCTGCCAGCGCTGCCAAAACTTCCCGCTATACGACGCCAGCTGACCAAGCAGCCGCCAGCTAATACACCGCTAATCAGACCGCCGCCAAAGAGGGCTGCCTCGGGGCCGTATAGCCAAGCCTCCAACGATATATAGAAGCCCACAGCTCCACCTGATGCACTTTCCAGCAGACGACGCCTGAGGAAGCTCCACTTATTCAGCCCAACATCCCACAACGTCGTGTCCGCCCATGACGCCATGATGTCCACAGACGACCAAGATGCCACACTAGTTACAGGCGCCGTCCTCCTGATGCCATCCTCAGGAAGCACCACCTACAACCACCCGCCTGCAAGACCTCGCCACTGGGGATGTTGGCACCACCATTGCAGGTGTGCACCGCCACCACTGGGGTACTCGATGGACCGAAATACGAAAAAACGATGCCCCTCACCGCGGACCATCTCATTATTGCCACCGCAACAACCACCATCGTGCTGGAACTGACTCTGCTGACAGTACACAACGTCGCTTATTCAGCCGCCAGTCTTCGTGACGAAGGCCGTCACCACCACCACAGCCATCACTAATACCGCCCCTAGCAGCCCAGCCTCCACCAAAGGAGCAATCGCCGGGGCCGTGCAGCCACTTGGCCACACCACCGAAACGACGTTTGGCAGCGGTGCCAAAAATGACCGCCAAACGACGCCAGCTGACCAGGCAGCCGCCAGCTGATACGCCGCTAATCAGTCCGCCGCCAAAGATGTACGACGTGCATGTACGTCGATGTCCGTCCTACTTGCACGACCGTGCATGGCGCACATTTCGCAAATCGCGATTATTTAAATTGCTGAGCTGTCGAACATATTATTAGATTTTGGTCTGTTAAATGTAAAGAGTAGATACTTCAGTTTATCTAAAAAATGTATATTTAGAATCAAAAGAAATTAGCCGGTGACGGCTCGTGGATGTTCAGCGGTGGAGCAGCGGAAGAAAATTTGATTTTGAAAATGCGGCACGAGCGATATGTTAGTGGAGCTCTGCACGGGCCGGGCCTCAGCCCGGCCGGTCCAGGCCTCAGCCCAGCCGGTCTGGGCCCTTCTTTTAATGCTGTATTATCGGGCCAGGCCGGGCCGATCCGTAAACATACTAATTCGAAAATTGTGAAACTAAAAAGTTGTTAAAATTTACGTCGATATTATTTAATTTGATTATAATTTTTTTTTTTACAGAAGAATTCATTTATTTTATTATATATTTTTAGTAATAGCAAAAAATTAAATAACGATTCCGGGTCGGGCCGGGCCGGGCCGAGCTTCGAATATATACTACCGGGCCGGGCCAAATTTTTTTTATTTCATCGGGCCGGGCCGGGCCGGCCTTTTAAATATTCACTGCCGGGCCTGGCCTTATAACATCGGCCCGCGCAGGGCTCTAATGGATAGGTAGGGTAGGGAAATAGCTCTTGTAAAAATCGTAAATCTACGGGGTGTCTCAGATCATTCGTATCAGGTTTTCTTGAGAAAGCGGCCAGTCGTAGAGAGTTTGGACAAAAAATTATTACAAAAGCCGTATTAAAGAATCGAAAATAGATATTGTTACTCCCAAAAACGGTTGGCATCCCTGAGAACTTACTCCAGATTTTTAAATGGCACGATAGGTCAAAAGTGGTATCGTTTAAAAAGTCTTTAAAAACAAGCAACTTTTGTAAGAAACATAATTTTGTTACTGGCACCCTTTTTGAATAATATTTGATTAAAGTTATAAATTTCAATTTTTCCATGACTGACTTATTTTAAAAGTTTGGATTTCAAATGACGGTCTATAAAGAGTACAAAACATTTTCTCGTACTTCGTAAAAATATTTGCTTTGGCACTTAACCCCTTAACTTCTTTATGAAAATGCATAATTTTTGGTGAATTATTGAAATATTTGATTTTGACAGTAACAAGCTATTAAGATGGGGTTTTTAGGTGCTGTAACAGCTTAATTATAAACGCGAAATATAAAAATGAAATTATTACACAATTCACAACGAATGGGGAATTTCTATACGAACTCCATCCGTAGATAAATTTGGACGAATTAGATTATGGATCGTTGTTTGTGCTTTGTGTAATTAATGCGAAGGTTCCTTGTTGAAAGGATCCCTATTTAAATAAGGCGGTGCGCATAATGAAGAACAATTTCACGCTTTGAATGTGTATTTCTTATTGCCCCACCACCATATTGCTCTCGTATCATTAACTCGTATCTGGGGCTATTCGCAGCAAGGGAACTCCAAACAATTACACGAACATAATAATGTTTTAAGACGATTTCGGTTCGGAGATTTATCGTCGCAAAAGGTTTACCGTGCCGCCCTTACAAATAAACAATCAGATTTTTTCGTTTTGTTTTGATAAATTTTATTACGCAATGAACGGATTTTTATTTATTTCACAATTCATGTCATGTCATATATGGAAGATTGAAATCAATATATGGTTTGATTTATTTTTATATATGCACATCATATTTTAGGTAATAAAGATAATAAAGACAAATTATTCAATTGCAATATTATTACGTGTTAATCAAAATCAAAACCGACAATCATTTATATCAGCGCTGTCCAACTTCTCTTAGCCAGCGGGCCATTTTTTCTTTAGCAAATATTTCGCGGGCCGAAAAGGATAGGTAAATAATGTCCATATAAATATTTGTTGTGGCAACTCTAATTATATTTTCAAGAGTGGAGTCTTTCAAGCTGTTAGAAATAATTTGAAGTCCAAAATCTCTCATTTTTGAATATTTTTCTTTATCCAAATGTTTGAACACTTGTATTCCAGTTGCTCCACTAGCTGCAATGAATGGGTCAGTCAAAATTTGATGTACAGTTTACTATAACTCGCGGGCCGTAAAAAAAAAGCTTGGCGGGCCGCCAGTTGGACAGCGCTGATTTATATGAATGAATTTAGATTTCACAGATATTTATAATTGTAATTAAATAAATAATGGACGAAGATTCTCCGTATATAGCTGAATCAAAAGTGTGAACATGCCTCCGACAGGGATCGAACCTGCAACCTCCTCGATCATGTTCACACTTTTGATTCAGCTATATACGGAGAATCTTCGTCCATTATTTATTTAATTATATTAATACTCCGTAATTCGGGAAATCATCGAATAATTATAATTGTAGTAGTAGTGACAATTATCCATAAAGAAAATTTGGAGCTCTACAAAAGTTGTCAAATAAAAAAATTCGAATTCCATTTGAACAAATTGCCGATGACGTCACACACTAGCAGTAGCGGCTGGTGAAATATTTTGAGGGTAGAGCCACTTAGCATATAATATATGCCTTCTTTTTGAGGAAAAAAAACGATCGATGAAATTGAAAACCGTTACTTCTCCCAGAAGCATTGAATAAATTAAATAAAGACCTAATAGCCCTAACAGGAACGTTAATAAAATCGGGCCTACCTAATTGTTTAGTTTGCACTTTTTCTCGATAGTATGTGAACAAGGAGGTTTACTCCATAATGAACCAACTTTATCCATCGTCTAATTAAATAGGACTAACAAGTGTACATCGCGTATCGTCGTTGCGCGCACTAGATGAGCCAGAATTTATTTGACTCCAAATGCACGTACAGAACGCGTCCCCCTCCCAACCGCGCACCTACCCAACAGCCTATATTCTAACTAAATGCCGGGCCAGAAGTGAGTTGGCACAGCGTTTCGTTGAGGACCAAATGCGATGCGATTTTTCTCTAAAATTTTTAACATTTAAAATAAAGGATAAGTGTTTTTAGAATTTTTTTAAAAACCTTGCCGAGCTTGAAATTAGAGGTAGTGCCATGGCTCCTTTTGCTCTACATAAAAAGCCGCCACTGCACACAAGTGACGTCACAATATTTCAGAGCGCGACAAAAAGTGTGCAAGAATAAACAAATAAACAAGAAATGCCACAATGAAATTTTTTATGTGTTTTAGGCGACTTGGAAAACATTAGACCTCAGAACCTTTAAACCTTTCGAACGGGATTGTTTTTTTTTTTTAATTAGTTTTGCATCCATTTTTTAAGTTATATTTACATTTTTCAATGAAAATTTGTATTAAATATGTAATGTCCCTGTCCTACAATCCAATCCATTAGTTAAACGAGCAAGAAAGACAGTGAAGACCTATTTTTTTGTATTCACTTATTAATTGGTGGAAACATGGACGCGCGGGCAGATTGAATTGTGGGATAGGGCCCACCCACCACCCCCGGTTCCACTTTTATTTCAACTACAAAATCAAGTTCCTTATTATTTCTAAACTTTACATCTCTCCAGTAAATAGTAAAAAAAATTCTTCAACCAAACAGAGTTTTGTAGTTTAAAATAATGTTGATTCGAAGGGTGGTGGGTGGGCCCTATCCTACAATCCAATCCGTTGCTCACGCGTCGAGATTTTTACAAATAAATAAGTTAAACAAGTAAGAAAGAGAGTGAAGACCTTGTTTTTCTTTATTAACTTATTATTTGGTGGAAACATGGTTGCGTGAGCCACAGGTTGGATTGTGGGGTAGATTCCCCTTTTATTTAACCACTTTTCCACTTTTATTTCAACTACAAAATCACGTTTCGTATTATTTCTCTTTACTTACAACTCTCGAATAAATTGTAAAAGAAATTTCTTCCAACAAACAGTTTGGTAGTTTAAAATATGTTGATTCGAGGAGTGGTGGGTGGGCCCCATCCTACAATCCAATCCGTTGATCACGCGTCCAGATTTTTACTGATAAATAAGAAAGACAGTGAACACCTTATTTTTCTTTTTATTAAATTATCAATTGGTGAAAGCATGGGCAAGTATGCCACAGGTTGGATTGTGGGATAGGGGACCACCCACCACCCCCCGGATCCAGTTTGATTTAAACTACAAAATTACGTTTCTTATTATTTCTAAACTTTACAACTCTCAAATAATTTGTAAAAGTAATTTCTTCAACAAAACGTTTTTGTAGTTTAAAATAATGTTGATGAGAGAGGTGGTGGGTGGGTCCTATGCTATAGAGGTGGTGGTGCGCATCTAGATTTTGACTGATAAATAAGTTAAACAAGCAAAAAAGACAGTGAAGACCTTATTTTTTATTAACTTATTAATCGGTGGAAACATGGGCGCGCGAGCCACAGGTTGGATTGTGAAATAGGGACCACCCACCACTCCCGGTTCCACTTTTATTTCAACTACAAAATAACGCTTCTTATTATTTGTAAAGTTTACAACTCTCGAATAAATTGTAAAAGAAACTTCTTCAACCAAACAGTTTTGTAGTTTGAAATAATGTTGATTCGAGAGGCGGTGGGTGGGCCCTATCCTACAATCCAATTCGTTGCTCACGCGTCCAGATTTTTACTGATAAATAAGTTAAACAAGTAAGAAACTCTGTGGAGACCTTTTTTTTCATTAACTTATTAATTGGTGGAAACGTGAGCGCGTGAGCCACAGGTTGGATTGTGGGATAGGGACCACCCACCACCCCAGGTTCCACTTTTATTTAAACTAGAAAATCCTTATTATTTTTAAACTTTACACCTCTCTAATAAATTGTTAATGAAATTTCTTCAACCAAACAGGTTTGTAGTTTAAAACAATGTAGATTCGAAAGGTAGTGGGTGGGCCCTATCCTATAATCCATGGGCCCTATCCTATAATCCATTCCGTTGCTCACGCGTCTAGATTTTTAATAAATAAGTTAGACAAGTAAGAAACACAGTGAAGAACTTATATTTTTTGTATTAACTTATTAATTGGTAGAAACGTGGGCGCGTGAGCCACAGGTTAGATTGTGAGATAGGGCCCACCCACCACCCTCGATTACAATTTTATTTCAAGTACAAAATCACTCTCTGATAAATTGTTAAAGAAATTTCTTCAACCAAACAGTTTTGTAGTTTAAAATAATGTTGATTCGAGTGACGGTGGGTGGGCCCTATCCTAACATCCAACCCATTTCTCACGCGTCCTGGTTTTTACTAAATTAATAAATAAGGTAAACAAGCAAGAAAAACAGTGAAGCCCTTTTTTTATTAACTTATTATTTGGTGAAAACGTGGACGCGTGGACTACAGGTTGGATTGTGGGATAGGGCCCACCCACCATTCTCGATTCCACTTTTATTTAAACAACAAAAACACGTGCCTTATTATTTCTAACACCGCTTCAATAATTGGTTAAAGAAATTTCTTCAACCACCCAGAGGTTTGTAGTTTAAAATAATGTTGATTCGAGGGGTGATGGGTGGGCCCTATCCTACAATTTAATCCGTTGCTCACGCGCCTTGGTTTTTACTAATAAGTAAGAAAGACAGTAAAGATCTTATTTTTTTATTAACTTATTAATTGGTGGAAACATGGACGCGTGGACTCACAGGTTGGATTGTGGGACAGTACCCACCCACCATATTGGTAGATAGATTTTTATAGAATTATGAAACGCAATTCATTTTGATTGAATGTGAAAAGGTTAGAGAATTTTTGAACTATTTTTAGAGAATTTTGAAAGTTTGAGAGTTTGTTGCATTTTTTTTTGATAATTTGGAACGCAGAATTGAACTATCATTAAAGTATCATTATTTTAAAATCTCAAAGTCTAGGCAGATTTTCATGGAACTGTAAAACGCAATCTATTTTGAGAGGATTTAAAAAGTTTGGTACTTGTTGCAATTTTTTTTCTATATTTTTGTCGACTTGAAAAACGTTGGACCGTAGAATTGATATATAGAGATTATTTTAAAACTATTCTAGAATTGTTGACAAATTTTTGTAGAATTATAATTGGCCAATTTTTGTAGGGTAACAAATTATAATTTGTTTTGAGTGAATTTGAAAATCTAAAATTTCTTACAATTGTTTTCTTTTTTTTTCTGGAGAAAATGTCCGACCTCAAGTGCGTTTATTGTAAAATCCACTGATAATTTTTTTTCATTTCATTTCATTTGATTTATTTCAGGTCTGCCGCAATATACAAACTATACACAAGATGCAAAATTTTGTTGCGGATTGTTTAGTCAATTAAAAATTACATTAAAAATTAAAATTAAGTATTACAATGTCAAGTTAATAAAATAATGACACAATTTACATTTATACATATTAAAATAGTATGTAATATGTAGTTGAATATAATAAAGTATAGTATAATAGTATAATAAAGTATAGTATAATAGTATAATAAAGTTAAAATTGTTTTAATTTCAAATTTGAAAATATAATAGAATTGGTAAAAGGCCTGGAAATAATTTTCCGATTTAAACTCGGTATGGTCGGAAATCGATTTTGAATCTAACCCTTTGAGTCTTGGGGACGTTGGAAGCACACGCCAAAAAGCGCAATAGCGCTTGTGCTTGTCTTTATCGATGGCGAAGAGGCCCGATAAAAAATCTCAAAAGTATGATCGCACTGCTTGGGACTCAGAGTTAAGAACGTAAACTCAACGTTGATCATTTGTAATTATTATAAATCTCATCTTAAGATACCGTGAGCATCCCTGCTAACAGGTAAATCTAAAATTAGCAAACGACTTTGTTTTTGACTAGTTCTTGCAAAATACAAATTTAATTAATAAATTTGTTCTAATGTTATAAAAAATTATTAATATCCCCACGGTAAATTTGTAATATGCAGGATCAAAAATTTCACGCCGAACCATTTACCACCAGCTGGTTGAAATTTCTGAAGAAGAATAGATCCGACGAGGGCCTTGGGAGCAACGAGGGCATTTGTGAGTATTGAGTAGTCAGTAGTAAGCGTAGAGAGAAGAGAGAATGCGCGCGATGCTATGATATGTGAAGTGGGCCATTGGAAGAACGCAGGTGCGGCGGCTCCTTTCATCTTTACCTCATATTGTTTCCGGCTGCTGAGGACCTATATTATGTAAACAACGCTTCCCTTTCATCTCGCCGACCACCGATCGTAAACTATACCGCAAATGAGCTAAGGCGGTCGCTCGCACTCGTTCGCTCGCTCGCTCGCACACCACTACACACACACACACACACGCACACAAAAAAATGCGCTCATTGCGTTAATTTGAATACAAACAAGTGCGCGTGGACGACGGCGCCGCCAATACGCATTCCTTCATTTACTACTTCTTACACACTTCACAGTGATTAGTTCCTCCTTATTAACAATTACTCAAATATCTCACAATACTCGTGCAGGTACGTTGTGGATCAATAAAGGGCTCGAACCAAATTGCAGTTCATATTTATGAAGATTTTTAATTAATAATATACTGTTTTTTACAACATGCCAATTATGTTTATTTTTTACTTGGACATTCCATTCAATCACGACTTGATTTTATAATTTAAAAAAGGTAGGATAATTGTAGCTGTTATGAGATTTATCCTTGAAAAATTATGCTTTCAATCAAAATTGAAATAGTTGGAGATTTATGATAGTGCATAGCATGCGAGTATATCAAACGCGCTTAGAGCGTCAGGAGGTTGTAAGAGAACAACAGGTACAAACTATTCGCACACTCTATTTATCATTATTTCTTATTTTACATTCGCAATAACTGTTTTTACCAGAGGGGCACAACAATTGTTAAACGAAATAAGTATTTAACGGTAAAACCTCACATGCGAATGTAATGATATATAGAAGCCAGTGACAGTTCGCGAGGTTCTTTCTGGTACGGCCGAGGAACAAGAGGTGGTAACACAGATAGGTGCGGTCTCTGCAACTGACCCTACCTATCTGTATTACCACCTCTTGTTCCTCGGCCGCACCAGAAAAAAAAACCCGCGAACCGTCACTGATAGAAGCGACAATTTAGGTTCTGCAGTCGTTGGATAATACCAGCTAGCCCCTGGGTAGGGGTAGGGTAGAACAATTAAAAAAATATATTTTTATTTTAAATACCCCGGTGTCCTAAAATATTCGTTTTTGGTTAAGTGGATATTTCAACGATTTTTGAAGAAAGAAAAAAGTAAAAATTTGAAAGCCGAAATGCATATTTTTACTTTTATAAAATAACATCACCATATTTGGGAATACATTATAACTTTCGGCATTAACGAATCGGTCGGCTTATGTGAAATAATCAAAACACGAATAAAACGTCATTATGCAAAACACTTTTGATTGTAGAAAAGTCGCGTTGTTCTTATTGAGTCTCTGGACGAGATTTATGCAGGCCAGCGAAAAATAAAGGAAAGCGTCGCCTCCTCAGATATGGTAATTTTATTTGTGTGTGCACAGGAGATAATTAAATAATAGTTTATGCACGCTTATATTTTAATAAAGAGCCGGGGAAGATGAAGAAGAAGAAGAAGCAGAAGAGGAGGACGAAGGCGCGCTTGTGCTCGACGGACATAAATAATTTCAAGAATTCTGACCGCCAATAAAGAAGACGGTTTATTA
This sequence comes from Ocypus olens, assembly GCA_910593695.2. NCBI lineage: Eukaryota > Metazoa > Arthropoda > Insecta > Coleoptera > Staphylinidae > Ocypus > Ocypus olens. The sequence continues at coordinate 25,421,021 of OU343065.1, read as the reverse complement.
TCGTTCCGATAGATCTACAACAGCAAAGCGCGCAAGATTAACTATATACGGCGTGTCCCAAATAAGTCCTTAACTTGATAATAAAAAAAACATCTCAGATTTAATTTTTTTGTAAACCTTTTCTGTACATTTATAAAAGTAATAAAAGCTTAATTTTTGTCACTGTAAAGACATTGTTTCAAAGTACTGGAAACGTATCCGAAAAGCAGAAGGAAGGCACGCATCGCAGCGTAGGCTAGGACAAGTCAACCTCCAAAAATACTGTGAACACCGGCTTAGCTATGTCCAGTTGCCAGACAGCAACCTCTGGGAAACCAAAGGCATTGGTCAAAGCGACCACCAAAGCGAAAGCCTTAACTCCGCAGAAAACGGGTAAGAAAAGGACCAGATTGGATAACTCTGCGACCAAATCTCCTGGAATCAATGCCAGGAAGAGTGTTGGCAGGATCAACCAACCCAAGATCCCTGCAACCAGCTACAAAGAGGCTGCCAACATATATCTCCAAGTAGAACCTTACGGAAGGGCAGGTCAATATACTGGACGGGACTCTAATCAATTCGGTGGTCAGAGTCCCGTCCAGTATATTGACCTGCCCTTTCATAAGGTTCTACTTGAAGATATCTGTTGGCGGCCTCAGAGCAATTCCGGATTGTGTCAGTTCCAGCTTTGACCGCTGGCTGTATTCGGCAGAGATCCTAAGAATAACCTGCGTATATCAACCATCGCTTGACTGGCTTACTTCTACTGTCCAGAACCTAGCTCTACCATGGGAAAGAGCAAAATTAACAGTAGCCCAAATTGATCACCTACCGAGGCTGACGAAAGCAACCTTATGGCTGCTAGGCCAGCTTCTGGAAATGGAGCAAACCATCAAGCATGTTTGAAATTGCACAACTTTTGAACACGTTATTGGATTTTGATAATTTGAACGTCAAAGTGTAGCTAATTTAGTAGGTTGCAAAAACGTGTAAGAAAATATTCATTCAAAATTAGTGCGAAAACTCCAAAGTTGTCTGTTTTGACTTCCCAGGCCTCGAAAATCATGATTTTGTTTTTTTTTTAATTGCACGACTTACGGGCACAAGATTATATTTTGTCTTGGGAGGGTAAAATGAAGCAAATATTGTAGATTTCAAAAACAAATCAGGAAATGTCCTTGTAAAATCATTAAAAAACGTCATGTGCCACAAAAATTTTATTTTTGATTTTTGATATTGCACAAGTTTCAAATGTGTTGTTGGATTGTGATGATACAAACGTTAAAATATAGCCAATAAAGTATTATTCAAAAATGTATCAACAAACTTTGTAGTGAAATCATTAAATCACGTTAAATTTGAATTTTTCTCAAATCCCACGCTTTAAAATAAGTAATTTTGATATTTGAAACTGCGCAACTGTCTAGATTGTGATGATATATAGCAGTGAGAACCTTCTTGAGAAGTGGGTAAAATTTTGTGCCTCCTGGTGACTACGTCAGAGGGATCTCGTAAAAAATTTTAAACTCAGAAAATTTGTTAACAGAGAAACTTTTGGTTCTCACTTTTAAAATCCCTGAAAAAGGATTACGTTTTTTGAAATGCGCACGCCACTGGCAATAACCGACCGTTGAAATTTATTTATTTATTTATTTATTTATTATTATTGGTGTGTTAACATACGTTTTACACAGGTCGACAATACACACATTGGATAACTTACAAACTAGAAACAGAGAAAAAAAAAAAAGAACATTCGATTTACTAAATGTCACTTTGAAAGAATTCGCTGTAATTATACGGCGCAAGTTTTATTAGCAAATTTTTAACACTTGTTTTAAATGTTTTAAAAGGTACATTTTTTATAGATGAGCTTAATTGATTATAAAAACTTGGCCCGTAATAATTTACACCTACGCGTGACTTCGTAAGACGCAATTTTAGAATACTTAAATCATTTCGCGCAACCTTAGATTTTTCTAATTTTCTAGCAATTGTTTTTACATTTGTTTTTGCCAACAAAATTATTATAATTTTTCATAAACGTTCATCATGTTTGCATGAATTATCCCAAAAACCAATAAAGGAATGTATTATCATTTTTCATAAAATCAATCTTGAAGTAATTTTGAGTGATTTTGGGAAGTTTGAAGTAGATGGCAATGGTTTTTATACATTTTTTTTTCGCCAACAAAATGATTAGAACTTATCATAAATTAACATCGTGTTTGCATGAAATATCGCTAAAGCAATTGAAGGAATTTATTGTACTTTATCGCAATCTTGAATTAATATTCAGTGATTTTGAGAAATTTCGTGGCTAGCAATTGTTTTTATATATTTTGTTTAGCCAATAAAATTATTATAATTTTTCAAAAAAAATCCATCGTCTTTGCATGAAATATCGCAAGACTTATTGAAGGTCACAATATCAATCTTAAATTAATATTGAGTGATTTTAAAAAGTTTTAAAAAGTTTTAAGTGGCATTGTTTTTATATTTTTTTCATAAATTTACATTGTGTTTGCATGAAATATCGCAAACGCTATTGGCCGAATGTATGTAATTATTCACCAACTCATTCCGTAACTAATATTGAGTCATATCGAAAATTTTCATATAAGTAGCAATTGTTTTCATTTTTTTTTTCGATTCAAGAAAATGATTACAATTTTTCAAAAATTTTCATCGTTTTTTGTATGAAGTATCGCAAAAGCTATTGAAGGAATGTATTGTCATTTTTAACAATATAAATCTTGAATCAATATTGAGTGATTTTGAGAAGTTTCAAGTGCATACGAATTGTTTTTATATTTTTTTCGCTTCAACAAAACTATTACATTTTTTTTACAAATATTCATTGCGTTTGCATGAAATATCGCAAACGGTATTAATGGCACGTATTGTAATTGTTGACCAAATAATTCTTGAATTAATATTGAGTGATATTGAGAAAATTCAAGGGAGTAGCAATTGTTTTTATTTTTTTTCGAATAAAATTATTATAATTTCTTATAAATTTTGATCATGTTTTCATGAAATATCACAAAAGCTATTAAAGGAATGTAAAGTACTTTTTCACAATATCAATCTTGAATTAATATTGAGTGATTTTAAGAAGTTTCAAGTGGATAGCAGTTGTTTTTATATTTTTTTTTGCCAATAAAATGATTATAATTTTTCATCGTGTTGCATGAAATATTGCAAGCGATATTGATGGCACGTATTGTAATTCACCAAATCATTCATGAATTAATATTGAGTGATATTGAGAAGATTCAAGGGAGTAGAAAATGTTTTTTATATTTATTCGCGTCAACAAAATTATTATAATTTTTTATAAATTTTCCTCGTGTTTGCACGAAATATCGCAAAAGCTATTGAAGGAATGTATTTTAATTTTTTACAATATCAATCTTGAATTAATATTGAGTGATATTGAAAAGTTTCAAATGAGTGGCAATTGTTTTTATATTTTGTCGCGTCAACAAAATGATAAGAATTTTTCAAAAATTTTCATCGTATTTGCATGAAATATTGCAAATACTATTGACGGCATGTATAGTAATTTTTCATGAAATCATTTTCTAAATAATATTGAGTAATATTGAAAAGTGTCAAATGAGTGGCAATTGTTTTTATATTTTTCAACAAAATGATAAGAAATTTTCATCGTTTTTTACATGAAATACCGCAAAAGTAATAATAGAAGTAATGTAGTATAATTTTTCACATTATTAATCTTGAATAAATATTGAGTGATTTTAAGAAGTTTCAAGTGGATGGCAATTGTTTTTTTTTACTATAAAATTTTTATAGTTTTTCATAAAATGAAATATAGCAAAATCTATTGAAGGGATGTATTGTAATTTTTCACATTATCAATCTTGAAACAATATTGAGTGATTATGAGAAGTTTCAAGTGGATCGCAATTGTTTTTAAATTTTTTTACCAATAAAATAATAATTTTTTATAAATGTTCATCGTGTTTACATTAAATTTTGCAAAGGGTGTTAAAAGAATGTAATTTTTTACAATATCAATCTTGAATTAATATTGATTGATTTTAAGAAGTTTCAAGTGAGTAGCAATGGTTTCTTTTTCTGCCAATAAAACGATTAAAATTTTTCATAAATTTTCATAGTGTTTGCATGAAATATCGCAAAAGCTATTGAAGGAATGTATTTTTTTTTTCACAATATAAATCATGAATCAATATTGAGTGATTTCTAAAAGTTTCAAGTGCATAGCAATTGTTTTTAAATTTTTTTCGCGTCAACAAAATGATTACAATTTTTCATGCATGAAATATCGCAAACTCTATTGACGGCATGTATTGTATTTTCTCACCAAATCATTCTTGAATTCATATCGAGTGATATTGAGATGTTTAAGGTGAGTAGCAATTGTTTTTTTTTTCGCGCCAATAAAATTATGAAAATTTTTCATAAATTTTCATCGTGTTTGCATGAATGTCGCAAAAGCTATTAACGGAATGTGATGTAATTTTTCACAAAATCAATTTTCATCTAATATTGAGTGATTTTGAAAAATTTCAAGTGGATAGCAATTGTTATTATATTTTTTCGCGTCAACAAAATGATTACAATTTTTCATGAATTAAAAAAAAAATAAAAAATTAATTAGCCGACGACCACTTGGATTCTTTTTGTATAAATTCGATCTTAAATATTAAAATTTAATTTTTCTATATTTTCAATTGTATGTTCTCTCTTTTATGATATATAAAAATAAGTTAATAAAAATCAACACGTGGGTCATTTAAAAAGTCTCCGTTGGTCAGTCTGTGGCTCATAGTTTCGCCACCACTGATATATAAGGTTAAAATATAGCCAATTTAGTTTTATTTACGAATGTAAATACGAATTCTTTTGAAAGTATTGAAAATTGCAATTTCTCGACAATCGCGATTTTGATGTTTGAGATTGCGCAACTTTTCGCACAATGTCGCTGTACGCCGCGCCGCGCGTTTCCTGATCTGACTTATACCACTGGTATATACCGGGTGTGCCATTAAACCCGACAAATCAAAAGAACTCGAAAACTACACATCGTACGAAAAAACGTTCCCTGGCCAAAAATTAATACTTCCTAAGGGAACATCATCCGGTTCTCAATTCAGCCCACTGCTCCACCCTGATTCCAAATAGGAACCCCCATTTTTACTTTCTCCGTTACGAAGTACGAGAAAGTATTGTGATCGTGATTTTTTTTTCAATTTTTTTTTTTACGGAAATATCCGTTCTGGGGTCCCTAGATGCCATTTCAACAATTTCTGAAAAAAAAAATTGTGTGTGTGTGTGTGTGTGTATGTATGTATGTCTGCGTGTGTGTCTGCGTGTGTGTCTGTGTGTGTGTCTGTCTGTACGCGCTGTATCTCAAAAACTAATAGAGCAACTAATATGAAACTTTGAACATACGTCTTATTTGATAATCTGAAGAACTGGAAAGCTTTTGGTAAAATTTCGTACACCGGAAGTGGGTGTTTACCTTAACTGTTTTTTGTTTTTTGCCAATATTTTCTTAAATATGAAGAATATCACAAAAACATTTAAACAAAAATTGAAGATAACAAATAAATGAACATCTATTGCTTAAAACTTTTTTTTATAAAATCATTTTTATATGAGAAAAAAAATTATGATTTTTTTCTAATTTTTGGTTTATAATTATAAAACGATAATAGTTACACCAAATTTATGTGAATGATGATTATAGAGAATTCCAAAATGAACAACCTATAAGGAATAAGTTTTTTTCGAAATCACTTTAGTTTTTGAGTAAACTCAGTTTTTAAATTTGCATTAAAATTTTTCCATCTTTCATAATTTTGACGTTTTAAACGTCAGTTTCATCCGAGTCTACGAAACGTTCTATGTACATTTAAAATATGATTGAAATTGAAAATAAACCATGGAAGCGTAAATATAAATGATACCATCTAGTCGGAGAAAGTAACATAATGGCCACATCACCATTTTTTTTAATCTCTTTACTTTTTGTTACCTCTTTTGGTTCCTAGTCTCTTGATACAAATTGTGAAAATTTTTCGAAATTAATAATTCCTAATGCAAATCGTAAAATTTCTCGTAAATCAACTAAACTGTTCAAAATGTCTTCCCAAAATCGATTTTGGGTAGACATTCTGAAACGGAAAATAAGACGTACAACTTTCTTAAAACATTAGGACAAGTTATCACTTTTTGTTCTTAGTCTCCGGATACAAATTGTGAAAAATTTTCGAAATAAATAATTCCTGACGCAAATCATAAAATTTTTCTGAGACCCATCATTTTTGGCATGCATTTTTTCTTGAGTAATAATATGGAAAAAAAAGAAAAAAATCATGAAATGATGAAAAAAAAATTTTTCGGAAAAATAATTACTTTATACACTTTTACCCATCATTAAGAACCGTCAAGAATTTTTTCAAAATTTTTTGAGACCCAACATTTTTTGCATACATTTTTTCGTGAGTAATAAATACTTTGGAAAAAATACGGCGAAAATGATGAAATGACCAAAAAATTTTTCTTGGAAAAATAATTACTTTACACGCTTTAACCCTTCATTAAGAATCGTCATGAATTTTTTCAAATTTTTCTGAGACCCAACATTTTTTGCAGGCATTTTACTTTCTCCGTTACGAAGTACGAGAAGGTATTGTGAGCGTGAAAAAAATTTCAACCTCTTTTTTGCGGAAGTAGCCGTTTTAAGGTCCCTAGAGGCGCATTCAAAGATTTCTGAAAAAAAAAAGTGTCTGTGTGTGTGTCTGTGCATGCTATGTCTCAAAAACTAATAGATTCTACAAAACGCTCGATGCACATTTAAAATACGATTTAAATTGAAAATAAACCATGAAAGTGTAAATATAAATACCTATGGTACACTTTGATCAACGGATCTTTGCGTGTACGTCATAGACAGCCGAACCTAGTTCCGACGACCTTCTTGCGTTCACTCCCTCTACGATAAGTGAAATTAGAGGAAATAACGTGTTTCATACATCGGCCAAGGCGAGAACCCTCAGTTTTCGGCAATTACGCACACGCAAAGATCCGTTGATCAAACTATACCATCAAATCGGAGAAAGTAACATGATGGCCACATCATCATTTTTTATTATAGAATCGGATTCAGTGGACTGAATTTAGAGTAGGATGATGCCCCATTAGGAAATATTATTTTTTTGTCTGGGAACGTTTTTTCGTACGATGCGTAATTTTTGAGTTATTTTGGTTTGTCAGGATAAATGGTACACCTGGTATACTGAGATAGCATATCTCTGTTTTCAGTCGCCTCTTTCGCCCAACAGGTCCTAGTTGTTTCATGGGGCCTGTGACAATTTTATTATATTTGATGCATGCAAAACTTTTTCATGCTAAACTTAAAACAATTTAAATAAATAAATAAATAAATATATTTCGTTCTTTTTTTTACTTTACTTTTGAAAGTTGGTAACCCATTTTTGATGTAGAATAAATGCCTGATTTGATTTTCAAAATTATATATTTTACTCAAAAGTTGGAGCGTGTAAAATAAACAATTTTGAAAATGAAATCAAACATATTTATCCCGCATAAAACAGAGAATATGGATTTTCAACTCATCGATCAATCAGTTGGTAAACACAACAGCGATCTTTAATTTTAACGTCGAAAACAGTAGCTAAACAATTTTAATTGTTTAGCTACTACTTTTTTTTAATTGTAATTTTTCAAAATAGAAGATATATTAGGATCTTGCGTTATTGAATTATTGAATTGATTTAAGAAGAATACGCACTGAATTAAAGGGAATACCCTGTTTGGTATTGCATAATAATGACAGGTATATTTCTGAAGCACGTTGGGGTTGGTGCACACCCCCAGTGGAGGGGCACCTATATAGTCCTGACATGGCGCGCTATTCCATCAGAGTACTCGTACTAGTGCTAGCGTGTTAGTGCAGTGACTGACCACAACAGTGCTTAATACCATACCTATACAGTGTTAATCTCGTGCATGCATATATGAATACCTGCTCGAGCCAGATCTACTTCATCTCGTTTTCGGCACACTCATCCGGATAAGTTATGCACCATGAGAGTTATCGCACAGGTAATAACGAATATTATAAAATTGTTATTGTTTTCTCGTTCCCTTTTTTTTGTTCTTAATTTTGCCGTAACATGGTTAATTGGAGGATATTGCTTTTTGAAAAGTGCCGGTTGATAATTGTAAATGACGGCGGGGATTTTGAAGTGTGTGTGTGTATGTGTGTGCAAGAGTGCTCCTTTGGCGGTAGTTCTGTCGGTGTTATCAAAGAGCGCATGAAGAGAGTGTGGCGGAAGTAAAGTGTTTCATTGCGAGAGAGCCGCGGCGCGCGCTATATTATAACCGTGTGCTATGCTATATAGCGTGTGTTGTTAGGCTATGTGGCGAAGCCTTTGGCGGTTTACTTTGTAGTTAGTAATGAGAGCTGGCGAGACGTGTCGCGTTAATTGCCGGATCAAACGACGCGCTGCTGCAGTACCACTACAAACTACAAAGCACCATCTCGCACCACCAGAAGGAGAAAGAGTGGTTACCTTGCTTGGCACATGCTCAATATTTCTATTAGAACCACGTCTAAAAATTTGGGTAAGGTCATGACTTCGGGAAAGTATTCAAAACAGGTATTTCGGCCTTTAATTATGTACTTACGTTTTGTTGATCATTTTGGATAATGTTTATTTAGTTTGCGATAAGATTTATTTTAATAAATGTTAATCCGTTATAAATTCTAAACAAATGACGTTGTAATTTATCTAGCGATAATTAAATAAAGCACCCATTCAGAGGGTAGGCAAATCTTTTGGCTGTCGGGATACATTGTGGATGAAAATTTGACCGCTGCCCGCATTAAAAAAGTGTCCAAGTTGAGAAATTAACTCATAAAAAAAGAGAGAAAATGTGCGGATGTGACAAAAGTTCCTGATATAAAGTAAAAATATTTATGAGTAGGAAAATATTGTTGGGTTTTTCATAGAAACGGATAATATACAGTATATTTTTTTTATCGCGGGCCATTTTAAAAATATACCTTGTTTTAATGTATACTTTATCATAAAATTTTGAAGGAAATTTTAGTTAGTAATAAATCAATTATTTTTCTACATGATGCGCTGCATTAGAATAACTCAAACATGTTTTATTCCATTCAAAAATGAAATTATTTAATATAAATAGCTGAGCAAAAATAATCAAAGTACTTTGAATTTCCGAAATGTCAGATTGATTAGTGAGGCAAGAAATCAAACGAATTTATACCAGAAAATGTCTGTTTATACTGTTGAAGAATGGGTGGAATTTGTAATGGCAATTATAAGAGGTTTGTCCAGCAGGGAAATAGTTGTACTTTTCTACAAGAAGTCAGGGAATTTTTATTTTAGGGAAATAGTTGACAACTTTTCTACAGCGTATCCCGGTCGTCCGGTTCCGAACAAAAGCACTTTTTAATTGAATAAAACATGTTTTAATTATTCTAATTAAGCGATGTAGAAAAATAATTGATTTATTTTACCAACTAAAATTTGCTTCAAAATTATATGATAAAAAGTACATTAACACAAGGTACAATTTGTAGCATGTGAAATCCTATGCCCCACGATAAAAAAAACATACTGTATACCGCCTGTAAAACGAAATATTTTCAGAAGACACCCCTAAATGTGCAGTCACTATGAAATAGTGGCAAGTAGATCGAGTAAACATAAACTATTTTGGGCAGGACACGATCACAAAACCAACTTATTTTTACTTTCTCCGTTACAAAGTACGAGAAAGTATTGTGATTGTGATTTTTTTTTCAAAAAATTTTTTTACGGAAATATCCGTTTTGGGGTCCCTAGACGCCATTTTAACAATTTCTGGAAAAAAAAAATTGTGTCTGTGTGTGTGTCTGTGTGTGTGTGTGTGTGTGTGTGTGTGTGTGTGTCTGTCTGTGCGCGCTGTATCTCAAAAACTAATAGAGCAATTGATATGAAACTTTGAACATCCGTCTTATTTGATAATATGAAGAACTGAAAAGCTTTTGGTAAAATTTCGTACACCGGAAGTGGGCGTTTACCTTAACTGTTTTTTTGTTTTTTGCCAATATTTTCTTAAATATGAAAAATTTCACAGAAACATTTAAACAAACTTTGAAGACAACAAAGAAATGAACATCTTTTGCTTGAAAACATTTTTCATAAAATCATTTTTATCCCAGAAAAAAATTTATTATTTTTTTTTCAATTTTTGGTTTATAATTACGAAACGGTAATAGTTACAGCAAATTCATGTTAATAATAATTGTAGAGAACGCCAAAATGAACAACTTATAAAGAATCAGTTTTTTTCGAAATCCCTTCAGTTTTTGAGTAAACTGAGTTTTTGAATTTGAAGTATAATTTTTCCATCTTACATAATTTTGACGTTTTAAACGTCAGTTTCATCCGAGTTTAGTGCATTTAAAATATGATTTAAATCGAACATAAACCATGAAAGCGTATATATAAATGCTACTATCAAGTCGGAGAAAGTAACATGATGGCAACATCACCATTTTTTAAATTATTATTCATATTTTTTTTCAAATAAAGTAATTTATAAATTAGCAGACCAGATTAACTAATCAACTGAAGAAAGTGATTCTAACCGGTATACTAATTTGGCTTAATGTACGATCTCAAAATTGTTTAGTAATTTGTAATTAAAAGACTGTTGAACATAAAAAACACTTTTCTCACAAACATCACATAATAAAAAAATGGTGATGTGGCCTTCATGTTACTTTCTCCGTCTTGATAGTAGCATTTATATATACGCTTTCATGGTTTATTTTCGATTTAAATCATATTTTAAATGCACTAAACTCGGATGAAACTGACGTTTAAAATGTCAAAATTATGAAAGATGGAAAAATTATACTTCAAATTCAAAAACTCAGGTTACTTAAAAACTGAAGGGATTTCGAAAAAAACTTATTCTTTATAAGTTGTTCATTTTGGCGTTCTCTACAATTATTATTTACATGAATTTGCTATAACGATTATCGTTTCGTAATTATAAACCAAAAATTTAAAAAAAAATAATAAATTTTTTTCTCGAATAAAAATGATTTTATGAAAAATGTTTTCAAGCAAAAGATGTTCATTTCTTTATTGTCTTCAAAGTTTGTTTAAATGTTTTTGTGAAATTTTTCATATTTAAGAAAATATTGGCAAAAAACAAAAAACAGTTAAGGTAAACGCCCACTTCCGGTGTACGAAATTTTACCAAAAGCTTTCCAGTTCTTCCGATTATCAAATAAGACGGATGTTCAAAGTTTCATATCAATTGCTCTATTAGTTTTTGAGATACAGCGCGCACAGACCGCCATACAGACACACACACACAAAAAATTTTTTTCCAGAAATTGTTGAAATGGTATCTAGGGACCCCAAAACGGATATTTCCGTGAAAAAAATTTTTGAAAAAAAAATCACGATCACAATACTTTCTCGTACTTCGTAACGGAGAAAGTAAAAATCATTTTCTATATGCTATATATTCTGACTAATTGTGGAGGTATTAGAAAATAACGAAAAAGTCAATTTTGGTTTTTTTTTCGACCTTCTTACTGGTTATCTTGAACAACCCAGACACAAAAAATTACAAATATAACCCCCACATACTGTATATTGTTGAAAAGAGAAAAAATAACCTAATAAAATAGGCCTAAGCCAACTATGGGTTGTATTTAAAAAAACACAACTTTGTGTTATAACTTTCATATCAATGAATATATCAGAATTCTGTTAAGCTTATTTTATTCTTTTCAAAAAAGTGCCTCAGCAACATATAACTTTGATTATTGTCAAATGATAAACAACTGAGATATTTCAATATATCGAAAATGGAAAAAAATGCGATGTGGCCATCATGTTACTTTCTACGACTTGATCGTATCATTTATATTTACGCTTTTATGGTTTATTTTGAATTGAAATCATATTTTTAATGTACATCGAGGGGATGAAACTGACGTTTAAAACGTCAAAATTCTGAAAGATGGAAAAATTATACTTCAAATTCAAAAACTCAGTTTACTCAAAATCTAAAGGGATTTCGAAAAAAACTTATTCTTTATAAGTTGTACATTTTAGAATTCTCTACAATTATAATTAAAATAAATTTACTGTAGCTATTACCGTTTTATAATTATAAACCAAAAATTAAAAAAAAGTAATATTTTTTTTTCCCGAATAACAATGATTTTATGAAAAATATTTTCAAGCAAAAGATGTTCATTTCTTTGTTGTCTTTAATGTTTGTTTAAATGTTTTTGTGATATTTTTCATATTTAAGAAAATATTGGCAAAAAACAAAAAACAGTTAAGGTAAACACCCACTTTCGGTGTACGAAATTTTACCAAAAGCTTTTCAGTTCTTTGGATTATCAAATAAGACGTATGTTCAAAGTTTCATATCAATTGCTCTTTTAGTTTTTGAGATACAGCGCACACAGAGAGACACACAGATTTTTTTTTCCAGAAATTGTTGAAATGGCGTCTAGGGACCCCAAAACGGATATTTCGGTAAAAAAAAAAATTGAAAAAAAATCACGATACTTTCTCGTACTTCGTAACGCAGAAAGTAAAAATTGACTTTTGGGCAGTAACTCGAAAACAAAAAAAGATAAATAAATTTAGTTTGCACCATTGAGTTTTTCTCAAAAAAAGAGATCGAGGATGCGCCATCCGTTTTTCTCTATCTATTGTAGTTATCGAGATCCCCTATACAAACATCGAATTTTGCCCACCCTGTACTCGTGGCTTTTTTGAAATCTAGTGCAGCGATATATTTAGATTTTGATTAGATTATGAGTTAATTTTGAAAATTTCTAGGATTTGGTAATTGTTTATTGTGTCTATATTTCAAACCATCGAGAGATGGGCAACTTTAGCCTGACTTTAAACTGTGATTTTCTCAAAATCTAGTGACGGTTGGTGATAGATTTTGATTAAACCATAGAACGGAATCTATTTTGAGTAAACTTTGAAAGTTTCAATTCTGCGCAAAATGTATTTATATTTTTTAAGAGGCCAACTTCAACGTGATTATAAGCTGTATACCGGGTGGTTCAAATTGGATGTTTTTATAGGCTCGATAACCTTAAGGGTTAAAAAAAATCTGATACACACGTTATGACACATTTTTCTGAAATAATAACTGCATGGCTATACTTTGATCAATGAATCCTTGCGTGCACGTCATAAATCGCTGAATTGTTTCGACAATATGTTCATGTGTTTACTCTCTCTACGATAAGTTAAATTAGATGCAACCAGATGTGCACGTATGTCGTCAAAAGCGAAAACACTCCATTTTCGGTAATGACGCACACACAAAGATCAATTGATCAAACTATAACTTCATTAGTTTGGGAGATATCGGGCGTTTTTTTTCATTTTCGGCTATTTTAAAATACGATTTTTTCTCAATAACTGTATGATATGGAAAAAAGCAGTTAAATCGTTATTTATGTGGTATTCTTCGAAGAATTCAGTGGCGTGCTTTTTTTATTTTGACTTTTAATTTAACAGTTATGACAGAAAATTGCATTTTTTAATGGAACAGCCTCTATTTTTATGTCAATAAATAGAACTTTAAATCAGCTTTACATCGACATAACATAGTTAATCAAATGCATATAAATTAACGAGAAAAAACGATTATATTATAAATTTTGTGTCATAACTTTTAAATTAAAAGTCAAAATAAAAAAATAAGCACGCCACTGTATTCTGAGAAGATCGCATAATCGCCTATACCGTCTATAAAAATATCGACTTTGGGCCGCCTGGTAAAGTTTAAGACAAAATAATTTTATACAAAAATTTACTATTATTTAATCCAAGTTTTTTCAAAACGTATTTCTAACCAAAAAATACTATTATTCAGTCCGTGAGATTAAAATACAGTTTTATGAAAATTAATTTTTAGCGAAAAAATACCATCAACCGCGACAATTTCAATTCAATTTAATTCAAAAATTATTTCCAACAAAAAAAATTCCCGACCGATTAAATTTAAGTTATAAATAAATTTATTTTAAACTAAAAAATACTGTTAATCTGCCTGACAGATTACAATGAAGTTTATTTTGAACAAAAAATAATATACCGGGTGAGCCAAATTCGATGTTTTTATAAGCTATCTCGGTAACGTCAAGAATTATAAGAAATCTGATTTACACGTTATGACCTCTAACAATAAATAATATACCGGGTGACCCAAATTCGATGTTTTTATAGGCTCTATATCTCGGTAACATCAAGAAGAAATCTGATTTTTTCTGAAAGAATGACGATGCCATTAACAGATCATGGCCAACTTTATTAGTTTGGCATATATCAGGCGTTATTCAATTTTTGACTATTTTAAAACACTTCGTTTTCTTAGCAACTGAAAAACAACCAACATATTGAATTTACTGAAAAACAGTACTTTTAAAATCTTTCTTTTTCTCAAGAACTGTAAGATATGCAAAAACAGTTAAATTGCTATTTGCGTGGTCTTCTTCGCGGAATTCAGTGGCTTGCTTATTTTTTTATTTCAACTTTTAATTTAAGATTTATGACACATTATTTTCAATATAATCGTTTTTTTTTCAAGTTAATTTACATGGATTTTTATTAACCATGTGTAAATCTAAAGCTTATTTAAAGTTCGATTCAATGACATAAACATACAGTGCGCGTCTAAAGTATAGAATACTTTTCATATACTATTCAGTAAATACAGTATATTCAGTAAAACCGAAATAAAATATTTTTGGAAAAAATCCTCGAACAAGTCGATTTTCTTTTATAAAAATACACATTTTTGCATGAAAGTCGATTTCCAGTCGTCATTTGTTTTTGAGTTATGACGTCAGCCATTTTGTTTTTAAATGGCAACCCCCTATTTGTGTTCTTGATTTTGAGAGATCTTTTCATTGTCGAACTGATAGAATAAAAATATTGCCATCTTACATAAGAAATTTTTCGAGTAAATGACAATTGAAGGTGAAAACTTGATATTTAGAGTTTTTGCAAAATGACGCTTTTTTCAAACGCCCATAACTTTGTGCCAAATCGTCGTAGGAACTTCGTTATTACTGTCCTGCGTAGGTAATTGGACACATTTCAATGCCCTTTTGTTGGATCGAGTCGACACATTTTTCCCAACTCGGTACACGTTGCCTAAGTTTGACGTTTTTTGCCCAAAAACGTGTTTTTTTTGTTCGGGGGTTGAAGGGTTCGAAAAAGAATCATTCCAATCTAAGTTTACCCTCTTAAAGGAGAACCAAAATGGGTTTTGTTTTCCGAAATAATCATCAAATTTGGTTGAAAAGTCACTGAGTTATGGCGAAAAAACTTCAAAATGCACTTTTTTCAAACACCCATAACTTGGTGCCAAATCGTCGTAGGAACGACGTAGGAACTCGTTTTTCGAGTCCTACATAGGTAATTAATCGAATTTTAATGCCTTTATGGTGGATCGAGTCGACAAAAAATTTCCAACTCCATAGATCGTCAAAGTTGGACATGTTTTCCTGAGAAAAAACATTTTTTCACAGGGATGCTAGAGAGGGGCGGAAGCGGTTACGCGTAAGTTCGCATACATGACTTTAAAGAAGACACTTCAAAGTTTTTCGTCCTCAGAGATTCATCAAAATCGATTGAAAATACGCCGAGTTATGGCGGTTTGAAAATGGTCGAAATTTTACGAATTTCAAGTGTTTCATTTTTTTTCCTTCAGTATATAAGAGATGAAGGTTAAATGAACAAAGAAGTGTAGTTTTGCGGGCTGAATAAAATGACACTTGTAGCATTTTAAAAATGTCAATGATAACTAGATATTTTGAAAAATGTAAAAAGTTCCGATTTTTTAAATCGATTTTTTTCGATAGTTATAAGAGTTATGAAAAAACTGTAAAAGGCAGAGTTTTAGATAATTTAATTTTCCAACTTCATTTAAAATACCTTTTAAATTGAAAATAAATCATGAAATTATATACAGGGTGAGTTTTTTTTTGATGTTTTGTATAGGGATCTCGGAAACTATAAGAGATAGAGAAACGGTTAAATAGGCAAAGAAGTGTAGTTTTGCCGGCCGAATAAAATGAAATTTGCAATTTTTTCAAAAAAGTCCGAAAAGTGCCGATTTTTTAAATATTTTTTTTAGATTTTTATAAGAGTTAGGAAAAATACCGTAGAAGGCAAAGTTTTATATAATTTTAGACTAAATAATAAAATTTTATCAGAATGTTTCTATCGATATTAGTTTCTGTTTTACATTTTTTTTTTAACCATAGTTGGCTTTCGCTTCATTGGAAAGACATTTTCTTTCTCTTTAAACTGATATAGCTGTTATTTATAAAAATTTCTGTGATTATAATTTTTATATTCTATTAGAAAAAAAATAGTAGTTAGCCATGAAACAATGACAATAAAAAAAGAATTTCAATTGTTTATAACACCTTAATTTGTATTATTTTCGTTAAATAAGTTTATCATATTTTATTGTACTTGTGTTTTTCTAAGTGTTTCTGAAAGTTATAATGAATTTTTCTAATGAAGGAAAGTGTTACATACTTGTTTGATATATTGATTCTAATAAAAATGTCACACTTGCCGCAGAACATTATTTTATTGAATGTTTCGACCGATGTTACTCATCTTTACCAACATTTAGAAGACTTTATCAAAATTTGCGTGACTACGGATCTCAACAAAACAAAATAGACCAAGTTTTGAAAGTAAATGTTTTGACATTAACCATTAAATATCCAATTATCTACATTTCCTTCAAGATATCTTTGAAGACATGCTCGATGATTTAAGTTTATCATCGAGGGCTAGATTAAGATGGTTTTAACATGATGGAGCTCCTCCTTATATGTTGGCTAAGTAGGAAGAAATTCACCAATCCCGTGGCCACCTAGCTTACCCAATCTGTCTGTTTTAGACTTTTTCTTATGAGGTTGTTAAAATATATCGAAAGTCATATGCATCCATTGACAGAAAACCAATGGAAGAAAGCTAAAATTATATGTAATTTGTACTATAATGTTAATGGTGGACTTTTTGAACATCTCTTGTCATTTTTACAATTTTATTTTATTATTTAATATTATTACATGTTTAAAACGATTATACTTTTTACTTTCTCCGTTACGAAGTACGAGAAAGTATTGTGATCGTGATTTTTTTTTAAATTTTTTTACGGAAATATCCGTTTTGGGGTCCCTAGATGCCATTTCAACAATTTCTGGAAAAAAAATGTGTCTGTGGGTCTGTCTGTCTGTGTATGTCAGTCTGTCTGTCTGTATGTATGGGTTTGTCTATGTATGTCTGTCTGTCTGTATTTAAAGAAACATTAAAGACAACAAAGAAATGCATATCTTTTGCTTGAAAATATTTTTCATAAAATCATTGTTATTTGAGAAAATAATTAATTATTAAATTAAAATTATTAATTTTTTAATTTTTGGTTTATAATTATGAAACGATAATACAGCAAATTTATGTGAATAGTAATTGTAGAGAATGGCAAAATGAACAACTTCCAAAGAATAAGTTTTTTTCGAAATCTCGTTAGTTTTTGAGTAAACCTAGTTTTTTTTTTTAATCTGAAGTATAATTTTTCTCTTTCATAATTTTGACGTTGTAAACGTCAGTTTCATCCGAGTTTTCATCCAAATTAATTGAGAAAACTACAACTATCAAATCAACTGTTGCAAACAATCCCAATTATTTTATTATTATAATTTTTTTTTTTTAATAAAATGAAGAATGTATAATTACTCAGTTATTTTTATGAATACGTGTCAAGTGCTATGTCGGATTAAAGAGAAAGAAATTGCCTATCGAATGAAGCCATAGCCAACTTTGGATTCCATTTAAAAAATCTCAGAAACTAAGATCGATAGAAACATTCTGATTTTATTATTTAGTATAAAATTATCTAAAAGTTTGCCTTACACGGTCTTTTCCTATTTCTTATAACAATCGAAAGAAACGATTTAAAAAATCAGTACTTTTTATATATTTTTTTAAATATACGGTTACATTGACTTTTTTTAAATTTTGTTAAATTTCATTTAAATTTTCAATCTAAAAATTTTCATTTAATTCGTCTCGTAGAACTGCAATTCTTTCCCCATTTAATCGTCTCTCTATCTCGACTAGTTTCCAAGATACCCATGCTAAACATCGAAAAAAACGCACCCTGTATATAAATAATTATTAAATCGGAGAAAATAACACAATGGTAACTTTTAGAAGTATTTGATATAAACGAGGGCTTTATTTCATTTTTGTTTGGGGTACGATAGAGTCTTAATTCAGCATTGATGAGGCCCGAATTCCTCTTGGTCAAATACCATGAAACAAATTTTTGTATTTACTTCTTTGACTTCATGTTTGTAACTGTAAATAAATGCAAATAAAGTATTCGCAATGTTTTTTTTTTGTCGGAATACATCCCAGGTTAATTCCAGTCCCGAAAAGCATACGGTATAATTAAGTCCGTAGATAAGTATCAGAGAAGAGAACAGTTATTTAGAGGAACGGTCTATTTTGATGAAAACGGTCGAGTGGCGGCGCGCGGCCACGGATTTAATGAAAATGCGGTAAAAACAAAGCGAAGAAGAAGAGAAGAACGTTCGTTAGGTCGATGGAAGTTGTGAGATGTAAGAGGCACAAGAGTTGAGTCTGTCATAGGAGGAGGAGGAGGCAGGGGGCGGGGGGTTCCCTCCTGCCGACAGTAGCAGATAATAAGAGGCTTACCGAGCCTTTGAAGATGCCGCCGCGCACCTACACTGTTTTAAATTAAATTACTCATTTCATTTTACCTCGGGTCATTCTCTACCTCTGGAAAACAGATGGAAATATTCACATCTAACGTGCACTATTTTTATCGTAATCATCATTATTTTTGCGTGTGTGTTGAAAAAATTGTCCCGAACCAAATTTGGAAGGTATGAGCATTTTTATCCATGTGTTCTTTTTTAACCATTTCGCTCTAAATAATGAGAAACTAACGTAATAATGTACCTGTAAATTATTAAATTATTATTGACGAAGGTAATTCTTTAGATGAATTGTCTAAGTAAAAAATTAATTCTTTTTGAGTATCCAAAATTATTGCAATATTTGTTTAGATTAAATTCTTCCAAAATCTAGGAATTTGCAGTTTTCACAAAACCTTAATTTGGCACGTATTATGAGTAAGTTTAGAGTCTTAGAATGCATTTTTTCATTTTTTTTTGTTTTTGGCGTCGACTACGAGATTATCTGCCACCACCGTTTTGTTCAATTATTTCTTATTTTGAACCTCTTTCTATATACACTGCACATTATAACTTACAAAAACGATTACTGTCTTCCTAACTATATTATTTAAAATCATTCAAAGATCTCGGGTTGGAATGAATCACAGAATCAACATTGAATGCTTAATTGTGAAAAGTTTCAAGTGGACGTAAATCGTTTCTTATTTTTCAATTACTACACTTAAATTGCTTTTCACATTATAAATATACTAAAGGAAAAAAAATTAAACACTTTAAATTTGTGAAATTTCGACCATTTTCAAACTGCCATAACTCGGTGTATTTTCAATCGATTTTGATGAATCTTTGAGGGCAAAAAACTTTGAAGTGTCTTGTTTAAAGTCATGCATGCGAAACTAAACGTAACCCCTTCCACTCCGTCTAGCGCCCCTGTGAAAAAAAAGTTTTTTTCTGGAAACCATGGCCAACTTTGATGATGTCTACGGAGTTGGAAAAATTTTGTCGACTCGATCCACCATAAAGGCATTAAAATGTGATCAATTCCGTATGCGGTACTCAAAGAACGAAGTTCCTACGACAATTTGGCACCAAATTATGGGTGTTTGAAAAAAGGGAATTTTGAGGATTTTCGCACATAACTCAGCGACTTTTCAACCAAATTTGATGATTCTTACGGGAAAAAATCTCATTTTTTCCCTACTTTAAAAGGGGTAAACTCAGATTGGAATTATCCCTTTTCGAACCCTTCAACCCCCGAGCAAGAAAAACACGTTTTTGAGCAAAAAAACGTCCAACTTTGGCAACGTGTACCGAGTTGGAAAAAATGTGTCGACTCGATCCATCAAAAGGGCATTGAAATGTGTAAATGTGTTCAATTACCTGTGCAGGACTCAAAAACTAAGTTCCTACGGCGATTTTTGACAAAGTTATGGGTGCTTTTTTTTTGGAGGAGCGTAGAGTCCTATCTTTGAGTGGGGGATAAACCTTCTCAAAGAGGACATATTTTGCTTTTGATTTCTCAAAAGATCGTTAAAGTAAGCCTTTTTTGACCTAAAATAAAGTTTTTTGTTAATGGAGTTCTAATGTACAAAATACGAAATTCGTTATTTCGTGCAAACAATGAATTTTCGTGCATACCTCAAAGAACATGCAAAGAAAAGTTCATTCGTGAAAACGAAAACAATTTCGTCGAAAAACTTCAGACTTATGAGTCAAAAAAACACAAAATTCGCATTTTTTCAAACACCCATAACTTTGTGCCAAATCGTCGTAGGAACTTCGTTCTTTGAGTCTTGCATAGGGAATTGATCACATATTAATGCCTTTATAGTGGATCGAGTGGACAAAATTTTTCCAGCTCCGTAGACATCGTCAAAGTTGTACATGGTTTCCAAAAGAAAAAAAATTCACAGGGGTGCTAGAGGGGGGCGGAAATGGTTACGTTTAGTTTCGCATGCATAACTTTAAAGAAGACACTTCAAAGTTTTTTTCTCTCAAAGATTCATCAAAATCGATTAAAAATACGCCGAGTTATGGCGGTTTGAAAATGGTCAAAATTTCACGAATTTCAAGAGTTTAATTTTTTTTTCCTCCAGTGTATTATTCAAAAATCTACGAAAAGGAGATTTGTTATTTAGTTTTCACAGAATTGTATGGCATGCAACTTGAGTTTTGTAAATTTTCGAATCGAAACCAACTGCTTTTTTCCTTTCCATACACAAAATTTAAATAATCAAAAAGAATGATCATTTTGGTAATGGGTATATGTTTTTTTTTTGTGAATTGTTAGAATTATGAACCGGGAGGTGGATAGCCGGTTGTAATTACACAAATATTCCAATTCACGAATTTTTGAATTTGAGCAATCATTTAGTTTCTAATTTTTGGGAGCTCCGCCGGTTTACCAATGCACAAAATGCGGAAAGAAAAAAAATACGGTGCACTGAAATTAATAGTTGTGGACTGAGCCGTAAATACTTAATTACGGTTTTTTGTGCACTTTTTGTGGTGGATCATAGTCGAACCGAAAACAACAAGAATAAAGCGGTGATTTCGTTAAGAGAGCGTTCATTAAAAATTCATTATGGCTTATGTTAATTTCCGAAATAAGAAAACACCTGTTCTTTCTGGCGGCCGAGGAACGCGTCCCTTTCGGTCTTCGGAGTCTGCAAGGTTATTAAAGATTTTTGGTTACGTAATGCGGCGCAAAACGGTTCGCTTAGAGTAATTTGTTTACGTTTAAATCTTATATTTTGATTCCTTCGAAAAATTAAATTGCAAATTCCATAATATTTTTCTATTGTGGTTGTTTGTTCTGAATTCAAACTTTTGAACAGGAACTAAAATCTAAAAAAAATTCATCGGAACAAATGTAATAATTTCAGTGACTTGAAAAAAATATAAAAACAATTGCCATCCACTTGAAACTTCTCAAATTTACTTAGAATGACTGCCAAATTACGTTTCTACGAAAACTATTAACACTTCATCCCTAAATTTTTGAATAATTGAATGAGAACACAGCGTGAAGTTTTGAAAAAATTTAATAATTTTTTGTGACTTGAACAAAATTTAAAAACAATTGCCATCCATTTGAAACTTCTCAAATTTATTTAGAATGAATTCCAAATTGCATTTCTGTTAAAAATATTAACGCCTCATCCTTGAATTTTGGAATAAATTAATGAGAACAGAGCGCGAAATTAAAAAAAAAAAATTATTTCAATGATTTGAAAAAAATATAAAATCAATTGCCATCGAGTTGAACCTTCTCAAATTTATTTAAATTAAATGCCAAATTTTGTTTCTGCGAAAGCTATTGATACTTCATCTCTAAATTTTGGAATAATTTAAAGAGAACAGAGCGTGAAGTTTAAAAAAATATATAATAATTTTAATGAATTGAAAAAATATAAAAACAATTGCCTTCGACTTGAAACTTCTGAAACTTTCTTAAAATGAATGCCAAATTATGTTTCTGTGAAAGCTATTAACTCTTCATCTCTAAATTTTGGAATAATTTAGTGAGAACAGAGCCTAAAATTTTGAAAAAATGTAATAATTTCAGTGATTTGTACAAAATATAAAAACAATTGCTTTTCACTTTAAACATCTCAAATTTGCTTAGAATGAATGCCAAATTACGTTTCTGGGAAAACTATTAACACTACATCCCTAAATTTTGGAATAATTTAATGTCAAGCTAAGTTTTAGAAAAATGTAATAATTTTAATGACTTGAAAAAAATATAAAAACAATAGTCATCGACTTAAAACTTCTCAAATTTGCTTATAAGGAATGCTAAATAACGTTTCTGCGAAAATTGTTCATCCCTAAATTTTAAAATAATTTAATGAGAACAGAGCGTGAAGATTAAAAAAAAATAATAATTTTAATGAAAAAAAAAACAAAAACAATTGGAATCGACTTGTTTATAATGAATGCAAAATTACGTTTCTGGGAAAACTTAACTCAATTCGCTACGCTTTACCTGTTTTATATGATCACTGTACAAGTCTTAATTAAACAAATCCTACTACTTCACTAGAATTCAATATTAGAAAGAGTACTCGAAAAATAAACAAAAAATAATAGCGAATCTTTGGAAGTAACGGAAGGATTTAACCGTGTTGGCCGTGTACAATGCCGGGCACGGCCGGTGTCACCACAAGGTGTAATAAATCACTTGCTTGTCAACATTAGGGCAGGTCAGCGCCAGTAAATCATCTCAACTCGATCCTTTCCCATTTCCCCCCTTAATCCCAGGAATTCACACCTCCGACTCGCGAAAGCGAAAATACAATAAATACGAAAGAGAAAGAATAAGCTGTGATTCCCATTCCGGGACCGCGCGACCGTGGGCGAGGACCGGCTACCGTCCGCTCTCGTCCTCGTCGGCGAGATCAAAACATCAAAGACATCATCACCTCGCCTCGCAGGTTCGGGCCCATAACAGAACCCGAAAATAACACACCGCGCGAATCGATGATGATGAAAAGAAAGAAAGAAAGAAAGAAAATACGGCGAGGCTTACAATTATCGGACACGTGTTTAATGTTTAAAATTGCTCGGGCGCAATCAATTTAAATTACTTTCATAACAAATCTCCAAGGTCAACTTTTTCTTTATAGAAACTGCAATTTTTTATTGCACTATCTTCTTGTGCTAATTAATTTAAAAAATCTGAAACATTTTTTTTTGTTCCACATTTGTTTTTCTTGCAGAACTAATAACGAAAGTTTCCAAATCAATTCAGATATATTGTATTTCTGATTTCTCATCAAAACGGTTAGAAAATTTGTGCAGAACTAATAAATTGAGGAATTAGCTTGAAAGTTTCCAAATCTATTCAAAATTATTGTATTTCTGATTTCTCACAAAAAATATTGATATATCAAAGCAAAAAACAAAACTACAATACTCTAAACTTAAATTGGGGAAAACGATCAGAAAATTTGTGCAGAACTATCGCCATTTTTTTAACGCAAAGGTAGGGTCTATAACTTTCAGAACGTTCTATTGGCATCACCTACAACATTTCTGTATAGAGCTTGAATCAAAAAAGGGTGAATCACCTAAGGACCTTCCTTTGAAAGTTTATATATGAGTGAGACAACAGATCTAGGGATTTACATTGGTCCACAGAACATTCTTTTATAAGAAACACCTGGAGAGAAAATGAATTGCATGAAACTTTAGTAGATAAAAAAAACCTCTTCTGCCACTATTTCACATTAGACTAGGATGAATATAGACGACTGATATGCCGTCGTCGGATTTTTAATTTTCGAAAAAAAAAATTGAAAAAAAATCACCGGAAAAAAATAGAAAATCGGCCGTAGATCGTAAACAGTGCGCCCTACGAAAAATATAGTTCTTACCTTTTCGACGCAGCATGCAATTCCGAATGGCATACCGTTTACATTTCTCACGTCGGATTAAAAACGGCCGCTGCAGAATTTATTTATTGAAATCAGGGGTGGTTTTCTTTGAATAACTCCTCGAGGGTTAGAGTTATCAAAAATTCGTAAGAGATATAAAATGTAGAGGGGAGCTAATTCTACAAAACTCTATGAAAATTGAAGTCGTAATCGTAAAGGCAAGCGCGCCCTTTTTTCCGGAAGCGTCCGAAATGTGATTTTTTAGAAAAATGGCTGAGGGATTGCAACCGCAGCTCGCACCCCAATTTCCTGTAGTAACCTTTATGTCCCAATGTATTGGCGATTTTTTGAGCCTGGTCCCGGTTTTCCAGCTCAAGAATCCAGGGAGGAGATAGTTTTGGCTTGAACCTCTGCATCGTCAAAAATCGATTTTCAAAAAATCAGCCTGTAGTAATTGGGTAACTTAGAAAATCGCAGATTTCACGGCCCCCTAGAGGACATTTGCGGCTTTCGGGAAAAAAATAAAAATTGTAAAAACAATTTTTTTAGAGGGTTTGGCAATCATTTTTTTGAAGGGGTGGTCGGAGGGGGTTGAAATTTTAATAGTCATATTCTTGAATTATTTGTGATTTTTCATGAAAATTTCAACCCTCTACTTATTACAGTTTTTGAGATCTCGTACTTTGGCGCTCTTGCGTTTAGTAGTATGTCAAAAATTTGTCGTGCTAGACAATTTGCATAAGTTTGGTGCATTTTATATCTTTCCGTTTTGATTTTACCTTTTTTATTTAATAACATAAACCGTAGCCTGAGGTAGAAGTTATTTTTTGTCAATATTTTCCATTTTCTATACCATCAAAAAATCTCTTTTGGAGATTCTGTCGATAAATTGTGCAAGGTAAACTGAACGTGTTAACATCAACACACGTTCAATTCATTTGCGCAAATTGCATGAGCGTGTAAACCCACCAGAGAAAATAAATTGCATGAAACTTTAGTAGATAAAAAAACATATTTTGCCCCCGGAAAACAATCGAAAATCGGCCGTAGATCGTAAACGGTGCGCCCTACGAAAAATATAGTTCTTACCTTTTCGACGCAGAATACAAAAAAAAATTGAAAAAATTGAAAAAAAATCCCCGGAATACAATCGAAAATCGGCAGTAGATCGTAAACGATGCGCCCTACGAAAAATATAGCTCTTACCTTTTCGACGCAGAATGCAATTCCAAATGGCATCCCTTTCAAATTTCTCACATCGGATTAAAAGTAGCCGCTGCAGAATTTATTTATTGAAATCGGGGGTGGTTTTCTTTTAATAACTCCTCGAGGGTTAGAGATATCAAAAATTCGTAAGAGATATAAAATATAGGGGGGAGCTAGTTCTACAAAACTCTATAAAAATTAAAGTAGTAATCGTAAGGGCAAGCGCGCCCTTTTTTTCCGGAAGCGTCCGAAATGTGATTTTTTAGAAAAATGGCTGAGGTGTTTCAACCGCGGGTCGCACCCTAATTTCCTATAATAACCTTTGTGTCTCAATATATTGGGGATTTTTTGAGCCTAGTCCCGGTTTTCCAGCTCAAAAATCCAGGGAGGAGATAGTTTTGGCGTGAACTTCTACATCGTCAAAAATCGATTTTCAAAAAATCAGCCTGTAGTAATTGGGTAACTTAGAAAATCTCAGATTTCACGGGCCCCTAGAGGACGTTTGCGGCTTTCGCGAAAACAATAAAAATTGTAAAAAAAAATTTTTTAGAGGGTTTGGCAATCCTTTTTTGAAGGGGTGGTTGGAGGGGGTTGAAATTTTAATAGTCATATTCTTGAATTATTTGTGATTTTTCATGAAAATTTCAACCCTCTACCTATTACAGTTTTTGAGATCTCGCACTTTGGCGCTCTTGCGTTTAGTAGTATGTAGTAAATGTATGAGGTTTGCGCAAGTCAAAATGTTTGGCTTGAGTAAAATCTGTAAACTTTGAACTTTACAAAAAATGTCAGTGACGGCATTTGAGATTTTGTGTTGTTCAATTTTTCATAAAATAATTATAAACCCAATAAAAAAAATATTACAAAGATTGTGTAACTTGTGTATTATATATTCCTCAATCAGTAAGGTCTGGTTTTGATAATATAAAATTTACTACTTGCTCCAATTGGC
The DNA here is from genome assembly GCA_910593695.2 of Ocypus olens. Taxonomy (NCBI): domain Eukaryota; kingdom Metazoa; phylum Arthropoda; class Insecta; order Coleoptera; family Staphylinidae; genus Ocypus; species Ocypus olens. Next base: position 25,394,656 of record OU343065.1, on the reverse strand, counting down.
GACATATAAAAATTATGCAAATTAAATTGTCCCCCGTGATAATTTATTGCCCATTATAATTATGCCTAGTTATTTGAGAATGTTAATGATAACGAAGATGTTTTCAACATTTTGGCCATCTCATCATCATCGTCCCTCTCCGCTCAAGGTCCATCTAATCTTCAAAATCACTTCCTAGAAGTGCATGCGCTAATTGACGGTTTTACGATCGCATAATGAAAAACATAATCGCCACCCTTTAATTCGCCACCGCGAAAAAGGCGAAACAAAATAATACAAAAGTAATCATTTTTATCGTTTTTGTTTAATGTCTTGATGTTGGAGACTATAGAATTTAATAACAAATCATAAAATATATTTGCTATATAATCGAAGCACATCTTAGAATTTCAATCTGAGTATTATTTATTATATTTTAGAATAATAATAATAAAGATAGAATGTGACCAAGTCAAAAAAAAATAAGTTAGATCGATAGCCCTGACGGACTAAAACCCCTATTCAGTGGCGTATATAGAAAGGGGTTTACAGGGTTATAATCCTTTCCCCAGAAATGTTAAAGAATATTATTGAATGTGTTTCCAAAAATTTTATTTTATTTTAAATTTTTAGGTGGTAAGAAATGTCGGGGCCACGGTGGCCTAATGAGCTCCTGTTTACGGGCCTCGTGGTCGTGGGTTCGAATCCCATCCGGGCGGTCACTTTTTCGTAACGAAAATTAGCCGTACGGGTCCATGGATGTTTAGTCTATGTCCCCATCGATAATAAATGATTATTATATTACAAATTATCGGTTGTGGCAGAATGCCCTAGTTGGCTACGTCAATTCCCAAATCATCCGCGCTTCCTCAACCCGAATTACTGTCAGCCATCCTTCCTTTAAAAAAAAAAAGAAAGGTCAAAGTCATAAATAATTTCTATCTACGTGCATTTGCTATTTCATTTGTACAATTTACAGTCTGTAAAAAGATGATTAATAGTTATAATGAAGCAATTATTTACCAAATCATCACAACAGAAGAACCATGCGGCTATTACCTGCAATTCAGAAAATATCGGCAGTTCTTCTTGATGCAATTACCAAACACGTGTTCATAGAAACAGTAATCTGCTCATATTAATAAAATTGGCCATTATGTTTGGGTCCTTTCCGAGAGCGATTTCGGTGTGTTTTGAAAGGAACCGGAGGAGAGTAATGTCGCAGCATTAAAGTAGAATTGAATAGAGACGGGCACGGATCCGATGCATGACTTTCTATCTTAATCCCTCAAAGAGTGCCGACAAGTCGGATATTGCGAAGTTTCATTCTCTTGGTTGTTTGTTGGTCTCGGGGCCTTCGGGTTCTTCTCTCCCGGTTGGTTTTCTTCTCTTCTCGATTGATCAATTTATGATTAAAGGCCGTCAATTGCTTTGTGGTTTATTTGAGGCTGCTTTTCGTCCGCCGCTTTTCTTTTTTTTTATTATTTCTTTTTAACCAGAGGCCGCTCCGATTGAATCCGATTCAATGGCAATGGCCCTCTCTTTCCTCTCGCCGCCGCATAAACAATACACAAACCCTTATTATTTTTACCATTCTTCGGCACACACACACACACACACACACACACACACACATGTACGTATTAAAATAATCCATCCACACGGTGGGCTTACGAATAGAATTTTTTTCAATCGTATCTCGTTGCATAATCTTTTTACTGGGCCCGATTACCTTGCTTTATGATCATATTTATTTGTTCCAATTTTGGCGTATTTTGTACGGCAAATACAAAATAATTATAATACCATACCATCAAGAATAATTTAAGAGTATTATTGTATTGCAAAAATTATCATAATTTGAATTTACATCGAAAAGGTCAGGTTTGGATTAAATCCTTTGAGGACCTGCAGTTACAGTCCGTTCGCTAGAATCTGGCGGCTTTGGTCGTAAAAGAACGTCGGAGCTCGGTAAGTAAGGGAAGGGTGTGAAGTTAGCAATAGATTTCAGCAATAGATTTTAAAATTCATTTTTTGCCATAAAAATGTTTTCCAAAAACCTTCTATAAGCAGTTAATGTGACGGCGCATACATTTTCGGAGAGTGTGTCGTATTGTTTATTTTTTTTTTCAAACTGATCAATGGGCCGGCACGTTTTTTTATTTCTCTATTTGTTAGGCCTGTATGTCTCGATTGTTTATAAATTTTTAACTTTTTAATGGCGGTCACCGAACTTTAAAAAAAACTTCAGTTAATGTGACGGTGCATACATTTTCGGAGAGTGTGTCGGATTGTTTATTTTTTTCAAAGTGATCAATGGGCCGGCACATTTTTTTTATTTCTCTACTTGTTAGGCCTGTATGTCTAGATTGTTTATAAATTTTTAACTTTTTTATGGCGGTCACCGAACTTTAAGAAAAACTTCAGTTAATGTGATGGCGCATACATTTTCGGAGAGTGTGTCGGATTGTTTATTTTTTTTCAAAGTGATCAAGGCGCCGGCACGTTCTTTTTATTTCTCCATTTGTTAGGCCTGTATGTCTAGATTGTTTATAAATTTTTAACTTTTTTATGGAGGTCACCGAACTTTGAAAAAAACTTCAGTTAATGTGACGGCGCATACATTTTCGGAGAGTGTGTCGGATTGTTTATTTTTTTTCAAAGTGATCAAGGGGCCGGCACGTTTTTTTTATTTCTCTATTTGTTAGGCATGTGTGTCTAGATTGTTTATAAATTTTTAACTTTTTAATGGCGGTCACCGAACTTTGAAAAAAACTTCAGTTAATGTGACGGCGCATACATTTTCGGAGAGTGTGTCGGATTGTTTATTTTTTTTCAAAGTGATCAAGGGGCCGGCACGTTTTTTTTATTTCTCTACTTGTTAGGCCTGTATGTCTAGATTGTTTATAAATTTTTAACTTTTTTATGGCGGTCATCGAACTTTGAAAAAAAACTTCAGTTAATGTGACGGCGCATACATTTTCGGTGAGTGTGTCGGATTGTTTATTTTTTTCAAAGTGATCAATGGGCCGGCACGTTTTTTTTATTTCTCTACTTGTTAGGTCTGTATGTCTAGATTGTTTATAAATTTTTAACTTTTTTATGGCGGACACCGAACTTTGAAAAAAAACTTCAGTTAATGTGACGGCGCATACATTTTCGGAGAGTGTGTCGGATTGTTTATTTTTTTTCAAAGTGATCAAGGGGCCGGCACGTTTTTTTTATTTCTCTACTTGTTAGGCCTGTATGTCTAGATTGTTTATAAATTTTTAACTTTTTTATGGCGGTCACCGAACTTTGAAAAAAACTTCAGTTAATGTGACGGCGCATACATTTTCGGAGAGTGTGTCGGATTGTTTATTTTTTTCAAAGTGATCAAGGGGCCGGCACGTTTTTTTTATTTCTCTACTTGTTAGGCCTGTATGTCTAGATTGTTTATAAATTTTTAACTTTTTTATGGCGGTCACCGAACTTTGAAAAAAACTTCAGTTAATGTGACGGCGCATACATTTTCGGTGAGTGTGTCGGATTGTTTATTTTTTTTTCAAAGTGATCAAGGGGCCGGCACGTTCTTTTTATTTCTCCATTTGTTAGGCCTGTATGTCTAGATTGTTTATAAATTTTTAACTTTTTTATGGCGGTCTGTTCCTATTCCTTTGGTGGATATTATGTGTCCAAGGTCGGAGTTACATCCAAAGTGACACTTGTCTCGGCGGAGTTTGAGGTTGAACAGTCTGGTGGGATTCTATGTTTCTGGATCACACTATAATGTCCTCTAGATATGCGTACGCTTGGATATCGTTCAATCCGTTGAGGAATCTATCCATAAGTTTTTGAAATGTGGCGGGAGCGTTGCGTAATCCGAACGGTAAACGCGTGTACCGGTGTAGTAAAGCACGTTTTGTCTTGGTCCTCATTTTTGACAGAAATTTGATGATATCCAGCTCTCAAGTCGAAGGTGGTGAGGCCAGTAGTTTTTCCTGTCGCGTGAATGAGGTCGTCAATCCTCGGACGGGTAGAGATGGAAAAAACGGTTCACTGCCGGGAACGGATCCGAACCGGTTCACTTATTGGAGTGAACCGGTTCCTTGGAGCGGTTCACAGGTCTTTTCTGCAGTTTTATACCAGATTGTTAGAAATGAGTTCAAGGCTTCCAATTAATTGAAAAATATAGAATATGGGTATTCATAGTATGGCCACTACTGCAATAAATGTTAACTTTTTTTGTATTTTATACTTGATAATATGAATAAATATTTGTAAACAGGAAGTGGGCATTAAAAATTTAGTATGTTTTTTTGCATGTTTCTATTGATTTTTAAAATTGCAAGTTTTAGTTTATTCCTGTCATGGCTTCTTGTACTTTTACATTATTATTTATTTCACATTTTCTCCTCGCTCTCTCTCTCCCTCTGTCACTCTCGACGAGAGAGAGAGAGTAAGTAAGTAAGTAAATATAAATCAAATCTGGTAGATTTTTAAACTCTGTACTTTTTATTTACTCTTGTACTTTTTCTCAAAAATAATCGGGAAAGCAAGAAAATGCACACCCGGTATATCATACTCTTCTTAAGTTTTGAATGAAATAAATAATTTCAAAATTGTTTAATTTCTTTATTATGAAATTATAAAATATTATTGAATTTTTTATGCTGCCAATTTATTAATTTTTTATTTATTTATTAAGCATCTAAAAGAAATGTTAAATTTAACTAAAGTTAAAAGACTTTAAGATAAATTAATGTTGTTATTTGACTTAAAGTCGACAAGAGTCCAGAAAAAGACTAATTTTGACTGAAGCCGTTAAGCCTCTAAAAAATGTCAAATTAAAGGCAAAAGACCATATCCAAATTAATATCCAAATTTGACTTAAAGTCGAAAAACGTCAAGAAAAGAAGACTAATTTTAATTTAAAGACGTTAAGCCTCTGGAAAAAATGTCAAATTTGGGTGGAGTTAAGAGACTTTATGTGCAAATTAATGTCGAAATTTGACTTAGGTCGATTAGTTTAAAAAAAAGACTAATTTTTACTTTAAAGGCGTTAAGGCTCTAGAAAAAATATCAAATTTAATTAAAGTGAAGAGACTTTATGTCCAAATTACTGTCGAAATTTGACTTTAAGTTGATTAGCGTTAAGAAAGCACGACTAATTTTGACTTAAACCCTAAAGCCTCTAGAAAAAATGTCTCGGTAGAATTAAGAGACTTTATAAGCAAATTAATGTCAAAATTTGATTTAAAGTCAACAAACCCTTAGAAAAACGACTAATTTTGACTTAAAGTCGTTAAGCTTCTGTCAAATTTAATTCAAGTTAAAAGAGTTTAAAAGAAATTAATGTCGACATCTGACTTAACGTTAAGACAAAAATACTAATTTTGACCTAAGCCATTAGGTCTCTAGAAAAATGACAAATTTAATTCAAGTTAAAAGACTTTATAACAAATTAATGACAAGCGTCAAAAGATAGACTAAGTTTGACTTAAACTCGTTAAACCTCCGGAAAAATGTCAAATTTACTTAAAGTTCAAAGACTTTATGACAACTAAATGTAGAAATTTGACTTAAACTCGACAAGTGTTAAGAAAGAAAGTCTAATTATGGCTTAACGAATTTAATATAGAAAATATTTCAAATTGAATTAACGTTAAAAGACTTTATAACAAAGTAATGTCGAAATTTGACTTAAAGTCGACGAGCGTTAAGAAAAAGACTCATTTTGACTTGAATCTTTAACCCTCTAGAAAAAATGTCAAATTTAATTAAAGTTAAACGAGTTTATGTTCAAATTAATGTATAAATTGGACTTAAAATCAACAAGCGTTAAGAAAAATAGGCTAATTTTGACTTAAAACCTAAGGCCTCTAAAAAAGTTTCAAATTGAATTTAAGGTAAAAGACTTTATGTCCAAATTAATTTGTAAATTTGAGTCAACAAGCGCACAAGAGAAAAGAGTAATTTTGACTTAAAGTTGTTAAGCCTCCAGAAAATATACCAAATTGAATTAAAGTTAAAATACGTTATGTTCAAATCAATATCAAAGTTTGACTTAAAATCGTCAAACGTCAAAAAACGACTAATTTTGACTTAAACCCGTTAAGCCTTTAAAAAATGTCAAATTTAATGAAAGTTAATTCATGTCAAAATTGCACTGAAAGTGACAAGCGTCTAGAAAAAATGTTGATTTTAATTAAACGCTTTCACATTTTAATTTAAAATTCCAAATGTAAAACTTTAAGTCCAAATTTAAGTCTGGACTAAAAAAAAATCACGAGAACCGCATGAAGTTTTCGCAGATATCTTCAAGCGGTTCACAATGCTTTGCACGAACTTCACGCGGTACCTGGTATGAACTGCATGAAGTTACCGCGGAAGCTCCATGCGTTTCGAAGTTTGAACCTCCTGAAGCTATCTACGGAAACTTCATGCGGTTCGTACCAGGGGAACTGCATGAAGCTGTGCTAATAGTGGAGTGAACCGCATGAAATTTCCACAGTTAACTTCATGCGCATATCTTGGAACCGCATGAAGTTTTGGCAGATGACTTCATGCTTCAGGGGTACGCGTCTGGTTTATATTATTTAGTATATATTAAAGAGCAGAGGAACCGCAGATCCTTTTGACCGAACCGGTTCCTTAGCACTCTTTGCTAAGAACCGGTTCATTGAACCGATTCCTGAACTGTTTACCCATCTCTAGTGACGGGTGTTGTTATATCGTTTAGCCGGTGGTAATCGATGTGTTCTCCAGAGGGTTTCTGTACAAGTACGACCGGGGAAGCCATGCACCCTCGCATTCTTCAATTATTCCGGTGTTTTGTAATTCCTTGAGTTTTTGTCTGAGGATCTCCTTCTTCAGTGGTGTCATCTGGTAAGGTGGTTGACTGACCTTCAAAATAAATGAGATTATCCATGCAACTTCTTGGCTTTTTCAGTTTCTCTATAATTAGGGGTTTTAATTTATGTTGGCCAGTTGCATTAGTACATGCTAAGAAATGTATTCTTTTTTGGTCGTTTTTCTTCCAAGAGCCGATTTTTCTTCATCCCCACATGCCTTTCCACGTAAGAGCTTCCAATATAGGCCTACTTTGTCAGCGTTGTATATCTGATTAATATTCTCAATTTTATTCAACCGTTTTTGTTTGAATGGGGCAACAGTTCTGATCGAGATGATAGTTTTTTCTCCAGCAATAATTAAATTAAAACAATGCCATACCTTTCCTTAAATTTTTGCAGCCATCCTGAACTAGCAGTGAATTCGTGTTGATTTTCTTGCAATTTTTGATGAAAATATTTAACTTTCTCCTTCAGTACCACTCCACTTATAATCGACGCGAGCTGCATGTTTACGTTTTGGAATACTTTAGTATTTTGCTGTTCACGTTTTGAAGTATGTTAAATTTAAACTGATCGTTCACGTTTTGGGATGTTCACATTACAGAGACTATACTGTATTCCTAAATTAAATCGTAAAGTTAATATTGTTCTGTTCGGGATGTCGTATTATTTCTATGACAATTTTTTAATTAATTCACGATATTTCACTTCATAACACAATTTTGTGGCTTTGACTTTTAGCTTAAGTTTTATTGAGTTTGAAAAATTGAACAACGCAAAATTAACATTTATCTTTTAAATGCCACCACTGACATTTTCATCAAGTTCACGACAGATTAAAAAAAATATGGTCGGAAAATTGACCCCATTGCCCCCCTTCTCCTCCCCTAATTGATCAACCAGTGTGGTATTTTTACAATTATTGTTAATGTGATTATATTTCAGAGTTCAGTAATTGCTCGTGTACAGTTTTGAGTACATTCTATAAGCAAGAATTTTATTGAATTGATATTAAAAGTTGAAATCATTTTAAAGCTTTCTTACGCGAGTGAATACTACAATTTGCAAAGAGAACGGAACGCTCTCTTCCATGTTTTTATACCCGCAGGAATGTCAAAATGGTGAATTCTTCACGCTAGTAGTTATCTTTATAAGAACTAAATAGTTGTAAAGCAGTGTTTTATGGCGGCACTATAAAACACAAGTGACAAGTATTAAAAAAGGAGTTGGAATATCAGTTGTTTGGTTTATGGTGCGGCGACTGGTAGCTGGCATACCCTGTGCTGTATGTGGTGCGGCTCATTACAAGACAATGCGGCATCACACAAAAAGATCTTTTGATATAAAAAGAGGAACCGGGATTATGTTTTCCTTCTTCTCCTTCCTTTTTTTTTAACCGACCGCCATAAAACGCCGTAATAAGCGTGCACTTGACTTGAAATAAAATTTGCAACCGAATTACACACACACAGACAAGAGGTATACCTACCTGCTCTTCAGGAACACCTGCTCATCCCTCAGATCTTGGATCCGAGGGTCGAAAAGCGGAGGAGATCCGCACCGAGGTTTATTTATAACCAATATATCTTCCTGAGTGGCGGCCTCTTTGAGCCACTCGATAATGGACCGGCATTTTAATAATTTATTGACAATTAAGACACTTATTACGTAATGGGACGGAGGAGCGGTTATTCCTTAAACGGCTCAACACTCGTCCCAATTTACTAGTTTTTTTTTTTACTTCTACTTAATCGTTTAGATATATCTATTTATGGTTTTTTGATAAATTTATAACGGTCTTGATATAATAATGCCAACGAGAGCTGCGTATAACTAATCTTGTTTGAGATATTTGTTATAATTACATCACTTTTGATATCACATTTGTTAGTTAGAAATAGCAATATTGCACGTACTTCGACTGTACAAATCAATGGAGAATTAGAAGACGTACGTGGTGAGCGGGCTCCATCTAGCATGTAACGCTTACACTAAGTAATATATTTTGGGTTATAAATGTTAATTGAGTAACATTTTGTAAGACGTTGCTTACAACTTTAAAGGATTCTGTCCGTCAAAAGATCATTTTAGAGAGCGTGTACAAAAAAATTATTTTATAACATACCATGCCGATATCGACAAAATCATCGACACAATATTTTATAAAAATCTTCTTTAATTTTTCCTTAAATTAGTGTAATGGACGTAAAGGAAGTTAAAAATGCTTGAAAGTGATTTCCGTGGATTCGGTTATGTCGCCAATTACGTACATTCTACATACAAATTCTAATTCCCATCAACGATTAATGACTTTCTGTGTAAAAACTTCACATTTTCTTGCCCAGGTGTTTATGATTTATTCCGAGGTACATGCTATATGGCATACCTACCCTCAATTTAATTTTCCTTCCCTTTTTCCTTTGTTGTTTTTTATTTAACTGAGAACGAGAAACATAGTTGTAAAATAAGCGAGAACTTTGAAAGAAAATCAGAAACTCAGCGTTCAAGCAGCGAAGAAAAGTAGAACAATACGACCGAAGAAAAGTGGAAGTTAGAACAAGATGTGAAAACGGGAAGAATTTGATATTCTCATTCCAGTTTGCAGAGATGGAGAGACAGCGTGGATACAGGGGAGGATGAGGCAAAGAATGGAAACAATATGATTGGCGACAGGTGGTGGAATTAATGAAAGTAAGAATGAGGCTGATTAAAGAGCGTGAATGGTAGAAGAATATGCGATGATGGCGATGTAAGTGGCGATCATAAGGATGAAAGTGCGAGCGGAAATGGTGATGAGAATAAAAGTGTAAGCATCTTTAAGGATGAGGATGAAGATGTGAGTGGCTACAAGGATGCGGATAAAAGTTTGTTATCACAAATTGTAAGTAACAATATCACAACTTTTATAAAAAAAATATTTTCTCTTTCTCATCGATTGTTGATGTAGATATTCAAGTCGTCAGAGAGATGTCGACAAACAGTATTGGTTGTCATGCCGAAATATCCATCGGTTGTAGATGTCAACGAAACCTCGACATTCAGATCATCTGTCGACATCGAAACTAATCAGAATGACGAGTCGAAAATTGGCCGCGTCGAGTCACTGCATTTATGTCGTTTTCGTCGTCGACATTATTTTTAGCTTCGAAAATTTATTGAAAATCACAAAGAAAAATTTGAGTGTATTAAAATTTGTCTGGGATTTCTTTCCGCCTACTCCATACCTTTCTCAGTTGTACCAACGTCTCTATCCTTCAGGAACTTTTCAATAAAAATGTATCACGAAGTAATGGCTTCCACCATCAACCATATCTCAATCCTTCTCCCTGTTCATCTTTTAAAATGTTCAGAGCCCTAATTTATACCTCTGTTGGGCCATGCACACTTTTTTCACCTTCATCCGATCTATTGCTCTTTTATTTCGATTCTTTGATATACCATAATTGGTTCCTGATATAATCTTTCTGTCGCTATGTTATTTCGAAAGAATTTCAATGAAAAGCCATAGTTTTGATAGAAACACTAAATAGTTTAATAAAGACGAAAAGTAGCCTGAATTTGATCAAATAACAGATTTTTTGGAAACTGAACATGTATTATCTGATCAACAATACGATTTTCACAGGAGGAGATCTTAGAGGTAGGAATATATAGGATGTTTCAAACCAACCGTACACCCCAAATATCTCGCGAAATACAAATCGGATTGAGATTTAAAAAAAATGCGTCCAATTTTTTTTTTTTTTGATATTTCATGTTGTATGAAATGTGAACCTCCCTCTCCCCTTAGGGGAAATCTTAAACGGAAGCCACTATTTTGTATTGTAGATTTGGATTCTATGCTAAAAATAGTGGGTTTTTATCAAAAAAAAAATCGATGAGCGACAGATGGCGCTGTATTCGGCAAAATCATTTATTGAATTAAATTAATTTTCGCATCAAATGACTCATTACGACATTTTTTCGTCTTTTAAATAAGGCGTTGATTGAAGTCATTCGTAATTTTATGTCATCAATAAGTTTTTGTGTGCGATATTTGGGATAAAGGTAAGTTTCTTTCTAAAAAAATCATAGAAACAAATAAAAATTAATTATATTATCAAATCGCATTCCATTCCTTCCTATTGTGGTGATGTATTAATGTTTGTAACAACAAACTGTTTTTTTTATGAAAAAAATGTTTTTTTGCTAATAGAAATTTTTTTTTCGGATAAAAACCTAATATATTTTAGCTAGAATCCAAATATTCAATAAAAAATAGCGGTTCACATCTCACACCACATGATAGAGCTCAAAGAAAAAATTAGACGTATTTTTTGTATGTAAATCCGATTTGTACTTCTCTATTTGTTGTGTACGGCTGGTCTGAAACACCTAGTATACCACTGCCTTCTCCTGAGCTCAGCAAGGTATTTGTTTGGGTCTGTCGTGAGAAACAGCATTTGTACAATTTTCATCCCAATAGTTGCCGACTTACGAGTCTGTGAGAAAAATAATGAGACTGACAACACTGCGATCGATGTGGCAACGCTGTGTACTGACAACTCTGCGATCGATCTGGCAACGCTGTGTTTCGCTACTTCACAAGACAGGTGTGTTCTTCCCTTTCAGATGCTCAATCCGAGTTTCAACTCCCTGCAGCCATCACGTATTTTTTGATGGCGCCATCAGTTACGTTGTGTTTTTGCTGTGAGTTGCGAAAATGAAACAGCGGAAGTTAGAGCAAAGTTATGTTGTGTTAAACTTAGGGAATCCGCAAGTGTGACGTTTGAAAAGTTGAAACATGCCTATGGGAAACATTCCTTATCAAGAGTATTTTTCGCTGGCATAAATCATATTTGAAAGGCCGAGAACACGTTCAAGATGAACCTCGTTTAGGGAGACCTTCAACTTCAAAAACTGAAGAAAACGTCGAACGTGTGAGGGCTCTGTTGACATCATTCCATCGTTTCACAATAATGATGATGAGTGATCAATTAAACTTAAATACTTTCACCGTACATCAAATGTTGACCGAAGATTTGTAATTGCGAAAGGTTTGTGCGAACATGGTGTCGAAAACCTCACAACTGAGCAGAAGGACAGTCGAAAAAACGTGTGCGAGAATTGCCAATGACCACGAATTCTTCAATCGTGTGAACACGGGTGACGAATCCTGGATTTTTGAGTGCGATAATGAGACAAGGCGGCAAAATCAGGGGTGGCACACTGAGACATCTTCCCAACCGAAGCTCTAAAGAGCAAATCAAAGATCAAAACAATGCTGATTTGTTTTTTGACAGTAGGGGTGATATCCTGCACAAAGAATTTGTTCCTCCAGGAAAAACTATCAAGCAAGTGTTTTACAAATATGTCCTTGAAAGGCTCAGAAAAAGGGTGATTCGTGTGAGACCGGACATTACAGACAAGCGGATGCTTCATCATGACAACGCCCCACGTCACACGACCATCTCCATCGCGGAATTTTTTTATCTCAAGAAGCATCCCTGTTGTTCCTCAGCCCCGCTATTCACATGATCTGACTTTTCTTTTCCCGAAATTGAAAAATATCTTAAAAGGACGTTATTTAGAGACTCTGGAGAGCGTTCAACATAATGTGACCGACATGTTAAGGGCAGGGAATTCGTACGCTTCTTGAAACTTCATATTGTTCTCCTAAAGTTGATCTTGTAGACAGTTAAGAAACCAAAAATTATAAATAAAATTAAATTGTTTATGTCTTGAACTATGTGTTATTGTAAAAAAAACAAATTCTTATATTTTTGTCATTAATTAACGTAAAATTGTTTTATAGTAACTTATTTTGAATTTTAAGCATAGATAATTAAATTTAAAGTGACCATACTAAAACTCATCATTATTGATTGCCAATTACTCAACTTCAATAAGAAGTTAGATTTCTTAAAATTGCTTAAAAGTTGTATGCGCGCGACGAAATTTAGTTCAACGCATTCTTCACGAGTAGCGCTCATCCAATCAGGTAGATAACGATATTATATTCAATGGGGCGTGATTATAGTTCTCGCCTTTGTGTGAGCCACGCATCGTATATAGCAAAAAAATGGAAAGGGTAGATACGTGATGTTTCCGAGCCCGCCTCCAGTTTTGTTCTCTCTTTAATATGACTTCTCATAGTCGCTCGTCACATCTGAATACCGTGATCTTAAAGTACAAGTTGAAGCCTTTTAGCGCTGCTTACAAGTCTGGAAACAACGTCGCCGACGGTGTATAGCTGCCGACGGAGTATTACTTTAAAAGGGGCAATATTGTTGGTAAATGGTAAATAAAAAAATCAGTGTCATTACTTTGCTCACACACCTCGTATACATTCCAACTCCTAACAGAAAGAAATTAAACAATTAAACAATTTTGGTTCCTGAGGTGTTATACTCTTTTTGGGGTCATAGAGTCCGAAAATGATATTAGTTTTGGTCCATGAGATCCGGAAGCCTAAGAGCACAACAATTACAACAGAGCACATTTTTTTTCATTGAGGCATGCTGCTGAACCTGCGTATCAGTGATTTCCTGCGATGCGATGTTTTTGGAGATTCACGATGGATGTTTCAACAATAGTCCGCCATTATATGCATCAGTATCATTCTCCCATGGTCCTTATTTTTTGCTGAAGTGACCAAGACAATGTGCAAATCAGTCCAAATGACTGTGGGGGTAATGCACTTTGATGCTCATGTGACAACCAAGTGTACAAAACGCAGTGATTTCAAGGTAGTTAGTGGCCTTATGGTTCCCAATAACATTCTTTACAATCATATAAAATGACGTCTACCCACATGCTTCAATACTGTCTATTGCTGCTCTTTCATGAGTTCTCGGATTTGTGGTCCATCGAATACACTTGCTTTTATTTTCTCCATGCTTAATGCTGAAAATTTTATACATATGTAACCGAAAGACAAACCATCTCTCTGAAGTGCCTTTACAAATTGTTTCATTAAACCAAGTTTGGTGTGCTATGGTGGCAATATAAATGATGTTGTTTCTATCCACCAAACATTCTGCGATGATATTTTTCTCTACAGCTACCAATTTTTCTCTTACAGAGATCTTCTTCTCACCCAGTGTTGATCTGTAGCTCTACTGTACGACAAGTATACAAAGCATGGGAAATCGATGTACCCGGCCTGCTACCCTAGGATAAAATTTACCATCTTCAAATACCATTGATGATCCCAGTCAGCTATATTCTCTAGGACTGTGGCTGTTGTCGCCCGATCTTCCGCATACCAACTGAGTGATCGATTGAGATTGATTTGTATCTGTTCCCGTTATATAGAAGTACGCATTTCAGGCTGCATTTTGAGCTATCTGAGAATAACCGCCGTTCACTGGGTGTGTATTCCAGTACACCCAATTTTATCACGAACCCATTCAAAATTTATAAATTAATCTACATATGAAGTTTGGCGAAATCTTCCAGTGACACCTTGTCCATCGAGTAGAAATCGAGTAACATGGCTCCGCGGTACGATATGTATGCATGTATTGAACAATGTTGTTAAATATTGAAAAATTACACAGCTCCCAGAAATTAATGCATCACTAACATTTTTGGTAGTTGGTAGTACAAAAGTTCATAGAAATCTAGCGAGCCCGAGGAACTAACGTTCGGATTGGTCTTGCAACGGTACGCCAACGTCTTCTAAACGACGATCTGCATATCGAATCTCTAGCTACTGGACATCTGTTAATTGTAACTCACAGACAAGCACACCTTCAGTTTGCTGGAAATCATTCCAGATTGAATAATAATGAATGGGCACACGTACTGTTTTGAGATTGTAAGAGTGATTCGACGATCCAATGCAATATTCTTGGAGGAGGTGGCTCAGTCATAGTTTGGGGTGGTGTATCTTCTACGGCTCGTACGGATCTTCATGCCTTTCAGAGAGGAAACATAAATAGCAGGATTTATGTGGAAAACATTCTTGAACAATATGTAGTGCCATTTGCGGCTTTTTATAGAGGACAATTTCGTCTTCCAGCATGATAATGCCCGATCGCTCACTGTCAGAATTGTTTCTGAATATCTGAACGAAGTCGGCATTGTCGCTATGAACTGGCTAGCAGGGAGTCCAGACCTGAATCAATAGATCCTTGTGAAGCTTAGAGCTCAGCTATTGGCTATTTGGGAGAATCTCAACCAAGAGGATATCGAATCTACTATCAACAGCATGGGTAGACGATGTGAAGTCGTCATTCATGCTAGGGGTAGAAATTGTCTTACGGAAATATCCGTTTTGGGGTCCCTAGATGTCATTTCGACAATTTCTGGGAAAAAAAAATTGTGTCTGTGTGTGTGTCTGTGCGCGCTATATCTCAAAAACTAATAGAGCAATTGATATGAAACTTTGAACATCCGTCTTATTTGATAATCTGAAGAACTGAAAAGCTTTTGGAAAAATTGGGCGTCTTAACTGTTTTTTGCCAATATTTTCTTAAATATGAAAAATATCACAAAAACATTTAAACAAACTTTTAAGACAACAAAGAAATGAACATCTTTTGCTTGAAAACATTTTTCATAAAATCATTTTTATTTGAGATAGAAATTATTATATTTTTTTTTTAATTTTTGGTTTATAATTATAAAACGATAATAGTTACAGCAAATTTATGTTAATAATAATTGTAGAGAATGCTATAATGAATAACTTATAAACAATAAGTTTTTTCGAACTCCCTTTAGTTTTTGAGTAAATTGAGTTTTTAAATTTGAAGTATAATTTTTCCATCTTTCATAATTTTCATCCGAGTTTACACAACGCTCGATGTACATTTAAAATAGGATTTAAATTGAAAATAAACTATGAAAGCGTAAATATAAATGATACTATCAAGTCGGAGAAAGTAACATGATGGCCACATCACTATTTTGTTTTTACAAAATCAACTTGTGTGATCGTGGACTCGTTGACATGGCGCTTGACTTAAAAAAATCGCCAGAGAAAGAAGTCCAAAGGGGTTAAGTCGCAGATCTAAGCGGCCAATTCCGGTCGTCAAAACGTGGCATCGTCCTGTTGAAACCGCACGTCTTCGAGATCCATAAAATCCATTTGAGGTTATCATGGTGCGATACCGTTCGCCATTGACTGTTTGTGCATTGCCGGAAGCGTATTTGAGGAGAAATGGTCAAATCTTGCCTCCCGCCCATAATTCACATCAAACAGTAATACTTCTGGGATGCATTTTGTAATCATGACACATGGAAATTTTCGTCCCTACAAATGCGGCAATTTTGCTTGCGTATGAACATCAACATCAACATGAAAACGGGCCTCAGCCGCTGAAGATGATTTTGTTGGAAAATTCGTCGTTCACTTCTCCTCTTAAATGGCCGAATTGACAAACTCACAAAATATTATCGGACCCTACTTTTTCGAAAATAACAAAGACAACGCATTTGCAGTAAATGATTAAAATGAAAAATCAGAATTTCTTAATTAATCTGCGTACGAATTTTGGCGAAATCCTCGATTGACACCTTGTAAAGCGTTATTTTGACAGTGGGAGATATTAAAAATGTATTTCCGAAGTGACTGCTATGTTGCCGAAATAGGCAATTCTGCAAAGAAATTTGATCAAGCGCCTGGTGTACACAAATTTATGCAGAAAGACTGAAAGGGTCCAGTACGCACAGACAAGAATATTGTTGCTGTAGTGTGTCAATCTGAGAACATTAACCTCCTTAGATCGCAGCAACTGAACATTAGCCGCACATCTTTGATGAGAATACTGCACAAAGATCTCGGATTATTCCTTCACAAGGTCCAAATAACTTAGGAATTGAAGACCAATGGCCATCCGCTTCGGTATCACTCCTCAATTTGGTCCGAAGCGAAACTCTAAATTGACGACGATTTTGCTCTAAAAAGGCGCATTTTCAATTTTGAGCAAATTGCCGTAATTGGGGCTAAGGAAAGTCACACAACTTCGTAAAAATACCAATGCATCCTCAGCGTGTTCGATGTGGTTTGTGGAGTGGTGGCATCTTTCGCCCATTTTCTTTTCGAAAATGATATTGCAAACGCCATTTTGGTCAGAGGCACGATATACGATTTTTTGTAGCCAGACATAGGCAGGATACGGACTTGGACGACCTTTGGTTTCAGCAGGATGGAACGACATGTCAGGCAGCACCTCAAACAATCAATCTTTTGCGCACTAAATTCGGTAATTAATAATTAGTTAATTGGCTTGCGCGGAGCAGCAATTTGACGCCTTTGGTTTTTTTGAGGTGCCGTTAAAGATCGATCTCATGCAGACCATCAGATGCTCACGCATAATATTGGTCAAGCTGTTCGTGGGATTAGGCTGTATCCTATCGAAAATATACTGAACATTGGGTTGGCTTGATGGCGCGGAGGCAGCAAATGTAATTGACTATATCCCGCCAAACGTAACATGCCGAAATTCAAATTAATTAGAACCAATCAGATTCTATATAACTTCTATTTTCAGGAAACATATCATGTAGAGTTCGAATGCGGCTTTGTGATTAGTTCTCTACTCGCATTATGTTTCGGCACATGATTGGTTTCAAGAAAAACAATGTTCAATGTCAAACGTCAGTTTGCGGGTAGAACGCTATTAAAATTAGTGAAAACTCCGCATTGGAAGTGTTTCTCTTGAAGTAATTCAAGAAAAAGGGAAAGAGGCGCAACCAAAAAGTTTGGGCGGAGTCACTAACATGACCTGTACTCGGGAAGTCATTTCTACAATATTGGAAAACTGGGCACATAACGTGCGAAACGCGAACGGTACGTACTGTAATGAAAATGTAAACTCCATATGGAATACCAGTGCTAAGTTAGTGCAAGAGAAGTACGTTTCTGATTTTTAAATTTTGTTTGATCCATTTAAAAATGTAATATTCAAACCGGCACGACACGCCCGCGATGACAGTAAATGTCATTCTATTTTGTTGTAATATTTTTGTTGGGATATAGTCTGATAAATTGCTCTCGTGCATTGTAAATTATCGCAAGTTTGCACTCTTTCGACAAACTCAGTCGCATTGTTTTAGGCAACAGCCCCTCGCCCTTCCGGGCTCGGGACTGTTGCCAAACAATACGACTTCGTTTGTCGAAATCGCACAAACTTGTTACCGATAATTTCCAATGCACTTGTGCAATTACTGTTGAAAATAAATAACACTAACAAACAAATTAATGAACGCACATATCATCTGTAAACATTTAACTTGCACAATAACAGCCTAATTTTATGCAACTATATGTATATGCACAAGTTGTCATCTCTATACTCGACGCACCGAATCGGTGGTATTATGGGTTTGCGTGATTTTCGCGTGATGTTCGCTGATTGGTCAGCGCAAACGCATATTAAGCGTATGTCATGCAGCCGAAATTTTGAACCATGCCCATTGTATGCCATGTGTTCTCATTTTTCTGTCTTATTTAAACGTAGTGATTACGTTCTAAAATCAGCCTTTTTCAATAACAATTAATTAGGAAGTGATAAATAGTTAGATTTTGTGGGTTAAAGTAGAAAGATTTATATTTCCGGCAAGGAACTAAAATGTGGCAAGGCTGTGTGAATCAGGCTTTTCATAACGTATTGATGAACTATCGCGAGGACGCGGGATGAACGCAACGTTACCATACCACCTATTCGGTGCGCCGAGTATATTTGGCAGGATGGGCTTCTGCCGTGCTAGCCGAGGAGGCAAATATTTCATTATTAATGGGAAGGATTATTCTTTTCAATAAATCAAAAAATTGTTGGACAATCCTATATATGGTTATTAACCTAATTATTTTGTTTCCTCTTACGGCTATCCTCTCTTACCTATTCAATGGATTTGCTTGTATTCTCTGTATTCTCTACTTCTGCTCATTATTTCTTCACTTCATCTTGTCTGTTTCTTTCACTGCTGCCTCATATTTCGGTTGGTATTTATTTGGTAGTCTCTCTCTTTCGATCTTACCTATGTCTCTATTGATCCCACAGAATAATTTTCTTTGTTCAATCTTTAGCTTCTTCATTAACCCCCGTGCATTCCAAAAACTTCCTGGAGTTTATTGTCTTATTTTTTATTTGTTACCTCTGCCTTGTTGTAAACTATTCTTTCGAATGCCATTTTCCGACTACAACTCCCCCCCCCCCCCCCCCCCCACTCCCGACGGCGTCCATTGAATATGTTAAAAAATGATATAGAGAAAATAATAGAGAAAGTGGTTTAGATTAGGGATCCTAATAATTCGCAACTTCGAAGAAGAATCCAAAGAAACGAAGAAAATTTCTTGTCAAAATTAAACATTTTCTTGCGAGACTAATTACGTAAATTCCACACTCGTATAATAAATAAATATTTAAATTTGCCAATTTTCGCGATATGGGACTTTGAAACCTCAAAAATTCGAAACTAAAAAAATGCGACGCTTCAAATCTTCTAAACTTCAAAACTTCAATTTTCGAAGATTTTCTATGAATCTTCGAAGCTTCTAACCTTTGAATTGGAAGAAAAATTCCAGCACTAGTTGTTAAGATGACCCTGAAACGAGCATCGGAAATACTAGGTACAATCCAAAGATGAGTTCAAACTGTAGAAAAATCAAAATACTTGCACAATTAAAAATAATGCCGTAATTTAAAATTCCTCTCTGTTTTGTTAGTATTAAATGTGGAAAATTTTCTTTCCAGATGCTCTCCTTGTTATTAGGAATTTCCGCTGCCTTGCCAACCGAAGAGCCCGCGATTGAGATACCGATACACACCAACACCATCCATAGTTTCGTGCCGACAACAGGCACCAGGAGTACCGACGAGACGCGATCTTTGAAAAAGGTCTTCCTCTCCAACAGGAGCGTCACCTGCAACGACGGATCCCAAGCGGGGTAAGCAAGCCAGCGAACCAAACAAACAGAACACACTAATACCTCGATTTTACAAATTTAGATTTTACCTACGCAAGTCACACAGCAGCAAAAAGTGGATTATTTTTTTAGAGGGCGGCTGGTACTGTTACGACCGAGACAGCTGCCAGAACCGTTGGCTCCGGCAAAGGCAATACATGACCTCAGCGCAGTGGCCCGAGAGCAAAGATGGTAAATATATTATCCGAAATCTTAATGCAGTTTGATTATTTTTTAAATTTATTATAGTTGGTGGGATTTTGTCTCCGAACGAGGACGAGAATCCATACTGGTGGAACGCCAACCATGTCTTCGTGCCGTACTGCACCAGCGATTCGTGGAGTGGCTTGAAATCGAATCGCGATGGAATGTTCAACTTCATGGGCGCTGCTGTCATCCAGCAAGTCATTCGTGACTTAGTTCCTTTAGGCTTGGAGAATAGCACCGATTTACTGTTAGCAGGTAGTAGTGCTGGTGGGACTGGGGTGATGATCAACATTGATTCTGTACAAGAACTCCTACACGATATGCTAGAGTTGAGGCACATAGCGGTGCGCGGTGTGACGGATTCCGGTTGGTTCCTGGACAGAGCTCCGTACGCTCCAACTGGTAAACCCCCGGTGGATGTCATCATGAAAGGCATGCAGATGTGGCAAGGAAAAGTTCCACATAGATGCAGGCAACAGTACCACCAGGAACCCTGGAGGTGCTATTTTGGTTACCGCCTGTACCCAACGTTAAAATCCCCACTGTTCGTCTTCCAGTGGTTGTTCGACGAGGCGCAAATGGACGTCGATAACGTTGGCGCTCCAGTAACCAAACAACAGTGGGACTACATCCACAAGATGGGAGACGCCCTTCGCCAGAGTTTCGAAAACGTGACCGCGGTCTTTGCCCCTTCGTGCATTTCCCATTCCGTCCTGACGAAACGCCACTGGCAAAATGTACAAATCGACGAAGTTTCCGTCGCCGAAGCGTTGCACATCTGGGAAGAACAACCGGTGAAGAATGTCGTGAGGAGGATGCGAAATTCCTCGGGGTTCGTAGACGAACCGTCTTTGGTCACCAGGCAGGTTAAGAGGCTGCCGGTGCCTGATTTACAACTAGGAAAGGAGGGCAAGAATAACGAGAGGAAGATGCAGAATAAGAGGCGGAGGCGGAAGAAGCACAGGAAGAATCAGAGGAACGTTAACAATGAAAGTGGGAGCAGTGGGAATGTTAACGGGAACGGGAATGGGAATCGAAATGGGAATAATAATCCGAATAAAGTGAAGAAACGTAAAGGTAATTGCTTACTTCTAATAATTACAAATTAATGAACAGTAGGCTGAAAGAAATTTTCTTGGGAGAAGAGAAAATTAGAAAGTCAAAATGATGTACTTTCGTAATATTTGCATTATTTTCATCACAAGAGAAATGTTGTTTTGAAAGCAATGGTTCTACAGCTAAATCTTCTAAATGAAGGAGCTTGATGATGTTTTTATGTACCGTTTTGAGTGTATTTAATTATTCTTTGGCTAATTTTCTTTTTTTAATTTTGGAAGTACTTTGGATTAACTTAGAAGCTTAATCTTCCAAACGAAGTAGCTTGATGATGTTTCAGGTACCGTTTGAATGTATTTAATTCTCCTTTGGCTAATACTTTTTTTTTATTTTGGAATTACTTTCGATTGAACTAGAAGCTGAAAATAAACTTCTTAGAAGAGAAAAAGTAGAAAAAGTGGAAAGTTTTGAATTTATTTTAATAGAGTTTTTTAAATGAAGGAGAAGTGTAGTTTCGGAAGTTCTGATTTCACTTGATGAGTTCTAAAGAAAACTCTTATGACAAATTGCAGTGACGGCTCGTGAACATGTTTTTTTTTAACGGAAAAATAGGTTTTGCGGCGATTTCTCTGATATTTGTATCGCCATTCGATAACTAAAAAATAAAAATAAACTTTGGGGTGATTTCTATGATATTTCTATCCTCATTCGATAACTCAAAAATAAAAAAAAAACTTTCGTGATCGATTGCCAAAAGCGATTAGAAATGAAGGACTAGTTTGTAACTGTTCTTAAACTTTACATAATTTTACGACTTTTCTTTAACATGTGTTTCGAGATCGAAAAGAACAATATTTCATGAAGCGAATAAAATTTAGAATGATATAATAAAAAAAAGCATTTTTTAATTGAAAATATCGGTTCCATGGTCCATTTAATGCGATTTTAGAAAAGAAATGTGTCTGCTATTTTTAAGTAAATTGACGTTAAAGATGACTCGAATTTGAAGTAACATTTGTTACTTTCTTTTTTATCACATCCGGCAAAACGACGTACATACAGGGTGTCCCGTTTTAAATTACCACCCCAATTATCTCAAAACCTGAGCAACATGGCAAAAAATGTTTCAGATAAAAGTTGTAGGGTTCGGAGGGGAACATATGCTGGTGACCTTGGGGTCAATTTTCAAGGTCAAACGAAAATCAACTTTCATTTTTTAAACAGAACTCCCAATTTTTTATTAAGGGATCGTATTCTACGGGAAAAAATACAAACTTTTTGTATGAAACGTTTTTTTTTTAATCGTTTTTTTCACGAATTTTTTCCGTCATGTTGTTTAAAATCTCAGGCTGTGATTGGAATTTGATGTAACATTTGTTATTTTCTTTTTTATCACATCCGGCAAAACGCTCGACGTACATACAGGGTGTCCCATTTTAAATTGCCACTCCAAATATCTCAAAACCTGAGCAACATAGCAAAAAATGTTTCAGATAAAAATTGTAGGGTTCGGAGGGGAACATATGCAGGTGACCTTGGGGGTCAATTTTCAAGGTCAAACAAAAATCAACTTTGATTTTTCAAACGGAACCCCCATTTTTTATTGCAAGTAATAGGGCGCACTATTCCGCCGTTTTCGAGAAAAAAATTGATTGATTCTAAAATTAAGATATTTAAATACACATGGATTTATAAAAACTATAAAAAGAAAATGAATGAACCCAACTTCAACAATGGGGTTCGATCCTTCGACCTTCCGACTACGAATCGGAGGTTTTACCGATGCGCCAAAAAATCGATATATGGTTGTTAATGCAAAAGGTATATAAACATACGAATTAAAAACAATTTTTTCTCGAAAACGGCCGAATAGTGCGCCCTATTACTTGCACCTGTTACACTCCTAGTTATGACCTACACGTGTGCCAAAGATGGATGAAATCGATGAGTCACACATCTGATCCTCCCCTTGTGAGATTTCAAACAACATGACGGACAAAATTCGTGAAAAAAAGTATTTTCAAAAGAAACGTTTTTTACAAAAAGTTTGTATTTTTTCCCGTAGAATACGATCCCGCAATAAAAAAATAGGGAGTTCAGTTTGAAAAATCAAAGTTGACCTTCGCTTGACCTTTGAATTAAAGCCTAGGTGATTTTCAAAGTCACCAGCATATATTCCCTCTGAACCCTACAACTTTTTTGGTTTCGAGATATTTGGTGAGGCAATTTAAAATGTGGCACCCTGTATAAAGAATCATTTAAATGAAAAACAAACCATGAAAGTGTAAATATCAATTACTAGTATAACGTCAAATCGGAGAAAGTAACAGGAAAGCCACATCACCCTTTTTTAATTTTAAAATGTTGATAGAAATCTCAAAACCAAAATGTTTTCAAAGTTCACAGCTTGTCTAAAAATGTTGTTATTTAACACCGCGTGCCGTGTGGGCTCGAATCTCAGCCCGGCCGAAAGATTTTTCGGGGATCGAGAAGTATTCGGTCGGGTCCATGGTTGTTGTGTATACGTCTGACATTATTCATTTATTCATTTGTTCATTTATTCATCCCAAAATTAAATTAAATATATAATTAAATATTCAATGTGACTGAATGGCACGTGCCTAAGTAAAAAAAAGAAAAAAGAAAACAGAAGTTCTAATTAAAATAGAACGTTTTTTGTGATAAACAAAATTTTCGTGGGTATATATCTTTGTATTTAATTCTCTTTTTAATTTACATACGCCCAAAACTGAAATTTTATGAAATTCTTAGCGCGCCCCAACAGAGGCATGTTTACAACACAAAACAGATCTTGAAAGAACGACATATCTTGAAATAGTTAGAATTATTGTAAAATTTTATCTTCACGATCCCTATTTTTATAATTTTTTACTATCCTCACGTTCCAACAGTGTTGCCATACGTACGGTAATTACCGTACTTGTAGGGTATTCTGCCCGAAAGTACGGTATACGGCCCAAATGTTAAAACAGTACACAAATGTACGGTAATTTTCAAGCTGAATAAAAGCAAAAATTTAAAATCTTTACAATACATCTACCTTTAAAACTAACTTACATTTTTTTTAAATTTGTAATTTTTTATGAATTTTTGAAAAGTAATATTTTAAGTTGTCGAATAATTGAACAAATAAAAATAAATACTTATATGATTTAATTACCTTAATATAAACTTGTATTTTTGAAAATGTGTCAATTTCTGCTCGAGTCATAAATTTTTAGAAACGAATTTTTAAGTGGTCGAATATTTAAACAAGGAAAAGCTAAAAAAATCATATCCCTATGATTGAATTCCATAAAAAAAACTCTGATGCAATTTACCTTTAAAATTAACCTTGATTTTTGAAAATTAATATTTTGGCTAAAAAATAAAAACTGATTTAATAATAATTCCTCAAAAATTTTGATATCTTTACAAAACATTTACCTTTAAAACTAACTAACTCTGTCAATTTCTGCGTGAGTTATGAATTTTTGAAAATTGGTCGAAATATAAGAAAAAATAGAAAAATAAAATAATGTCGACATGATTGAATTCTTTAAAAAAGTCCGATGCTATCATAACAGATTTAGGTAACTTAAAAACCCTTATTCTTTTTTTAATTTTTGAAAATGTGTTTATTTTTGGGTTTTAAATTGTCGTTTTTGGCAGTTGAAATTGTCATTTTTGGCAGTTAAAAATTGTAATTTTTGGCAGTTAAAAATGGTCGTTTTTGACACTTGAAAATTGGCCTTTTGGCAATTGAACATTGGCCTTTTTGGCAGTTGAAAATTGTCATTTTTGGCAGTCAAAAATTGTAATTTTTGCCAGTTAAAAATGGTCGTTGCTGACACTTGCAAATTGGCCTTTTTTGCATTTGAAAATTGTCATTTTTGGCAGTTGAAAATTGTCATTTTTGGCAGCTTAAATGGTCGTTTCCGACACTTAAAATTTGGCCTTTTTGGCAGTTGAAAATTTGCCTTTTTGGCAGTTGAAAATTTTCATTTTTGGCAGTTGAAAATTGTCATTTTTGGCAGTTGAAAATTGTCATTTTTGGGCAGTTAAAATTGTCACTTTTGGCAGTTAAAAATTGTCATTTTTGGCAGTTAAAAATTGTCATTTTTGGCAGTTAAAAATGGTCGTTTCTGACACTTGAAAATTGGCCTTTAGGCAGTTGAAAATTTACCTGTTTGGCAGTTGAAAATTGTCATTTTTGACAGTTAAAAATGGTCGTTTCCGACACTTGAAAATTGTCATTTTTTGGCAGTTAAAATTTTTTACTTTTGTTAGTTAAAAATGGTCGTTTTCAATACTTGAAAATTCGCATTTTTGGCAGTTAAAAATTGTCATTTTTGGCAGTTAAAAATGATCGTTTACGGCACTTGAAAATTGGCCTTTTTGGCAGTTGAAAATTGTCATTTTTAGCAGCTTAAAATGGTCGTTTCCGACAGTGGAAAATTGGCCTTTTGGCAGTTGAAATTGTCATTTTTGGCAGTTAAAAATTGTCATATTTGGCAGTTGAAAATTTTCATTTTTGGCAGTTAAAAATGGTCGTTACCAACACTTGAAAATTGGCCTTTTGGGCAGTTAAAAATGGTCGTTTCCGACACTTAAAAATTGGCCTTTTTGGCAGTTAAAAATGGTCGTTTCCGACACTTGAAAATTGGCCTTTTTGGCAGTTGTCATTTTTGGCAGTTGAAAATAGTCATTTTTGGCAGTTAAAAATGGTCATTTCCGACACTTGATATATTACATGATATGCTAGAATTTATCAAAAATACAAAAAAAAATAGTATATTCACAAAACATCTGAATTATCTTCAATTTTTGAATTCCTTAAAACCTTCATCATTATGCAATCATAATATATTTACTTTTAAAATTAACTTTAAGTTTTGAAAATTAATATTTAAAGTTGTCGATGACTTTAATAAAACATCGATTTTTTTAATACACTCACAAAAAATCTCCCTTTAAAACTTACTGTAATTTTTAAAAATGCGTTACTTTTTCCGTAAGTTATGAATTTTTGAAAATTAACGTTTAAATGTGTCAATTTTTGCGTGAGATTAATTTTTGAAAATTAATATTTAAAGTTGTTGAAGAGAAAACATCTATTTTTTATTCAAATACTCACAGAACATCTATTTAATTTAATTTATTTAATGTGCCAATAACAATGGGTTTATACAGGTCAATATACATAATATAAATAAGTGGTTTAAAAAAAAATATGAGTCATACGAGATATAAAAAAGAAACTTAAACTTACAGGGTGTGGAAATATGCAAAAGAAAAGATGCGTTCAGAAAGAAAACTGTAACATGGATAAATAACAAATGTATCTTCCTTTAAAGCTAACTTTAATTTTTGAATATGTGTCACTTTTTTCAATTTTTAAAATCGATTTTAAAAATTTAAAAAAGGAAAAACTAAAAAAAAAATCATATCGCTATGATTCCATAAAAAAAAACTCTGATGCAATCATAATACACTTACCTTTAAAATTAATCTTGATTTCTGAAACTTAGTCAATATTTGTGTTGGTTATGAATTTTTGAAAATTAATATTATAAATTGTTGACCACTTGAACAAAACCAAAATCAAAAAGAAAATAAGGTCTGATATGATAAGAGTTCCTCAAATATTTACAGAACATAAAAGGGGAAAAAACTTTTTTTATGTGATATATTCGGTAAAAAAAAATTTAGAAAACCTTCGCTTCACCCCTGAAATCATAAGTTTACATCATTATAAGTGTGTATTTCTCGTAGTCCACACCCTAATAAATTATCACATCAAACATGTATGTACGGTAATTTATTCATAAGTACGGTAATCCAGAGTACGCGGGTACGGTAATTCGTTTTCGAACGTGTGGCAACACTGCGTTCCAATTAAATATTACTTTTAGTTTTTCTTGAAATCCTATTAGTTGATCTCATGGTTTTTTTTCTTTCTGTGCCTTCTATTTAAGAACTTCAATTAAACTTAAGGTTAGCTTTATTTGGATTTTTCATTTATTTAAATTGAAAAAATGAGCATTAATTATCATTCATCAATACCGTTAGTCTTCATCTGTGTAGTGGAATCCTTGCTGATGGGAAGTTGAAATGACAAGTATATGACCCACTCATGGTATAGTTGAAATTAGTTAATTAAACTTTTTCAGCGCTAAACCATTTGTATTTATGTTAAAAATATTTCAATACTGTTCGCAAAAATGCGTTTATATCAATATTTTTTCTTTTAATTTAAGGTCGTAGACTCCACCACGGTGAACACAAGAACCGCACCAATCGCGTCAAGCACCAGAACAACGCCATACGGTCAACGGAACACCAGAGACCTCAAAGATCCGTGCTTCGAACACAGAAGAGGTCACACCATGATTGCTCCCACCGGAGGCTGGAGAGGTGCACCTGGCCGCAGTGCAACCATTCGTGTCCGAAACTCCACAATCCGTTCACCGGCGAAGAGATGGGCTTCATAGAGCTCCTCAAGTCTTTCGGCCTGGACATGGAAAGCGTGGCCCTCGCGCTGGGCATAGACATGACCACGTTGAATAATATGGATCACGGAGAATTGTTAAATTTGCTCACGCAACAAGCAAACTGAGACCTGGACATTGAGTAATATGGATCAGGGAGGATTGTTAAATTTACTTACACTACAAGCGAATTGAGGTTGATTTTTTTTGTGTTCATTTATCAACAAATATTTTATCAAGGGCTGCTTCGATATGAATGCATTATTAGACTCACAAGTTTGCTAGTATTGATGCCTGTCAAAAATAGTTGATCAAAGGTTGCCATCAGTTCAAGTATTATTACTCACAAGTTTACTAGCATTAAGGCCTGTCAAAAATAGTTGATCAAAGATTGCCATCAGTTCAAGTATTATTACTCACAAGTTTACTAGCATTGAGGCCTGTCAAAAATAGTTGATCAAAGGCTGCTATTAGTTCACAAGTTTAATAACATGTAGGCCTGTCAAAAATAAACGATCAAAGGCTGCTATCATGTCAAGCATTATTACACTACCTCAGTTATTAATGCCCTCACAGGTTTATTAGCTCGTACGCCTGTCAAAAATAGTTAATCAAAGGCTGCTATTAGTTCCAGCATGATTACACTCACAAGTTTAATAACATGTAGACCTGCCAAAAATTAATGATCAGAGGCTGCTATCCTGTCAAGCATAACTACTTCAATTATTATTGCCCTCACAGGTTTATTAGCTCGTATGCCTATCAAAAATAGTTGATCAAAGGCTGCTATTAGTTCCAGCATGATGATACTCACAAGTTTAATAACATGTAGGCCTGTCAAAAATAATTGATCAGAGGCTACTATCATGTCAAGCATTATTACACTACTTCAATTATTAATGCCCTCACAGGTTTATTAGCTCGTATGCCTGTCAGAAATAGTTGATCAAAGGCTGCTATTAGTTCCAGCATGATTACACTCACAAGTTTAATAACATCTAGGCCTGTCAAAAATAAACGATCAAAGGCTGCTATCATGTCAAGCATTATTACACTACTTCAATAATTATTGCCCTCACAGGTTTATTATCTCGTACGGCCGTCAAAAATAATTGATCCAAGGCTGCTATGATTTCAAACAGTACACCTAAAAGCTTAGTAGCATCGAGGCCTGTCAAAAAACGTGTCACAATTTGAAAGCAGATTTTTTTTCATTTTGGCGGTCTTCATTTTCTAGGATCTAAAAAGATGCAAGATAAGTTCCGACACGTCTACATAGAAAAAAACTTCAAATATTTGTTACGTTTTGTTACTTTAAAAACGGTACCTATTTCGATACCGAAAGCCCACTCGTGGAAACCACAAAGTTTTTTTTTTAATTATTATTATATATATTTGTACATACCCTTATTTATTTTTATTATTATTGTAGAGCTATTTGTTTATATTTTTATACTTTTATATATAACAAAGTTGTATACTATGATATTTAAATAAGCCACTTAGCTATGTTTATTACGTGAAATCCAAAGATTAATCTGTTTTTTTTTTATTATATATAACAATAGGACTGATTTTTTCTACCTCAAGTGTATATAGTCAGTAGGTTACCACTTTTTAAGTTATTCTGCGAGAAAGGGTGGCGGATTCGAGGGCTCTTTGTACCGTACTCTAATGCGCACGCCCTCGCCGCGAACCGCCCGCCTTTTTCTTTTCTTCCTGTCACTAAAAATAACAAAAGAAACGAACGTGTATACGATTTTCCTGTACATTTTGTAAAAAAAAACTATACTGAACAAATAACGTAAGGTTTAGAGATTGTGTAAAATAATAATGTAGAAATGGAGTAAGTGAAGAGGAATTTTGATGATGATGATGATTATGGAATGTGCGAGGAGACTGTGTACCTGCTTTTAATATCAGTATTTAATCTTATAATAATAAATAATACTTATTAATATGTTATTTAGTTTTATTCCATTGTAAATTTGTTTTTGGATTGTTGCGTTACATAACGAGAAAAAAAAAACTTGATTTGGCATGACTTTGCATCCGCAACACAAACTATAATACAAGAAAAAGCAACAGCAAAGTCACGTTCTCCACCTCTATAGACAAACGTGATTCAAAGTGGCATATCTGATAATTTTAAAATGAGATCGAAGACTGAACCGGTGGGCGGAGCATAGTCTTAAGCAGTGACGGTTCGCGGGTTTTTTTTTCTGGTACGGCCGAGAAACAAGAGGTGGCAATACAGATAGGTAGGGTCAGTTGCAGAGACGACTGGCTGCATGACCGCACCTATCTGTATTACCACCTCTTGTTCCTCGGCCGTACCAGAAAAAAACCCGCGAACCGTCACTGGTATTAAGCCAAGAAACGAGAACTGCTGAAATAGCCGCTATTGTTTGCGGATAAACCTCGCAAAAGCGTAAAAATTAAAAAAAAATCATTCGAGTCCTAGACGTCGACGTCATCACTGCTCCTCGCGCCTCGCACTCGTTTTGCCGCACCTGCTGCACCCCGCTCTCGATAGCTCGCTACGGTACGCCGTGCTGCCATCGGGTTTACACTAGCCCACCAGTGGTCATCCGCGACACCCTTGCCTGACTCACACCTAGCCGTGTTCGGTGACAGTGAGCGCCAGCAATAGCCTCTCTGCTCGCAACTCGAGCGAAAACCTGACCAGAGACATGGCGCCCTCGTTTTGTATTTATTTTGTATATTAATCTGTATTTATAAATACATTTGTGTTTCTTATGGTGAGGTGAACGTCTCCCCAGCTAGGGCGAAGTTGACTGTTCTGGCCACGGAGGGCGGAACGAGATACGTCTCTTGACTCGTGCAGGGGTACCTGCACATGACCTGAGGCGTTAGCATGCTCGCTAAAACAGCTTGACCCTTGATTAGCCATCGGCCCGGACATCCCCTCTAACTAAGGGGGATTGCTGAGGAGATCAAGAGATATCGGCCAAGTGTTTTTCTTAAAACACGCGTGGTACCGTTTAACGGCGAGCAGGCCTGGGGGCAGTTAACCCAGGCCTACATATCTTCCCCTTCCCGCCCAGTACCCAAGGGCGTTTCCAACCAACTAGTCTAGGGGGGGGGGGGTAATAAAAAAAGATAAATAATCTGGCGCTTCCGCTCTCATACACCCAGTGGCTAAAAACTATTTTTTCCTTGTTTTTTAGGCGTTTCTAGTCGATCTAAGCACAATTTACGACTAAAGTTATTTAACATATCTTCGTTCCTGAAAGTCTCACAAAAAAATGTTATATGCAAAAAAAAAAATCTTGAAAGCATCACCAGATTTTGAAAATTCTTGGTGCAATGTGTTGTTCACTCATCGAATAGATGCAGATAAAAACAAAAAATAAATTCGTCGTTCAATTGCTTGAAAGGATCGCCACACTTTAAAAATTCATCCAGCAAAGTGTTACCCGTCGTTCTTTTTTTGAGGATAACTCGTGTAATGGATAATCTGATTTTGAAACTTCTTCCGGCAAGGTATTGTGCTCACTGAATTGATGCAGATAAGATAAAACATTAAATTCGTCGTTCATTTTCTTGCTGTTTTAAAAGCATAACTCTTGAACAAAATGGCAGATATTAAAAATTCTTTCAGAAAACTGTCATTTTTGACAGTTGGAAATTGTGGTTTTTGGCAGTTGAAAATTGCCATTTTTAGCAGATGACAATATAAGTTTTTGCTTGTTAAAAATGATCAATTTTGGCATTTCAAGATTGTAGTTTTTTGGGGTTAAAAATTATCATTTTTGATAGCTCAAATTATTTTTGGCAGTTGAAAATAGCCAAAAAATTGTCATTTCTGCCAGTAAGCAGATGATCATTGTAAGCAGATAAAAATTACAGTGTTTGACAGTTGAAACGGTAATTGATTGCAGTTGAAAATTTGTCATTTTTGACAGTTAGGAATTGTGGTTTTTGGCAGTTGAAAATTGCCATGTTTAGCAGTTGAAAATATAAGTTTTTAGTTATTGAAAATGATCAATTTTGGCATTTCAAGATTGCAGTTTTTGGAGGTTGAAAATTGTCATTTTTTGTAGCTCAAAATTATTATTTTTAACAGTTAAAAGTAGCTATCGTTAAATTTGTAAATTTTGTCGCGATTTTGATATTTGAAATTGCACACCTGCCGAATGCGTCGTCCGATTTTGATGATTTAAACACGTCAAAATGTAGCAACTTTAGTGTAATGGTAAAACAGATTACAAAACATTTTCGTGAAATGAACACAAAATGCAAAAATCTCACTTTTTAAAATCGAAATTTCGATTTTTCAAATTGCACACCTGCCGAACGCGTTGTCAAAATATGTCGAATTTAGTGTTATTTTAAAATGGATTCATACATTTTCTCGCGAAATTAACGCAAAATGTAAAAAATTGCAATTTTTTACATTTCCAGAATTTGAAAAAACGCGATTTTAATTTTTGGAATTTTACACCTGCCAAATGCGTAGTCCGATTTAATTATTTAAACGTCAAAATATGGCGAATTTACTGTTATTTTAAAACGGATTACAATATTTTCTCGTGAAATTAACACGAAATGCAAAATTGCAGTTTTTAAATTTCCAAGATTTTGATTTTTTTTTAATTGCACTACTGCCGCACGCATTGTTCAATTGTGATGATTTAAACTTCAAAATATGGCAAATTTTATGTAATTTTATTACGGGTTACGAAATTTTCTCTTGACATTAACACAAAATGCAAAAATTGAATTTTTTTAATTTTCAACATTTTAACTTTTGAACCGAGGACGAGATTTGTAAAATTCTTTCGGCAAAGTCTTGTATTCATCCAGAAGATTTAGAAAAAATGTCTCGACTGATGGAAAAAGATTATTACTCAGTGGAGGATTATATCAATTGCAAATGATTTTGTTCTTATTTTCTGTGACATTTTCAATTAGCTGTAGAATTTGATTTTATTATGATGTATTTTGTTATAATTTATTATGTACTATATCTAAATTGGAATAAAATAAAAAAAAAGAACCAAAAAATTAAATTTGTTCAATTGTTTTTCGGGTTTCACAGGATAACTCTTCAACGTATGACCAAATTTGGCAAATTCTTCCAGCAAAGTGTTGTACTCGTCGAATGGATGCAGATAAGATAAAAAAAATTAAATGTTTCCTTCAATTGATTTCTGGTTTTTGAGGATAACTCTTGAACGGATGATCGAATTTGGGAAATTCTTCCAGCAAAGTCGAATAGATGCAGTTAAGACCAAAAAAATAAATTTGTCATTTAATTGTTTTCTCGTCTTTAAGGAAAACTCTTGAACGGATAAACATATATTGAAAAACCTTTCAACAAAGTATGTGCACATAAAAAAAAATTCAATAGTTCTGTGGTTTCGAGAAGATAGCTCTTGAACAAAATGGTCGATTTTAAAAATTCCTGAAAAGTATTTCTACTTTCTACGAATAAATGTACACGACCAAAAAAATCATTTATTTAAGATAACTTGTGAACGGATGACCGAATTTGGCAAATTCTTTCAGCAAAGTGTTGTACTCGCCGAATAGATTTGTGGAAATTTGTAGTTTTTTGAGGATAATTCTTAAACGAAAGGAAAGATTTTGCACATTCTTTAAGATAAGATAAGAGTTGGTCTTTTGCATTGTATTTACAATGCGAGACACGTCAAACTAAAGAGTAACTTAGGTCAATTAACTAACCATTACCAAAAAATAAACTAAATAAAATAACTTAAAAATAATTTACTACAACTCAACGTTTAAAATCTTCTAATTTTTATTTTTTTTCCTTTCGGTAGTCATTAAAGAGATATAGATAAGATAAAAAATAATTTTTCGTTTTTTAACCAAAAATAAGTTTTACATTTTTAAAGTATTACGCTATGCGCCACTATAGTGGCTTTCGCGGATGCGATTTTCAAATTGAACTCTGCCGTATAGAGAAACAGCCCCGTGCGGGCTATTTTTGGTTTTTTTTTTAGTGCTTCTTCTGATCGATTTTTATTTCCTAAAAAATAAGACGGTGAGATATATTGTGTGTGCTAAATGGCTCTACCGTCAAAATTTTCCTACAGCCGCCACTGCTCCGGGCACAAGTTTAAGTATTATTTTTTTTAGAGCAA
Organism: Ocypus olens; assembly: GCA_910593695.2. NCBI lineage: Eukaryota > Metazoa > Arthropoda > Insecta > Coleoptera > Staphylinidae > Ocypus > Ocypus olens. Next base: position 25,361,058 of record OU343065.1, on the reverse strand, counting down.
AAGTACTTCATCTTATCTGTAAAAATTGGGCTTTTCACTGTTGTATTAATTATTTTAAAATACTAATAGCTCACGAAGATATAATAGTACAAAACTATTTGTACCGTTTTCTTTTTGACCCACTGTGCATTATTATATTATATGTTAAGTGGCTCTACCATCCAAATGTTCCACAAGCCGCCACTGCATACACCTGTTCCATGAAATCTCCGTATCCTTTTCCAACGTTTTAAAGCGTTGGAAAAATTTACCGGTTATATTATTTGTTTGGAATATGGAATATCGGTAATTTTTAACAATAAAAATTGTTACGCGAAAAATTCTTAGGGGGGTAATTACCCGATTACCCCCCCTTTGAAACCGCCACTGCCAGTACCCCGTCTATTATGGCCGCTACTGAGGCCCCCATTCCCTCTCCCGAGTCCGTCGACTTCCCGTCCTCCGAGGACAAGGAAACGATAGAGACCAACTCGGTCGCCAGCGTCAGCAGCGCATCCTCCGCGCTCACCTCCTCTAGGTGGGATCACCGCGACCAGAAAATAGCGGAAATAGCCGCTGAACTCAAAAGTGTCACCACCCTGCTGACCGAACTCCAGGCGCATAACGCCAAACAAGCCGGCGACATCCGAGATCTGACCCGCAGACTCATCGAAGTCCTCCCGAAACACGACAGGCCCTTTCCCTCGCAGGCCCCTCCAGGCCCGACAGCTCCCCTCATGGACATACCCATCCTCTCGCAGGAATGCGAGATGAACGTGGTGCAGGCCACCTCGGCGACCGACGAAGATGGGTTCGTAGAAGTGCCCAGCAAAGGCGCGATACGGCGCCAACGAAAAGCCCTAAGAGAGGCAGACATTGCCTTTGCAAAAGAGTACGCGCGAAAATCAAGCGAAAAATTACCATCTAAAGTTTCAGAACCACCGCGTTCTCGTTCGGGCAACTTGTATCTTGCGATACGGCCACCGAACCGGCAAAAAAAATGAACCACCAGCTCCGGTGATCATCACGATGCTCGGGCTGGATCTCCCAGCCAGAGAGACCGGCGGCCCCAGGTCCCGAATTCCTCAAAAAATGCGGATAAAAATCAGGCCGTCCATCTAGTCACTAGAGTCGGCGGTGCTTGACTTAGGTGATCGATGGTTCAGCGCCATCAACCTCGGCCAACACGGCTAACAATACTATCCCAGCCCTCCCCAAACACGACAGGCCCTTCCCCTCGCAGGCCCCTCCAGGCCCGATAGCTCCCCTCATGGATATGCCCATCCTCTCGCAGGAATGCGAGATGGATGTGGTGCAGGCCACCTCGGCCACCGACAAAGATGGGTTCGTAGACGTGCCCAACGGCGTCAACGAAAAGCCCAAAGAGAGGCACACATTGCCTCTGCAAAAGTGTACGCTGCGAAAATCGCGCGCGAAAAATTACCTTCCAAAGTTTAAGAACCACCGCGCTCTCGTTCGGGCAACCGCCCAACATCTTCCGTTACGGCCGCCGAACCGGCAAAAAAAATCGACCACCAGCTCCGGTTGTCATCACGATGCTCGATCTGGACCTCCCAGCCAGAGAGACCGGCGGCCCCAGGTCCTGAATTTCTCAAAAAATGCGGATAAAAATCCGGCCGCCCATCCAGTCGCTGGAGTCGGCGGTGCTTGACTTCGGTGATCGATGGTTCAGCGCCATCAACCTCGGCCAACACGGCTAACAATACTAATCCCAGCCCATTGCGGCTATAAAAGGCCCCCACCAATCGTGCTCCGCACCAAATCCCAGTGGATGGCGCTATTCACGCACCTCATGAAGGTGCTTAAAGTCAACGTGGTGCACTCAGATGCAGTAAGGGACGGCGTATCGGTGCAGGTGGAGAGCCCGACCGACTTTCGAAACGCGACTCGTTACTTCGACGAGCGCAAAGTCCCCTACCACACTTATCAACTCGATGAGGATAAGTCCCTCAAGGTGGTACTTCGCACCGTCCCCGTCGAGATCTCTGTAGAGGAGGTCGAAGCCTCTCTCAGAGAAAATAACATACCAGTTCAATCGGTCACAAGAATGACCAACCGCCAGGGCCAAATCACCTTGGTTTACGTTCATTTTTCTGCATCATCCTTCAGCGGAGTACTCAGACAAGAGTGACTCAGAGCCACGTTGCTGAAATTGCGACAGCCCTCATGTGGCCAGCTTCCGAGGCTGCCCAGCCTTCACCCGACTCCAGAGGCAAAGACCACCCGCACCGAGCTGGTGGCAATCACACAGAGTGCCCGGCACCTCGTACGCCAGTGCCGCCACTCAGAACCCTGCTCCGCTGCCTCAGAGGGCGGCTCCCACTCCTCAGGCATCCGCGCCGCCATACGACATGATCATGAGTCGCCTATCAACGAATCGTAACCCGAAACTACGCGACCCATTAGACTCCTCACTACTCTGTACAAACTTGTTGCGACTTCACGGAGGACAATGAGATCATTCGGGACTATCAGTTTGGCTTCCGAAGGTCTCTCCACCACTCATCAGCTGGTGAGAGTCACTGAGTTCATCGCCAACGGGTTCGCCAAATGGAGGGAAACGGCTGCGGTCTTTGATATTGCCAAGGCTTTTGACAATTTCTGGCCAGATGGTCTAATCTACAAAATGATCCGTCTTGAGTACCCTGAGTACTTAATACGACTTATTCATTCCTTTATGAGTCAGCGACGGTACAGCTGCAAAGTAAATACTGCTCTCTCCACAGTGAAACAGATAGAAGCCGGGGTTCCTCAGGGGTCATGCCTCTCCCCAACGCTCTACAACATCTACGTGAGCGACATGCCGGATTTCTTTCCTTGCATAGTCGCCCAATACGCAGACGACATGGCGCTTCTGTACCAAGGTTGTACCAAACACCTCAAATATCGCGATTACATGGAGAACAAGCTCTAATCAGTTATCGACACCCTCAAGGAATGGGCCGACAAATGGCGCTGCGATCAAAGAGCGTGGCTGTGCATTTCAGACGGACAAGTCCTAAATCCCCGATCCCTCCATTATAATTTACATACGGCGAGCCCTCAAAGATCAGGCCCGATACCTGGGATGCATTCTTGAGCCGAACTTAAACTGGGCCAAGCACATAAATGCCGCTATCAACAAAGCGAATGCTTAGGTGCTACGATTTGCATCAGGAGTTTAAGTACCGCAAGATCAAGAAAAAAAATCAAAGCAGGCCACGAACAAAAGCCGCATGTCTTTTTTAAGTTCCTAAGTTTTAAAATAATTATAGAAAGTATTTTTAGGAACCAAGAAATAACATGCGGTTTTTTGTTTATCACCATCTTTGACAATTTTTTTTTATCGATCTCTCTCTCTCTCTTAGAATTATAAGACAGTGCTTCAGGGAGTGTTTCTAAGAGAGTCTTTTCTTCCTCTTCTATTTCTATTTTGTTTAAAAAGGCGATATTTAATCTTCATAATACTTTCGAGTATTATGTTTATTAAATTATTTGAATGCATCTACAAGTAAGGGTTTTTAGTTTTAATTCTGGATTTCTAGCCTACGTGATTATTTAGTTATATTTTTTCAACATATTCGGCGCGATCTGCATATTTATTTTTATTAATTCACGAGGAGTTGATAATTCCTCAGAATCTGTGATTATTGAAATTATACGCCAGCGCGATTATTAATAGAAATCTGTCGAAAGAGAAATCACTTGACCTTAACACCTTAACCTCTGGTTTTGCGTTATTTGAACTAAACACTTTTAATACAGATAATCATGTCTCGTCAAGTATCGTTAACATCAGCAACTTAAATTACTACTATCCGCTGCGAAATATGAAAAACAAAATAAAAGTATTATGCAAACACTGCTGACCTAGAAATGAGTGTCAATTTTTCTTAATTAAAAATAGTCAACGGACTATAAGAAAAGAAAAGGAAAACAGGACAAGTAATGAACCGGCGATTTAAGAAAGTCCCATATTATCCGACTATCACTGCCCTGACGAGGACTAATTATTTGAAATTGGTCTATGGTTTATCGGTAATGAGGAACGATAATTTAATAAGTGGGAAATAATAATTCAGAATGGCTTACGGCAGGCGAGCACATAGAAATTTCGCCTGGAGGGGCTCACGCATAAAATAACTCACAAACTAACGTGTGTAAACTGAAAATCCGTTAATATTATTACATTAAATAAAAGTGTAATTAAAAGTCTAAAAAGCATTTTCGCTATGGCCAAGTTTGGTGGTTAACCCTCAGTATGTAAATGTCTTCGAGATGCACAAGCCCGAGAGCTTGAGCCTCTCGAAGCTTTGAGACAACCTCACTTGTTGCAGATGCAGTGTTTTTAGCTTAACAATTAAATTTTGTCAGCTTAACAGAAAATTCGATGAATCGAGGATTTTATTACATATTTTATTAAATATGTTTCTGAGATAAGTAGCCTATTTCAAAGATCTCAAAAACACAATTCCAAACTGATTTGGAAATAAACACTGATTTATCGACTTTATCCGACAATCCAGAAAGATTCCGCTAGAACATCCGTCAGCCCCTAAGACGCCCTGCCACGTGTTCACTTGCCTCTCCTCCGATCTCCTGGTAGCCCCTCTACTTCTATTTTTTCCGCCCTGTAGAATTTCTCCCTTGATGATTAGGTCGAGAGGGACCATGGATACCCGCACCTCGGTTACGTCAATCGACAATGTCCTGTAGCCCCTAATTATCCTCAAAGCGTAGGATCCCTCCTGAGGCGGTTTTATAATTTCTTAATAAAACCAAATACCTGCCACACACCCCCGGTCATCTCCGTCTACTCCGTTATGCTCCCTTTTCCATCGTAGGAAAGCTTCCCATCGTGAAGACAGCTCATCACCTTGTAGAAATATCTCGGGACTTCTCTCCTCGAAAGTGCTCCCAGAATAGCTGGCCAAGGGAGGATATTGAAGGTATTTTTTACGTCCAGCGCCACCGCCAGATAATGCGTTGTTCCCCTCCTTGGCCTCTGGTTGGCCTGTTTTGAGGAAACAGCGTTCCCACTATTTCCCAAACACGCCCGCTCAATGTTTTGTATTATCATAAAATGATATAGAGTGCATTTCATAGCAATATTACTCCGGTTATGACATGCTAAGAATAACAAGGTTTTATCTTACGATTGAATTGCCTTCAAACTAACCTAACTACTTAATCTGGCCACTTAATTTAACCAAATTAATGTTCTTAACGTTTAGTCTAACCTACTATTTCATATGAAAATAAAAATATCTGCATACATATATCTAGTCTATTAGCCTCTTCCAAGAGGCTTTCCTGCATACCGTCTCGAATATACGAAGGTGGACCCCGTTACATCGTCACCATCTCATAAGGTCCCGTCTCGCGGAATATGCTTGCGTCCTGGCCTCTGCTGCCGCTACTGACCACCAGTATATTGTCTTCCACTCCTTCAGCCGTCTTCTCGGTATAGACGACTAGCACACAGCCCTGAGCTTGCTCAAAAACTGATCCGATCAGCTAGGATTCGTCTTAAAATTGCCTGAAGATTACCAACTTGGCACCATCCATTTGATCGGTATTCCATCTCGCTTTCTGATGTTTAGGGGTGAGGACTCTTGAATCTGGTTTGATCACGAATCTTATGTCGGAGATCCACCTTTTCGTCCAGTTCACTACTCTACTCACTAGAGTCAGGTCGTTGATCGCGGAGGTATTATGCTGGACGAAGGCTGGGACTACGCCTTCATTTGCCATCTCTAGGTCTGTGGTTGCGGTCAGATCCAATAAGGGCGTACCTCTCCTATCCACCCTGTGCACCCCATTAATGGGAGTTGGCGTCACCGCATATCCCCTCATGGAAGTTACGCAGGCCTTCAAGAGTGACGCCAAGAAGTAGAGACCTAGCAGCCGACGAGAGCTGATGCACCCACGATATCTCTTTACGCTAAGATCACTACTGTTTCACCTGATTCAATTCTATTGACCACGCACAATTCGAAAGGTCTACTATTTATAGTGATTCTAAACCGTTTCACAGCTAACCACAGTAATGTCTACCGACAACTATGCGGAGCAGTTCTCCAGAGCCCAGGCCGCGAACCACCATCAATTTCGAGAGGAAATACTACTGGCAGGTTTCAGCATTAGCCAGAAAGCATTCAGAGATGGCAAGCCTGGTGCTGAAGAGTTTCGAGCTCGAATGCAAGATCATGGAACTGACCAGCCGTCTGAACGCTTTATCACACCCAGTGACTCCAAAGCCTACCACACGCACACCAATGCTAACTGTTCCAACCGGAAACAGTTTCGCTATCCTCATGAATACTGACGGCTCCGAAAACCAAGACGGTCGCAAAAGCAGCGGCCTCTACCATATCCCAAGCCCCGACCCGACTACATCGATGTCCACCCCGGCCGAGCAATCCAATTCCGTCTAAGTGCATCAAGCCAAGTACGCAGCCCGGGGACTACGTATCTTACCCGAGTCTTACTTTCGTACCCTAGCAAGGGTCCTCGACCACAACGCGACGCCATACCACGCGTACCAAGTCCCAGAGGAGGACATCAAGCCAAGTACGCAGCCCGGAGACTGCGTATCTTACCTGAGTCACCGAAGGACTTTCGCATCCCTCGTCGACAACGGGACGCCATTCCTAACGTACCAAGTCCCAGAGGAGAAGACGGCGAAGGCGGTGACAAAAAACATTGCCCCAACCCGCACAGAGGGCCAGTTAATATCAATATTTTTTGTGCGTTCTGTCCCAAGGTCTATGTATGTGGAAGCCTGTAATTAGCCATAATGTAGCATGCTGTCAGGAGGTCTATCCCCATTCTTCGCTGCGCTCGAGAGATCCTGCAATGATATACTGAGTCAAAGGTCTTGCTGATGTCGAGTGCGATTATTGTGTGGGGCTTCACTCTTTTGCGGTGATCTTTAATTATTCACTGCAGAGTGATGTTATTGGGCATACAGCTGTAGTGTAATTGTATTTATATACAGTTATTACTTTATTTATCTCCAATTTATTAAAAGTTTTTGTACAAGAAGAATTAGCGTGTGTTCACAAGTAATATTTTTCTCGTCTAGTTATTTATTTTCCTCTCTATAGTAACCGAACGTCACGGCTACCCGTGATCCTCATTTTCGTTTTCCTATTCCGATCCAGGCAGTCACCACACAGCCATCAACCTGAGTAAACCCCCTCTGCAGTCCATTGTTTGGCACTGAGCTTAGCCTCTGACTCCATATCCGATTGTACAGCCTAAAGTGCGCCGCCGGGGATATGGTTATAGGCCTCCAATTGTCCGGACTCTCCCTCTCCTCGTCGGACTTGGGGATAAAGATCGTCCGGTTATGCTTGAGGGGCTCGGGGACCTATCCTAGGAGAAGCATCGTATTAAAGAGCAATGCGAGCTTCTCCACCTTTACTCTCCTGGCTTCGTTAAGGGTCATGCCATCCGGCCCTTTCGCTTAGGAGCAACTTGTCGCGAGAGCGTGATCTCTTCGAGTAGAATGGGTTGACTCAGGGTCATAGACGGCCTCGCATCCCACATGAAAAAGTTTCTTCGACCCGGATAGTGTCTAGTCGGGTATCGTCAGGGGAGATCAAGACGCGTCCGTGAAGAATACTTCGCGCTAACTCCGGACGGCTCTTGGTATACAAGTATCCTAAAGTCTGATACGGGGTGGTCTTGTCCGTTTGTCCTGTCTATCAGTCCATTGAGTGGCTGTAAATTGGTCTAGTAGTTCAGGTCCGATGGGTAATCGATTTTTCAGTGAACATATTAAAGCAAGGTCTGTTTCGTCAGTTCATGACTGTCCGATGCTGACTAAGGGCCTGACCCGGGCTCTTGTCACTTGGCGATCCAAAGGGTGAATAGATTTGGGCTCCAGATGGGGGTGAACGGCCCTGTGTGATGGGTATCCGCGGGGGCGAAGAGGCCGAGGTGCTGGTCACCGGCGATTCCGGCGTTGCGACGGTCCTTGGCTGCGTCACTGGGCGAGGCGACGTCTGGGATGGTGGTGGTGATCCGGGGATATGGGAAGTCATCAGGTGTCCTCAGGTATCATTTCTGGAGTTCCTCCAGATAGTTGACAGCCTCCCTGATGGTGACTGTCACCACTTCACGTTGTTTGATCACTGGAACCGCTTCGCCAGGATGGCCAGCAATTCCGGCAATCACCCCTGGTGGTGATACCACGCTACCATTGGCCACAGTAATTCCTAAGATCGTCAAGATGATTTTAGACCAAAGTTTAGGGAACATTAATTTCTTTGTGTTCCAGGTCAGTCCAGCTGCGAGGACAACAATGAGTACCGGTGAAAATTCTTCTGCCACCGATCTACATAGAGGCGAAGCGGCGCAACCAGTGGACAACATCGCAATAGGGAGGAGTTTTTTTTGGTACACCCTTCAGGGACTCCAGCACTACCCCGTTACGGGAGTGTCTATAAAATATTTCTTCACCCCACATAAAAAAAATTAAATTAAACACTGACATCCGGTCCTGCTATTTTTCGATAGACTTATTTAGGAAGATGTAGCTCTTTCTGTGTACTTTAATGGGTACATAGTCATTTTGAATTTCAAGCTAGATGCCCATATTTTATTCAAGCCAGACGTGGATACATAAAAGTATACTCTGCGGGTTTAGATTTTCTTACAAAAATGCGATTCCCACACCATATAAAGAAGGTCAAATTATGTTCAGATGGATGACGTAGTTTTTGTTTTGTTTTTGGCTTAGGAAGCTGGTTTATTCTGCCAGAGGTACCATTTAACTATTTTGTATTGATTTCTCATATTTATTTATATATATATATATATATATATATATATATATATATATATAATCATTATTTATTATATATAATGAATGGGGGACATACACACTGAACATCGATGGACCCGAACGGCAACTTCTTCATTCCGAAAAAGTGACCGCCCGGATGGGATTTAAACCTACGACCACGAGGCCCATGAGCAGGAGCACTACTCACTAGACCACTGCGACCTCGGATGACGTAGTTAAAATAATAACAATAATGATGATTTAGTTTCAAGGGCATGTTCCTCAAACAACAAGTAATTCAAATTTGTGTTACAGAGCGTTAACATGGCATGACGCAAATGAAACTCATTGAATTACATAAGATAGATAGACCATATCTTTAACTCTAAAAGCCTCACGCATCTATATAGAACCACTTTTATGACAACTTTACAACTCGAGATTTTCTAAACCACTAGGAACTTCTTTATTGACGTAGGTATGAGATTGTATCTAATACATTTGCTCAACAATCTAGTTCAAGTGTTTTATGAATTAAATATTAAAATTTTGGCTTTTAAACCGGATAAATTCGGGCCACTATAAAGGCCATCGCGCACTATAGTGAAGAGAAGCGCGGCGAAGATCAATGCTCCAAAGAAAACATGTTCCTCGCTTCTTCTCGCTTTAGTGCGCGATAACCTTTAATGTGTATGTATCACCTTTATCTTGGACGGTTTAAACTTCATAGTAAAGAACCGATTCCCTGTCAGCGTATATACTGAGCTGATGAGAATAGTAAGATCGAAACCGGTCTTGAGATGATATGTCGATGGGAAGACTATGGTGACTGATCAAGCTTTTGTCTTTAAGCTTCCTGTTTCAATTCAATTCAATTTTACCTAGTTATGTTGTCAAGTCTATGTTGGCTGGTATTTTATTTATTGTTTGGATATGAGACCCTTATCTTCCGGAAAATTTTAAACAATGCTTGTTGCTGCCTTATTTAAAATGTTATACCTTTATGAGAACAATACCGCTGGTGCAACTACGATAAACCACGTGAGGTCGATGCTTGAACTTGAAATTCATTATCGTCGCCGTCGTAATGGCCTTGAGAACCTTTCCATTCCTTCCACAGTGCTCATTGATACAGCAGTGCTTCAGCCGAAATGATCTTTAAAGTGACTTCTTTTAATTGAAAAATTTCAAATTGTGTTTGTCTTCGACCGAAATCTTTTTTCGAAAAAGTCGGAAAAATATTCCCGGTTACATGTGATGTCAAGGAACCATCAGCTGCAATAATTGTGTATTTTTTGGATTGCAAATTCGAAATGTGTAATTTTTCGCAATTATTATTTGTTGTGTAGAAAGCTTCTACTTCATTATACTTGTTTTTATAATATGTTATTCAAACAAATTTTTTTGATCATATTATTAATTAGTTTATTACAGATCGAAATTTGCAACAATTATTGGATAAATCCACAATTTAATTTAATTGACCATGAATAATTTAAAACGTAGATTAATGAACCGAAACGTGATGACACAAAAATGCGAAAAAACAGATAGTAAAATCAAATGTAAATATATACATCCCATGAATCATAACACGGTTGATATTATTTAAATGCCGCCGGCCTAACGAGAGTATAAAAGCAACAATAAAAGTAGTAAAAATACATTGACAATTATTCACTGACGCATTCACGGCTTAACTGTCCGACCAACAAGAGCTCGCCGAAAGCCGATCGTCATTCGTTCGCGACTTAAGTCAAGATAATGCGTTTCCGTTAGTCAGTCAATTAATGATAAATGAAGACTTTCACCTCGGTTACCGGAAGTGTCTCGAGTGTAGATGTGCCTGTTATTATTATCTAGTTTGTTTATGCAATGACTTCTTTTATCTTTATGATGATGCGAGTTGGGACATTTCACGTGTTAATTTCTAGTATGTTGATACAGATATATTCTGCACACGGATTACCAAATCCGAATTTAGGTAAGGTTTTTTGTTGTTGTTACTCTGTTGTGCTTATATAATTGGATGTGTGTGAGCGGTCTTAAAAGAATGTAACGAAGGAAGGAAAACAATTGTTTCATTATTTTATTTTTTTATTAATCCTCGCGGATTTGGGTTAACGGCACTTGAGTGCTAGAAATGATAACATCACGTATTAAACTCAAGATGTTATTTCCCTATTTGTATCAGTTATGATGTGAATTTTAATGCGGGCTTACAACTGGAGCGTCTTAATTTAAATTAGTAAAATTACTACTTGCAAAAATTCTTGTGCTGACACAGATACCGCAAAATTTGCTTACTTGTTTACATTTTACAACCCGTCACGTCGAAATTCCAAAAACCTCGAGTATGTAGTGTATATTATAAGAAAATATGCAGGCAATATCATTGATATTAATCGTGACTTTATCCCGAATAAGTGATGAAAATTATTTTTCTTAAATATCGACCAAAATGAAATTACACTGGGATTCCACATTTATTCCGATGAATGATTAATATTTTAATATACATATACAATATCTTTATTTACATACATTACTATAAGATGTTACATTATAAAATTATAGTGGCATCTGTAAAAGTGCTATCGACCTGGTGGTCTGCCCATTTCGTAAATTAGATTGATATCAACTTTGACCAAAGCTTGAAGTTTTAAGAGATTATTATTGAACAATGTTTTTGTTGCAATTGTTGACTGTGCTGGAAGTAAAATTATGCTGACCAAAAATTAAATTTCTCTAGAAATTATTTTGGGAATTTAACCTTGAAATGATTCTGTCTTTTATTTACTAACAAAAGAGATTTACAAAGTTTTCATGTTTTACATGTGAGTGCGACAGCAGAGCAAGGGATTAACACTAGTCCACAAAACATTGGACTACAAAAAAAAAACATAACACCTAGTGAGAAGAAAATTTTGCATTAAGGGGGTAAGTGCCGCGTCGAAAATCGATGCATTTTTGATGGTCAACATATACATGATTCTAAAGTTAATATCAAATATTAAGAAATGATATTTTGCACATTTACAAAGAAAGGGTTAAACTATTCGTCTATAGAATTTGATTTTTTTTTAATCATCAGACAAACTGTATAATTTATCCTGAAAATTACCAATATTGGATGGATATCTGGAGCTTTTCTCTGCAAAGAACTAAAAATATAATGCTACAGAAAAATAGTTTATACCTTTGAAAACAATATATACGTAATAAAATTGTCATTAGTTATCAAATAAAGTCACAAAAACGTAAGACCTATACCTCTACAAACACGAATTTGCTTAATTTTCGCCGTTGTAATGAACGCCACCTGCATGAAACATTTTATATCAACCCTGGAGGGGTGTACAAGCAAATTTACGTACTCGGTAAAATTTCAGGCCCAAGATTGTGGCGATTATCATTTTCTATTAGACCATTCTGGTCCAACTCTGGCGCGAGGCACGTACCCCCTTAAACTTTAGTAGATCCAAAAAAGATTCTTCTACCACCACTTCAAACCAAACTAGGATTATGAAACCGTTCGTAAAAGCCTTGCCTAAAGTATTTATGTGAGACGTTTCCTGATTTATCGGAGGGCAAATTGAAAGAAGGGGTTTTGACATTCGTTAAATGATGTTCGAGAGGAAAAGAAGGCTTGGATATCATTTAATCAAGTTGTGACTTATTTGTTGGGCAATGTTAAACTTCCAAAATCTGGAATGCCTGATGAGCGTTGAAGTCCACTTCCTACACAACCATCTTAATCTTTTTCCCTACTTGGGCGATGTTACGATGTTAACTGTAAAAGTGTAAAATTGATTTCCTAGAAGGGTGAACCTCTTCCCTTTCTGTTCAATAATTGCGTCGAAATGGGATGGGTATAACAAGTAACAAGAACCTTTTCTCCACATTGGACCCCATTGTAAAGACATAATTTCCATAAAGGCAGAATGCCAATTTCACTCGCTCTATCGCAGTTAAGAAAGGTTAGTAATCCTTATAAAAATTCAACTGTAGCGAAACGTTACCAGGGGCGATAAAATGTTAACATGATGGGTGATTACTGCTGGTTACTTTACCGGGAACAACAAAATGTATCACACCGGAGAAAAAGTTACATAAGAAGCTTAGAAGAGAAAGAAGAAGGGAGAAATAAAAATGCAAAACAACAAGCACTTTAAATATATGTATTAAAGTGGTATATTTTGAATTTTTTTTTTGGCATAGGTTTGACCATTCAGCCACTAACGATGAATTTTGAATTTAGCTAAATAATTTTTGTAATTAAACAAAAGGGCAGTATCAGGTACGTTTTTTTTTTAATTTTTATATGGCAAGTTGTTCTATTTCTAGGATATAACTGTGGGCGATAAAAAAAAAACTTATGTCAGCTCCCTAAAATACATCAGGTTCAGCTGAACTCATTTAAAAAGTTTTCACATTTGAAGGGTACAGGGAATAAACCGGCTTAGTCACATTTTCATAATTTGTGGATAATGCGTTTTTAAAGTTTGACAGCTGTTTCTTTCCCTTTACGGTGAAGTATTAAGTTGTTATTATAGCGGACTTAGACTATTCTGTCATTTGGCACCTACACCACCTGGAAAATATATTTTACACTACAAGATGGGGCAAAATCGCAAATACTGGATATTTTGGACTAAGCCGGTTTATTCCCTGTACCCTTCATTTTCTTTGTATGCCTCTGTTACCTATCAGTTCTTCGAATTGTCAAATAAGGCTCATCAGGGTTATGTTAATTCTTGCTTTAGGTTTTGAGACATAGCGAGCACGGGCATACCGATACACAGCCACACAAACACACAACCCCCCCTTTCTTTCCAGAAATTTTTGAAATTCTCTCTGGGGCACGCAAAACGGATATAGCCGTTAAAAAAATGTCACAATAGTTTCCCCCGAGGAAGTAAAACGTTATATCAATATTCCTAGTTTCTTTCCTCAGCTTGTACATAAGGGGTGTTGTAAAGGTTTTTGCTCGTGTTACACTTTATAGAGTCAACACCAAGAAATTGCATAGCCTCGTCTGCAAGGTTTGAGTTTTGCTTGCTTACTGTAACAACAAAATTATTAATGGAGTAACATTTCCAGTCTGCATTGATAGTATTCATATAATGGGAATATGTTTTTAGTCTTGGATGACATTTTGCTCCTGTAGCGTCTTACTTGAAAGTGTTAATCCTTAATCCCAAACAAAAATTTTCATAATTGTAGCTTGAGCAAAAATCGTTTTTTGCCAACAAAACCTATACATTTCGAATTATTCAAATATTCGAGTATTCGAATTATTCGAATATTCGAGTATTCGAATTATTCGAATATTCGAGTATTCGAATTATTCGAATATTATTCGAATTTGCGGAAAAAAATGAGAAGAATTAAATTTATGGAAAATTTAATTCTAAAGATATTTGTATTCTTATCTTTTCCCATTAAAGTGATACTTAAAAAAAAACAAGAAACACTTAGACTGTACACACATTACCGTGTGACACAGCAAAAATGATATAGAAATAATTTGTATGAACATTAGTTCTAAACACATTTGTATTCTTATATTTTTCTCATAAAAGTAATGAACTTTAAAACATTTTCCAAAAACAAAAAAAGAAACACCAAGAGCGTACCTACACTACTGCATCTTTTACAAAGAAAATGGTCATTTATAAGAAATTTAATTCTAAACATATGTATTCTATTTTTATGTTTTTCTTATAAAACTAATAATGTTTGAGATATTTGTAAAAACAAACAAAGGGAAGTGTACACTTATCAGACATTACCGTGTGTCCTAGAAAAAATGCTATAAACATAATTTATTGAAGATTTAATTATAAACATTTGTAATCTTAAGATTTTTCGAATATATCAAACGTTATAACTTATATTGGTAGTCTAGTATTTAAATATTTATTATAATTACCTGTAGATTTATTCGTATTCGATTCGCAGCCATAGCATCATATGATTATCAAAAAATATGCTGGAAATAAATACTCGAATTTTCGAATATATTTAAATATTCGAACTATTCGAATATTCTAACTATTCGAATACTCGAATATATGCGAATATTTCGAATATTTGAATATTCGAATTATTTGAATATTCTAATTATTTGAATATTCGAATACTCGAATACTCGAATTATTCGAATATTCGAATTATTCGAGTATTCGAATAATTTTTTGAACTAATATTCGAATACTCAAATCCTAAAAATTCCCAGCACTACCTAAAACCCCTACAATCAGCTACAACGTGAAAATTCAGGGCCGCTCCTTTTTTGTGGTAAATATCTTCATCCTGGCCAACGATTATTTTCAAAAGACGGAGCTGATGTGTTTCCGTACACTATAAGGTGTGAGCCACAGAATTTCGTTGCTAAGATGGCCATGCATGAGAGAGAGAGAGAAACATAGCAGTCATGCTAAGATTTTTTTTTTCAATTCACTGAACTAATCTAGTCTTCTATGATGTGAATTGTCAAATTAAAATCAAAGTCGAGACAATTTGTGTTATTAAATAATGGGTTTCATAAACATGTTTTTTTCCAACTAACCCTTTTTTCGTAGATATTAGTTACAATAGCCTAAATAACCTAATTTTTTACAATTCGGCGACATTCCTAATTTATCTCAAAGCCAAATCTGAATAAAAAATCTTGTGGCTCATGTTAATATTTTTTATACATCCGATAAAACAAAGTTTGTTTTTCATTGAAATATTTATAGAAATATTAGTGATAATGATAATTATTTAAGGGAGATTATTACACCGGCAATTACACACTAAATGATTATTGGAATATTACTGTATCTAAAAAAATATTAGGGGTGATGATGATGATTCTAAAAATATTTCTCTCACTAAAATCACTACTAATGATGCTGACAATGATTAAGTGTATCTGACACTGTATTTGTGATGATGATTTTTGGGATGATATTGCACCTTTATTCACTACAAATGATGTAGAAAATGATAATTGGAACATTTATGTATCAAAAAAAAAAATTGTGAGGATTGTGGTGACACGATGAAATTACTAATAATTCTGGGAATATAAGCATACATGTAACAAAAACTAATTGTTGAAATATAAGTATGCTTATTCGAGCAAATAATTTTATTTAATTCAAAAGAACATATCACATTGCATTTTGTTGATATTTCTCTCTACAACGATGAATCAGGAATCAGGAAAACGTGTGTTTAAACTTCTATTGTTATTATCAATGTGTCCGTTACGCTGTTGAGCATGTTTATGTCCACTAAACAAATTCACATCCGTTTCTATTTATAACAAATTGTTAACTCAACCTTTGTTTTTTTTTGGTTCCGCCAAAAGCTTGCATGTGAATGCTATTTATCACTCTATTCTATTCAATGATTCATCTAAAAAAAAATCGCATTTGTGTAGAAAATACGTACAATACATACATAAATATATACAATTAAAGTGTTTTTTTAAATAATGTGGATTTTGTACATAAAGAATGGAAATTAAAATTTGTTAATATTTACAAAGCATCTAAACTTATTCATATCTACGTATCGGAGGTAACAGACACTATGTCACAAATGTTGTATTTTTCAGGAGAACCAATTGAATGATTCTTTTACAATGTTTTCTTAAATTTTGCAATTTTATCGACACTGTAAAAAATGTATGGCTTAGTATACTAAAACTAAAATTTTGTCTTTTTCATCTCCTAAATACTCTGCAGCAGTCTTCGTGTCTCTCAAACTTTTATAGAAGGGATGATATTCCGTGGGTAAAAACTTCAGCAGTGATAACATGTCCTTGTATTCTTCAGAAGAAATAGGCCTGGATTCTTTAGTATTTACTTTCAGAGTTGGTTTTCGAGTATTTCTCTTTAAATCAATTTTCTTAAAATCATTATTTGAAGTAATTTTGTAATAAAGGCGGCCAATATTTTCTTGTGTCACTTGGGGATGAATACATAGTGACAATTGAAGATTTTCCTTATTCACATCCGTTTTTTTTGTACACCATATTGTATACAGTGAATTTTTTTGGCATTTGACTAATAACATTGTGCCAATTGCGTGCTGTTAATGTGTTTAACGGTGGAAGTTTTTTTTTGCGTATCTGCTTCCAAGTGTGTATGTTATAGAAATTCGTGATTAATTGCTTTTACTTGACTGTATTTATTTAGAATCCAAAAATAACACATGGTAACCGACATAATTTTATTCTGTCCGAAACTGTTGTCCGTTCGTTATTGGAATTTGGTAAAACACTATCTGCCCATTTAAGTAAAGCAAAGGCAATCTCATTTCCTCACGTCCTCCACTTCCTGGGTGTATTTAGACACATGTTTTTTTACAAATCCTAACTTGTTGTTTATTCCCTAGAAAACTATACACAAAGCTTGTTTTTGTTTCTTTTTTGTTTCCAGCTTCTCTTGGACGTAATCACTATTTTTTCTGTACCTCAATGCAAGAACTAATATATTGTCTGTTAATATTAACATTACTCTCTTCATGTAAGTATTCCTTAAATATTTATATTCTTTTATTTTCTGGAATTTTATCATCTGAGCAGCAGTTTGCATCCTCAGTTATGTCATCAATTTCACTTTCACTAAAATGTAAATCGTTATTCAAGATATGGTATTTTTTCATCAATATCCAAAGTTCAATCATTTGAACAGGAAGGCTCATCTTGTCCAAAATTAACATTTTCATTACCATACATAAAATTAGCATCCATTTCATCTGAAATGAATAAAATAATAATTTTATATCATATTATACTTTAAAATAATTTTAGAAGTTTGTAAATCTTAACACCATTACAAGTTTAGAAAACTACAGTAGTTAGAGATTATTTATGTCTCTTGGTCAATCTGAAAAAAAAGAACGATTTAACTTCCTAGGAGTAACTGGCGAAAAAGTGTTTTAAGAATTAATTAAAAATTCTTGCTGAGCTTGAAACTACAGGTGGTACCATGGCTCCTTGGCTTCATATGATGAGCCGCCACTGCTTTCGAAAGCAAAATATACTACTTTTGACAGCTGAAAAATACAAAAATGTTGAAAAAACTATTTTTATTAGCTGAAAAATACTGTTATCGACAGCTGAAACATGCCATTGTTAAACACACGAAAAATACAATTTTTAACAAAAAAAATACTATTTTTGATAACTGAAAAATACTGATTTTCGATAGCTGAAAAATATCATTTTTGTCAGCTGAAACATAGCATTCCTGACACATGAAAAATACTATTTTTGATAAAAAAATACTATTTTTGACAAAAAAAATACTATTTTTGACAAAAAAATACTATTTTTGACAGTAAAAAATACTAATTTTGACAGCGAAATATACTACTTTTAACAGCTGAAAAATAGAATATTTGACAACTCAAAAATGTCGAAAAAAAATATTTTTATTGGCTGAAAAATACTGTTTTTGGCAGCTGAAACATAGCATATTTGGTAGCTGAAGAATACCATTTTCTACAACTGTAAGATACAACTCGGGACAGCTACTATTTTCAACAGCTGGGGATTACCATTCTTGACAGCCGAAAAATACCATTCCCGACAGCTGAAACATACCGTTATTGGCAGCTAAAAGATACCATTTTTGACAAGAACAAAAATCAATTTTTGCAACAAAATATACAGGTGACAGCTGAAACATGCTGTTTTTGACAGTTAAAAAATGTCAAAAAAAACGCTGCTTTTGATAGTTAAAAAATACCATTTATATATAAATAAAAAGTTCAAATCAACATTAAAAACATTTCTCACCCAACATGCCTTTTACGATATTCAGGAATTTACTAATTGCGTTCAAGATTTAAAAGCATTCAGTTGAACACTTGGCTGAAATTTTAATTAAATGTATGAGCTGTTTCGCTATATTTTAATACTTTGTACTACCCTATTTTGTGTATTTTATTTTGTTTGTTACGTTATTAGTACCTACTATTAGTTATGTATTCTTTGACTTGTCTTATATTGTACCCAACAATGAGAAAGACCAATAAAATTCTATTCTATTCTATTCTATTCTATTCTATATAGGTGGGAAATACCATTTTTAGCAGCTGAAAAAATACATTTTTGACAGCTGAATAATACAATTCTTAATAGCTGAAAAATACCATTCTTGATAACAGCAACACACTATTATTGACAACTGTATCATACCATTATTGTCAGCTAAAAAATACAATTTTTGAAAACAAAAAATACAATTTTTGACAACAAAACGTACAATTTTTAAAAGCTGGAAAATACCATTTTTGACAATTAAAAAAATGTCGACAATGCTGCTTTTGATGGCTGAAAAATATCATTTTTATAGGTGGGAAATACCATTGGTTGACAGCTGAAAAATATCATTTTTGACAGCTGAAAAATATCATTTTTGACAGCTGAAAAATATCTTTTTTGACAGTTGAATAATACACTTCTTAATAGCTGAAAACTACCATTTTCAACAGCTGAAAAATACCATTGTTGACAACTGCAACAAACCATTATTGACAACTGTAACATACCATTATTAAAATACAATTTTTGATTACAAAGAGTCAATTTTTGACAGCTGAAAAATGCCATTTTTGACAATTTAAAAAAATGTCACAAAATGCTGTTTTTGATAGCTGAAAAATAACATTTTTAATAGGTGAAAAATACCTTTTTTTACATAAAAAAAAACATTTTTGACAACTGAAAAATATCAAGTTGCAACATGAAACTGAAAAGACTAGGCGTACTACAGTGGCGGGGGTAAAGGGCATTATCTGGATGTAGTGCTAGCTTATTCTCAATTTTCTAGAGGTGAATAGCTACTAGTCCAGCTCTTTACTTCATAAGCAAGTTGGTGATTTTGTTAATCTGTTATTTTTAGGCTTAGGGCATTGTGCTTCTGTTAAAACGTTAATTTCGTAAATTTTCGAGTTATAACGTTCTCAGTAGAGGAAAATAGCAGGTACAGTCAGGGCTGAATTAGCCTATTTTAGGACCCTAGATTTTTTTTGCCGCCCACACAAAAAATAATATTTAAGAAAATAAATAAAAACTAAATGTTCCAGTGGCTAAAAAGGATTGCATATGTTAATTTATCATTTAAAATATAATTTTCAGTACAAAACAAAACAAAGATTTTAGGTTTTATTCCAAAAGAGTGATGCCAATAGAATCAATTGGAAAAAGCGACAATAACATTTAACTTTATTGAGAATTTTCTAATGAATTGATGTGATGTATGATATAAAATTTAAAAAAACCTTAAAAACCGGAAGTGAAAATGGCACTACTGCACGCGCAGAAGTATTGTCGACCTAAAAAAATCTTGGGAAATTGAGTGCCGAGAAATTCGAATCTCTAGGTGGTGAATTTCAACTCAAAATGGTTGCCAACTGTTAACATCTGGAGGATTTTCATGGCAAGAAATTCTAATCTCTCGGAATTTTACCCGAAAACGTCAACGACACTGCACAGTGAGTCGAATGCGGAATTGGTTGTTGAAATTTTGAAACCGATATGAGAAATACTCAGAAATAAAATCCAATGAGAACTTTGAGAAATAATTTTTCCACTACAAATATACAGAAAATAAATAAGTGAAGCCTAACAATTTCTACACAAACGCGATCTTTTGGACAATAGTAGAATACAGAAAATAATCTTTCTAACCTAACCTAAACAATATGAATAAAAGCGAATGTAATTCAGAAAATAATAATTTTAATATAAAAAAGTCCTTCATCTAACCAGCATAATGGAATAATCTGTAATAAACGTCATTAGATGTAGGAGTAGTTACATTTGACTTATTAAATATTTTGGGTTCAGTACATCACCCTGCAGTGTTTTCGTCTTCTTTTTTTTTGATATGCTGCTTCATAAATATCGTGTATTTTCTGAAGGAGCATACGAAAATGTTAAGAGAGTGCTCTTGATTTTTTATAGTAAACAGTAATAAAACTGTGGAAGAATAAAAACCAAAATTCATTTTTTCGGTATTTTCGAATATCTCCAGTAGTAGTAATATTTTAAATTTCTTTTTAACAAATTATTCAGCGTAAAAATGCGCAACTTTGCCTTTATTTAACGAACTCTCTATATTTTATAATTACCGTGATGGCGATGCTAATGCATCGAATTTGTAACACCCTGTATTCTGATAAAGTATTATTTAAATAAGCTTATAAATCACCACACGTGTAAATATATATAATTTTCGATCTACATACGATAATTGCCCTCGTTTTACATACACACGCAAACGAGGTCCATCAAGGTAAATCTTTGCATAAAATTCCCATCTAAGCAGAATGCAATTAAATAATAAACAGCACTTCCTGCAAACAAATGAATCATTTCTACAAGGAATTACATCCTTAAAAACATCGCGTGAATGCCAACGAGTTGTGTCTACTTTGTTCACGTGATTATTTTTTGTTGTCGTTGCAGGAATAAGAAAATGCGGTAAAGTGCACTTAACAGTCTCTTCTCTGAAGGATACTTACCTGGAGATGAACTGGATTACAAAATGTGATAAAGCACGCGATATAAAACCAGATTACATCGGTTTATACGATTACGATCCAAGGGACAGAAGTGTACGTACGGTGGAATTTAATGATGAGAATTGTATCTTTAAATTTATTATGATTTTGCAGGAGGAGGCGCCGCCTAGGGTATTAATTAACGCTAACAATTATCCTAACGGGTATTACAGGACGAAAATCAAATTTGGTTTTCCTTGGCTGCCCGGAAATTGGGAATACCGGGCCAACTTAACCAACGTGGAACCGGGTATGAAGTGTTTTCCCTATCACATCGCTTCTTTGAAAGGCGGCGACATCATCGATTCGAACTGCTTCAGCATCAATCCGACCTGGATGTATGATATTAGGTATACCTGAAAGGTAGTTTAACTTTCCTTCAAACGTGGCTTAGGTTTAGGGTGAGCTGCTCGGCGGATTTTTATGTTTTTCGTTTGTTCTCTGTCTAGGGACCAGATCAAGGATCAGAGGATTGAGAATTTGTTTATTCCGGGAACGCATAATTCTGGCGCGTACAGTGGGCAGTCCAAGGTGTTTTTTGAAAATTACATCATCAACCAGGATAGGTCGGTGTGGACGCAATTGGTTCATGGTATTCGGTACTTAGATTTAAGGATCGGATACTATGTAAATGATGGGTAAGGTTATTACGGTGATGGTTTGTGAACTTTTGTAGAGGAGGCTAAGAAAGAGATGTTAATGCGTCTTCATAGCTACCGTTCGGGATACTTATTCTTATAAAGGAAGCAAGTTTTCTTTCGTACCCACGTTTGCCAAACTTTCAAGAGCCGCCTGGATTATTAATTGTGATGAATAACTAAGTTTTTGTGAAATACTCAATTTAACGATGAATTTCCTAAGAAGCATACTGTCAATAGATTTAACTTCAATTCTTTAGATAAAAATTAGTTATCATTTTGCTAAGAGAATTGTTATTTTCATGAAAACCTTTCCAAGCTGTGTTTACAAAATATTGCAACTTTTTAGATTCTTCATCAATCATGACCTAGTCAGAGTCACGAAGTTGGAGCCGATCCTTAAGGAAATTAAGAAATTCGCGGAACTAGCATCTAGAGAGGTGATCATTGTTGATTTTCACAGATTTCCATATCCTACGTCAATGAACCTCAGCATTCACAGGAAACTAGTGGAGATTATCCAGAAGGAATTAGGCCATCTCGCTCTGCCTCCCATGGGACTGCAAGGAGGAAAAGGACCGACCATGAATGAAATCTGGCACCAAAACAGAACGGTTATCATTTCGTATGGGCAAAATCAAATCGCCAGAGGTAATCATTAGGAATACATATTTATTTAATATTATTTATTATTTCCTGAATGTTATACTGAGCCCCATCTGAGTGGCCGACACCGACAGATGTAGGAATGCTGCCTGCAGCAAATATAACAATAATAATGTAAACATTAAATATTGGTTCCCCATCAGAACACCTACAAACCGGTTTATATTCTAATAGTAATTACCGTTTCCCCATCAGCAACTAACTACACTGATGAGATCTGAAAGGTGTTCTGATGGGGAAACAAAATTTAAGGATTGTAAGCATTTCATTTAAATTTATTTTAATGTCTTATAAACGGAAGCTCAACTTATTTGAAACTGTACTCCAATAACTCTTAAAGATGATGTAGGGTTCTGTTCTACTTAACATAAAATATTGAGTTTCTTTCATCTCTTCCGGTAAAATGTGACTTCTTAAAAAAAAAATACTTACGCTGAGAGTATTGTCAAAATTATGGACAATATTAAAAATTGTTCCGATGGATGGGTATGCAACCGAAAACAAATCTACAACAACTCGAGTGCTGTTCCCGCTCTTATACCAATTAATTATTGGTATTCTTTCTTCGTTGGTGTAACACACAATTTTGACAATTAAATAAAACTGAGTAAGTGTGGTTGCCTTCCTATTAAAGCATTGATGTGATTATTTTACGATTGAACATAGGCATTAACAATCATATGTTCAGAGTTAAAATAAAAGCCATGTATAAAAAATTGAAAATACATAAAATTTAGATACACAAATGTTGTGACTACTTACAAGTAAGAGAAAAGGATATGGTTTAAAATTTAGAGGTAAGTTTATGTTTCCGGATCAATATTTAAAGCCGTTAATGGCCATGTAAAATAGACGACGTGGTATCTGTAGGACGCTTTCACTTCATGGCGCAATTTCTTGGTAAGGGTAACGAATAATCCGGCTTTGTCGACGTAGAGGTCTGCAAAGAGTTTGAGCAGTACCGTTATGCTGAGCTCCGTGGTGTTTTCATCGATTTCGGGCGACTGGACAGACGGCTTGAATGCTGGTAGTACGCTAGGGCTTGGGATGTCGGTGGGTCGTTTTGAACTTTTTTAGGAGAAGGGGGAGTGGTCGGTCCCATTTTGGGTGATACATTTGATAATTTTAGATTTGCAGCTGGCTGTTGTATTCTGGGATCCAGCGCAGGTCCCACAATTGATTGGCGCTGGGCACGGCGCATCCGTGGAGTGGAAGGGCTTACTTGGCTCCATGCGGAAGTTGTGCATTTTCAGGCCTCATCGAGGCTGCGCTCATATTTTATCTTCATACGGATGAGGCAGGTTGGCTTGACCGTGTGGCGTGAGAGAATCATCCACGCCTTGATGCATGACAGGCTTGCGTCTACCGTGGGTTCTGTGATCTCCTCAGACAAAACGTCATGGGGGAGTGCATGACAGGCTTACGTCTACCGTGGGTTCTGTGTTCTCCTCAGACAAAACGTCATGGGGATGCCTGTGATCATGTAGGAAAAGGTGGAACGTTGGTTTGGTTTGCTCTGTTGCGGACGGGTTCGTCCATCAGGCTTGGAAGGGTCCTTTGTAATGTAGCTTTCATGTCTTCATTAACGTGGGTGCCAGCACCACTTTAATAAACGGTCTTTTCATAGATTTTGTGGCTAGGTTTATGGCCAACACAATGGCCATCAACCTGGCGCAGTAGTTTGTCCATATCGCGCTAACCTCTGCATTATTCTGATAGAGGTTCTACTTTTGTTTATTTGTGTGATGGTCAGGAGTCATGGTGATGGGGTCGCGAGGTTTTCTATTAAACGGCTTTCCTTTCTTTTATTAAAGTAAGGAGAGGGATCTTCCAAAGACAGCCCTATAACGGGGCAGTACTGAATTTACTGAAGATGCCTACCAGCTAAAACCCTTCCTCATTGTCGCGCTATTGGAGTAGTCATTGATCATGGGGTCGTTCGTTAACGTGAGTGCTAGCCCCACTTCAATAAACGGTCTTTCCATAGATTTTGTGGTGTTGTGTTGACCATCAACCTGGCGCAGTAGTTTGTCTATATCGAGCTTACCTCTGAATTGTTCTGGTAGAGGTTCTACTTTTGTTTATATGTGTGATGGTCAGGAGTCATGGTGATGGGGTCGCGAGGTTTTCTGTTGAATCGTTTTCCTTTTTTTATTAAAGCAAGGAGAGTGATCTTCCAAAGACAGTCCTATAACGGGGCTGTACAGAATTTATTGAAGATACCTGCCAGCTAAAACCTCTCCTAATTGTCGCGCTATTGGAGTAGTCATTGATCCTGGGATCGTTCCATCTCCAGAAGTCTCTGTTAGTTGGAGTGTGATGGCAGAAGTATAGTCACCGGGACTGATTGTTGTGCTGCAGGTCGAATGGGCATACAGAAATACAATTATTTTTGTCAACTTATTGTTTCCCCAGAACCCGCAGGACTGCTGCCATGATGGCCACGTGATCTACCATGTCTTTGGCTGTGTTGAGAGCCGCCAGCATCTCCGCCACAATGCTGCCAACCTTGGCGTAGTCGGAAGGCCGGAGATGAGCTCTTTTGTGATAAGGAACCAGCCACGGCGGCGGCGTAGCTCTTGGTGTGAGGTCTGCTCGGCTAAAAAGCTAGTGAGACCTCTGTAGTTTGCAGGATAGGCCTCCGCGCATGTTGCGCAAGTCCCTGGCACCACCCTGGGCCTCTCGCATGCCTACGTCTGATATGTACCTGCACATTTAACGCAATTGGGTACATCGTGCAGAAGGAACATTAAAATAATAAAGGGAACGACCGGGCCGATAGGCTAGCCAAAAGGGCTACCCTGAAAAGGGAAGGCTCTAAGGCTTTGCCACTGGCACCACTCACTGTCTCCCAAATACTTAAAGGAAACGTCCTCTTGAAGAACACAAAAAGGAATACTTAAAGGAAACGTCCTCTTGAAGAACACAAAAAGGAATGGCTACAGACTGACAAGTATGTGGTCGCCAAAAAATTCATCCACTCACCAATACAGAAGCTGAGCAGGAAATACATTGAATTACCAAGAAGTAGTTTGCGGTTGCTAGTCGGTACACTTATTGGGCACTGCAAACTAAAAAAGCACCTCCATAACATAGGGGTGGTAAAAGACCCCTATGTCGGAAATGCGAGCAAGAAGAGGAGACAGTAAGACACATCCTGTGTGAATGCGAGTCACTCAAACAACTTAGGTGGTCCGTTTTCGGAGAGGAGTGGCCAGATTGGTCACAACTGGGCAACACTCCACACGGCCAACTACTTGACAAAAAGTTTAGGTTGGCTTGAGGAGTAGGGCTCATGCCATAGCTACTGGCAATAATGTTACCTGCTACCGTCGTGTCGTTTGTGCTCGACCTTCATGTAGAGCCCCATGTCCTTCTTGAGGTCTTAAGGTCGAATATGCATCTGGCATCCTCGGTACCGTCAAGCTGGACGTAGACCATCTACAGTTGGTATGTTTGTCTAGTCTGAGCATCCCTCCGTGTAATTTGCTTCACTGACTTCGTGGACAACTGCTGCGCAAAAAGGTCTACTGCGATCTGGACCTCTGCGTAGTTCGGGGCAATGTCGTGGATTACCGCAATCGTGGTTTTGCCCTTCTAGGGCACGTATAGTAAAGAAGGTTTCGTGTCTAAGATTCTCGTGAGCGCAAGAAAATCAGGCGCTTCTGGAAAGATAGGCAGTCCTCGGGCTGCGTATCTGACTTGGACGAATTTGATAGAGTGCTCCTCCATCAAGTCCAGGATGGTTTGCCAGTTGGTGTCGGCTGGCAGACTTCCGGTCGGCAGCGTCGTGAGGATAACGGCTGGGAGGTTGACGCCGTTCGACCTTGTAACTGGGGCGGACGTCGGTGAAGGGACGTTGGGGTGGGATCGCTGCGTTCTTGGCGATCGTTTGGGTAACGGTGGTGGACGCGACGCTCTTCTTAGTCTTCGGCGCCGCTGGTATTGTGGCCCAGACTTCGTCGTCATTTGTATTCATTAGACAGACGTTTTTCCTTTCCTTTCTGCACGGGCGTCATTATGCGGATGGATGGCACCGAAGGTTTGGTGCATGAGGAACCTTCAGTGGGGGTCGCTTTGGCCCAGCTGGCTTGGGCGGTCAAGGTCACGACTTTTGCCCTTAGGGCGCGAATCTCTTCGGGGGATTTTGGGCCTTTCCTTGGCCTTGAATTCTCTGCATCTTGTTGCAAAGTTATGCTCCTGTTGCTGGTCGATGATGCTTGCTTGTTGGTCGCATTGTCTCTGTAGGTCAATCCGACAAACTGCTAGTTTGTTGAATCTTTATGTAACCTTGGATATTTTTTTACTGGATCATTGTGGCAGGTCTATTCACTGTCGATGTTCGTATTTTAGTCTGGTGTGGTTGGACTGCTGTTAAGACTGGTTGTGGCACGGCTGGTCGGCTAGCAGGAGTTGTCGATCGGATTGCTGGTGTAGATTTGCAGGGGGGCGGGGCGTGTCTGGTGGATGATACCTTTTTCTCTTGTTTTTGCTGCTGTTAAAAGTTGATTTCGCTGCGTTGGATTATGGCTTCGATGTAGTTGGCTTCACGCATCAGCCTGAAATGGTCTTCGAGAGTATGTTCATCAGGGCTGAACTGATGTGAGTAACGAAGACGGTCTCTGCATACATGATGGTGTTTATGTGTTAGTGGTAGTAACCATCTACCTGTATACTATCGAATGCCTTGTAATTTTGGTATTACTATAGCAGCAGCTCTACTCTTGCGAGGTAGCTGGTTTCGTTTTTGTCGGCATATTCTTTTTCTCTTGGCAAGCTTACATTTCTAAAGCGTAGTTCCTTTTGACGGGCTTACTTCTAAGGGGCGGAAGTCATTGATCGTCTTTGGCCATACTTCTCGTGGCGTTTGATGCGATGTATATAGTATTGGTTCGGAGGATGTCGGTGGTTTTGGTTGCTCCTGGGGTAGGAGGCATGGTGGTATCAGCAGCTTTACTTAGCTGGTTGCTTGCTTATTCGACTCTTAATCTCAGAATGAGGAGGAAAATTTATTCTTTTTATTTGTTTATCGAGAAGTGAGAATGTTCTAGACATCGTCCGGGGTGGGGGATAGTATCAGCTGCATCTTGAAGAGACGCCTATCGACTAAACTCACTCCGATCACTTGGGGGTGTAGCAGACTGGCCTCTGTGGTGTCTTCTAGGTGGTCCCGTTTCGGCGATCCTGGTTTAATGTCTGGTTAGGGGAACGACGTTTTGGGGCATCCCTACCACAATCTCCCCTATCTTCTGGAACTCAGTGTTGGTTGGCTGGTGTTCCGGAGCATCTTAGGTGGTAGTACCAGTGCTAGATGCTTGAGTCTTCGGTGGTGGCTGCCGGTGTTTGGACCTTGGACTTCTTGGTGCTGCGCAGCTGGCACCTGCTATGAAATAATATTGTTGTTATTGGGTCTGCATTTACTCGCGGAACTGCGGCATCCTCTGTAGTTCGCCGAGTAACTTTCCCCGCAATTCATGCAGGCGGCGGGTTAGAAATTCGGCTATGAGCATTCTCGGGTATTTATGCACACCTGACACAGAATGGTGGTCGAAATCCTGTAGCTCTGGGAACTCGGTGGTACAGGTTGCTTAAAGCTTTGTTGTGTTTGGCGTCGACGTTGATGTTAAGATCAAGGACCTCTTTGAGGTGGAAGACCTTCATCCCGCAGTTTCACGTACACTGTGTTTCTCCTGAATATGGTGCCAGCCTCCTTGTTTCTGCCAGTCAACCTGGTCACAGAATTTGCTGGCAGTAGACGTCCTAGAAAGTCGATGCGAATGGCTTCGTTAGTGGCGGAAGCTGATACTCCACGCAGTGCCACCTTCAGCGTCTTTTCCTCCCAGTTTTGGTACGAGTGAAAACCTTGGTTGTTAGCCTCAAGCACTCGGATGAGTGCACTTAAATCGATAGAAGTGCTGAACAATACTCGCAGCCCGGGACAGACTTATACAAAAAGTTCTTGGTAAACATCAGCAGTTAGATCTTCTCCCAGTCGGGTGTCCTGGGGACCTCAGTGGTAGTAGTTGGTGTGGCTAAGAACTTGACAGCCTTGCATCCTTCAGAGTGGTGATCTTGGTTTCAAGGTGGACGGATTGGCCTTCTTGGCCTGAGGCGCCGATTGCGTGGCAGCGCTACGCTTACTCGTGGCCGAGGCGGCTAACGGGGTATCAGTGGTGGTTGCATCCAGTAAGAGACAGGCGAAGCATCCATTCCGAAATAGTGGATGTGGGTGTGCTTTGAAGTTTCTTTGAAACCTCGATGTGCATCAACTTGCATTTCAGCAATTTTAAGCCTATGTCTCCTGGTCTCGTGGCATTTCGAGGCTTTGGAGCTTTTCGTCAAAGTGATGGACATTATACCGTCTCAATCATAATAACGACTTTTTTGGAGCAGCTGTAACACGTCTGGTCTGTGCGGCATCTCGGACTCGAATGAGGAAGAAAAGGAATTTCATTGAGTAATAAACCAACAGAAACTTCATTAAGGCGCCATCTATTGTCTAAAACATTGCACACATTTTCCTAATTCAGTGGATTTACCTACAGACAATTATTATTTATTCCTAGTTTTAACACAACTGGCTTGTAAGATCACCCCCAGAGGAGAAATAATTATCAAAAATATATATAATTGGCGAATGCTTACAAAATAGGAGTTGACTGGTTGATAGCCATTTAAGGAAATAACATAGTAACCTTAATTTAAGAAAAACATTAACAAATAAAATGTACAATTTCTTTAATAAAGATGTAGTACGTAGGAGTTAAATGTTTGCAAGAATTTTAATCATACTGAAATCAGCTGAATTCATTTTATAAATATTTTTCCACTCGTACATATGTCATTTATCTTCTAATAGAGTATATAATTCATCTTGCATATATTTTGTGCTTTGCCTTTGCCTTTGTAGGCATGGTGTTCCCAATTGGAGTTTACTTGAACTTTAGTGTCAATACATTAAAATCCTTTTGTGAAAAATGCTGAAATCTATTGTTTGGCGATACATCTTAGATCAGAAACAATACTTTATTTAATGTTTATTCCTTTTCAATAATGACAACGTTAATATCTAAGTCTTTAAAATAAAAAATCAGGAAATAAATCATAAAAATGGTTTTCAGAGTACCCCTGGTTATGGAATCCACTTACACAACACTGGGGCGACAAAATCCACGTCGGAGACCTGCGTACCTTCATAGCGGGAGTTGTAAAATCCCACAACAACATCAACAATCCCATGTGGGCCATAATGGCGGAACTCACCCCCAAACCCTTGGACGTCGTGTTGTCGACGAATAAGTTGAGAAAATTGGCGGATGACGTTAACAGGCACGTGACGGTGTGGTTCAGGGATGAATGGGCGAAGGAGGTCAACATCGCAGCGACGGATTTCTTCTTAGGGAACGACATTATCAACGTGGCCATCGAGGCCAACAGGCTGAGATGATTGAATTGGGTTTTAGGTTGTTAATTTATTTATGTTAATTTTAAGGAATGGTAAGGTATTAATAAAATAAGTTTGGGATCTTTAACAACGTTTTTTTTTCGCAAATTGTCTATCGCTTGTTTGTAATACTGTAAAATAAGATTTTTTCCATTTTCGGGTTTTCTTTGCTGACGCGTCACGGGCTTCAAATTGACATTTGTTCTTGCGAAAGTACATTTTCCGAGACGTCTTGAAGGGATCTTTCCCGTGATGTTTAAAAACCCGGAATCGAACCAGTGGTTTCCTTAGGACATTATTTCAATTTTTGAGCAAAAGTAAGAAGGGGGGACCCTTGGGAGAGAGAATTTGTGAAAATGTATACGAATCATGGAAAATGTGATAATTTGGCACTAAGAATTGTTTCCTTTTTTAGCTATTTTTATCCTTTTGTGCTTATTTTTAATTGCCGTTTCGATCTCATTCAAGATGAGGCAATTGTTGGAAATTCAGAAATATATTATTTTTTTATGAATCTTGAGGTCTTGTTTGTATGGCTATTGGTAAACACTATTCACATCCTTTTTTTTTGATTCGCAAACATTACCCAATTACTTCCCCTATTGCAATCTTATGTTAGAAGACACACTGTAATTATATGTTCTCCTTTTAGAAGTTGAAACGTCAGACGAGGATGGGGATTGGGAACTTTTAGAAAACCCAAATACTGGTTCACCTTGCCACTGTACGACTAAAATCTAATAATTTATCTTTTTTGTTCTTCTAAGTAAAGTACATAACTATTTATAAATGCCAATAATCCTAGAACTAGACAGTAGCTACCGCTTAACTGATCTGCATGATGTACAGCACCCATATAGTCTGCTACTGCTTTTGGGCAAGGTATTTGGCACTTTTTTGCCACCTCTATTGAAAGCAACCTTTCCCTGTCGGCGTGTTTACTGAACTAATGAGAAATATTGAGATCGAAACCGGTCTACAGATCACTTTTCTGGCCATAACTTGAGTAATTTTGCACCAAAATCGATAAACTTTTGCAGTCTGAACAGTTTGAAATTTTCTCTTTAACGTTATGTGAATTGTTTTGTTGCTAAAACGATTCCACCCCCTGCTGAAAAAAAATGTGTATGAAGTTTAAATGTGCAAATTTGGTTTCTTGTACCGTGTGCAAAAAAAATCGTGGACTCAATCAGTCAGCATGGCAATAAAGTTAAATCATTATCCTCCAATTTTCTCCAAAATTCAAGTCGATGCGATGATTTGGCGCAAAGTTATGCAGTTTTGAAAAAAAATACATTTTGCGCCTTTTTGGCCGTAACTAGGCGAATTTCGCACGAAACTCGATGGAATTTTGCGATCTAAGAAGTTTTCGACTTTCGTGACCCCCTGAAACCCCCACAAAAAGTAACAAAAATGTTAAATTTTTACAACTTATAAAAATTCCATTTCGGTCATAACTCGATCAATTTCGCTCAGAAGCCGATGATTCTTTGCGATCTGAAAAGCATAAATTTCATTCCACCCTCTGCCACCCCTAGTGCAAAAAAAGGTTTTCGACAGGGTGATCAAATTTGTTCATTTTAATTGAAATTTCAAACAAAAGACAAGTGAAAAATGTAATTTTTTTCAAAAATTCATAACTTTGCTCCGAATCATCGAAACGACTCAAATTTTTAAGGCATTTGAAGGAAATTGATTAAATTTTTCTGCCATTATGGCGAAATTTCCCGCCGTTTTTTTTGCGCACGGTACAGCTTGTCAAAGTTTTTACATAAAAACATTTTTTTCTATCGCGTTGTTACGGGGGGGTGGGTTGGACTTGGGGTCAAAATCAACTACACATTCTTAAAGATAAAACTTGAATCTTTCCCATTCATCGATTTTAGATCAAACTGAACCAAGTTACGACGGTTTGCAAAATCGCGATTTTTCGAGTGGCGCTTTTTTTTGACGCCGAGTATACATGTGATGTCAAGAAAGCATCAGCTACAAAAATTATATATTTCTCGGATTGAAAAGTCGAAATGTCATTTTTCGTCATTATTATTACTATTATTATCAGTGTATTACAGATGTAAATTTAAAACAATTAGTGTAATGAACCGAAACATGCAGACACGTATTTAAAAAAATGCGAAAAAATTGTAAAGTAAAATCAAATGTAAATATATACAGACCATTATTCCTGAGAAACAAAGGCAAAAACACAGATGGTAAGATCAAATGTACATTTAAATGCCGATGGTCTAACGAGAATATAACCAACCAACCGACCAACAAGAGCTCCTGAAACTCGTCATTCATCGTAGTTTGTTTATACAATAACTTCTTTTATCTTTATGATGACGCGAGTTGGGACATTTCACGTGTTATTTTCCAGTATGTTGATGCAGATATATTTTGCGCACGGATTGCCACATCCGAATTTAGGTAAGGATTTTTTTTGTATTGTTGCTTGAATAATTGCTTGAATAACGCGAGATATAATTGGATGTATATGACCAAATCTCCAGTAAGTAAGGCTGGAAATACTGCATCAATTCCTGATGATTTAAATGGACAGAACGTTTGAATAGCCCAGGTTGTCTTGGGCACTGTTACTACGTTAGAAGCAATGTCGCAATAGGAATGTGGATGACGCTATCGTTGTTTTCATGGTCCATATCATTTACGTTTTCGCAGACTGGAAAGTAAGTTTTCAGGGGTGTTACCGGCGCAGCTCAGCAGGGTAGCAAATGGGAGATGGTACAACTCTGTGAACAAACCAGATATTAATGACTAGCACATGTGAGGTGGTCCCCGTGACCTCGTTAGCAAGTAAGGAGCGCATGTCGGACTTTTTGGACCGTTGAGTGAATAGTGGATTGGGGCAAGGGTGCACCGATTAACAACCGCAGCTAGTCAATTAGCACTCAGTGGGTCGATTAATCAGTTTTGGACATTGCGCTTCCTACCTGAGCTCCAGTACCACGACAAGGTGAGGCACTAAACACTGGAGTCAACCGGCAGATAACGGTATCCGCCGGAGGGTTCCAAGATCGAGTGAAAAGGTGATGTTTTCGGCAGCCACTATAACACTGGGCACTATGGTGAGCGTTCCTGTGTTATATTCACGAGACACTTAGGCACTGTTCCAAAAAACTCCACGTGGCTGAGCAGTGTCCCAGAACGATTAAGAGCCGTGCCAAGGTCTCGCAATATTGTATTACAATGTAACAGGAGTATCAGCGAATCCGAGAGGTTTTCAGGGTAGCTTCCATCCTCTCCTTTCATAATTCCAGCCTTGTTATCGGCGTAACTCAGATGAGTAGTAGACAATTGGGTTCTGTAACAGAGAGACGCAGGTGACCTTGAGCCCGACTTTGGCAACTAAGTACAACACTGCTACTTTCTGGACCGTTTGGGTGGATAGGCTGATTGGGAGGCACAGGTGTCCCTGGCAAAGCGCTCGCGGCAACGCAGCTAGTCGATTAGCACCCAGGAGATCGAATAAACAGTTTCACAATTGTTGTACTTATTTGAGCCCCAGCGCCACGTCAAGGCAGGGGTCAACTAGCGGATAATGGTATCGCGCTAGAGGAGTCACTAACGGGTCAATCGGCGGATAAGACCAGATAAGACCGAGTCCGATGTTTAGGCCACAAGATCACATATACCACTGGAGCACAGAGTGTTCGTACCAGGGCAATATATCAGCCTATTGTTTTGGGTCCTTGGAAAGAACCTTTTTGTGGATATACAGGGTGTCCGGATTTCGTAGGGACAACATGGGCAACTTCTGCATTTGAAGACATAGAGAGATGGTCAAATTAGCAAAAAGATGCAGGTTCGAGAGCTCATTAAGAATCTGCCCCCAAATCCCACTTGTCATGGCCCACTTGTTCGAAGTTAAAGTAAAAACAAAATCTCCTCATTTCTTTTATTTGCCGTAACTTCTCTGCTACCCAAGATACCGAGATGCGGCTTGAACCAATTTGCATGACAATCAATTTAAACACTTTCATCGGCACTTCATAAAACCAAAGTTATCTGTGCAAATTTTTAGAAGTTCTCCATGTTCTCCATGTTGTCCCTACGAAATCCGGGCAACCTGTATAGTTTCGAAATCTACATACGATAATTGCCCTCATTTTACATGCACACCTACACTAGGTCCATCAAGGTAAACTCTAGTGACAGGACTTGCAATGAATCATTTTTACAAGACATCGTGTGATTGCCATAGTTTGATCAATGGATCTTTGCGTGTGCGACAACACATATAAGCATATTATTGCGTCTAATTTAACTTATCGTAGAGGAAATGAGCGCATGAAAATATCTATGACGTGCACGCAAAGATCCATTGATCGAAGTATATCTACTTTGTTCACGTGATTATTCTTTACTGTCGTTGCAGCAAAAATAGAATGCGGTAAAGTGCACTTAACAGTCTCTTCTCTGGGGGATACTTACTTAGAGATGAACTGGATTACAAAATGTGACGAAGCAAGCGATATAAAACCAGATTACATCGGATTATACGATTACGATCCAAGAAGTGTAAGTAGATGGAATTTAATCATGAGAATTGTGTCTTTAATTTTGTTATGGTTTAGCAGATGGGAGCGTCGCCTCTGGTGTTAATTAACCCCACTAATTATCCTGACGGGTATTACAGGACGGATATCAAATTTGGTTGTCCTTCACTGCCAGGAAATTGGGAATATCGGGCCAACTTAACCAACGTGGAACCGGGGACGAAGTGCTTTCCGTACCACATCGCTTCTTTGAAGGGCGGCAACATCATCGATTCGAATTGCATCAGCATCAATCCGACCTGGATGCATGATATTAGGTATACCTGAAAGGTAGTTTAACTTTCCTTCAAATGTGGCTGATTACTAATCTGTTTGCCGATGTCGAACACCGAATAGCACGTCCATACTCTGGATTCGACTCGACTACCCTTTGATTTTACGAACAGTTTATGGAAAACCAATCGACAGGTCGATCGACGAAGTCGATTGACGCGTACACACTAAGTCGACAGTGTCGATAGACAGAGTCGATCGACAATGTCGACTCAGTGAGGACGCGGCTTAAGGTATACTTGAAAAATAGTTAGGTTTAGGGTGAGCTGCGTAGCGGATTTTCATGTTTTTCTGTCTAGGGACCAGATCGAGGACCAGAGGATTGAGAATTTGTTTATTCCGGGAACGCATAATTCGGGTTCGTATCGCGGGGACTCCCCGGTGTTTTTTGAAGAATACATCGTCAACCAGGATAAGTCGGTGTGGACGCAATTAGTTCATGGTATTCGGTATTTAGATTTAAGGATAGGATACTATTTTTTTGAGGGGTAAGTTTATTACACTGACAGTGAAAATATTGCAAAATATCGTTACGTTTGATACTTTTTTAAGCGGTACTGACAGGAGTCATTAAACAGCTTTTCTACTATATTTAGGAAATTTACGAATTTCACTTGATAAAACTTTAGATTGCTGCCCTCAGGCGTTAAATAGGTCGACCTTAATTTTAGAAAGATCCACAGAGGCTTAATTTGCTTTCCCAATGCGTGCTATATAGTTTTGGAAATATCCATGACAAGTTAGAAGTTTTGTGAGAAGTGTGATGACGTTCCATGTTATCTCTCCACCCATGGTTTTATTTCTGTCATGAGGGTTTCTGCGCCCTTCTCCCCGTCGGTCCATCGCTGTGTCAACCCGCCATTCTCACTTTGGTCTGTTGGTTATGATATCAGCATAGACTTAGGCGCACTATTCCAACGCCAGATTCTTCTGTATGGTTGCAGACAGAACCTCGTCTGCATTTATGGACACGGTCCTGTAGGCCCTGGAAATCTGAATCACCCCAGTCCTCAGAACTTGTCATAGGCTTGCTGTGTTCCGAGTGATGCCCTTGTAATCTTGTAATATGACCATGGCAGGGCTATAAAAGTTTTGCTTTTGCAACCGTTACTAATAACAGGCGTCGCCCCTCAACAGGACCGTCGATGTTGATCATGAGCCGGGCAGCCCATGTCTCCGTTTACATCTAGAGTATACTTCGAGAATTATGATAGAATAATTATCTTATAGTTATTAACCCTTTGGCCTACTTCCCTTACTTCCGAATGCAGCAGCAGAAACCAGTCCGACTGAGGCTCGGCTGGCGTGCCCAAGTGTATGCGCACAAATTCATGCTTTTTCATGGCACAACTGAAAACGTAAAATATGGACTTTTTGTGCACATTATCACTACTAACGCAAGCGCTGCATCAGGAGTTGAGCTCGTACTCGATTTGATTGGCCCAAGCGGCTCGCCACGAGTTGAGCTCGTGCTCGATGTGATTGGCCCAAGCGGCGCGCCACGAGATATGCTCGTGGTCATTGTGTTTGGACCAAACATTTAAACACGAGGAGTACTCGTGGTTGTAGGTCAAAGGGTTAAGCAGTGTTGTAATGCATGTGCTGAGTCCGACGTATAAGAATGTGTGCTGACTGCGGATTGCAATGCAATGGCTATTAATGGGGTCAAGGAGTGAATAGGTGAACGATTGATATTAAGTTTAGTCAGTCTTAAGTAGAGAGTCGACAAAGACTCATGTAACCTACCAAGAGAATAAAAAGAGTAAATTATAGTAAGTGTTTCCGCGAAGAGTTCTCGAACAGCCCCGGTAAGAACATCTCACATTTTGCCGATTAGCTTCGTGTGGTCTCCGACTCGACCCCTAGGATCGCTAGCTCTCTTTTTAGGTACCACTTGCTTGCCAACTCCCTCCGGTCACTGCATTATCACGTCCGCTGCCTGAAGCAGGCGATGTTGCAACACCTTGTCATTTACCAGTTTGTGGATACCCCTTGGTAACTGCCTGCTCGCTGCTTCGCTGCTGATGCCACCCTCATCATACATCCTCTCGCTCAGAAGGGGGCCTCGATCATCCTCATGACGAATGGTGGGAAGCAGCGCTCCTCCATTGCACTGTTTATCTCCCGCCACGGTGGTGTTTTGAAAGCATTTCTAAAGATTAACTGCCACCATAACACAATGGCATCTTCTAGTCCTGCCGTTGTTTGCTTCGGCAGCTGGGTATCCAGGCATCCGTGGCGGACCTGTTCTTGTGGAACATGACATTGTTTCTCCCACTCTGACCATGTATATTTTTACACTTTATGTCCACTTAATCACTCTCTCCGACACACTTTTTTCTTTCAAATATTCAATTAACAATATTCCATTCACCTAATCAAACGCTGCCTTCAAGCCATCGAAAACATATACAGTGTATCTTTCACGGCCCACTCTGTCTCTATAGTCTAGTTCAGAGAAGCTGTATCGTCTTTTGCCGACGATAATCCCTATTATACCTATTATAGTATCTTCTTCGCTTTTACCTCTAGTTGAAGTGGGTATTTTACCTTGACCACACACAAATTAAAGATTATATCCATTAAGGTTATTCCTTCCTTTGATAAGGGAACTATAATGCCAGCTCTCCACTCCTTCTTGGGGAATTGAGTACCTCCAGGTTCTATAGTATGTTTTAAAAATAAATTAATGGCAGCCGTCTATGAGTCGAAAAGTCGCTGATTAACGCTTTTTTGCACAATGGTCATTAGTTTCACATTGATGTTTGCTTCCTTAATCACTTCCTAACCAGCGTTTCCTGTCAATTTTTTTATTGTTCTTCTTGTACCTCTCTTGGCCTCTTAACCCTATCTATCCTTCTTTTCTTCCCATATCTCTTCATTGCATGATTTACTTCCTTTGTTAGTTGATTTAAAGACAGTACCTCTTCAAAGTTCACCTCTCCAATTTTATCTGCATTTGTCTTGTTTGCTTTGTCGGTCTAGCACGACCCTTCATGCAATATTTCCTTTGAGACTTAAGCTGCTCTCGATAGTCGGACTGTCTCTGCCATACCTATTTCTTACCTTAAATTGTATCACGTCTTCTCTAATCTCTTCCCCGAATAGTATGTGGACTTTATTTTTCTTTTGAGAGACAACCCCACTGAGGGGTGCACCTCCACAATATTTTGTGTGAAGGGCTCAGTTGATGTTCCGCTGCTTGCAGTGGAACGCAAGTCTCTCTGGGTTAGGGGCACTAGCGACATCACAGTTGATATGTTTGCTTGGAATCCCTAAAACCCGCGTAGGTCGGTCCTATTCTTCTGCCCGATAAAATTGTGGCCACTACCGCTTTTAAACGACAGCATTATGCCACCCCTAGTAGAGCGCGAATAAAGCCTTGCAGAAGCTGTTTTTTTGCCTCCGCCATTCCGAACAATCCACCAGGTTGTGCTCTGCGGACTCCGCCAAGTAGCCACAATGCAGACACGCCAGACATCTTGTGGATTACCGCTGGAAACAGCCATGTTCATTAAAGAGATAAGTCAAAAAATAATTCCTGCTGCCGCAGTTCCACCGCGCCTAGCTCTTAATTCACACAGTCAGGAGCATATCGGTGGCCTCGCTTTTCATATTCGTTGGTCACTGCGAGCCTTGGTAGAGTCAAATGTCCAAGTCCTGGTCATGATGATGAGGTCTGGTGGGGCAGAGAAAGCGATTGTTTCGGCAGCCATAGTCATACCCCTGAATAATCCTCAGCGTTTTGGGTTTTGACGCCTTCTGCAGCCTTACGGCATCTCTTGCTGCGTTGACGCACCCAGCACAAGCGATTGAGGCATACAGCAATTTTGTCTTTGTCACTATGACCAGAATCCCACGTTTAGCCTCGATAAGACGTCCAACGTTCGCCAACATGCGGGCGCCCAAGCTGACTCCGCTGCGACCTTCATGGCCTGATACTTGTTGGCTAGATGCTAGATTGTAGTCTATAACCGATTTACCTCTCGACCCTATTTATTTTATCTCACCTTCACAGTCACTCTCTGTACTTACATCTAATATTTCAAACCCTTGTTCTTCTATCTACTCTACTTCTACCCCTCCTTTGATGATAGCTGTATCCTTGGATCATCAATCTGTTGGTTTCTTTTTTTTAATAGACTTAATCCCGCATAAGGGCTCACGACCTTAGTGTTTCCACTGGGTCTATTCACCCCTCACTTTCTTTTGTGCGAGGGACTCAGCTGGCGTTCAGTCGGTGAGATGCGTCGTCTGGCGTCGGTGGACCCCCTATTTGGTATTCTCTCCCGGTACTTGTGTTTTGCGCTGTAGAGCTTTCTGTGCTGGCTTTTCTTGGGTGTCCATCTCCTTCCTTTCCTTCTTTAGGATCATCTAGAGGGCGAACGATGTGATACTCTGTCAGCTTTGCTACGATCTGAACCGGAATCGCGACCGAAGTTGCTCGGTTCCAGTCGAGTCCCTAGTTATTATCTACCTTTGGCCTGGGGGAGGCTCCACCTCTCGCACCGGAACACGGTGTGCTCCGGTGGATCCGACTCGTCACAATGGGGCAATTGTCTTTCTTAAACCGCCCCATGCGGTGCAGGTATGCTTTGAAGCACCCATATCCCGAGAAAATTTAAGACAAGCTGAGTCCACTCAAGGTTTAACCCATGGAATTAGCTTGGCAATGCATCGGCCGTTCTCCGCCGCATTCCAGCTCCTCTGCCACTTCTCGAGGGCAGAACTCCTGATGACCCTGACTTCTAGGGACTAGCGGATTACTCTGCTTTCGTATATAAATGAAGCGCCTCTTCCTGGCTAGGAGGGCCACTGGGAACAATCTTGCTATGGCGAGCGTAGCCTGGATTGATGCCGTCCGATAGATACTGGCCGTTCTCAGAGTTTTTAAAGTTGAAGTTCAATAGGGAATGATAATCAACGTTGCTTAGAAAATATAAACCTTCTCGCTACTCAATAAAAAAAACACATTGATCCATGACAGCTAATTTATTACTTTTTAGCTTACTGCATTTTAGAAAATTACTCATCTAAGCAACTTTTCAGGTTTTACATCAATCATGGCCTGGTCAGAGTCACTAAATTGGAGACGGTCCTTAGAGATATTAGGAAATTCGCGGAACTAGCACCAAGAGAGGTGATCATTCTTGATTTTCACCGATTTCCATTCCCTTGGTCAATGAGCCTCAACGTTCACAGGGAACTAGTAGGGATTCTCCAGAGAGAATTGGGCCATCTGGTTCTGCCTCCCACGGGACTACATGACGGCAAAGGACCGACAATGAATGAAATCTGGCAGCAGAACAGATCGCTTATCATTACATATGGGGAAAATCAAATCGTCAGTGGTAATTGCTAGAGATAATATTTATGTACTAGCTAACTGGCTTTATAACGAGTAGACTCGCCAAAACAAATTGGCAATATTTTGTGTTATGTTGACTAGGTACTTATCACATTGTCATTTATGCAAAAACAGCAAAAAAGAAGAAATGGCAATATTTTGTGATTATATCGAGTAGGTACTAATATTGGCATATTTCATGACGAGTATACTCGTCAAACACAGCTGGTGAATATTATTATGTATACGGTTTGTCCCGTGAGCACGGTGCGGTTGTTGACGAGGAAACTATTTTTTTTCATTGAGTCACGGGTATCGTTGAATAGTATATTGTACAACAAGAGTGGATATGATGCACATATCTCACGAAGGCAAGTTTGGGGAACGAGCCGTAGGCGAGTGCCCCAATGCCGAGTGAGATATGGGGGCATCATATCCACTCGCGTTGTACAGATAACTTTTTCTACGACTGAAATCCCTTTCACTCTTCATAATGAATACCGAAAAAACATGTATCATGTAAACATTTTATCTGACGTTTGATGTCTGACGTTTTCTCGCCGCGGCCACATCTCCTTTATAAAAAAGTCACTGTAACGCGTGGTCTACAATGTTGAAGGTTTATCAGTTTTAGAAATGTTTTCTCTGCTCTTAATCATAACGTTTTCATTGATAGTTTTCACCTTCTTACTTGTACACCAATCCATATATTGTTTGTATGCAAAGTCATATTTTGGACGGGATCTGATCGGCAGTAATCCCTGCTGGATATCATGCGCAGATTTCCTAATTTCAGATGGGGTACAATTATTCGAATCACTTTCACTTTCACTTTCCATGATGATTTCCGATTATATAAAAATGTAAATTAATTATTTGACGTTTGATGTGACGTTCTCCCGTCGCTGCCGCCGCCGCTGCAACGTTCTATAATAATGGTTGTTTATTATCTGTAACCTGGATATCATATCCGTACACTTAACCGAAAAATAGCTTATATCCGTACAGTTTATTGTTAGGGAATTAATCAATATACGGCAAGGAGTAGAAAATAGTATATTGTATAACGAGCATGGAATGACATACATTTCTCGCGAGTATGAAGTTTGCAGCATGAGCCGAAAGGCGAATGCTGCAATTCATAAGAGCGAGAAATAGTCATTCCATGCGAGTTGTACACTATGCTTTACCTACGACAACGTTGTTGAGCTTCATTGTGATAGTTAAGATAATTAATAACCGAGAGCGGACAATTCGTACGCGATAACTTTTATCAGAGGCACCTGCTTAACGTTACCGGGGAAACAAATGTCAGTCAAAAACCAAGCCGCCCGCCAGCCGCAACATTATTTAGGGTTCATATCATTTCTCGAGTTTATACATTCTTAGTGTTTAAAAGTATATATAAATAGTATGGAGACAAACATCGAAAACAATAAATTTGCCGAGGTACTACAGCTAACGCCCTATGTATGTAGAAGCGGCGAAGCAAACATCTTTAAATCTACTCCGTCATTTTGACACATTGAAGGTTAGACTTTATGCGTGACAGTACTGTGTTGGAATATATTCTAGCACAGATAATCGATGCGAGAATGAAATGCGTGAGCAATGCACTATATATACTAATCATTAACAAGCATGGAATGATCATATATCCAAGTTGTCGTAGGTAATAGTATATTGTATAACGAGCATGGAATGACATACATTTCTCGCGAGTATGAAGTTTGCAGCATGAGCCGAAAGGCGAATGCTGCAATTCATAAGAGCGAGAAATAGTCATTCCATGCGAGTTGTACACTATGCTTTACCTACGACAACTTTGTTGAGCTTCATTGTGATAGTTAAGATAATTAAAAACCGAGAGCGGACAATTCGTACGCGATAACTTTTATCAGAGGCACCTGCTTAACGTTACCGCGGAAACAAATGT
This sequence comes from Ocypus olens, assembly GCA_910593695.2. Lineage (NCBI taxonomy): Eukaryota > Metazoa > Arthropoda > Insecta > Coleoptera > Staphylinidae > Ocypus > Ocypus olens. The sequence goes on along the minus strand of OU343065.1, from coordinate 25,318,828 downwards.
CAGTCAAAAACCAAGCCGCCAAGCTCCGGCTGTTCCGACATTATTTATGGTTCATATCATTTCTTGAGTTTCTATACTTTTAGTGTTTAAAAGTATATATAAATAGTATGGAGACAAACATCGAAAACAACAAATTTGCCGAGGTACTACAACTAACGCCCCATGTATGTAGAAGCGGCGAAGCAAACATCTTTAAATCTACTCCGTCATTTTGACACATTGAAGGTTAGGCTTCACGTGTGACAGTACAGTGTTGGAATATATTCTAGCACAGATAATCGATGCGAGAATGAAATGCGTGGGCAATGCACTACATATACTAATCATTAACAAGCATGTAATGAGCATATATCCAAGTTGTCGTAGGTAAAGTATATTTTACTACTGTGGCCTCAATGACCTCATCAGGCGATATATCATGTGGGTAGCCTGTGACCATGCAGGAAAAGGTGGGTCGTATGGAACGTTGGTTTCGGTTGCAGCGCTGACGTCGACTGGTTCGTCTTGACAGAGGACCCTTAGTGTAGCTTTCATGTCTTAATTAGCATGGATGATAGGGACGGTCTTTCCGTAGATGCTGACGTTTATGATGTTGAGGTAGAGGTCAACCGGGCGCAATAGTCTGTGTAGAGAACGATAACCTCTGATTTGTTCTGCAGAACGTTGTTCCGTTTGTGAGTGTAATAGTCTGCAGTACTATTACGGTTTCCTACTTTTTATTTTTTATCAGAGGAGAGAAAATCTTTAGCGGCATAGTGATGGATTCACCTGAAGCCAGCTAAAACTTCACCGCTATATCGGCCTGTTGGAGTTGTCCTCGAGCTATGGGTGTCGGTTGAAGGCCGGTAGTTTGTTGTTCTGGCAGGTCGAATGGAATCTGAAAGAAAAATACGATTACTTTTGTCAAAACTTATTTTCCTAGGACGGCGAAGACGGTAGTAGGAATGACTCCCGTGACGGTGGTCGCAATGTCCACCAGACCTTTGGCGGTGCTGCGAGCAGCTCGACGACGATGGTGCCGATCTTGGCAAAGTCCGATTCCGTCTGGGACGGAGCGGCGTTTGCTTGTGCGGTGGTAGCACCCACGACTGTGGCGTAGCTCCTCGTTAGCGACTTCGGTATTGGGGCACTCTTCAGCTTCTTGGCGGTAAAGCTGGTGAAGGATGCCGGATGGACTGGGCGCGGGTTGGTGGTGCCAAAGTCGGAGGGCGGCATTTGTATCGCGCTAGTTTCTTGTTGTAGGTCTTGTACCGTCTGGTGGAGTAGTTGGTGGTTGCCAATAGGGCTGTCATCCCGGCCTACACCCTGGTGAACTACTCGGCGTAAAGTTGGTGGACATTGCGATGGTGTGGGTAGTAGAAAAATCGACCTGGGATTTGAGATCTCTAAATGAGATAAACACAGTTGACAAATAGATGACAATTAGATCCTTGCGAGTCATGGTAGCATGGAGATCCAGTTGTGTAGATGTGGCCTCCTCGGCTACTCGGACTCATCTGATGGGCGACTGATGATGGACTGACTCCTTTAAATTGTTCTCGTAGCGGTTCTACTTTTGCGCAGAAGGTTGTTTTGTTCGTGTATGTGTAATGATCTGGAGCACGGTGACGGTATCCCATTCACTTCGTCGTTATTAATGCCAGGTGTGGCTAGGAGGCTATTGGAACCAACTGATTGGATTTGATCGGTTTGCAGGTGGAAGTTCGCAGGGGGCGTCTTTGATGGACTGCGCTGCTTTATTCTTCCCCTTCTTTTCTGATTGCTACAAGCTGTTGTGTTGTGGTAAAAATCAGTGTGGATGCGCTGAATTGTAACTCCGACGTAGTCGACTTCACGCATCAGGCTGAAAGTGGTCTTCGAGAGAGTTTGCATCAGGACTGAACTCTTGTAAGTTGTCACTTACCATCTCTCCATGAATGTTAGTGTTTATGTGGTGCAGTAGTAGCCTTGTAGCAGTATGTTGTCGAATATGCTTGGTAATATAGATGAGCGAAATGACTCGAAATCGACTCAAAAACTGTTAGCAACATTCATGAATCATTTCAACACGAGTCACTTCACTAGTCGATTAATTTCCATAAGCCGCTATAATGGACTCAATCATAAGTTACACGTCTCTACTTGATAATACTATGACAGTGGCTCTATTCTTGCGAGCAAGGTGGTTTTGGTTTTCTCTATGTATTCTCTTGAATTTTTGAAGCATAGTTCCTTTTGGCGAGCTCGCTTCTGAGGAGCGGGAATCGTGAATCGTTCAAAACTGGCCTCTGCGGTGACTTCTGGGTGGTCCGGTTTCGGCGCTCCCGGTTCAATGACAGGTTAGGGAAACGACATTCGGGAAGATTGCTGCCATTACCATGGGTGGGCGGTGGTCTTCGCTGTAGAAAAGGATTTCAGCATTGCTACAATTTTCTGGAACTCGGTGACAGTAGACTGGTGTTTGGGGACGTCTTGAGTGGTGGCTGCCGGTGTTTGGGTCTTAGACTTCTTAGCTATTGCTGCTGCATCTCCAATAAAACAACTGTTATTAGAGGGGATCTGTCTGGGTTTACTCGCAAAATCGCTGAATCCTTTGTAGTTCGTCGGATGACCTTCTCCGCAGTTCACGCACTTGGCGAATTAAGACTTTGACTTTAAGCATTCTAGAGTCCAGTGTGCTGCTGCACACTTGTGAGAGTGTTTGGCTTTGATGGTTACATTGAGGCCAATGATCTCTTTGAGGGGAAAAACCTTCTTCCCATCGCCGTCTTTCCGCAGTTGGACGTACATAATATTCCGCCTGAATGTAGTGCCAGTCTTCTTGTTTCTGACGGTCAACCTGGTCACAAAATGCACATGCAGTAGTCGTCTTAGGAGGTGACGTACCAGATTCAGCGTCTTCTCCCCCCAGATCTGAGAGGAGTGGAGCTTGGTTGCCCCGAGCACTCGGATGAGTGCACGGATATCGGTGAAGGTACTGACCAGGACTTGCAGTTCCTTCACTGTTATCCTGGCACATTGTACAGGATATTGTCGGGGAACATCAGCGGCGGGATCTTCTTCCAGTCGACATCGGTGAGAAGTACGACAGGTGGCCAGACGAACTTAAGAGTCGCTTAAGGTGTATTTCGAAATGGCAAATTTAGGTTTCAAGGTGGATGAATTGGCCTGAACTACCGGTTGGGTGGTAGCGCTTACTCAGGGAATCGTTGATGGTGGTATCCATTTCAATAGGCGAAGCTATTGTCCATGGAATAGTGGGCTTTGCAGTCCCTTTTAAATATAGAATCACTGCCTCTTGGTCGCAGCATTTCGTGGAGAGATCTGCCCTGGAGCTCTTCATTGGAGGGGTGGTGGACTTCGTGGCGCCTCAGTCGTAATAATGACTTTTTTCGTGGTCATAGTGTATCAACTGTACCACGTCTGGTGTGTGCTGCGACTCGAACTCGAATGAGGAGAAAACGGAATTTTACTATGGAGTTATAAACCATCCAAAAAACAGTTAAAATGTAAAAAATCATTAACTATCTAAAACGTTGTACAAATTATTCTAATTGAGTAGTTTATTTTTATTGCAAAAATGACATTGTTTATATTTAATTCTTTTAAATGCTAGCAAATAAATAATCCAAAATTCACAAATAATTTTTAGAGTATCCCTGGTTATGGAATCCAGTTACACAACACTGGGGCGATAAAATTGAGGTGGAAGACCTACATACCTACGTAGCAGGAGTTATAGAATCCCACGACAACATTAAAAATCCCCTGTGGGCCATAATGGCGGAACTCACCTACAGGGCTACGGACGTCCTGCTGTGGAGGAATCAGTTGAGGAAATTGGCCGATGACGTTAACAGACACGAAACGGTGTGGTTCAGGAATGAATGGGCGAAGGAGGTCAACATTGTCGCGACGGATTTCTTCTTAGGGAACGATATTATCAACGTGGCCATCGAAACCAATAGGCTGCAATGATAGAATTGGGTTCTACGTTGTTAATTTTAAGAAATAGTAAAGTGTTAATCAAATAAGTTTGGGATTGTTGAGAACTTTTTTTTTATAGATGAATACAATACAAATTTTTCGATACAGTAGAATCGTGTTTTACTTTATTTACACACACAAGAATGTTTTTGTACAAAGATCAGTGCAAAAGATCTATGTCAGTTTACCGGGACCATAACTTAGTTTCGATCCATCACAGCTTATTGTACACACAAGAATGTTTCTATATAAACCTCATTGTACCGGGCCATCCTATGATAGTTGATTACCATCAGAAAGAGAGTGTTTACATCTCTAGGTCCTACTTACCTAAAAATTTAGAGGTGAGGAAACTCAAACACCACGACTCCAGTCAAGCAGCAAGCAACAAGTCAACAAGCAATTGATGTATTTTTATGTCAGGTATAACCACGCGTGCTCTCGGTGCCTATAAAACCAAAATAAGTTAATGAAACTTCAATCCTGCTAATTTCGGATTTACAGCAAAGAAATGCACAAATTTTGAATAATGTAGACTGGCCTCGCTTGCCAAATCAAGAGATCACCTCCAGTTCCCAATTGTTGAGCACCAGACTATAACCAGAGCGGGGCAGAATGTTTCAGAACTTGTTATAGGCTATTTGAAACCGGTTTAACACATTGACCGTTTTGTCAGTTACCAGTGACTGACACTGAAGTATTTCAATGGAGCCACGTCAGTCACCAGAGACTGACACTGAAGTATTTCAATGGAGCCACGTCAGTCACCGGTGACTGACAGTGCGTACCTACTTTCAACTTACTATTTAACGCTGTCAGTCACGAGTTAAATTAAATAAGCATATTCTTACTCATTTTATAAAATTAAACTTAAAAACAAAAAAAAACTTTTTTTGACATTTTACAAAAAAACTTGTTGGCAGCCCATGTGTTAAGGCCGCGGCATGCTGTTACAGCTCAAACGACTCCTCACGTCGTCCTTCATGAAGGTGTAGTGAGTTTTGATTCCGGATAGAAATATAAACGTGAAATTAATTTCGTAATAGACAGTCTCAGGATTTTCAAAATAACCTCAGATGATTATAATGTACTGGCGTTCTTTTCTGTTGTTTCCTGATGAGTCATACTAACAATAAAATGCGTCCCTAGCTTCAAAACTAAAATACCAAACACAATTTCGTATTGTGATGAAGTTCATTTAATTTATAAAATCAGTTCTTTAAAAAATATGTACAATATTTGGAAACATCTACAGATACTCCTACATTAAGCATACACGATTACTTACATTCGTAAAAAATAATTTTGGTAAAATACTCAATAAATATTAAAGAAATACAGTTTCAATATTTGGTTAGTGTGATTTTGCGTTAATGATTAAAAGTCGAATCAAAACTTATGCCTATATCACAGATGAAGTGTTATTACCATCCTTATTGTCACTATCACTAGTCAAATCGAGCACCAGAGACGTCTCACCGATCGGTGCCGCCGAGTCTATCAAATTCTCCGCACTCAAAGAACTCATCGATTGGTCGGTGCCTGCGTTGTTCCGACGCAAAGTTCGTAACGTACTTCTGCGAAAACTGCTGCGAAGGATGCAAGCGACGTCGGCCGCCGTCAAGCCGGTGCTGGACGTCGCTATCGTCGCCAGCTCGCGTTGTATGGTGTTGTTCCTGCTGTAAGGACCATCCGGGATGGCGATGGAGACGTCTCTTTGGTTTTGGTTCATCTCGACCAACACCGCATTGTAGTCGGGTGGTGGTGGTTCTGGGGTTCGGCTAGTGGTTGCGGTGTTTCTGGATCTTGTACCGCTGCTCTCGCCCAGTGCATTCGCTATCCTGCGCACGCTCCTTCTGATACTCTGCCTTAACAGCTTCGCTATTCGAGCACCTGTTGCAGTGGTGTAAGACGGAGGAGGAGTGTATTTCGGAGGTGGATCTTCAGCTACTATATTAGTCGTGGGGGAAGTGGTGTTGTTGTTCATAGCAGCCGCAGCCTCTTGTACGGCCAAATCATCCATATGCTCACCGATCGGAGGTCGGTACAGCAACTGAATCCGCTATGGAAACATTTCAACGTCATTACTAATTCCAGCAAAAATTCCATCATACTAACGTAGTTAGATGTATCATACTCCTTTTGATTAGTAAGCAATGTAAGGTATCAGTAATACAAATATTAGTGTTTTTTTTCGTCTTTTCTTTTTGGGACGTAGGTTTTCATACTTACATCTAAAATGTCGTTGGGACCGTTGTTTAAGTACCGGTAGCTTTGTATGACGGCAATGAAAGGGACTGCTAGGATGGGTAGTAGTTGTAACAGGGCGCCGATTTGTCGGGCCCATAAAGGCCAGTACTCTAGGGATGGACCATGATGCCAGATGAAGAGTTCCCTGAAGTTTCCGTTTTTGAAGAATGCAATACACCAAACCTGGAATTAAAAATTGTTTTGTTCACAAATATTCTGAACCGCGTTCATACAGCGGACTTTAGAGTAATGTGGCAGTCTCGCTTTTTAACATTTTGTTAGAACACTGTTAGTTTTTTTTATTTTTTTAACTGCGCATGCTTCTCAGTACTATTGCCAAAGAATATCTCTACCATTCTACCTCATCGGTGTGTCGGGTGTGCTTGATATGTGTCGTTGTAAATCTTATGAACGCTGAAACAGGACTGATCGAGTGAGAAAGTATTCGGAAAACGCGAGAGAACGCGACAGCAAATCTCTGGAGCCAATTGAATTTAAGATGGTCACTGCGCATAGAGAGCATGGCTAAGATGGTTCAACGAATGGTCAAGTGGGGAAGAGAGAATTATTCAAATAATAACCGTTTCAGCAAACTTATTCAAAAGTTTCGGAGTAAGTTCCAAAGAAACAAAGAGACAGAAATTAGGGCTTGCATACTTGACTGGCACTCTCAGAAGCTCAAGAAAAAACTACATCAAATTTGAGACAATTCCAAAGGAAACTGTATTGAGCCTTTGCTACCTGACAATGAGTGAGAATATGTTTCGGTTTCTCATTAGATCTCTAAGATTTGATGAATAAGGGACAATAAATGTTTTTTTATTATTATTAGCATAGGAAACTGGTCCATTTCTCCTGAGGTACCATCAAACTGTATATATTGATTTCTAAATTTATATACATAATCATTATTATATTATATAATGAATGGGTGGGACATACACTGAAGACATCCATGGACCCGCACGGCCACTTCTTCGTTCCGAAAAAGTGACCGCACGGATGGGATTCGAACCCACGACCACGAGGCCCGTGAGCAGGAGCTCTACTCACTAGGCCACTTGTTTGTAACGCGAAGTAATTAACTTACCATTAATACAACTGGCAGAACAACATTCCACGTAAAGGAAAGCAGCGCCGGAGCCCAGCTCAACAAACACTTATAGTTATTCGAGTGAAACAACACCGTCACGAGGGTGTCCCCGCTGTACGGCCTTCCTCGCACCATGAAAACGGCGATGATTTGCAGCAAGAGGATCAGAATCAACCACCAGACTCCTCCGATTGCGAGATCCATAAAGTACACCACGTAGATTCCAAACTCGGTCGTCATGGGTAATCCCAGTATGAACCCGCAAGCGCAGCTGAAGAAGGTGATGGTAGTCTCCCACGACTTCAACACCTTTGCCTTGATAGCCATGATTCCGGTGATCACGCAATGCCAGATGGCCAACTGTTGCGCAATTCCGAACAGGATGAGGATGAAGTAGAAGAGGACGGTCCAGAACGGGGAGACTTGGTCCGTACCCAGGATTGCAAAGGTTGCTGGGATTAGTTCCGTTGCAAATCTAAGAACCTAAAAAAAGATTTAGAATTAACATATTTATTTGAATTGGATTAAATAATTAATTATGTCTAAACGGTAGTAAAAATTGTCCATCCAGTTGATTCATCGATTACCGCGTAGTAACGGTCGCAACAATCTATACCAGCTCTAACAAATTGACACTTTCTATGCTGCACACTTGAAGAAACAAAATTGCAATTCGGAGTAATTTGGTAATCAAATTGATTATAACAGAAACACGTGTCAGCAAATGGAAAATTTAAACAAAAAATATTCCAAGATACCTTTAAATAATCCATTTACAATTAAGTCTAACATTTTTATAAATTCAAATAATATTTTGGGGCCGCGGTGGTCTAGTGGGTAGAGGTCCGGCCTCTGGACCCTGTTGGTGCGGGTTCGAGTCCCGTCCGGACGGTCACTTTTTCAACACGAAAAATGGCCGTACGGGTCCCTGGGTGTCTAGTGTTTGTCCCCATTTCATTTAAATATGAATATTATTACTATAAATTGGTTGTGGCTGAATGCCCTAGTTGGCTAAGCCAAGTCCCCATCATCCTCGATTCCCTAACCCGAACTCCTGTCAATCATCTTTCCTTTTTTATTAAAAAAATAATAATAATAATAATATTTAATCTTCAAAATTGTATGTTGCTCCGGCTACAACTGTTGCTTTAAGTTAGACAGCGGCTTTTTCGGACTGAATATATCTTGACTGGGTACCTTAACAATCAATTTATTAAACATTTTTTGGCTTTGACAGATGGTTTTGCCAGCTGTCATCAAATTGAATACTTGAGACTAATACCTGTCATCCATTGTCTGCCGCAGAATTATTTCAGGGGTTAATTAATTTTGTCTACAACAATGAAGGGTTGTTTCATTACATAGTGGCTTCTTAAGCCTAAAGGCGCCTCTACAATTTCGACAAATTACTTAACCGTTAACTGTTGACCCTGGGTCTGTGAGATCTATTGCTTAACGTTCACTCTTAAGCTCTTAAACTGTAGCAACTGTTGTGGCTAAGATACCGTAAAGTTTTTGTTATTATTTGTTATTTGTAACCATATACACCTAGCGAATTGTTGAAAACTCAACAGAATTATGTGGCACAAATATCCCGTCACCAGTTAAGAGTTAAGGGAGAAAATTCGACAACTGTCACCTAGGATACCGGAGAAGGACCATGAGAGGAGCAGCAGCGTCAACGAAAGGGTCAACTCCATAAACTTCGTTCAGCCAGCGTTAGCTGAGCTATCGCCTGTCATCAAGAGGGCGAGGAGCGGTAGGAAACAGGACCCAAATACGTGGGGGATAGCGAGGTTAGGCGACTCAACATCCGCGTACTGTAGGAGGAGGCAAGGAAGTCCTCTGGTGGAATAAGGTTGGCAAACGAGTCATTGGAGGACCAGCCGAGCCCCAGCAGAAGGAGGCAGGAGCTCCAGCATGAGGAGAGAGACAAACTCTAGAGGTCCTAATAAGGTCGGTGAGGATGTATTAGCCCATTATCACGCGCCCTAATGCTCACATGTACGAGGACGTTAACTTCTAGCGGATAGGAGTATGGCACATGAAACGCCACAAGATGTATCAAGGGTGTACGAGGACGTTAACTTCACCCCGCAGGCAGAACGCACAGCCAGGGAGGTCAGGTCCATCAGGAAGAAGACTGCCGCCTGCGCCAAGGTTTTGTGGAGCAAATAGCCCCAGCAGAAGGAGGCAGGAGCTCCAGCATGAGGATAGAGGCAAACTCTGGAGGTCCTAATAAGGACGATAAGGATGTATTAGGCCATTATCAACGCTCACATAGAGGCAACGGTGAACACCAAGGGATGTATCAAGAAAGAGGCCACTAAGGTGCAGCAACTCGTCGACCGGTTTGATAGGAACGAGATACGGTAAGCGCTTAACAGTGCGGCTGAGGTTTGTGGGAGCACCGGCTACCGTATCTCGCAGATCCCAAACAGTGATCACGAAACCAGTGGCGGTCTCGACCGCAGTATCCCCAGCAGCCAGAGGCAAGAGGCAGGGAGAAGTCCAGGAAGGCTCAACGACGCCTACAGTGGTATTGATCCCGGAACTTCTAGCGGATAGGAGTAGGGCACATGGAACGTCACAAGATGTATTAGGGGTGACGAGGACGTTAACTTCAAACCGCTGGCAGAACGCACAGTCAGGGAGGTCAGATGCATCAGGAAGAAGACTACCGCCTGCAAATTCTTTGTGGAGCAAATAGAATTGACGATAGGGAGCTTCACTGAGGAGTCATCGGCAATCAGCAAGCAGACAGCGGATGCAAGTAGTGCAGGACAGAAAGGACAGAAGCGGGAGAATACGGTTTCGCAAGAAGAAGGGAATGAAGGGGACACACTACGTCGAGTTAGGTGACTAAGCGAGGAGCCAAGACGGAGAGAAGGTCGAGCGGAAAATAGGACGCCCCAACGGGAGAGGATCACAACCGTACGGAGAGACCCTGGGCAGACTAAAAACAGGCCCAAACCCAAAGGTGGCAGCCTCGGCCTGGAGAAGCTGGAGGCGAAACGTGGTGATAGTGGCGGCAGTTGGGGCTGACGTGGAAAAAGCTCCTACGGGCTATAAAATGCTAAAGGCCCTGGATAACAAGAGGGAACAAGGCTGCAGAGGACGTCAAATTACTCGAAAGAGACACCACCTCCGAGGATATCACGAGACGAAGACAAGAGGCTTACCTTCGGCTTTTCTGTGTTGAAGGGATCCTATAACGCAAGCTCACCTGGACTGGGAATAGGAGAACGTAATCTTGAGTCCCCAGGTGGCGGATGAGGGAATTGCATACGCGGACCAACAAAACTGCACAGTGGCCACGAGACACAACCTTTTTCTCTCTTCCTGCTTTGATCTATCGGCCTTACTTGGCCATGTTTTTCGGATAATACTTGACCACTTACAGCTCTCTACTCTCTTGTGAGGGCTAGAGGGCTAAACATCTCCTCTACATTTAGGACGGAAATGTGACGACGACCTCGCACAAAACACGGAACTTGGCAAAAGGTATAAAAACCCTCAAACGAGCGACTGTCGCTCGCTAGTGAATGATCAGGCTGGGTGTAAGAGAAGAACATTTACTGGATCCAAGGATGATTCCACCGGGCACAGTAGTGGATCGAGGGAACCATATCGCCAAGAGTTGGTCGATGTATGCTCGTCTTCTTCCAGTAGAGCGAGTGGACTACGCGTGGTACGAGGCAGCAGAGAAACCGAAGAGGTATCTCAGCGTGGAAATAAGTCCGCGATAGTCGTCTTAACGCAAGAGGACTGGACGCCATTGGCGTCGGGCGTTACCAGCGACGCACTTGACATTCGAGAGCTATTAAATTCCAGAGCCTGATCGAAGGAAGGAGAACATGGATTGTAGCCTCCCCCCCCCCCCTCCCCCTGCGAAGCGGACTACGTCCAGCCTAACCGGAGGACTCGGTCCCCGGTGGAAAGCGGCTGGATTTCTTCGGCCAAACCAAAGACAAAAGAGCGGGCAGCAAATTACCAGCCAACTTCCACAAATAGAAGGGAGGCAAGCGCATGGGCGGACTAAACCGGCGGCAGGCACGGGCTCCTTGAGATGATAAAGTAGCACGAGGCGCTTTCCAAATAGGCAATGAAATTGGATAGACTAATCAGGAGTACTAGAAATTGTTACGGGTAGTTAAACAACAGGGAAGTAAGCCTATTCAGGAGGCGCTTTTTGCGGTGGGTAGTGCAGCCAAGACAAAAAGAGCCGACCACCGAGAACGGGGGCTCGCCGTCGGACCAATCAACGACAGAGAAACAAGCTCTCTTGGAGATATGGTAAGGCATTGCAACTAGAGACAGCGCCCTCCCGACAGGGATGATAGGGCTCACGGAGGCACATGAGATACCAGAACGTGGACCGAACAAAAGGTGCAGAAGGAGGATCAGAGGGGGCAGACCTGCTCAAGAAACGGTGATTCACTGGCTGGACTGATTGGAAAAGAGGAGAACAGCAATGAAGTTTGCAGCACTAGAGCGCACAGTAAGGAGGTCCAGGAGGGAAGAGGCGAACTGGCGGAGGTTGACGAAATACTGGGGCGCCTGGAGACAGGGGCAGATTTTGTCGTTCCTGCAAGCTCCAGAGTGGCAGCAGGGAGGTGAAGAAATCAGGGAAAACCTAAAGCCAAGTAGCCACAAAGGACAAGGGCATGAGGACGGCGGAGGAAACGACAACTGAAGGTGACTCGGCTTAAGGGTAATGGTGGGCACGTAAAGCCCAATCTACGAAAAAGTTCTGAGAAAACTAAAGAAGGGCAAAAAGGACAAGGGCATGAGGACGGCGGAGGAAACAACAACTGAAGGTGACTCGGCATAAGGGTAATGGTGGGCACGTAGAGCCCAATCTACGAGAAAGTTATGAGAAAACTAAAGTGGGACATCGGGACAGAAAGAAAATCAAAGCAAGCAACCTCCAGAGTGGCAGCAGAGAGGTGGAGACATCAGGGAAGACCTAAAGCCAGGTAGCCGAAAAGGACAAGGGCATGAGGACGGCGGAGGAAACGACGACTGAAGGGGACTCGGCGTAAGGGTAATGGTGGGCACGTAGAGCCCAATCTATGAGAAAGTTGTGAGAAAACTAAAGTAGGGCATCGGGACAGAAAGAAAATCAAAGCAAGCAACCTCCAGAGTGGTAGCAGGGAGGTGGAGAAAATCAAAGGAGGACCCAGAAGAGGCTCGTGGTAGCGAGATCTGCTCCAATAAAAGGTGACTCCGTAGCCAAACCGTCCGAAAAGCGAACAGCGGCCAACCGGTGGACTTTGCGGCTCTTGAGCACACAGTAATGGGGTCCAGGAAAGAGCAAGGGCACGAAGACGGTCGACGGTGTTGGAAAGGGCTCGAGCCATTGGGAAGTCAACGAGTATAATGGTGGACACATAGGGCGCAACCTACGGGGAATTTCTGATAAAACTAAAGTAGGCCATCGGGCAGGTCCATGCCCGAAGCCTATGGTGATGGACCTAGCGAGTAACCTAGTAGTTGAGGTTATTAAGGGAAATTAGTGGTATCGTGGGCAAAGGCAGTGAGGATCACCAGGGCAAGGAAAGCAGGGCGGTCGCCAAACTTAAATTCCTGGAAGAGGGCACCATGGCGAAGGAAGTGGCACAAAAGCTCGAGAGCAACCTGGGCGTCAGTGATAAACTACAAACTAAATGTTATCAACGATACAATTCTAGCAATCCTCTATGGTTGGCCTTGGGTCAGGAATGGGCAAGGCATGAGATTTAGTGGGTAGGCGTTAAAATGTAAAAAAAAAACTAGCTAAAGCGGGATGTCCGATAAGGGTGCGCATATTGAGGCGGCTGCGAGGGAAACCCAGGTGCGGTCCGTTGGACTAGTGAGAGGAGGCAAACCACTACACCGGCAGCGCGGACTGCCACTCCCTCAAGGTGACGAGTAGGAGCTCGGCGCATGACGGGGTAAAACGCATTTCTAAGGTTGTATTTTTGTATTGACAATTTATGTATATTTAATAGGTACAAGAGGTACCGATTGAAACTGCACGCGATTCTGCCGGTACCTGGTTTTCAGGTGGGTGACTGTTACATCCCCAGAAAAAAAAACACAACCACAATTGCTTTCACATCACGTAAACAAGAATTTATTTGTTGTTTCATGGTCAATATTTAATGTAAGGTAATAATCGACATTTATGTTTGATTTCAAAGCCACCCAGGACTACAACAATTGTTGGACACCTGTTAGATAATTTTAACAGCTGTCACAAAATTTAGTACTTTGAGTTATTACCTGGTATCCACTTTCTGTCGCAGAATCATATCCAGGTCTATTAATCCTGTCACCAACAATGAAGGAATTATGCACCATGTACTTCACAGGCGTTGACGCCAAACTTGGTGGTAAAGGGTCCGATTTGTGCCTCATGAATGCGTAAGTAGACAGTTTTTCTGCAACATTTAAAATACACGCGATTAAAATAATTCACCGGTATCACTCCATTTGCAGACAAATTTTAAACAGTTAAAAAAATTGTAAAACTTACCGAAAGAATCTGGCTGATAGGAATACCCGTTGACTTTCAAAATTTGGACGCACGTGTTTGCCAAAAAGGCCACCAACAGGAGGATCGTAACAGTTATTACAGCTATTAGACTAGAATCTCGTTGAAGTAGGTGTTTGTTTTTGTTGTGCGACGCAATCTGCATCACGGCGGCTCCGAGCATACCCCAAGTGAGGAAAGCTTCTTGGCAAGCCGCCAACCAACTCTGGAAATTAAAGACATGAAGTTGTCAAAAACCATTTTACATTTAGTTATGACTAAAATATGATAATTATGTAATGTATCAAGCCTCTATGTATTGGGTTTATCTCCCTGACAGTTAAAACTGGTTGTATATGTAATCTTTAATCGCAGTCGTCCTTGAATTGAAATATTTAAACATTTATTGTTGTCATTCAGATAGTTGTTGCGAGACCTTGGCACGGCTCTTAATCGTTCTGGGACACTGCCTAGCTACGTGAATTTTTTTGGAACAGTGCCTGTGTCTCGTGAATATAAGGGACGCTCACCACAGTGCCCAGTATTATAGTGGCTGCCGAAAACATCACCTCTTCACTCGGTCTTCGAACCCTCCGGCGGATACCGTTATCCGCCGGTTGACTCCAGTGTTCAGTGCCTCACCTTGTCGTGGTACTGGAGCTCAGGTAGGAAGCGCAATGTCCAAAACTGATTAATCGACCCACCGAGTGCTAATCGACTAGCTGCGGTTGTTAATCGGCGCAAGCTTGCCCCAACCGTCTATCCACTCAGTGGTCCAGAAAGTCCGACATGCGCTCCTTACTTGCTAACGAGGTTACGGGGGCCACCTCACACGTGCTAGTCATTAATATCTGGTTTGTTCACGGAGTCATACCATCTCCCATTTTGCTACCCCGCTGAGCTACGCCGGTAACACAGTTAATATCAAAAATGTTGACCATGGTGCTAAAAAGGCGTTAATCAGAGAGAGGCGATTGCGATTCATTTCTCTTCGAAACAGACCGTAGTATACGTGTTACTCTTATTCAATTTATTTCCAAGTCGCTTTATCTGACACAACACAATCATTGTTGGATTTAAGGATATTGCAAGGGTCAGATTCGAATGATCTTGGAAAAGACTTGAGTACAGCTTTAAGAGACCCCTCTTAAAGAGCATTAACACAGTCGGTGCAGTGGAAAAACTATACAATTCGTTACAACATAATTACTACATCTTTGAATTATAGTTGCTGCCTTAGTAGGTGATTAATTAATAGTGCAATTTGAGTACACAGCCCCCAGGGGCAAGGGGACAAAACTAATATTAACCCTTTGGGTCCCAGAGGTCGTTGGAAGCACATGGTCGAAAAACGCCAAAACCCAAAAGCGCTTGTGTTTATTGCGAAGAGGCCCGACAAAAAATCTCAACAGCATGATCGCGCTGTTTGGGACTCAAAGGGTAAGGACTGTATAACTTTTGGGAACAGGTATAAAAATGGGGATGAAGGCTCAGTTGCGCCCACGTCAAAAATCGGGACACTTGCGCCCAGAAGGGTATTGAGGCAGCAGTTGCGCTCGGGACACATGCCACGCTCAGTAGTTTTACCCGCAGTAGATTAGCCTTCGATCGTCATTACTTTCCGGTTAATGGTCATGTTTAAATAAATTTGAAAAATGATAAAGGTGACATCCCGTGTGGGCATTGGGCGCAAGTGATCCGCCGGATGCGGATCTGGGCGCAAGTGTGCCAATTTTTGACGGCAGCGCAAGTGTTTTGGGTGCAACGGACACCAAACCAAAAATGGGAACTAGTTGAACGTACGATAAATATAATCCAAATGAAAGGTGATAGCATCTGTAAATACTGCTATTATAACATTTAAGCTTTACCCTTGGGTTGGTGAAAAACTCGTTCCAAGATGTCTCTGGGAAAACGTTGTTGATCAGCTCCGGTGGCATCATGCCCAGCAATTTGGCGCACAGCACGAACATTCCGAAGATGGGAAGAAGGGTGAAGACGTAGATGACCTTTCCGTAGGACCTCAGGCCTTTGCTCAAGGAGACGAAAACGATCATCCAGACGACGGCCAGATTGAAGGCCGGTTGGAACTTTATGGTGCCGTACATGTTGCCAGAAACCAGGTGATGCCGTTGGAAGACGATTCCTGACAGGTAATCAGGTATCGTTTCCGTTAGCTTGTAAGAACCGTTAATTGGTGGCTGAATATCTATAAGAAAAAAAATAAATACGTAAGACATCCATTTAATATAAAACACCGACCAGCGTTGCTTAATCATTGTAATTTTAAATTTTATTTTGTAAGTTTGAATTTTAATAAATTTAAGATCATAATTTTAGCTTTTAACTTTGAATTTTGCCGGCCCACTAGCGCGCCAGAACTAATGCGGAGGGTCCTGGGTTCGAATCCCGGCGCGGGCATGGGTGTTTGTGGATGTCTATTTTCATTTAATATGAATAATATATTATAAATTATCGGTTGTGGCTGAATGACCTACGCTGTCTATAATTCCCCAACCCAAATTTCCGTTTGAAAAAAAAAAGAACTTTGAATTTTAAATTTTATTTAGAGGTTTTAAGATCAGAATTTTAAATTTGGATTTTAATTATAAGTTTCAAGTAGGGCTGGAATTTTTCTTCGAAGATTTCCAATTTCGAAGGTTCGAAGCTTCGAAGATTCGAAGATTCATAGAAAATCTCCGAAGATTGAAGTTTAGATGTTTCGAAGATTCAAAGTGCCGAAGATCGGAAAATTCTAAATAAATATAACAAACAAATCGCTTACTATTCCTATAATAAATAAACGGTTCCGCCCATCGGTATCTCTCGAACTTCGTCACGAACGCGTCCCTGAAGTAAACGAACATCCAGGATGTACCGACGATGCTGTATATCCCGGTCAGCGTTTGAAAGAACAGCAGCGACACCCCGACTCCTTGGAACATGGGCGAAATCTTCCACATATCTATGACTCCGGCTCCGAGCTGCTGGCCGAGGCACAGCTGCAGCGTGAAGATGGGCAGTCCAATGAAGAAGGTGATGATGAGGAACTGGAAGATGAAATTCGCGCCGAAGTGAATGGAGAGGATGGCAAAGCGGGAAATGTTGAAGATGCCCAGGGTGCAGCCTATATAGGCCAGCGTCGAACTCAGGCTGTGGGGCCATTGGCCTAGAGGACTCTCCGCCTCTGGCATATCGTTGTTCCTTGCGGGTCTTTCACATGATCTGTAATTTAAAAAATAGAAAGATTTTAGTATATCAAAGAATGTTAACTAATATATAAATTCCTTGTTAAAATCTCTCCCTGGTTAAAAAGTTGTGATTTTGATGCTTGAAATGTATTATTGATCTTTACCAAACTTTCTGGTCCAATAAAACTTTTTAGCTAAAACGTTTAAAATTGATTGTTAAGTGTTTCCAAACGCTTTAGTCCAACAAAACTTGTGCAAAAACTTTCGTTGAACATTTCCAAACTTTCTACTCCAAAAATCTTTTAAAATTGATGTTTGGGATTTTCCAAACTTTCTAGCGCAACAAAACTCTTTACCAAAGGCATCGAAAATTGATTATTGCAATTTTTTTGTCCAAAAAAACTGTTTCATGGTTGAGATTTACAAAACGGTCTAGTCTAAAAAAACTTTTAGGCCGCGCGCACTTTGGATGCGTTTTCGTACGAATTTGATTCATGCGGAAATGTACGAATACGCATGAACAATCCCGATCTACCAAGTACCATAGGAGCGCGCTGGCTGCGTGCGATTTGTCGTACGTATACGTGCGTTTACTTACGACTATCTTACGACTATCCGAACATGTTGGGATTTTACGCGATATCACCGGGACAATCAACTATTTGACGAAGAAAAACGTATTTTGTGTGCGCACTCAATTCGTACGAACAATATTCATTCGTTTACGCACGATACAATTCGTGTCCAAAGTACGCCCGGCCTTAAACTAAAACAATCAAAATTGATATACAAGTAATAAACGATAAATTAAAATTAAATACGTCACATACATTTTGATTAGCGAAAACATATTCATCTACCAACAGAAAAACTTCCACAACACTCCGAAACACCACTGCTGACGTTCAATATTTCACGACAAATGGCCAATGTTCTCGTATCAAAACCCACGCTTCCAGAAACAATGGTTTCTGAATGATAAGGACCTTTAATAAATGCATTATTAATGCGCAAAAGATTACCACGACCTGAGACAGATTATTAACATTAAATTCTGTCACAATGGCGGTAATGCGCGGTCTTATATAAACCACTTTGGGTGCTAAATGAGTTTTTGAATGGCGCATTGTGTCCATCTCGGAGGACATTACAGATGTTGCGAAAGTGCTATTTCTTAAACGGTTGGTAAATATTTGAACGAGAATAAGTTTGTGCATGGAATTTTCTGTTATATCATTTGCCTGTTTCTAGCAAGGATAATTCCAACAAAAATGTCACCCTAATTCTATGTAAAATTACACACCAACCTCCTAATGAACTTTTGCTTAAGTTGCAGACTTCGATTTTTACTCCAACATCTTCAATTAATTCAAAAGAGAAACAAACAAAGAAGAAATCGTACAAAAGTTGGTTTATTGTTATTTTGTCGTATGTTGGTACTTTCGTGATTATCATGTTTACCTGATTGTATGATAAGGACCACCCACCAACTTTTACTTTCGCTACAGACCCAGTATCTTGGTGATAATTGAGATTTTTTCCGTAAGTTAATTCATTTGTAACAATTTTAACATATATTCAACTGGATGAATTATGGGATAGGGCCCACCCACACCCACCACCCTGTGATTCAAGTTACAGATTCTTATTTTTGGTAATGTTAAAACTCTAATGTTTTCAACGAATTATAAATAAATTTAAATACGACAATCTTTTTATTATATTAAGTAAAGGTTGATATAAAGGGTGATGGGTGGGCTCTATCCTATGCTAAATACAGCTGAACATCAACGAGGATTTTATCAGTATAAATTAATCAAGTAATAATAAAAAAATCTGTAATAATAAATAATAATTTGGGCATATATTTAACTGGTTGGAGCTGAATAGGGCCCACCCACCAATCTAACGATTAACTGTGACTAAAGTGAACGTTTCGATTTTTGGGGATGTTGCAACTCCAACATCTTCAGTGAAATAAAAATCAATTTTAAAACGAAAACAGCGTTAATATATCAAGTTAAGGTTGATATAAAAAGGTGGGTGGGTCAGTTCCTATCCTATAACAGTTGAACATTAAAGATTTTACAGGTTTAATGACGAAATCGTAGAACAGTTGTATTTCTGTTCTTATTTTCCGTAAGTTGGTTCATTTGTAATAACCTTAGCATAACCTTAACTGGTTAAATTATAGGACAGATTAAAAGGTATGGCCCACCCACCACTCTCCGGATTCACTTTGATTCAAGTCACAGGTTTTTATTTATTATTTTGGTTTTTATTTTTCGTAAGTTGGTTCGTTTTAAATAATCCTAAAATATATTTAACTGTTTGGATCATACGACAGGGCCCACCCACCATCCTTCGTATTAACTTTAATTCAAGTTACAGATTCCAATTTTTTGTAATTCCAACATCTTCAGCGATTTATAAACAAGTTTAAAACGACAACGCCGTTATTATATCAAGTTAAAAAGTTACACAGGATAGTGGGTGGGCCCTATCCCATTTTATCCTAAATATAGTTGAAGATTTTACTAGTGTAATGAAGAAATTATAGAAAAGTTATCTTTCCGTTTTATTTACCGTAAGTTGGATCATTTGTGAAATTTTTAGCACCTGTAACTGGTTTTTGGGATAGAGTCTACCACTGATTATGGTGTACAGCCCACCCACCATCCACTGGATTCCTTTGATTCAAGTTACAGATTCCTATTTTTGGTGATGATAAAACTCCATTATCTTCAGCGAATTATAAATCACTTTCAGTACTACAAGAACGTTATTAGATCAACTATGGGTTGATACAAATAATGGTGGGTAGGCCTTATCCTACACTAAATATAGCTGAACAGCAACGAGGATTTTACAGGTGTAAATAATAAAGAAATCATCGAAAAGTTGTCTTTCTGTTTTTTTTTCTGAAAGTTGGTTCATTTGTAATAACGTTAGAATTCAATGAACTGGTTGGATTATAGGATAGAGACCACCCATCACGTATTAACTTTAATTGAAATTACAGATTCCAATTTTTGATGTTAAAACTCCAACATCTTCAACGATTTGTAAATAAGTTTCAATTCGACAACACCGTTATTACATCAAGGTTATATTGATAAAAAAAAAGGTGGTGGGTGGGCCATATCTTATCCTAAATATACTTTAACATCATCGAGGATTTTACTGATGTAATTAAGAAATCATAGAAAAACTGTCTTTCCGATTGTTTCCATAAGTTAGTTCATTTGTAATAAGCTTGGCATATACATAACTGGTTGGGCCCACCCACCCTACTGGGCCCACCCACCCTACTTCAGATTAACTGTTATTCAAGTAACTATTCTGATTTTTGGTTAAATCCTCAGAGCAATAAAGACATCTTTCAAAGCAAAAACACAGTTATTGGATCAATTTAAAGTTGATACAAAGAGTGGTGGGTGGGTTATATCCTAGCCTTAGAATAGTTGAACATCAACGATAACCTACAGGTGTAGAGTAATGAAAAAATCGTGGAAACGTTGTCTTTCTGTTTTCTTCCGTAAGTCGGTTCATTTGTAATTATCATGGCATGTATTTAACTGGTTGGAATGTAGGATAATGACCACCCACCACTCTCTGGATTCATTTTGATTCAAGTTACAGATTCCTATTTTTTGTGATGTTAAAGCTACAACATATTCAACGAATTAAAAATACATTCCAATACTAAAACACGGGGGCCGTGGTGTCCTAGTGAGCAGAGCTCCTGCTCACGGGCCTCGAGGTCGTGGGTTCGAATCCCATCGGTGCGGTCCAGTGTATGTCCCCCCCAATCGTTATATAATATATAATTGAGTTTATATATAATAAATAATTAGAAATCAATATATTCAGTTAATTGAAAACTCTGGCAGAATGGACCAGTTTTCTAGGCAAAAAAAATACTAAAACTCCGTTATCGTATCAAGTTATGATTGCTATAAGGGGTGGTGGGTGGGCCCTATCCTAGTCTTAAAGTAGTTCAACTACAACGAGGATTTTACAGCTGTAAAGTAGTAGAAAAAATCTAAGAAGAGTTGTCATTCTGTTTTTTTCTTTCCATAAGTTTGTTTATTTGTATTAATCTTGACATATACCTATATAACGCATTGTATTGTAGAATAGAGCCCACCCACACCCACACCCACACCCACCACACTCTGTATTAACTTCGACTTAAGTTACAGATTCCAATTTCTGGTAATGTTAAAACTCCAACATCTTCAATGTATTAAAACTAAATTCGAATACGAAAACACCGATATTTTGTCAAGTTTGGGCTGTTACAAAGGATGATGGGTGGGCTCTGTAAATGTGGTGGATGGGCTCTTTAAAGGTGGTGGATGAGCTCTATAATGGTGGTGGGTGGGTTCTATAAAGGTGGTAGGTGGGCTCTATAAAGGTGGTGGGTGGGCTCTTTAAAGGTGGTGGGTAAGCTATATAATGATAGTGGGTGGGCTCTTTAAAGATGGTGGGTGGGCTCTATAAAGGTGGTAGGTGGGATCTTTAAAGGTGGTGGGTAAGCTATATAATGATGGTGGGTAGGCTCTATAAAGGTGGAGGGCGAGCATTTTACAGTTGTAAGGTTATGAAGAAATCATAGAAAAGTTGTCTTTCCGTTTTCTTTTCCCGGAAATTGATTAATTTATAATAATTTTGGCATACAGGATGTAAAACAAAACAGGCTCACACCTACAGTTTTTTTTTATTACTTGGAATAACAACATTAACTTTGATAGGGTTATACTAAAAGTAATTGTAGTTCAGTGATCATCCAAAAATTTTAGTTGCACTTTCGGTTTTACTGGAAGTAACAACAATTTTGATATTTTAAATGAAACACCGTGTATATTTATTTTGAATTATACGAACAAATCGAGCATGAATTAATTTTCGTTTCTAAAAATAGCCAACAAATCCTACATTTTTTTTTATAAAATCCCATTGTTAAAAAAATTATAAAATCTAACAATATAACATCTACATAGAACACTTTCTGTGTTTGGAGAATTACCATTTCCAACTAACAAATTTATGACTCACATCAAGATTTCTTTACTTCCGTCACTGCGAATTACTCGACTATTTCTTGCATACATAATTAATATTCCCGGAGTGGATATATTTTTAAGTATTGAACGAAAAAAGAATTAACATGTGAATTATGTTAATGATATGGAAATCAGTGGACACGCAACGGCAACAACGGTGTAACTTTATTCCGCGCCGAACAAAAATTATTTCTTTTCTTTGCGGTTCTTGTTCCGATATCAGATCACGCCATCCTGCGTGATTTGATATGTACTTCCATGCTAATGTAGGTTTTCATGCTGAGGTTAGAGTGTAATTTAAGATTAACTGGAAAATATTATTTGTTTAATTTGTTGATTTCAGATTATATTTTTTGGAAAGCTAATCGCGGAAGAGATTGTAGATCTACAGTGTTCTGGAATGAGATTAGGTAAATTGTCAACACTTCTGTTTATATTTTCTTTGCTGATCCTAGTCTTGTCGGTCTTGGCTCCACTGCAGCCTGTTGGCCTTATGTTGAATTGTTACAGGGAGACGAAAATAAGGACGATAAGACCGCAAACCAAAAGAGAATATTCGCCTATAAATGGTACTTATAGAGACCAATTGCTTTTAACCAATTCTTTGCAATCAGTCACCGGAGAACCAGCCGAGCCCCACGAGGAGGAGGCTCGGCTTTCCCCGGGAAGGTTGGGAGAAATTCCGATGGGGCGCTCGGCGAAATGATCCGTTTGCACGGCAGAGTTATCAAGTCGGTCAGAAAAGTCAGCGGAACGGTGATGGGCGGGGGGGCCCAGTGGGAAGTGAGTGCTAGTAGAGGATGTCCTGGAGGCGTGCAAAGACCACGGGGCGGGCCGATGTCGAAAATAGTCGCTGGGCAGCAAAGACAAGGAGGCACAGACCCACGACACCGGGAAGACTAGCAGAGACCCGGAGGAGGGGAGACGGCTCGCAGAAGCGAGAAGGGGACGAACCTCGGAAAGCAGAGAGAGTTTGGACTCAGACCAGGGTGGCACCCCGAGCAGGGGAGGGTGGAGCGAGGAAGAGAGCATCACCCCGCTCCCTACAAGGATGATTACGAACGTGAGGACAATTAGGAAAGACCTGGTGGCAGCAGTTACGGACGATGAAGAGTTTCTAGAAAGGCTGGAGGTTTCGGTCTCGGAATTTCCAGAGCGAGATGAAAGCGGGGGTACTTATGCCCAGGTAACCGGGGACGGGGCAGGGAGAGGCAATGAGCCGACAGCAGTGCCTTTCGGAGCGGTAAGGTCATCAATCCGCAAGGGCTGCAAGGGTAGGCCGCATGGGTTGGAGGGACGTAAAGAGGCCACCAGAACCAAGGAGATCGAAGGGAAGAAGGCGGAAAACCAAAAACAGGGGGCGGATACCACGAAAAACAAAACAAGACAGCAGTCAGAGACAGGGGATAGGCTAATCCGTATCAGGATTGACACGATGGGGTCCGCGTATGGAGAAGTCCTGGGTAGATTAAAGAGAGGCATAGGGGCAGGGCCCAATGCTGACGCAGTGGTGTCGACGAAGAGGAGTCTGTCCCGGAATCTGGTACTGGAACTAGCAAGAGTGACTAACAGCCGGAAACTAATCAGGGAGATCGGAGGCATCTTGGGGGAGGGGAGGGCGGTAGTTACCAGGGGGTGCACATCGGTGGCTGAAATAGAATTTCTGGAGGAGGATACCACGGCGGATGAGGTACTGGCGGCCGTCAACTAAGATATGGGGAGATAAGCAGATACGAAAGTGGTCTAAAAGTATGGGACTGATCTGAGAATTGCGTTGATCGAGGGTCCTCGGGAGGGGATACAGTTGCTATGGGCGAAAGGAACGATAACGATTGATTATAGCAGGTGTAAGATCTAGAAAAGGGTGGAGGAACCGACGGTTTGCAGTAGATATCTAAGCTATGGCCACTGGGAAAGGGGATGCAAAGGTCTAGACCAGTGATTCCCAAAGTGGGCGCCACCGCCCCCTAGTAAGTGCTGCAGCGATTCAGGGGGGCGCTGATGATGCATTTGGGGGCGATGAATAACCGTAAAGGGGCAGTGATAATATAAAAGAAAGAAGAGAAGATTTAGTGAAGCGTGGGTTCAGTGCGGTAACCAATTTATGACCAAAAAAAAACAATTGCAAATAGTCAATCTTGGTGATCCTATTAATTGCTTTTAAAATTAAAAAATAAATTCCAGGGGGCGCTAAGTAATATTTTTTCTGGAAAGGGGGCGGTAGGACAAACAAGTTTGGGAACCACTGGTCTAGACCATAGGGGCCATTGCAGGAGATGCGGCAGAAAGGGACACTTCGAGAAATAGTGTAAGGAGGAGAGGCCGAAGTGTATATCATGTGAGGAAAGAGAGGCCCCATTGGACCATTTTAGGGGTAGCGCGAGCTGCAGAGCGTATAAGGCAGCAACCGAAAAGTTGGCTCAGAGAGGTAGAGCTGGAGCTAGGGAAGGGGAAGTGGAAGAGACGGAATCTGTATGACGGACGGCGAGACCTGTGTGTGGCAGTAACTAGATCGGAGGGAACAAGAAGCTGAGGTGCCTACAGGCCAACTTAAAAAGATGCCACGCAGCGCATGATATGCTGGAGGTGGTATGTGGCGAGCAGGAAGTGGAAATAGCGAACCCAACGAAGACTGGGTCCCGGCTGGTACAGGGACTTCAAGGAGGGAGACGTGGCGATACGGCTGGGAATGGAAAGTGGGCGGTTGGCTACGGCCTCTAAAAATGCCCAGAAAGGGCATAGTCTGGGTCAGGACGGCAGGTATGTTAGCCGTAGCGTGTTATGCGCCACCAAATAAAACTCTGAGGGAATTTGAAGAGTGGCTGGAGGACCTGGCAAGCTGCGTGGGTAGGGAGGGCGACCTCATGTTGGTAGGAGGCGATTTTAACGCTAAGGCGTATCAGTGGGGGGAGGACAGAGCGGACAGAAGGGCTCCCAAAAACGTTGGCAAGGCTGGACCTAGAGGTACCCAATGAGGGACGGAAGCCGACCTTCGTGCAAAGAAATGTTAGGTCCATTATATCACCATGGCAACACCGGAGATGCTGCCGGTTAAGCGGTTGGAGGGTGGAAAGTAGAAAAAAGAGAGCCACAGTCATATCTCCTTTAAGATTTCAGTTCGGGCAGGAGCGATGGCACAGACCAAAGACGGCGGTCAGGTGGAACATAGAGAAGATGGACGACGACAAGCTGTTGAGGTGTATGAGGGGAAGGAGGAGGCACAACAAGTTGTGGGGGAATTCTCCAGAAGACTAAGATATGCCTGTGAGGTAGCGATCCCTAAAAAAAGAAAAGGAGGGAGAGGTAGGGCAGTGTACTGGTGGCGCCAGGAGGTGGCTTCTTGCTTCGGCCAGGGCGCGACCGCACCCGGTGTAAAAAAAAAGAAGGAGAGCTGAATATACTTGAGGACCAAGACAGAATGGAAGCTCGCCGTAACAAGAAGCAAGGATAGGAAATGGAGGCAGCTAAAGGAGGAAATGGAGGGAGAGTCATGGGGCCGGCCTTATAAGATAGTGGCCAAAAAGCTGGGAGTGGGCCTCCTCAACGTGGGCGCTTTAGTCCCGGCAGGAGCAAAAGAGGTGGTCAAAGCATTGTTCCCAATGACGGGGGAGACCAGGCTGCCAGAACCATGGGGGCAAGGGCCGACGGAGGAACAACTGTTCTCCAGGGCAGAGGTAGAGGCGGCGGTAGCGGCATTACCAAGCCGTTAAGCACCAGCGCCGGGGGGGGGGGATCCTTAACGAGGCGATAAAAATTGTGGTAAAGGATGATTCGCAAGAGTTGACGGATGCGTTCAACTCTTGCCTCAGAGAAGAGATTTTTCCAAGCCGACACAAAATAGCGAGGTTGGTGCTCCTGCCGAAGAAGGGTAAGCCGGAGATCGACGGGCACTGAAAAAACTGATGACGGACAGGATCATGGCAGTGTTGGAAGAGAAGGGAAGTCTGGCAAGGAGACAATTCAGGTTCACCAAGGGCAGATCTACGGTGGACACGATCATGGAAGTCCGGAAAATAGCGGATGCGGCA
This sequence comes from Ocypus olens, assembly GCA_910593695.2. NCBI lineage: Eukaryota > Metazoa > Arthropoda > Insecta > Coleoptera > Staphylinidae > Ocypus > Ocypus olens. The sequence continues at coordinate 25,292,714 of OU343065.1, read as the reverse complement.
AACAACGGGCCGTTGAGATTGAGGAAACACTGCCTCGCGATAGCGTTAGATGTTAGAAACGTCTTTAACTCTATCCCGTGGGCGGTAATATTAAACGCGATGGAAGAGAAAGAAGTCCCACCGTACTTGCTCTAGATGGTCAGAAGCTATCTGGAGGGGAAGAAGCTGATGTTCGAGGGGGACGGAGGCAGAAAAGAAGAGATGGGGATGACCTGGGAAGTTACGCAGGGGTCATTTTTGAGGCCGCTGCTTTGGAACGTGGCATACGATGCAGTTTTTTGGTTGCAGCTCCCGGAAGGGGTGGAAATGGTGGGCTACGCGGACATAGGGGACCTCAAACAGACGGCACAGCTGGCGGTTGATAGGGTTGCAGGTTCGATGGAATCAGTAGGTCCAGAAGTGGCCGCGCAGAAGACGGGTTTGGCTATCCAGACGTAGGGCGGGCAGAGTACCGGAAGGGATGATCCAATTGCTGGGGCAAGAGGTGAAGATCGGAAGTAGAGTAACAGAGGAAGATGAAAAGAACAATTTGAAAACAACGAACCGAAAATTGGACAAGCATTTGGTGCTTTTAACTCAACGGAAGGTTGGAGATAAAGAGTATTTCCTTCCACCGTAAGGTCTAAGACAAGATGGAGAAACTTTGAGACGGACTGCGGAAAGAGTACTTACGAATGCAGTTGGAAAAGACGTTGAGGTTCAAATAAACTGCAATGCCCCTGCTGGTTTCTACAAATATATGTATCCCAAGGAGGTAAGAACTAAAGCTGGAGCACTCGGGGCGAAGATTTTCATTTATTTTGCAAGGTATAAAAGTGGTAACTTGCCGGATGCAACGAACCACAAATGGTTGGACAGGAACAAATTACATCAAGAATTACCGCTAAAGTATAGTCAATCATTACAACTGTTTCTAACTGATGAATAAAGTTATGAACCTTTAAAATAAAATACCTCGGAGTGCTGATTGAGCCTAACCCCCTGTGGAGTTCGCAGGTAATGGCTGCGGTGGCCAGGTTAATGGCGTACGTAAGAGTGTCTTCAGAAATGACCAAAAGAGTGCTGATGGGAACGGCGAATGCGAGACTGCTCTATGCGGTAGCTTGGCCTCAGTGTTTGGGGTAAAAAGGAACATCGAAAGGCTGGGTCGAGCGGTGAGATCGACAGTTCTGAGAATTATCAGAGGCTGCAGGACCATATCAACGGTCGCGGCGGAGGTGCTAGCTTCGACGGCGCCGCCGGACCTGCAGGTGGAGCTGCGAGCCCGGATGCACGAACTGGTCTCACAGGGGGAGGATAAGGCAGCGGTGAAGAGGATGGGATGGACGAGGTTGGTGGCGAAATGGCTGGATAGGTGGAACGGAGCCGAGAAAGAGGCGTGGACATGAAGGCTGATCCCGAACCTGCGGAGATGGGTAGAGAGGGGGCACGGGGTAATAGATTATTTTACGTGCCAGATGCCAGGATGACTAGTGTGGGTTCTGCCAGTCAGTGGCGGCTTGTGGAACATGTTGGTGGTAGAGCCACCTACACACTATACCCCCAACCCCCTTTTGAAGAAAGAAAGGACGATTAATCTTTCTAGACCAAAATAACTAGCGAAAACGTGTTTTAAGAATTTATTAAAAATTCTTGCTGAGCTTGAAACTACAGGTAGTGCCATGACTCCTTGGCTCTATATCACGAGCTGCCCTTGCTGCCAGTAGGGAAAGGACAATGCAGAGCCTACGCTGATAGAATGCGCAGCCTGGGAAGAAGAGAGGGACAAGCGGAGGCCCTGGGCTCGGCTGTTAGGGTGGAGACCCTGGTCCATCAAATGTTGGAAACACCGGAGAAGTGAAGGGCGGTAGCAAAATTTGCCAAGGTGGTGCTGGGAAGGAAGGACTTGAGGGCAGCACTGTAGGTGACTTGAGGATTATTAGAATTTAAAGTATAATTTGTTATTTTCATCCGTTATAATTTTGATGTTTCTTATCAGTATCATCGAAGCCAACAAAACGCTCGATGATTTAAAATATCATTTTAATTGAAAATAGAAAATGAAAGTAGAAATATAAATATTACACCATTAAATTGGAGGAAGCAAAATTATGGCCACATCACCAATTTTTTTTTTCTATTATTTTACAACGAGATTTAAAAAATGCTAATTTTTCTGTTATGCATTCCTGTTTCTGTAATTATAATACCAGAATTTTTAACAAAATGGTTTTGTAACCTAAATTGTATTTCAAATTGTTTTGTAAGAAATGTAGACAATGTAAAAAAATGTGAATGTTTCTGTTGCGCACTTTGAGCTCGCATGGATACAGTGATCGATAAAACATATGCAAATACTAATTTCAAAATTTAAAATCGGTCGCTCTATAACAACCGATTTTAAATTCTGAAATTAGTATTTACGCAAATTTCACCTACTCATTCACTCCACCCAACCCAAAATTCCTTCCTATATTCATATTATAAAAAAAAATCAATACACTATATTAAATGATTTGTCGTATTATTTACCATCTTCGCTTAAAATTATATAAAACTAAAACTACTTGCCCATAAAATGTAAATATTTCCTTTGTATGCGTTTCTTTCTTTTATAATTGACTATCCTCTAAACTAGAAACTTACGACTAAGGAGGAAATATTATTACTACACTTAAATTGATCAGATACTGCTTATCTGGAGTGTAATCATGTTTAAACTACGATTGCATCACCGACACTTGAAAATAATTTCTACTTAAGAAGAGCAAATAAATACATTTGTAAATACATTATTTAAGATCCCTTTAAATTAAAATTGTGATATTGCCAAAATGTTGCTTTCTCTAATTTATTGATAATAGGGTTTTTAGTGATTCTTTCATTAATGAACTGATTTTTTTTTTTTAATTTTGAAAAAACTTATTCTTTATAAAACTTAATGAGCCCATGTATTAATGAGTATTAATGAGCCCATAGGAACCACTCCTTACTAAGAGCAGACATTTTTCGTAGGTGCGTATTTGAAGGGTCGAGAAGCAGTAAAAGACGAACCTCGCTCGGGGGGCCTTCACCGTTGAAAACACAAGAAAATATGGACTCTTGTGATGTCGGACCTTCAACTAACTTTGAAGCGCTTATCAGCTTTTGTCATTTAAAATGACCCAGGTTTCTTCAGTGTGGTGATCCATCATGGATTTTCGAATACGATCCTGAAAGTCAAGGTCAAAGGCATACTGGCATATCTCCTCGACCGAAAAAAGCACGAATGAGCAAAAATCAGGTCCGTGTTCATTTGTTTTATTTTTTAACAGTGCGATTGTGTGCCCTGAAGAAACTGTTAACCCAGGCTTCTATAAAGGAAAATCTTTGAAAATTTCAGAAAATGGAAGCTTTGTATCAGAAAGGACATTGCAGACACATGGATTGTGACCGGCGTTCCTCTTTGTTTTTTTTGTGTCCAATATCGGGATTTTTGACTCTCCAGTTAAAAATCCTAAACTTCCCCGATGATAGGATGCTCCCTCACGATAATGCCCCTTGGCGGACAAAGGAATTCCTGAGCTTTCGCAGCCTCCCTATGTGCCTGATATTATTCCATGTGACAGTTTTATTACTTTCCCCTATATTATAATCTACTTGAAAATCCGTCGGCTTGGTACTACCCTTAATATCCAGAGGAGCGTAAGCGAGGAACTGTGGGCGATCCCAATTGAAGCGTTCCAGCACTACTTTGAAGACAACGCCTCCGCCGATGTAGAGCTACCCAAGAGAACTATTTTTAAAGAGTTTATATTGATGTATAAAATAGAATAAAAATGTTACAAAGAAATTACTCTCATTACTTTTCCGCCATACCTCGTATATTAAGAAAATTGGGTGCGTGTGAGTAGACATAGAAGAGCTAACTCAAAGTTGAGTACAATACCAAGATTATGAGTCTGGGGTTGAACAAAGGTAGTGTCCGTGTAACGGAAAGGGTAAGTTTGCCCTGGAGTGCTAAGACGATCGGTACGGCAGTCTCGGAAGGCAGATAGCGTCCTCTGGTACTATTCGGTGGTTGCTACAATCACCTCCAAGAAATCGGCTGGGATGTACACCAGGTATTACAAAAGTAAACGACGGCGGTAATCGTTTTTAAAAAATTATATTTTTAAATAGTCGCGTGACCCATTTTTCCATGTTACATATTCATAATAGAATTCATATTTATACTTTTGTTCAAATAATTACACACCGATTCCTGCAAAAATATTATGTAAAGAATTTCTCCTTATTACGCTATAATAAGTTAATAACAATGAGGCGGAGTATTCTCATACTTTGTTTCTTTATTGAACGTAATGATTTTCCTTTATAACATAATTACTAATTATATAGTCCAATAAAAACGTTATTTCTTTTGATAAAATGGAAAATTATAAAATACAGGAATTTGTCCCTTATTTTTTTTTTGACTAAGGCATGAGCCATTCAGTCACGACCGGGTTATATATTTGTATGCAATTTGGGATGAGTAAATGAACAAATGAATAAACGAATAATGTCAGACGTATACAACAACCATGGGCCCGAGAGAATACTTCCCGATCCCCGAAAAATCTTTCGCCCGGGCTGGGATTCGAATCCACACGGCACGCGGTGCAACGGGCAGAAGCGCTCGCCTTGTCCCTTAATTAAGAAGAAGAATTTTAGTTTATTATGTCTAATTCTGATAATTTGCAATTGAAATTTTATTCGTCCTTAAAACAATTACTGTTAAAAGCTGCTGTAAAACGCGATAAGGCATAGTTTGAGTACTTAAACCGAGTTTCCTAACCAACGTGATTTTAGTACTCAAAATGCGATAAATTCATATTTATGTCTAGATTGTAAATAAGGTTACTTTAAAATTCGTTTTAAAATAACCTTGACTTTTGGAGACTCGTAAAATCAATTTCAGTGTTAAATTCGTTTGGCAGGAAATCAACTTAGCTTGGAAGAGAGGAAGTTTGAAAAAGACCGAAAACACCACGGTTCAGAAGGGAATTCGAGAAACCGCATCAGAGATAAATTTGAAGCAGATGGAACCGTTCACAACATCAATAAGATACGTTCTGGGTGACCACGGACATCCACGAGCCCTGGAAAAGAAAAGCAGCTGCTTCGATCCCCACGGAAATCTCTTCGACAAACTTCTCGGGAGACCCGCATCTCAAAAGATAGCGTCCATCGCATTATGAGGCGTCTACGCTGGAAATGCTACATTCCAATACTAATCGAAGACGATCCTGACCGGAGATTCAAATCTGTGAATGGTACCTGGCAAAATGTGCAGAAAATGCATTGTTTCCACACAAAATTGTGTGGAGCGATAAGGCCTCCTTTAAATTAAATCGTTCCATTAAGCTAAGTGCACACTTGCCGGAAGCGGACGGATGGCACGCATCGGATAAAAATTGCTTAATACAGTTATAAACGAGTCAATGCATATTTATCCGTTCTATGCCGTACCGATAAATGTGCGTTGACTTATTTACAACTCTGTTAAGCAATTTTATCCGATGCGTGTCGTCTGTCTGCTTCGGACAAGTGTGCGCTTACCTTTAATCGCCATAATTGTACGGTGCAATTATGGTCCTTAAAAATCCCCAGTTGAACACCATTTAAACTTGTGTTGTGTGGGATATCCGCGTGAGAGTTATCTCACCTTGCTGCAGGAGTTTGTCGGTCCACACATTACATAGATATTTAGTGAAGACGACGAGATTTACTTCCAGCAAGATGGAGTATCTCCCCACTACCATCGCAATGTACGAGCTCACCTCGGCGTAGCTCTTCCAGACACATAGATTGGATGAAGGGCTAGCATTGAATACCCTGCGCGTTCCCCAGCCCTCACGCCCACGGAATTCTTTTTGTGGGGATGCCTCAAGGACCTTCACTTTGGCGAATTTTAACTTTCGAACACCGATATTAAAGGAGCTACGATTTAAAAAACTCCATTTTTCCGCGTAAAAAGAATTGCAAAATTATTTCAAAAATCAATTTCTTAACACGTGGGCAAAAATTTACAAAAGTTGTTTAGAGAGTTTATAGGACCCTATCAAATAGCCTTTAATTTCCGATGGACAGTTTCAATCCGCGTCGGGCTTTTTTATTTCTTCCCTGCCCGGGAGGCATAATCAAACGATAGTGCGTGCGTCCGATGCAAAATTCGGTCCAGCTTTTGTGAAATTTTTATTTTTGAATAGTAATGGCTATTTTAATTTGAAAAGAATTGGCTTTGGATCGCCAAAATTTGTTTCATCTCGAATTGCATAAATGGGTCAACGGCGAATTTGAGACGTTCAGTATTTATATTTTTCCGTAATGTTCAAAATTTATTTTTGAATAGAAATAGCTGTTTTCATGTTAAAAGAATTGGCCCTGGATCGCCAAAATTTGTTTCATCTCGAATTGTAGAAATGGGTCAACGCGAATTTGAGACGTTCAGTATTTATATTTTTCCGAAATTTCCGAAATTTTCAAAATTTATTTTTGAATAGAAATAGCTGTTTTCATTTTAAAAGAATTGGCCCTGGATCACCAAAATTTGTTTCATCTCGAATTGCAGAGATGGGTCAACGGGAATTTGAGACGTTCAGTATTTATATTTTTCCGAAATTTTGGGAATATTTTACTTCCTGGGATGGTTGGGGATCACAAAATGTCACAAAATTTGAAATCTTCCTTATTTAACGTCATATGAAAATTTCTCAACTCCACAATTTTTAGAAATGCATTAGGCGCACGTGCGTACATGTAATTAGTTATTAACTTGAAAAATAGGGGTCGGATCGAAAACAAATATTTGGATTTTTTCCTCGGTTTTGGGAAGGGCTTACCCCTCGTGGAATCAGATTTAAAATCGGTGTACTGGATAGAGGCGAGCGCTTGTGCCGGCTGCACCGCGGCCGTGTGGGTTCGATTGCCATCCCGGGCGGAAGATTTTTCGGCCATCGAGAAGTATTCGCTCGGGTCCGTGGTTATTGTATATGTCTTACATTATTCATGCCGCCGTCAGAATTTCAATATTCCAAAAAAACTTCAAATCATCCCCTAACAATGATTGAAAATCGGTCGAATTTCGTAAACGGTATGTAGGCCCTATAGAAAAAATAGCCGTTATTGATTTAACGCAAAACATAATTTAAGACAACTTATTTTCAATATTTTTTTTTGTGTAGGGCTGAGAACGGCCGCTGTAGAATTTTTTATTTGAAATCGGGGGTGGTTTTCTTTTAATAACTCCACTATGCAAAAAAGCAATGGAACATAAAATATCAAGAGGAACCTGTTTTACAAAAGGCATATATAGTTGATACAAATGATAAATAAATAAATGAATAAATAAATAAATATCGAGACTATAAGGGTAAGCGCGCCCTTACTACTTAGAGTATTCGAAATATCACTTTTTCCATGTCAATCGCAAACCCTATGTCAGATTTTTTCAGCCGTATCTTAATCTCCCGGCTCAAAAAAAAAACTGGAAAAGGATAGTTTTGGGGCAAAAATTTTCAAAAATTCACTCTCGCAATGGTGACTTGGGGGGTTGCTGCTTAAACAGGCACCTGAAGAACGTCGGCGTCAATCCGGTCGCGTCAAAAATTAGCGATTGTGGAAAAAAATAACCCTTAATGTAGGAGTTGAAACTTTAATGGTCGTATTGTTTGAATTATTTTGATTTTTGGTGAAAATTTTAAGTTAATCAGCCTATAATCAGTACATATAAAATTTTGAATCTACTAACGTGCTTATATTTTTTTATGGCGATGTGCGAACTTTGAAAAAATTACAAGTTATAGAATGGAAATTGTGATGACCAAAAATGCCCTTTCCCCAGAAATTGCTTTATAAATTTCTATTTCTTTAGGCAAATGCTATAAATTTAGCCAGATTAATCTTGGATGACGTTACTTTCAAATTGGCCAATGAAAATTATCCGAACTTTGCAGTAACAGCAATGGCTGCGCTAGAATAAAAATTTTGACGACCAAAAATGAACTTTCTCTAGAAATTTCACATTTCTTTAGACACATGCTAGAAATACAAACAGATTATTCTTGAATAACGTGCCTTTTTATCAGTTTTAATGAAGACATCCGAACTTCACAGTAACAAAAATTGTTTAGCTATAAACCAAATTTTGATGGCCAAAATTGCACTTTATTCAGAAAGTGATTTATAATTTCCACATTTCGTTGGATAAATGCTTGAAATTTGGACACAAATAACTTGGATGACATTCTATTAAAATTAACTAAAGAAAATTATCCGAACTTACTACTAGCAACAGTGGCAGTGCTAGAGTGTAAGTTTTGATAATCAAAAAATGCACTTTCTCCAGAAATGTTTGATTTCTTCGGACAAATTCAATTTAAATGGATTTTTCTTGAATAACCTGGCTTTTTATTTGCAAAATATTTATTTGTTATTTAAACTGTAAAGTAACATAAAAAAAAATTTAGCATTTTTAGCAGAATTTGCTTCGTAACAAAAAATGTGGAATTTTTTCCGACGGTTTAAAGAATAATCTTGAATAATTTAATTTTTAAATTGGTTAAAGAAAATTTTTCGAACTTCTTAGTAACAAAAATGGCTGCGCTACGGGGATCAAAATACGTAACTAAAAATTTCTAGGTAACGCGTGACAAATCCGCACAAACAAAATATTTTCACTCACTCAAAAACTACCAACCGTATATACATTTATAACGCTAAATAATTAGGGGTGGCCATGTTACAACGTATTAATATTCTAGTGCTTTGATTCCCCATTAACTAAAACAACTAGTGGCTGAAATCTATTGCTAACTTCAATTCGTCGTTTGATTGTGTAGACATAATGTGTTTAACACAATTAAATTATTGTATACAACTTTGGTTGGGTCCAAACTAGAATATGGATAAATTATTTGGAGCCAGTCATATGGTCAAATAAAATTGAAATGGTACGGAGTAAGTTCTTACGACAAGATATCTTTTAAACTTGGGAAGTCTGTCTATGAATTTAGTAATCCGTCCATGTTGACCTTCTTTAAAATATAGAAGAATTTTGACTTATATTTTGGATTCAGGCTAATTAACGGACTTCTAAACTGCCACTACTTACTTTATTTTAAAAGATCGACGTCTTGTGAAGTGAACTGAATTTTTGTAGGATTTTATCGCTGCGTTTTATATTCATTTTTACTTTTTTGCACTCGAATATTCGAGATTGAAAAAAAATACATTTTCAAACTCGATGAAAATTGCTGCACATTCAAAAACCAAAATTATTTTGAAATATCGACGTCTTGTGAAGGGAATTTAATTTTTCCAGAATTTTTTTCATGCGTTTCATATTGATTTTTATTCTTTTGCACTCGAGTGTTCGTCTTTGAAAAAATACATTTTCAAAAATTCAAATCAACGTATTGTAAAGTGAATTTTAATCAAACAACAGGAAAGGTACTAGATCGCGAACAGACCCTAACAGCCAACAAGATCGCGAACAGACCCTAACAGCCAACATACTAGAATGAGCTGACCATCGCGTCAGCCATTTGCATTAGTACTGCGTGATTTTGCCGCAATTTTTCGAATCGGCCAGTAAGAATGGCGCATTGGCGATTGTGGGCGTTTTTATAGCTCTATCTGTAGAATGAATAGAGGTGAGGTCACGCAGCCAGCCGTCTCTGCAACCAACCCTACCTATCTGTATTGCCACCTCTGTTAACTCGGCCGTACGAAAAAAAATCTCGCGAACCATCACTGGTTTACATAAACAAGTAACTCCACAAGTCCAACAAAGTGAAATCCGCAGGTCATTCTATGGGACCAGAGTGTCCAATTTAAACATGGTCCGACATCAACACCTTAATGTGGTGGCGCTTCATCCTATTGAAACCGGAAGTCTGAGTGCAAATGTTGGTTTTTAATTTTTTATGGAAGTAAAAATGCCACAATTAGATCTGGAAAGACTGAATCGCGAAGAAATGTTAGATAGTGTTCCAGTCAAATTTCTGTGAAAAAATATGGGCCACAGAGTCGTAGCCCAACCAGGTGAGGGAAATTTCCCGAATCCAAAATAGAATTTTTTTATCACATCTTTCCATTATATGTTCATAACTCATAATCATTTTCTAAAATATATATTTTCTGTTAAAATAATTATTGGCAACGCATTTGTTTAATGCAAACTTTTTTTAGCGCCATCTTGAATTTCTTAATGTAACTTGATTTTGAAGGATGCTAACTTAACAGTCCCGATTTTTAAAAATCTGTCCCGCGTCCGGCTGCGTTTTGAAAAAGCCCCGAGCTTTCTTATACATTTTAACTTTTGGAAAAATAAACGGCTGAAACGATTATTTCGTTTTCCGAACTAACCCATGGTGTGCCCCAAGGGTCTATCTTGAGCACCGTATTATTTCTGCTAAAAACGTGATATAACAATAAGTGCTAAGTTGAAAAAGAATTGGAAGATTGGCTTGTTGCCAGTAAACTGAAATTAAACGCGTCAAAATCCATTGAAAACACTTTTAGTTTAATACAGGAACCTCGAATTGGAGTTTTTTTCTTCAAGTTACTTGGACTAACGATAGATTTCAAACTAACATCACGATAGTGAACAATAAAATAAATCAGTTTCTACAAATCGGGTAAAGTCCGCGTACTTTGCATATATGCTATGGTAATAAAATAAAAGATTTCTATATTTTCATTGACTAAACCCCTACCGCCCACCATCAAAGGCCCTACCACCTACTAGTGAGCGGTACGGACAAGATTGACTATAGCCCGTTCTCTGGAATCTGGCGGCTGTGGTCGTAAAAGAGGGTCGGAGCTCAGTAAGTAGGGGACGTAATATTTTTTTTATCTCAAACCAATCTTTGTTGAGAAGTCCTGGTGTAAAAGTGCGTATACCAATAGGAGCGAAGGACAGTAATAAATGTACGGGATGCAATTAGACGAACCACCAATACCTTCCCTTCGAGGGTGCGTCAATCCTCAGGGCGGACAGACTGTTTTACGACCTCAGCCGCCAGATTCCATCGAACAGACTATACCCGTGGATTCAATTAAAGGGATGATTGTCAGCACAGCTTTAGACACTTCAATATACCAACGGCACCTTCCGTATAAATTAAAGAATGTTTAGTTTACTTGAGGAAAGATGAACAGTACGAAAGGAATAACACCAGCCAAGATTAATTACCAGAAGAAAAAACAACTTCAGACTACGTCCATCTCGCTTACCAAATCCATAAATTGTACAGAGTAGAGGTGGGTAAGACATGAGTGGGTTGATTTAAAAAGTCAACTCTTAGAAATGAGTCGATAGCTGATAGAGTACCTACATTGCAAAATTTTCAAAGTGAAAAACTTCTTTTCTTTTGCTCATCAGTTTTTCCAGAGTACCCTTGCGTGAAATTTTTTAACGTGTAAATCTTTACTTCTTCGAATTTTTAAAACTCGTTTGAGAATATATCTCATTTAAAAGGCATTTTCACCATAGAAAAATTCTTTCTACGTGATTTCAATGAACTAATCCAAGCAAATGATGTGTGTAAACTTCGGCATTTTCACAAATAAATTGAAATTGAAATTGAAAATTGAAGTCGAAATATGTTTTAATCAATAGTCCAATTAAATGTAATAATTTTTAATGTTTTCATTTACAGACACACGGTATGCATAAATTTTTAACATTTATCTACTTGCAAGTGTTCCATTCAGTGTCTCTATTTAGTTGGGCAAAGCCTGACTAACGACCATTATTACCGTTAACAATTACGATAACCTAATCGACGTTATTCTATCAAAATAATAATTTTTAACGTATTATTACGGCACGAAATGTTTCAATCAAGGAACAACAGGAAATAACCAAAACAAACAAAAAAATATCTTGAAAAAATTATTAGAAAACTCACATCTACTAAAAGATATCTGCATTAATCATAGTGCATTATAAAAGGTGTAAATCCCGGGGCAAAAAAGAAGTAGGTTAGTAATTGAACACAAAACTCCTTTCATTTCCCAACAATTACAATTAACGACAAAAATGGGTCGACAATCTTCATTACACGCAATTTAAAAAAAAAATACGGTAAATCAAGGAACAGTACCAAAACACGGTTACACCTGTCTTCGTATGTACAGTTACAGCGCGAATCTAATAATTCCAAACATTTACTATAACATACCTGAAGAAGAACAATAAAATAATAGGTTTCGAAATTCACACAAACACATACGATTAGCACACTGCAATCTGTCTTTAGTACGAAGCCATGCGCGTCTTAACCGTCTGTCTAGGCAATGTCAACTGGAGAAGTTGAAGATCGCACAAACACACACACACACACACACACGCACACCGGCTGGTTGCCCCAGAAGAGGAGAAGGAAGCACGGTGTAACCGTTACCATTCAGATCGCTGACCTAGCGACTGGTGGTACCGGCAAGAAGGCAACGGGCGCAATGTTTTGGTGTCAAAGACAGATTTCGGACTGGCTGGTGTAGGTGTAGGTGTAGGTCGGGGTGGTACGCATATCAGAAAGCTCGAGATGTGGTACTGACCCTGGTTCTTCTTTCAGATGGACTGTAATTAATCGCACACACACACATGCAAACACGGAGGTAATGATCGTTTCCGCATTTTTTTTTTGTATTTAATAGATATACCGATTAGATGTATTCAAATGATGATTAATATTTAACTAAAAATAAACTTTAAAAAAGTATGGTGATGTCATAGAAATCATTACCACGTAAGGTACTTCACGTTTGATTTTACAGTCATACCGAAATTAATCGCGGTCGCTTATGAATTGAAATGTGCGTATCTCTGATTAAGCATTCGTAGTTTTATTTATTGATGGGAACTTCCCTTTGTAATCCAAAAAATATAGTACACCACTGAGTAAATTATAACGAAACTTCAAATCTAAGCAAGTAAAAATGAAATAATTAGGAACTAACTACGCGAAGACGTTTAGTAAATGTTCTGCTATTCTTGCAAAAGAGCGTAAATTTGTCTCTCCTATAATCTGTTGGCCATTCTCATCATTCTCGTTAAAAGTTCATGGTGGCCATAGTTGGTTTTGTGCAATGGTAAACTACGTGTGTTGGGAATTAAGCGCAATGTTTTCCGAAATTATCAGGCAGTCAACAATCCCATTTATCACTTTAAATAGAAATTGCAAATCTGTAATTATGTGACGATCCGGCAAGGAAGAAATATTCAGTTAACCAGTAAGTTGAGCATAATTTAAAGCGGCAAAGGGGATATGTAATTTAAGCGCCGCCAGACGTAGAAATCTATTTTTGATTTTCTTTAGTGCATCCTTTAAATATTGTTGATGAGGAGACCAAATACCAGATGCGTATTCTAAACCAGTGCCAAATACAAGCAAGGGATTGCATTTAGTGATAAATCCTTACACATTCTTGATATAAAGCCCAACATCTTCAGACCCTTGACAATGAGAAATAAAAGTAAGTTTTCTGTCGAAAATGTCACCTAAATCACTGATATCATCCACGCGCTCGATTCTAGTGCCATTAATGAAGTATTCCGTGATGATTGCATTTTCACCCCTGTAAAACGATATTGTTTTACATTTGTTCATATTTAGCTAAAGGCTGTTCCTAACATACCAATAAGATAATTTATCGAGATATTTTTTTAACAAGATCTGTATCGAATAAATTGTTTATTCTGTCTAAGAATTTTAAATCATCAGCAGAAATTAACACGCAACTATGTGATTTATAAAAATAATGAATAATAGTGGTCCTATATGTGACCCTTGCGGGACACCAGACTTCACCCGTATTTCAATCGACACACAATTGTCAAGCCTGTATTACTTGCGATCCTTGAGAAAACTCTTTAGACAGTTTATAATTTTAGAATTAGATCCCAGCATGTCCAACTTATAAAGGAGCATCGCGGATCGAATGCCTTAGAGAAATCGGTGTAGATCGCATCTACCTGAGTCTGATTCTCCAGGATATCCGATATAAAACTGTTATATACCATTAGGTTAGTCGTAGTTGATTTCCCTAGCTAAAAACCATGCTGTTCTTCTCCTATGATGCCCGTGCATAGCCAGTTTAATTGGCGTGCTAGGATGCTACCTAAAACCTTCAGAATAGATGACTGAATGCAGATACCTCTGTAGTCGCTAATATCAGATCTGTTGCCCCATGTTGCATAATAAAGTTATCTTTCCATGCTATCGGTACTACCTGATCGTTTCTCGATCTCTGGACAGCAGAGTAAGAGGGTGCGTAATGATAAAAATACCATTTCGTAAGAATAAATTCAGAATATTATCATATCCGGTTAAAACTAATGCTAATCGAATTAAAAACATTACTAGAGTTTACCGAAAATAAATAAGACGAATCAACGGCTTTAGCAACATTATTGTCACAGTAAATGTCAGAATAAAATTTAGCAAATCAATCGACTGTGACTTGTGAATTGTAGCTGACTGTATCATACAAGAACATAATCGTTAACAGAATTCTAAAATGATTTACTATTACAACTAATACTGCTATCCACCTTATTCAGTACAGGATATCACTCTTTTTTTTTAACATTTTTCTTAAGGCTTGAAATTTTAAATATTCACTATAATCGTTTGATATCCTGCGAGTGTTTCTTTAATTTAATTAGTTCTATTAGTTTCTTAGTAAACGATTTTGGATATTCATTCTTATACAGGTGTCCTATTTTAAATTGCCACCCCAAATATCTCGAAACCTTAGCAACATGGCAAAAAATGTTTCAGATTAAAGTTCTAGGGTTTGGTGACCTTGAAAATGACCTTGGTGTTCTATTTTCAAGGTCAAACGAAAATCAGCTTTGAGTTTTCAAATAGAACCCCCTATTTTTTATTACGGAATCGTATACTACGGGAAAAATACAAACTTTTTGTAGGAAACTTTTTTTTTTAAATGCTTTTTTCACGAATTTTGTCCGTCGTGTTGTTTGAATTCTCAGATGAATCCAGAATATTATTCATGTATTACCCTTAGCATTGGCGTCACCCGATGTGCACCACGTAGAGAAGAAAGGGCCGATGGTTTCAGTGATCTCATTCTTGGATCAAATGCTCGATCAAGTATCCATCCTCGTCAATGCACTTCTGTACCCGCTGGCGAAAGTTTACTTGAACATTTCGAAGGATTTTGCAGTCCTAATCCTCTGCTTCATGCTCTGCACTGTTATCGGAGCTTCAGCTAATACTTTCTCCTTGACTATCCTCAGAGGAAAAAAGTCAAGGAGAGTAAGATCCGGGAATCTTGTTCCCGCACCTTTGATGCTAATACTGATGGAAATACATGAATCACAGCCTGGGTTCATCTGAGATTTGACGGACAAAATTTGTGAAAAAACTTGAAAAACATTAAAAAAACGTTTCCTACAAACATTTTGTATTTTTTCCCGTAGAATTCGATCCCGTAATAAAAACTAGGGGCTTCGATTTGAAAAATCAAAGTAGACCTTCGTTTGACCTTGAAAATTAACGCCAAGCTCATTTTCAAGGTCACCCGCATATTTCCACCTCCGAATCCTACAACTTTTATCTGAAACATGTTTTGCCATGTTGCTCAAGTTTCGAGATATTTGGGGTGGCAATTTAAAATGAGACACTCTGCATATGACTTTCATCGGTACAAATATATTAATGCCATAAAATAAAACATCATAAAAAGCCGTAACTGCATAATCTAAATAACTAAAAGTATCCAATCAATGGATGAAATAAAATGGTTAATTTTCCCAAAGCTTGTTGTCACTAACGATGGTATCACAGTAGAACTGACTATTGTACAGTGTCCGGCAGCGTTACCTGACGGTTTTTAAAATAGCACAACTCAATCAATTTTCAAGATATTTTATTTAAAAAAATATATTTGTAAACAGGAAGGTTGGCAGTTTATAACGTATACAAAAACTTAGAAAGAAACCTCAAGTAGTGAAAATAACATCAGATAAATGACGGCCTCTGTTTTCGATGCACAGCTGAAGTCAGTTTTTTTAAAGGACGGGAGGACGAGGTAGGGGTTGACCTGAGCACATTTTTTGTTAGTTACAATGGACATTTAGACTGAAGTCGGGTTTTTTTTAAAGGACGTGGGGGCGGAGGATGACGTAAAATATCTTGAAAATTGATTGCGTTGTGCTATTTTAAAAATTCTTTCCTGTACTACGTTTGTGATTTTCATATTAATAGCATATTCAAAAATGAGTTCAATAAGCGCGATTTTTCCGCACGCGTCCAACGCTACGCTCGACGTTTTCTAATGGACAAGTGCGAAAAAAGGCCTTATGAACGAGTTTTTTACAGTATTTTTTTCTATTTTTCCCCTTTTATTCCATTTCTTAATTTAAAATATCGCCCATACATATTTAGAAAATTGTATGGTGATTGGTAACACTGATAACTGACATTTCAATTTGAAATCAGTTTGCTATTTCCACGCATCACATAACCTCAAAACTATCTCGCCGAAAATATAGCACAGGTTGACGGCTCTGAATTTCAACGGTGCCAACCTTGAAAAATTGATATTACCGCACTGGGCGAGCCCTAAACGAACCCATTTGAGTGCGTTAATGACTCCGTTTCAGACGCTAAATAGAAAAAAGTACATAAGTACAATAAGTTACGTCAGTTTATTCCCGTTTAAACTAGCAATTACCATTCATGAATTCGCCATCAGTTCAAAGTCTTCAGTCGTTGAACGCGTTCAACCCAAAGTGCGGATCTTAATAGAATTCGTGGTTTTAATTAATCCACAAAAACCTTTTTCGTGATATTAATGCATATTATGGTGCGTGAATTAGAATATTGAAAAATAACAAAAAAATTTAATTGTCCAAAATTAACAGAAAATGTATTTCAGTTAATAATCGTGTTTAGTTATGCGTTTCTAGATATACAATTCCAAGAATCGATCGAGCGATGAATGCTTACCGAAATTGGATGAAAAAATTGCAGTTTTTGGATATTGCAGAAATTTTGGGGAATATATGTTTACAATTACATAAAATCAAAAGTTTGTAATTCACTTAATAATAATAATAATTTATTTACGGGTCATCCCATTTGTACATTACTGAGAATAACTTAATAATATAAACAGCCACCTGCTATAATTATAAAAGTAAAACAAATACATAACCACATTCGAAACCAAAGACATAATTTTTTATATTAATTAGTTGAGTAAGAAAAGTTTAGTCGCTCAGAAAAAAACCGCTATAAAGGGGCGTCGGCCGACCGGCACAAAAAATTCGTCCAAAAATATAAGCAGGATTTTGAAAATTGCGTCCCCCGAAACTCTTCCTTAAAACAGGGGGGTAGGGTTAAACCTCACCCCGTATCGGGGCCTCATTCGGTAAAATTTGGTTAGTTTTTGCGCGCAGATCGACGCCCAGATAACCCGTCATTTCGTTTCACCCCCACCCCCAGGGGCGATTTTTCAAACGCAGATTTTCCAAAAAAAATATATATATATATCGTAACCGCCGGTATATCTTAAAATCATCTTAAAGAAAATATCTAAAATTGATAGGGCCACTTTTTTGAATTTTTGCCCCGTTTCCGAGATATGATTTTTTAATTACAAAATTACACATCACCATTTTTTAATTACAAAAATTATAAGTTATTCAGAACGGTGTAAACTTTAAAACTGCAAGGCATTAACAGTCATACAAATTTTAATATTGGAATCCCTATGTTACACTGATATAAAAAAAAACGCACTGTATGTGTACAAACGTAAGAATCTCACAACCTTGGCTAGACAAGCAAAACTGTTTGTTAATGATAATTAAGATAACGTCAGGGCGAAACGCTGCTGTGGGATTAAAAAGTCAACGACACTGCCTTGATTAAAGTAATATGCAAATATTTTGCAACTATTTTTAAACATCATAAAAGTATTTTTAATAATAGAGAAACAAAAATGGCGATGTGGCCATTGCGTTACTTTCCCAGTCAAATTCGAATAGTCAGTTTACTCAAAAATTAAAGACATTTCGAAAAATGGTGATGTGCCCACCATGTTACTTTCTCCGACTAGATGGTATCATAGCCATCTATATTTACGTTTCATGGTTCAATTTTCAATTGAAATCATATTTTAAATGTACATCGAGCGTTGTGTAAACTCGGATGAAATTGACGTTTAAAACGTCAAAATTATGAAAGATGGAAAAATGTACTTCAAATTCAAAAACTCGGTTTACTCAAAAATTAAACGGATTTCGAAAAATAACTTATTCTCTAGAAGTTGTACATTTTAGCATTCTATACAATTATTATTGACATAAATTTGCTGTAACTATTATCGTTTAATAATAATAACCAAAAATTAAAAAAATAATAATACATTCTTTTCTCGAATAAAAATGATTTTATGAAAAATGTTTTCAAACAAAAGGTGTTAACTTGTTTGTTGTCTTCAATGTTTTTTTTTCAATGTTTTTGTGATATTTTTCATATTTAAGAAAATATTGGCAAAAAACAAAAAAATAGTTAAGGTAAACACCCACTTCCGGTGTACGAAATTTTACCAAAAGGTTTTCAGTTCTTCAGATTATCAAATAAGATGTGTGTTCAAAGTTTCATATTAATTGCTGTATTAGTTTTTGAGATACAGCGCACACAGCCAGACACACACACACACACACAGACACAATTTTTCCAGAAATTGTGAAAATGGCATCTAAGGACCCCAAAACGGATGTTTCCGTAAAAAAAATTGGAAAAAAATCACAATACTTTCTCGTACTTCGTAACGGAGAAAGTAAAAAAAAAACTTGTTCCTTTTGGCATTCTTTGCAATTATGATTTATCTAAAAGACTAAATAAATAAGGTGGTTTAATTTTTCTAGAATGATAAAGCCCAATTATCTCCCAATAATGCGTTTAAAGTTCGAAGTAAATTTTTGAAAAATCAGTACTTATTCGACATTTGAGCATTGAAAATCGCAATTGTAGGGTTTTTAATGATGATTATCTTGAAAACTAAATAATTAGCGTTGTTTGGTTTTTTTTTCGGAATATTAAAGCCCAATTATTCCTCAATACTGCTGTAAAAGTTGAAAGTCTGTATTTACGTCAGTTTTTGAAAAATCAATACTTTCTCGATTTTTGAACTTTAAAAATGGTCATTCTTGAGTTTGATTTTGATTATATAGAAAACTAAATAATTAACATACTCTTATTTTTTACGAATATTAAAGCCCAATGATTCCCCAATAATGTTGTTAAAGTTGATAGTCTGTATTTAAGTCAGTCTTTGAAAATCAATATTTTTTCCATATTTGAGCATTGAAAATCGAAATTCTTATATTATCTGGAAAACTAAATAATTAAAGTTATTTGATTTTTCTGGAATATTAAAGCCTAATTATTCCCCAATAATGCTTTTAAAGTTGGAAATTTGAATTTAAGTCAATTTTTGAAAAATACATTTTTTTCCGATTTTTGAGAGTTGAAACTTGTACATTTTGGATTTGATGGCGATTACCTAAAAAAACTAGGTACTCAGCGAGCATGAATATTATTTAAAATAAAAGTCTTGTCATCGATTACCAATTTTGTGAAAGCTTTCTCGATTTTCAATCGCTAAAACTTGCCATTCTTGCATCGATCGTTATTATCTGGAAAACAAAATGATTGACATACTTTGATTTTTCAATTGTATTAAAGCCAAATTATTCCGAAATGATGCTGTATAAGTTAGTAGTTCTTTGGATTTTTGAAAAATCTACGCATTTTCGATTTTTAAGCGTTGAAAATGGCCATTCTTGGGTTTGATTTTGATTATCTAGAAAACTAAATTGAGCTTTTGGAATATTAAAGTCTAATTATTCCCCAATAATGCTGTTAAAGTTGGAAGTTTTAATTTAAGTCAGTTTTCGAAAAATTAATATTTTTTCGATTTTTGAGAGTTGAAAATTGTAAATTTTGAGTTTGAAGGCAATTATCTGAAAATATCTAATTCAATTGAACTAATGTAGTCTCATGACGTAATAATTTGATACATCTCTCATTTATCTCACAGCCAACTCTGAAACAAAATTTTGTGACTCACACGATACAGTGTGTTTCAAAAATAAATTAATCGCAGTGTCCCATGAATTGAAATGTGGATGTCTCTAATTGAAAGTATATAAACTCCAGGAAAGTAAAGGAGGCTTTTATACAATTAACATGTTACTTCAGCACGAAATCGTTGTCTTATACGGAGTACCTTCATTCCCCATTTCTTGTTTAACTCCATTGCGAAAATATGATTCCAAGAGAAACACTTTTTACTCAATGATCATTTTTTTTTACTTTCGCTCTTTGAATGACAACGAACAATCAGAGATATGCGCATTTCAATTCATAGCCCACTGCGATTATTTTCTCTTCGAAACACTCCGTACAATTCCTATTATTCCCACATGTTATATTTTATGTTATCTGAAATGTCCCAAGTTGTTTATTTTCTTAAACTGAATTAAATCGTAAAGTAATCTAATTTCGTTAGATAAGAGAAATTAAACTTTCACTAATTAATTCATTTGTTTTATTTTTAAATTCCTCAGATAATTTCGTTCTCACTTCACCTTGACCTCGAAATAAAACATATTATTTATTTATGTTCACTTATCATCAATTATTATTTTATCAAGTGAACGTTATTCTTGTAATTCATTTACATAATATTTATTCAAACACGGTTTTAATTAAACTGGGTGTGTTCATTGGCCTTTCATTGCAGACATGATTTGACTCATTTTTATGGGAAAAAAGTTTTTGTGGATTAATTAAAACCACGAATTCTATTAAGACCCGCACTTTGGGTTGAACGCGTTCACCGACTGAAGACTTTGAACTGATGGCGAATTCATGAATGGTAATCGCTAGTTTAAACGGGAATAAACTGACGTAACTTATTGGGATCAAGAACTTATGTAGATTATAGTACTTTTTTTCTATTTAGCGTCTAAAACGGAGTCATTAACGCACTCATATGGGTTCGTTAAGGGCTCGCCCAGTGCGGTAATATCAATTTTTCAAGGTTGGCACCGTTGAAATTCAGAGCCGTCAACCTGTGCTAACTTTCATAAATATTGTTTTAAACATTATTTAGAAAATTTGTTTTTAAAAGAGACAACCTTGAGCAAATGGACAGTGTAAATTCGGTCAATTTTGAGTTATTTTCGGTGTACGTAATGAAGGTGACTTTCATTTCTGGTTATTTCGTCATTAAATATTCGTAGATTTGTTATCAGTTATTTTTTTTTAAATAATTGGAAACACCTAGCAATTTTATGTATTTATAGTGTGTTTTTTATTAATGCACCAAAATGAAAGGATTTACATGTTAAAATTTATTTACATGTTAATGGTTTTTGTTTTGCGAATTTCAGTATTTAATTTCCCGAATGGCTTCAATGGTTTTTATAATGAAAAACGACAAAACTAGCAAACAAACTAATAAAATTAATTATTATGTGTGTACGGTTGCCTAAAATTCTTGCGCAAGCATTCAATGTATCAGACCATTGTATGCGAGTTTAATGTAAAATATATGGGTTTTTCTCTAGCCTATATGATGGTTTTTCTTCGCAGACTAAAGTGTTCACACCTTCCTGAACAACTTCAAATAGTTTTTATACAAAAAAAAAAGCCAATTTTTTTAAGGAAATTAACAAAATTAATTATGTATGTATGTACGGTTGCCCAAAATTCTTGTGAAAACATCAACGCTTCAGGCCATTTGTGAGTTTAATGTAAAATGTATAGATTTTCTCTAAACGCACTCTTATATTCTGCATATTTAAAGTGCCGTTAAGTATAAATATTTTTTCCTCAATGAAAATTTGTTTCCAACATTTGCATTTTGGTTCAATTTGCTCTTCCACTCAAAAAATTCTTTTACGGCAAATAATCTTTTTCCAGTAGAACTCGTTATAGCTCTTATAGATTTTGTTCCTTTATAACAACAGATTCGACTGACTTGAATCTGATTAGATAATTGAGTCTGGGCTAGAGAAAACCCATATATTCCATCAAACACATGGTGTGCGATGGTATGTAAAGTCAAATATTTAGACGATAATTTTAGGAATCCTATACATTATTAATTTAATTCATTTCTTTAAAATTTTCGACTTTTTACTTTCTCCGTTACGAAGTACGAGAAAGTATTGTGATCGTGATTTTTCTTTCAAAAATTTTTTTGACGGAAATATCGGTTTTGGGGTCCCTAGATGCCATTTCAACAATTTCTGAAAAAAAATGGTGATGTGGCCATCATGTTACTTTCTCCGACTTGATGGTATCATAGCCATTTATATTTACCTTTTTATGACTTATTGAAATCTTATTTTAAATGTACATCGAGCGTAAACTCGGATGAAACTGACGTTTAAAACGTCAAAATTATGAAACATGGAAAAATTATACTTCAAATTGAAAAACTCGGTTTACTCAAAAACTAAAGAGATTTCGAAGAAAACTTTATAAGTTGTTCATTTTGGCATTCTCTACAATTATTATTAACATAAATTTGCTGTATGATAAATAGTATCGTTTCATAATTATAAACCAAAAATGAAACAAAAATTAATAAATTTTTTTCTCGAATGACAATGATTTTATGAAAAATATTTTCCAACCAAAGACGTTCATTTCTTTATTGTCTTCAATAGTTGTTTAAATATTTTTGTGATATTTTTCATATTTAAGAAAGAATTGGAAACAAACAAAAAACAGTTAAGGTAAACACCCACTTCCGGTGTACGAAATTTTACCAAAAGCTTTTCAGTTCTTAGAATTATTAAATAAGACTTATGTTCAAAGTTTCGTATCAATTGCTCAATTAGTTTTTGAGATACAGCGCGCACAGCATACACACACGCAGACACACACACACACACGCACAGACACAATTTTTTTTCCAGAAATTGTTGAAATGGCATCTAGGGACACTAAAACGGATATTTCCGTAAAAAAAAATTTGAAAAAAAAATCACGATCACAATACATTCTCGTACTTCGTAACGGAGAAAGTAATAAATATACACTTTTAAAAATTACTTATTTTTACCTTTCTGGCGTGAAATAAGTCCCATAGGAAAGAGGCATGTGGATGTCCACGGGGCTCAGAAAAAACGGGTCCATGTTCCTGTGATAGCCAAACATGGCTGCCGATCAAAAAACCGATTAATTTCGCAGAAGAACCAATCAAACCACCATGATTCTGCAAAAATCCATCACTTTTTTTACGCAAAGGTTCGTTAATAACACTGCCCGAGCTAAACCAATGTCGCCACGTTCACGAGCACATTTCGACTGCCATTAACACAATCGCAGACGTTTACCGAGTTATCAACAAAACGTAAAGATATACACAATGCTTTCATATCGGGGTAATGAATAAACATTTGCGATTAGATTTTTTTTTTCAAATTATTTGTTCCAGTATTTTCCATTGTAATTACTAATGAAGGTGTCATTAATTTTGTAACAAGAAATAAACATGTTGGACAAGCGATTATTATTTTTTTAGCGTAGGCGATTAGTTCAGCCACTAACGGAATTCTAGGATTTTTATTAGATTGATTCGAAATGAAATAAAGGAATGAAAAATGTCAGACGAATATAATGACCACGGACCCGGGCGGATATATCTCGGTCAGAAAAATGTTCCGCCCGGCGGGGAATCGAACCCACTCGACTCGGAATAAAGCAGGCAGATGCTCGCACTCCCAAGCGATTATAAGTACGTGGATAGAAGTAATCAACTAGTTTTTTTTAATCTAAAAAAAAATTGCCGCCAAGCTACCGCTCGGCCGCTAAAAAACTTCTCCGTCGCGTTTTTTTCGTCGTTAAAATTTTTTTTTTTTCCTTTTGAAAAAATTACAGCTCGAAGACTCGAATCGAATCGAACCCACTCGACTCGTAATGCAGCAGGTAGATGCTCGTGCTCTACCTAAGCGATTATAAGTACGCGAATAGAGCTAATCAACTAGTTTTCCTAGGCTTAAGTTGGCAATAGGTAAAAAAAATGGTGATGTGGCCACCATGTTACTTTCTCCCACTTGATGGTATCATAGCCATTAATATTTACGTTTTCATGATTTATTTTCAATTGAAATCATATTTTAAATGTACATCGAGCATTGTGTAAACTCGGATGAAACTGACGTTTAAAACGTCAAAATTATGAAAGATGGAAAAATTATACAAATTCGAAAACTCACTTTACTCAAAAACTAAAGGGATTTCGAAAAAAACTTATTCTTTATAAGTTGTTTGTTTTAGCATTCTCTACAATTGTTATTAACATAAATTTGCCGTAACTATTATCGTTTTATAATTATAAACCAAAAATTAAAAAAATAATAATATTTTTTTTTCTCTCGAATAAAACTAATTTTATGAAAAATGTTTTCAAGTAAAAGATGTTCAAAGTTTGTTTAAATCTTTTTGTAATATTTTTTATATTTAATAAAATATTTGCAAAAAACAAAAACCAGTTAAGGTAAACGTCCACTTCCGGTGTACGAAATTTTACCAAAAGCTTTTCAGTTCTTCAGATTATCAAATAAGACGGATGTTCAAAGTTTCATATCAATTGCTCTATTAGTTTTTGAGATACAGCGCACACAGACACACACACAGGCACACACACACACAGACACAAAAAAAAATTCCAGAAATTGTTGAAATGGCATCTAGGGACCCTAAAACGGATATTTCCGTAAAAAAAATGTTTGAAAAAAAATCACGATCACAATACTTTCTCGTACTTCGTAACGGAGAAAGTAAAAAAATTCATTAAAATTTTTCATTTAAAAAACAATTTAATTTTTTATTTATTTATTTCTTTTTTTAAATTTTTGTTTTCCTTGGCTAAAGTGAAAGTAGGTACAATTGTTTTCTTTAATTTTTAATTAAAAAAAAAACAATTCTTTTTTTAATTTTTTTAAATTTTTTCGTATTATTTTTCACGGGGGTGGTGGGGCAGAGCCAGAGGAGCGGCATCCGGGAGGATCGATAGAGCTCTCGGGGGTGCATCGGAGAATGTCGAAAAAATTTCCAAAAAATTTGCCTCCGTCCCCTGGGGGTGATTTTTACGTCTCGTCCAATTACTCCGAAACCGGTCTACGTGCGCCGGTGAAACTTGCTGGGGATACGTCCCCCTCCGACGTATCCCCAGCAAGAAGGGTGTCCATTGAAAAAATCAAAGCAATAGGCCTCCATTTGTCGAAATTAACCATTTTTGACCAACGGAGGTGGTAAAATTTTTGGGGAAAATCTCAAAAATTAAAAAAAAGGAGACCAAGAGTCTCTTAAATATTTTTTTAAAGTCTAAAAAAAATTACCGCCACGCTCCCGCTCGGCCGCCAAAAAACTTCCCCTCCGTCGCGTTTTTTCGTCATTTAAAAATTCGCCCCGGTTCCGGAGGGGTGTTTGAAAAAACTACAGCTCAAGACTCGTTCGACCCCCTACCTATTTTAAAAGTTTCAACTCTTCCATTTAAATTTAAAAAAATACGTCCTCGATGGAAGCAAAACGAACCCGGGGACCAGGCCAAATGACGCCTCTGGAAGAGTAGGGGGTGTTTTAATAATTTTGAAAAAAATAACAAACCAAAGCACGTTATCCCTCTTCTGATCCTAGAAGTTTGAGCTCTTGGATTTAAATAGAAAAAATACGTCAGAGAGAGGGGAAACTTAAGTAAACATTTTGGTCGCTTTTTGAAAAATCATATCTCGTTAAGGGGCACCAAATCAAAAAGTGTATCGAGATAAATAACGTGGGCGGATGTTTTGTGAAGAGATCCCGCCACCGACGGATCCTTCAGGAGCAAAAATAAAGTCAGCGGCGGCGTTTCGGCGAACGCCTGCAATTTCATATATGAGGCCGTTGCTCCAAAACGGCTCCAACGATTTTTGTTGAAATTGGCAGGGATGTTCCGCTCGCCGAGGAGAGTATCTGGAAAAAATTAGAAAAAAATCGTTCGAAGCGTTTTAGAATTTTAACACTTGCTTTTTTTGGGTTTTTTATTTCCGGGGGGTGGTGAGATGGAGTTAGAGGGGCGGCATCAGGAGGGATCGATAGAGCTCTCGGATGTACATCGGACCATGCCGGAAAAATTTCCAAAAAATTTGCCTCCGTCCCGCGGGGGTGATTTGTACGTTCCGCCACGATAACCCGAATTACTCTGAAACCAGTCAACATACCGGCGGTCAAATTTGGTGGGGATGCGCAGGGGGGAAAATCAAAGCAATCGGCCCTCATTTGTCGAAATTAACCATTTTTGACCGAAGGGGGTGGTAAAAATTTAGGGGTCAAACTCAAAAATTAAGAAAAAGAAGACCGAGATTCTCTTTGAAATATTTTTTTAAAGTTTAAAATTTTTTTTGGATATATAACTAGTTTTCCAAGTTTAAACTACTTTTAGGTAAAATTGTGTTATTTAAAATTTTTTGAAAAAATTCCCAATGCAAGCCGGTTATATCCTCCAGCATCCCTGAAAGTTTCAACTCTCTGATATAAATAGAAACAGGAATCATTCAAAGAAGAAAAACGAAAAACCGGGTGACGCCCTCTGGAAGGGTAGGGGGTGTTTTAAAAAGTTTGAAAAAAATACAGATAAAGACTCGTCTTACCCCGCACCCCCCTGAAAGTTTCAACTCTCCGATATAAATAGAAAAAAATACGTCTTCGAAAGAAATAAAAAGGAAAGAGAAAAATGTTCGGGGTGGGCCATACAGCGCTCTGAAGGGTTGGGGGGTGGTCGGAAGGTTCTGAAAAAATAGGGATTACGGGCCGTCTCACCCCCCGCCTACCCTGCAAGTTTCATCTTTTCGATTTCCATAGAAAAAAATACGTCCCCGAAAGTACGCCGGAAAATAGAAAAGGGGGCGTGGCCTGATTGGGGCAAAAATTCAAAAATCGGGCACCGAGAGTCTCTTTGAAATGGATTTTAATTTGTGAAAAACATGACATGCAGATAGGTTGGAATGGAAAAGCGCCGTCTAGTGTTTCCCACAAACGTATTTTGCAGAAATCCGTCGAATTTCTATTCTGGCGCCATCTAATTGAAGCCCCCAGAATTAAATTTCTATGCCCTGGTCTCCAAATGCCGTGTCGTACGTTTTAACTGTCTGCATTCGAGACGAACAAAAAATTGTGCATTTTAACTGGCCATAAATCTGATTTAGTTAATCTTTAGTACTCCAAAATTCTAGCGATTTCAAACCCGTTGCATTTTGAACTGTCCTAGTTGTCTCTAAGTCTACTTTCAGTGTAAATGTGTTCTTACTATTAAAAAAAAAGCAAATGAATCAATATTTTATTCACCTGGCTGATAACAGTTACGAATGCTTTTAGTTACATAAATTACCATAATGATTTTGGTGGAGGATCGCCTAATGCAGCTAACATGGCGACGT
Source organism: Ocypus olens (assembly GCA_910593695.2). Lineage (NCBI taxonomy): Eukaryota > Metazoa > Arthropoda > Insecta > Coleoptera > Staphylinidae > Ocypus > Ocypus olens. The sequence continues at coordinate 25,265,230 of OU343065.1, read as the reverse complement.
CTCGGTCTGAAGCTATACGGCTCTCTTCCTTTAGCTTGGCGTTTCTGATAGCGCGTTTTCTGTTCTCTTCTTCGCGAATGCCTACTTCTCTATAGGCAAGAAAGGACTGCCTTGAATTACCGTAGTATATTCCAGCAATCAATAATGACCATCTTGCTAACTGCAATAAATCGGTATTGTTAAGATTACTAAAAAAAAATTGTCACTTTTTACGATTTGAACGAAACTTGATAACTTGAGTGTATATTGGAACCTACGAGCACAGTCAGACCCACTTGCACCGCAGGTACATCGTGGTTAAAAAGTGAATCACGATTAAGCATCCGATTAAGTCAAAATTGAGTTGACAGTAGGGAGTCGGTGGAAAACATCCAAAAGCATGTTATAACCTTCCTAATGTTATGACATTCCCGTCGAGGCGATTCAGGGTGCCTTCCAGGTACGGCATACACGTCTCCGCAAGTGTATTGATGCTAAAGGAGAGTATTTTGAAGAATTTTAAGTATTTTTTGTATCGGTACGATCAATAAATATAATTTTCCCAGAAAATGCGCATTACTTTTATAATGGACCTTGTAAAAGTATTATAAATTTGATCTTTGATCAATATGTTATTGCGTAAACAATTTGCAAATAAAATGGTTGCGTTTTAAAGAAGTACTAACCGGTACTAACCACAGATTAAAGTTAATGGGATGTGGTGCAACTGAGTTTTAATAGAGCCAAAAAGTGGCTCTACCTTGCAGTAGGTAGAGAAAAGTTTATATTTGTAATATAATTATATTTGTTCAGTTACTCGAGTTATTAATATTTCTAAATTTTTGACGTTTGCCGCTCGCACCGCCATGTTGGACTATAGGGGTGGAAAATCATGTTTTCGCGATTGTCTCGTTGTCAGTGCGAGATACGTTTATTAATGCAGAACGTGCGATTTTTTTTCCGCACTTCTTTTTCTAAGGCTGATGGTTTCGAAATTACATCGCGTGGAAACTCGAGATAGGAAGAAATGAGTCAAGAGTCAAGTGTCAATTACCTGACTGATTCTGAGTCATTATATGTTTTGCTCTTCATCATATTTTCAGGACAGTGAGGACCTCTTTTGCTCTTCACTATTAATTAATTGTTTTTTTACTCTTTCTCACACCACCATGTAAGTAGAGAAATACAGAGTGGCGCATATAAAACCGGCCACCGAAAGGAATCAATAACGTACATTACTTTATTACATTATTTTACAGTTTAATTAACAGAACGTTTTAGAAACGAATTTAGTGTTAAGTTTGTGTTCGAAATGTTCTCCGCCAACATTCAAGCAAAGTTGCGGACATCGAAGCATATTATTGAAAACATGAGGGATGTTAGAAGTTTTTCACTTATGTTCTTTTTCAATTCGTCAAATGTTCTGGTAGACTTTTGCTTTTAGAAATCCCCACAGGATGACTAAAGCAGTCGGGAGAGCGGAGAGGCCACAAATCCTTGCTAACGGTTCTCTTTTATGTAAAATCGGTGTGTTTACGAGTCAATGATAAATCCGACGTATGGGAAGTTGCTCCATCTTGCTGGAAATAGCCCCAATATTTTTCGACTGGAGTTAACTGAGCAGAAAATGCATTATAGGCTTGGAAGTAAACAGTTTCATTATCCTGTTACCAGAAAGAGCACACCATACAACACCCACAACTGCTTTTATTGTGTACAGCATATATATTGTGGCATAGTGAATAAAGCTTTTATTATTATTATTATACACCAATTTTTAAATCGTGTTACGGCTTTTTCCTCGTGTGGGTTCTCTGCGGCCCAGCATCGGTTTTGAGAATTAGCGTAACTCGAACCAAGCTTCATCCGTTGAAGAAAAGAGAAACGGATCAACGTTTCCCCCAGCGACATTCTAAAGCAATCAATTACAGTAATTTATACGCTTACACTTATCCGCTTCTTTTATTTCGTGAACAACATTCACGTAGTAAGATTTTATTTCTAAGCCACGAAGGACGCATTGACATGACCTGCGAGAAATTTCACATTGCTGTGATAACCGTCGTTCTGATAAGTTGGGGCTTCTTTGAATTCGTGCCGTTATGTCTGCTACGACTTTAGGTGTTCCTTATTTCTCTTTGAATTAATAACACTGCCTCTTAAACGCCACTTTTTCACAAGGGCTCGTTAATACACGGATACATGTGTTCTTAATTAGCAAGCGGTTTTTAAACGTTTAAACGGATATTCGCGTTTAAACAGATATTCACGTTTACACGTGCATACGTTTAAACGGATATTTGCGTTTGAACGTGTTGACGAAAATCGTTTCATATAGAAACGTATAATCCACCCTGCAAATATCTGTTTCGAAGTTCGTTTTTTTATACCAAGCCGTGTTTTACAATATTTTCGGTAGCGGAAACCTTGGGCCACCTTCATAAATAAATAGTTTCTCGAAAACCGTCCGAAACGTCGGCATCCGAAGTTTGAAGTGTCCAACCCCCTATAGACCAAGTGGTTCCTGTTTGAATCGAATGCGAAAAAATGTCTGGAATCTTATGAAACGCCGAGATATGGCTTTTGGACTCCCAAATGGAGTATAAAATATGAGAAATCGTTTCTAGTTTACGGAACGTTTATTAAGCTAAACGTGTTGTAAACGTTTATTAAGCTAAGCGTGTTGTAAACGTCAATTAAGCTAAACGTGTAAACGTTTATTCGGATTAAACGTGTTGTAAACGTTTATTAAGCTAAACGTGTTTTATTCGTTACAAATAAATGGTAAACGTTTATACGTTTAATAGTAATTTACGTAACAAGTTCCGAAAGTGATATTTTACAGGATGAGTAAAATATCACTTCGCCTACGGCTCGTCCTGGAATCCTGTGAGTCCCGTAAAATCACTTTTGGAACATGTTACGTACAATATTTTTTCTGAGGCCATTTTTTATGTTAAAAAAGCAAAAACACACACGAATGTTATATGACAAGCGCTGTTATAATTAAATACGAAGTTGATGTTTTTGCCAAGGCCGCCTAGAAATATACGCAAAATCGTCCCGAAAGTAACAAAAAGCGTCCCGAAAGTATAGAAATCGTTCCGAAAGTGAAACAAAATCATCCCGAAAATAACTACTTTCGGTGCGATTTATGTAAAGTGGCACTTTCGATTTAATAAATCATATCGAAAGTTTTATTTTCGGGACGGCTGCAGAAAAACGTTTAAACGAAAAATGGAGTAAATGTCGAGCCCTATTTTTCACTAGATCCTCAATCTTTACTTTTAGAAAACTTTTCGTGAAAACTGTCACGAACAACTTTAATGGATTCAGGTAAAGTTTCTTGTACCTTTTGTAGGTAATACTGCCTATTGACTGGAGGAATCTATTAAAAAAGAATGTAATTTCAAAAACCAAAATTACTTTGAAATAATAGGAAAAATTGTGCAATTATTGTATGTTTTCGTGTATTATACAAGTATAAGTCTTCGAAGTACGCGCGGTGCAAATCTCAGTGTTATTCAAGTTCGCCGTAATCGCATACTTCCTTATACAGCCATGATTTAAATACAAAAATATTTACCTAAATAACAAAGCAAATATATAAACAGCTCTATTTGAAGGAATACTATTATCTGCAAAAATGAGGTCAAACAACAACGAGGCCAAAAGCCTTTAAAGTATTGATATCGATGAATTAATAAACATTACTGACCTTTCCATTAATCCACTAAAAAATAATAGTATTACAGCTACGACTACGTAAGTAAAGTATTTGTAACTTGAAAAGTGTGTTACCTCATTTTTTCAGGTGGAACCATCTACCGGCGAAAATAGAGAAATATTTCGCGGGACGGCTAAGAAAAAGTGACCAGATTTTAAGATTTGTAAATTAAAAAAATGGTGATGTGGCCATTATGTTACTTTCTCCGACCACCATTTTTTTATTATCGAACGTTATTCTGAAGGTAATTACTTCTGAAATACACAGTAATTACGTCTCTAAATATGTTAATAATTACGGTACTAACTTGAAAACAAAGGACAAAGTGACAAATCTCTAAGTTTAATTTGGCACTTATCAAATAAAGCTAAAAATGGTTCCGAGAATTAAAAAAAAAACCTTAACACGTTGACCGCGTCAGTCACCGGTGACTGACACTGAAGTATTCCAATGGGGCCGCGTCAATCACCGACGACTGACACTGAAGTACCTACTTTGAACTTACTATTTAGCGCTCAGTCACGAGTTTGATTAAATAAGCATATTCTTACTCATTTTATAAAATCAAACTTAAAAACAAAGAAAACTTTTTTTGACATTTTATAAAAAAAACTTGTTGGCAGCAAATGTGTTAATGTTTTACCTTCAAGGTCTTAGCAAAATTATCGAAATGAAAATATTTCTATTTTTTTCGAGAGATGCTGTCAGAGGTGCAACATACCGATATTTTCGAACAAAGGGTGGCAAATTTGACAAAAATTAAAACGTTTACGTTACTTGCAGAACTTTATTAATTATTCAGATCGAGAGATGAGTGCCCTAAAAGTTATCGTGTTATTGCAAAAAAATGGAAATGTTGTAGAATACGCTGGAAATTTCCGCTGCGCTGCGCCGTCGTCCGTACGGGGCCCATTAAAATTAACACGTTAGCTGCTTTGTCAGTTATCGGTGACTGACAGTGAAGTATACCAATGGAGCAGCGTCAGTCATCGGCGACTGACAGTAAGCGCTTACTTTAAACTTACTAGTTAGCGCTGTCAGTCACGAGTTAAATTAAATAAGCATATTCTAACTCCTTCTATAAAATGAAAACTTAAAAACAGAAGACTTTTTTTGACATTTTACAAAAAACGTGTTTGCAGCCAATGTGTTAAGCAACTGAAAATTTCAGCTTTACGACTTTAAAAGAAAAAATACGTTCTTAAAGGAAGAAAAACGAACCCAGGGGTTGCAAAAACAAAATTTCTCAATTGCTTTCATTTGCAACACCAAATATGTGCAATAAGGATAATACGAAAAGGAAGAATTAGTTTTAGAAGGCGTGTGTTTCTTCTAGAGAAATTTCGCAAAGTGTAGGTGATCCAAAGACTCGAGTTTCAGAGATTTGGAAGAACCTTCTTAAAACTGCCAAAAATATTGCCCCGTACCAATTTAAAGTTTGCAGGTTAGGTTAGATTACTAAAATGTGCAATAAGGATAATACGAAAAGGAAGAATTAGTTTTAGAAGGCGTGTGTTTCTTCTAGAGAAATTTCGCAAAGTGTAGGTGATCCAAAGACTCGAGTTTCAGAGATTTGGAAGAACCTTCTTAAAACTGCCAAAAATATTGCCCCGTACCAATTTAAAGTTTGCAGGTTAGGTTAGATTACTAAAAATTTGCACAAATAAAATTGGTTTTATGAAGTGTCTTTGAAGGTGTTTAAATTGCCATGCAAATTGGTTCGAGCCGCATCTCGGAGTCTTGAGCAGTAAGGAAGTTACGGCAAATGAAAGAAATTGGGAGATTTTGTTTTCATTTTTATTTTGAACAAGTGGGCCATGACAAGTGGGATTTGGGAAAGGATTCTTCTGAGCTATCGAACTTGCACCTTTTTGCTAATTTGACTATTTCTCTATCTCTTCAAATGCAGAAGTTGCCCATGTTTCCGGGCACTGTGTATAATTTGTTAATTTTAGGTATGTTTCTATTTTTGTTCGTAAATTTACATGAAACAGTGCACGCTGCATCGTTTTTCTTTAAGGAAGGATGGTTGACCACAACCGATAATTTGTATAATAATCATTTATAATGATGAAAGAGACATACACTAAACATCCATGGACCCGCACGGCCTTTTGTCGGTCCGAAAAAGTGACCGCGCGGATGGGATTCAAACCCACGACCACGAGGCCCGTAAGCAGGAGATCTACTCACTAGGCCACCGCCTGCATCGTTTTCTGCTGTAAAAAATATTAAGCGACTGCCATGAAAATACAAGATCTGAGGCGCACGGTAGCATCGCAGAAAGTAAAAATCGTTTCAATTGTGAAGACAGTGAAAATTGTTGATGTTATATCAGCGGCGCTAATTGCCGACTTGTACGCTGCACCGATTTGCAAAAGCGAATTATTGCACTTTCTTAATCACCCACTTGTGCAATGAATAACAATTACAGTAACAATTTCACATTGCCGTTTCCAGCCGTCACGCATTTTTATCTCCACATACATATTTATATTCGTTTTCAGTCGATTACGAAAGTGCATTTATTGAAGTATACATGATAATTATTATTACGGTTGGGCATTACGGATAACAAATTTCTGATAATAATCATTAGTGCTTTGAAAATTGAAATACTTATATTTTTGGGGTTATGTTTTGAAAGGGTGGCAAAAATTATATAAATAAAGCGGGGAAATAAATTCTTACCTTGATGCATGGATGAACACGCGTGGGTGGTGGCAAACCCATTATATTCAATACTAAAGCTTACTCTTAAAGTTTCAAACAACCGTGGAATTCTTCTAAATAAACGTCAGTTAGAGGCAGGATATAACAAAATACAATACCAACTGAAAAACACTTGATACCTATAATAGTAACCATGAGATGTATGCATTATAGTATATTGTGGATCAAGGGTAGAAAATGTGCTTTAACAGCCCGTGAGGGCGCCAGGAACTAAGGGCTGCTAAAGCATTTCTGCCTGCAGCACGCACGCCATTTTTCTGCCCACCGATAATATGGTGAAATAAATAAACTGTGAAGCACACTTCTGGATTTCGCGGGCAATAAAATATTCGAAGCGGCAGCGGCAGTTTCCTTCAGTTCTGGTGGTGTGACATCACTGCTATCATCGTTGCTGCTAACATCCATAATTGTAGATGTATTTACAAACGATTGCAGAACATAGGTGATTTGTGTGTAGCGCACTGACATTAGTTTGACAAGTATGTCGCCATCTATCGGAACATTTCTGTAACGCTAGATCATCACTTGGGATTCTAAACGGGATTATCATCCCGCAATTTAGACACGATAAATGAACGTCGAGAAGAGGTAGGCGGAAATAGTATATAGTGTATCAAGGGCCGAAAATAGGTTGCTAAAGCATTTCGGCATGAGTTACACTCGATATTTTTTCGCCTGCCTTAAGTAAGAACAGTGGTTCAGGAAATTTCAGGAAATTTTATATTGCGCACCATTCAACTGTCACTGTCAGATTTTTGCATAGCCTACTCATATTCCGCGGAAGGTTGTCTATATTATGCATCTTATTTTTTCGGCTCTAGATACGCTAAATCGTAGTTTTGGTCCGATTTTTATGGCCGAAATATATATGGTTTCGGTAGAGACAGGCGAAAAACATCTTAGAGGTGTTAGTGATACTAAAAAGCAGAGCTATAGAACAAGATATCCAAAACGCACACTTATGTTGCTGAAAATTTGAACCATTCACTCCATAACAATCTTTCTTACGACACTTGCACAGGGTGATTCATTACTACTACACTTACAAAGGTGAAAAAAGGAACATTATGAGTGTGTCCATCACTAATTCGAATCATATTTCAGCACTACGAAAAATCACGTTTATCAAATCGAATTCATCTAAAGCCTATATTTGATGCAACGCGTTTTCCTAATTGTAACCGTTTTACGTAATCAAAAAAAAAACCGAAGCGAAAGTGTATTGTTTAACATGATCGATCACACGTTCATACAACAATATTCTACCAACAATACACGACGCAAAATCGAAACTGGCCTTTTGTTAACCACTATATTTAGCACGATTCGAGTCGATAAATCGTTAAGATTTGCATATTTCTGCAGCGTCGTCGTTCGCGAATGCAATTAAAAAGCGTGTAAGTTCTTAAAAACGAAATGAATATTTTTGTGAAACTGTTGGAGCTTTCACAACAGGATGTTTATAATTGTTGGGCAATCGCCTTAATTGATTTAGAAACAAACTGGACTGTTTTGCAAAGTAAAAAATGGGCCTTTTGTGCGTTTCGGCCTTGCAATTGAAATGTATTTGTGACACAAGAGGAAATATGATCGGTTTTTTATTCATTAATAATAATAAAGTATGTGCTCAGTGAACACATTCCCGCAAATTGAGTGTATAGAAATATTCTAAACTGTGTCTTATTTCTCTATAGACTGTAATTGCTTGAAGTAAAATCTAATTATAAATGAGGGGCCTGAAAGTAAAAGAGTTTGAGTGCACTTTTTGAAAAAATTCGGTATGCAGCACCTAAAAGGTTTCCCTAGCACATTTTTATGTCTTTAAGTGGAATAACTGTCGCAAAATATCATTTAAAACCATCACCTGGAATTTTCATTATCAAAGGAAATTTCGAAGTAATATTCGGAGAATATCAAAACCATAAAAAGTGCACTTGAATCGTTACTAAACGCAAGAGCCTCAAAGTGCGAGATCTCAAAAACTATAATAGGTAGAGGGTTGAAATTTTCACGAAAAATCACAAATAATTCAAGAACAAGACTATTAAAATTTCAACCCCCTCCAAACACCCCTTAAAAAAGGGTTGCCAACCCCTCAAAAAAAATCCAATATTTATTTTTTTCCCGATAGGCCCGGGGCTCCTCTTGGTGACCGTGAAATACGTGATTTTCAAGTCACCCCTAGGCTCCGGGGTGAATTTTTGAAAATCGATTTTTCGCGATGCAGACGTTCGCGCCAAACCTATCTCCTCCCAGGATTTTTGAGTTGGAGGATTCAAATATGGCTCAAAAAATCCAATACACAATAGTTGCTTGTGTGTTGGAAGTGCTCTTCTCCGTTCGCGAGCTGCAACCCTTTCTCTGCGGAGGTCGCTTTTTCGTACTTCAGCGAGCGGGGTCGCGTGCATTTTACAGTCACGACTTGAATTTTTATAGAGTTTTGTAGAACTACTTCCCCTCTACATTTTATGTTTCTAACGAATTTTCGATATCTCTGACCCTCGAGGAGTTATTCAAAGAAAACAACCCCCCAACGGCACAATATTAAGCATTGCATTTTGCGTCGAAAAGGTTAGGGCTATATTTTTCATAGGGCGATCTACGGCCGATTTTTGATAGTTTTCGGGGAATTTTTTGAAGAATTTTTCGATTTTTTTTCCGAAAATTAAAAATCCAATGACGGCTTATCAGTCGTCGATTTAATCCGTATCAAACATCCCCATAAAGTTTTTCGATCCGATTTGTAGTTTTCGAGATATGACGTTGTAAACGGAAGGGAAATGTAAAATTGAGTAGCGGGGCACAATTTTTTTTGTCCGATCGGAAATCTGATTACACCACCGGAAAGCCCTTCTCAAGCCCAACAGAAAATCTAAATAAAATTTTTCTATCCGACCCCTCCTTCTAATTTAAGAAATTAATTACATTTTTATTTATTTTGCCGGTAAATATTTTCGATCGTTTCAAAATTAATTTTTCTATTCCTTTCTAAATCACGAATCTAACGACGGATTATCATTGCGGTATTGTTGTACGTAAAACAAACTTTAAATTTTTAAAATCGCCAGGTTATTAACCGAGATATGAATATTTGAATTATTGTCGTTTTTGAACGTTGAAAATTTCCCCCGGAAAATCAATTTCGAAAAAAACATATTTCTGAGAGGGTTAGAACAATGAAACTTTGGGAAATCATTAAGAGTTCCATTTGAAGCAGACCCAACAGAAAATCCAAATAAAATTTCTCGATCCGACCCCTCCTTCTAATTTTAGAAATTAATTAAATTTTATTTATTTTGCCGGTAAATATTTTCGATCGTTTTAAATTAATTTTTCTATTCCTTTGTAAATCACGAATCTAACGACGGATTATCATTACGGTATTGTTGTACGTAAAACAAACTTTAAATTTTTAAAATCGCCCGGTTATTAACCGAGATATGAATATTTGAATTATTGTCGTTTTTGAACGTTGAAAATTTTCTCCCGGAAAATCAATTTCGAAAAAAATATATTTCCGGGAGGGTTAGAACAATGAAACTTTGGGAAATCATTAAGAGTTCCATTTGAAGCAGGCCCAACAGAAAATCCAAATAAATAAAATTTCTCGACCTCTCCTTCTAATTTTAAAAATTAATTAAACTTTTATTTATTTTGCCGGTAAATATTTTCGATCGTTTTAAAATTAATTGTTCTATTCCTTTTTAAATCACGAATCTAACGACCAATTATTATTGCGGTATTGTGTGCATGTAAAACAAACTTTGAATTTTTAAAATCGCCCGATTATTAACCGAGATATGAATATTTGAATTATTGTCGTTTTTGAACGTTGAAAAATTTTCCCCGGAAAACCAATTTCGAAAAAAAAATTTTTTTCGGGAGGGTTAGAACAATGAAACTTTGGGAAATCATTAAGAGTTCAAATACCAAAACAACACCTATCTGTTTCGCCCAAAATGTTAATAAAATTAAGAAATTTTCAATTTAAAACTGGAAACACCAGCTACCTTGCTTCATATTGGTGGATTATACACGTCACCAATTACTTTATTTAATTTTAATGGTGTACGCACAGATGACGGCCCAGCGCAGCGGAGCCGTCGTTCGTCACCAGTTAATTTTCTTAATTCTATACTTCACTATTTCACATAAATCACATACATCAACTTAAGCTTGAAAAACTAGTTTCACTTCTAAGCCCTTCAATGCATCCATAAACAATCAATCATAATCAAGTCCTGGGAAGCTGAAGAATCAAAATATTGACTGTCAAACAAGAAATAAATTGTTCACGTGAACTGAAAGCAATTTTACGTGATACAGGATCCCTACAACACAGAAAATAAACAGATAGGCCTCTTGTCTCTGTCTAACGCTAGCCATGGGCGAGCTGGCCCTCCTTTGAGAACAGTGGATAGACCTGTACGGGGGCGTCAACTACCATAGAGGGTGGAGGGTGGTTCAGGAGGTGCTGAATACCATACTAGATGAATAAACAGTAAGCAATCGCGACACAATTTATCAAATATTGTGTCGCTGTCTATGATGTTCAATAAGTTCGGATTGCATAATTAATATTGTCTTCCAGTTTGTCATTGGTAGATCTAAATCTTGTTTTGACAAGTTTACGCTTGGAAAAAAAAACTTTTAACGTGTTACTTGAGTCATCGAGGTTGTCTAGAGCAGCTATATACGTTGAACAGTTCATTATACTAACTCCTCTCTCTTAGCCTCCTCTCCGATAATTCGCGAACAGCCAAAGGGGTTTGTATATCTTCACTTCAATGCATCTTTCTGAAAGGGCCATCGATGAAGTTCTTTCTGCCTCAACCTCAGTACTGTGTATTTATGTAAGAAATTCCTTATCTGAATAAAATCTTAGTCCTACATTGTATCATCTGGATTTGAAAAGTTTTTTTTTATAATTGTAAGATCAACATATAAGATCATCTCTGGTTTTACTCGCATTGTTGAAGTGTGCGAGATTAAGATCTGCTCCAGCTGGGTGAGTTCCATGGTCAGTGGGGTGCACTTCCGGTCCATTTCTTTGGTTCCCTAGCAGATTTAATGGGCGCCGTTTTGCGGTTTTCATTTTGACCTTCTACGAGTGCTAGATCGTGTTCATCAACAGAAACGTGTTTTCATTTACGTGACAGTCAAAAACAATATATTTTATTCATATCTTCACGATATGATCACAGTACACAGGGTCAACAATTATTTTAACCGACCGCAGAAATCCATGCACGTAATTTGACATTGCCATCGTCTCGTTTCACTAAAAAAATTTCCCACTAGACACTGGATTGAAGTTTTGTGCTGCTATTTAAAAATCCGTATTATAGTTTTAACAATAACATTTGAAACTGTTAAATACAATTTGAATTTTGACACAAGCAAATTTTTCAAAAATACCCAAAATGGGTTTCAAGTGCAATTTTTTTTTTATAATTCTCAACTGGTTCTCTCTCCATCATGATTTGTTTTCAATGCCAATTTATCGTAAACTTGACTTTACCTTGGGCTGCCTACAGTAAACTTTTTCCAAAAAACAATTTACCATTTCTAGGGTATTATATTTATTATTAAGTCAAAGAGACCGCTGACCTCCGACCCTTCCGGAAGTTTCCCGGCAGTGACGGTTCGCGGGTTTTTTTCTGGTACGGCCGAGGACCAAGAGGTGGTAATACTGAGGTAAGGTCAGTTGCAGAGACTGCTGGCTGCATGACCGCACCTATCTGTATTACAACCTCTTGGTCCTCGTCCGTACCAGAAAAAACCCCGCGAACCGTCACTGTTTCCCGGAGTCCCTTCACGCGCCTGCGTTGTAGTACTATAATTTGGAATAATCCGAGACCTTCCTCCACAAGATACTGCCAACCTATTAAAGCTCTATATACAGGGTGTCTATTTAAAAACGAGCAAGGCTCTATAAGTATGGACCTAAAAAAGATATAAAAAGAAAACTAGAAAACCGTTTCAAGGGTGTGTTCCTCCCACACAGTATGACCACAAAAAATGACCTTCACTGAGCAACCCCTGGGGCTGTGCCACCCCAACTCAATTTTTTTTAAAGGCAACACCCTCTTTGTGATACCTCATTGATAATTGCTATTTAACAGTACTAAAGAAAATACTTCTTATTAGTCTAATTTTTGAGAAATACGCAAAATAAATTTTATTTATTCCAATTTCTGTAGAGAATACGAATAATATTTTAGAATTTTTTTAGTCAGACATTTCACTCACTCAAATTCCAGTTCAGAGTGATGCCATTTTGTTTACAAGCAAAATGCGTCAATTATTTTATGATATGTAAGATACATGTCATTTTTGAGTGCATTTGAAAAATTTGAAGGTAATTCCGTGTGGGATGATATTTTTAGAATTCTTTCAATCGCGAGGTGCACATTTCACTCTCTCAAATTCGAGCTTATAGTGCCGCCATTTTGTTTACAAGTAAGGTGTGCCATTTATCTTTTGGTATATCAGAAATATGTTATTTCTAAGCAAATTTGGAAATTTTTAAGCAAATTCTGTGGTCTATAATTTTTTTGGAATTTTCCTAATCAGGTGGTGCACATTTTACTCACTCAAATTTGAGTTCAGAGTGCTGCTATTTTGTTTACAAGCAAGATGCGTCAATTATTTTATGATATGTGAGATATATGCCATTTCTGAGTGCATTTGAAAATTTTTAATGTAATTCCGTGTGGGATGGTATTTTTAGAATGTTTTATTTATTTATTTATTTATTTATTTATTAACGGGAATTCCCTTTATACATATAATATATATACAAAAATTATAAAATATTTGCTTAAATCTAAACTTAAAACTATTGTATAACACAGAGGTATATAGTGTGTACAAATCATACATAATTGAATTTGCAAAAAACAAAATATTGTAGATAACAATAGTATAATAAAATTGAAAAGAAAATAGTAGTGCAAAGATAATAATTAATCAATTCAAATTCAGATATAAGGCCTTTTTAAAACTGACAAAAGAGGAATTGAATAATTGAAACCAAGGCAAGTTACATAAATTATTTGCAGAGCTCATCATTCTATGCAATGCGTTGTTGTTGGTAAAGTTGGTGCGAGTCAACTGCACTTTAAACAGAGGTCTATTTCTGGTGATAACTGTACTAGCTGGCACATAAAAATGAATCTTTTCTAGTAAACTACTACAGTCAATGGTATTATTTAAAATTTTATGTAAAAGTCCCAGATCGTTTACAGTTCTGCGTTTTTCTAACGAACATATGTTCAAATCATATAGTACTTGATCATATTCACCTCTAACGTGTCTTTTCCCCATTTTGAATTGAGCGCCTCTTAAGAATTTCAATTGGATTCGTTCAATTTGTTTAATGTCTCCTAACAAATAAGGAGACCAAATAGGAGATGCATACTCCAAAGTTGGACGAAGGAGAGAACAATACAGAGTCTTAAGAGACAATATTCCAAGAGGCAAAGATGACCGCCATATGTAACCCCACAACCTGCGACTCTTGCTACATAAATAGTTAATGTGATCCTTAAAACTTAATTTTGAATCAAAAATCACTCCCAGGTCTTTTATGGAAGTGACACGTTGCAATTCGCAGTTATTAATCAGGTAATTGTTATTAATAATATGTTTACTGCGAGAGAAAGATATAATTGAACACTTACTTAAATTAAGAAAAAGTCTATTATTGTCACACCAGTCTATTAAACCATTAATATCTCTCTGAATTTCAATGCAGTCACCTATGTTCTTTATCACCTTGTACAATTTAAGATCATCAGCGAATAACAAGAAATTACAATGTTTTATGTGTTTTGATATGTCATTAATGAATAGTAAGAACAAAATTGGGCCACAGTGGGACCCTTGCGGAACACCCGAAACTACAGAAATTTCATCCGATATAAAATTATTAACTCGCACATATTGTACCCTATTATTCAAAAATGACGATATCCACCGAATTATACCGTTATTTAGACCCAACTGAACCAATTTCAACAATAAAGTCCTATGACTTACACGATCAAACGCTTTGGAGAAATCAGTGTATATACTATCGACTTGATAATGATTCTCCAAAGCGTTTGACAAGTATGTCCGGTACTCCATTAAATTAGTTACCGTTGACCGCCCTGGCATAAATCCATGTTGCTCCACTGAAATTATGTTATTACACATTTTCCCGATTTTACCAGCAACAAAGCTGTCCAAAAGTTTAGGTAAGACGGACTGAATACAGACACCTCGGTAATTATCCACATTATCCCGTGCCCCCGCTTTAAAAATGGGCGTAAGATAGCTAGATTTCCACAGGTCGGGTACAAATCCCGATTTCAGGGACTGGGAAAACAAACAGAATACTGGTCTAGCCAATGAACAAACACACTTTCTTAAAATTATACTAGGTAAGCCATCTGGTCCAATTGAACACGATTCACGCAATCCCGCTAATGCATCGAAAGTCTCCTCCAAAGTAATATCCAACTCAAAATTTTGTATTGATCCTTCCATATCCAGCAAAATATCGTCCGGCGCCTGAAGATCATCATCAGAGTCTTTAACGTACACTGATGAAAAGTATTCCGCAAACATGTCTACTATTTCCTTGCCCGAGTTAGCACTCCTGTCATTATATTTCATTGTACTGGGATGTCCATTTTCCTTCTTGGTTTCTCTTACATACTTCCAGAAATGCTTGGGATTATTTCTAATGGAGTACTCAGTTTTATTTAAATACTCTTTATACAAATTATTACTTAAAACTTTACATTCCATACGTATGTTACTAAATGTTATATAGTCTTCGTAGTTGTGTGATAATTTATATTTTTTATGGGAAGTTTTCTTTCTTCTAATGCAACCACGAGTTGCACAGTTCTCTCACTCAAATTCAAGTTCGGAGTGCTGCCATTTTGTTTACAAGCAAGGTGCGTCAATTATCTTTTGGTATGTTAAAAATATGTTATTTGTAAGTAAATTTGGAAATTTTGAAGCAAATTCCATGGTCGATAATTTTTTTAGAATTTTCTAAATCAGGTTGTGCATATTTCACTCTCTCAAATTCGAGTTTATAGTGCCGCCATTTTGTTTACAAGCAAGATGCGTCAATTATTTTATGATATGTAAGATATATGTCATTTCTGAGTGCATTTGAAAATTCTTAAAGTAATTCCGTGTGGGATAATATTTTTAGAATTTTTTTAATCCCGAGATGCACATTTCACAGACTCAAATTCAAGTTCAGGGCCGCCATTTTATTTACAAGCTTGGTGCGTCAATTATTATTAGATATGTCAAAAATATGCCATTTTTAAGAGAATTTAAAAAAATTGAAGGTAATTCTACGTGCGATGATATTTTTAGAATTTTTTTAATCGCGATGTGCACATTTCACTCACTTAAATTCGAGTTCCAATTACTGCCAATTTGTGTCCGAGCAAGATGCGTCAATTATTTTTTGTCATGTCAAAAATATGTCATTACTGAGCGGATTCAAAACATTTGAAGGTAATTCCACGCGCGATAATATTTTTAGAATTCTTTTAAGAGCGCGATGCACATTTCAGTCACTCAAATTCAAGTTCAGAGTGCCGCCATTTTATTTACAAGCTAGGTGCGTCAATTATTTTTGGATATGTTAAAAATATGTAATTTTTGAGAAAATTGGAAAAAATTTAAGGTAATTCCACATGCGGTGAAATTTTTAGAATTTTTTTAATCGCGATGTGCACATTCAAGTTTGAATTGCTGCCAATTTTTGTCCGAGCAAGGTGCGTCAATTATTTTTTGTGATGTCAAAAATATGTCATTTCTGAGCGGATTAAAAAAATTTGGAGGTAATTCCACGCGCGATAAAATTTTTAGAATTTTTTTAAGAGCGCCATGCACATTTCAGTCACTCAAATTCAAGTTCAGAGTGCCGCCATTTTATTTACAAGCTAAGTGCGTCAATTATTTTTAGATACGTTAAAAATATGTTCTCTCATTTTTGAGAGAATTTAAAAAAATTGAAGGTAATCCCACGTGCGATGATATTTTTAGAATTTTTTTAATCGCGATGTGCACATTCAAGTTCCAATTGCTGCCAATTTTTGTCCGAGCAAGGTGCGTCAATTATTTTTTGTGATGTCAAAAATATGTCATTTCTGAGCGGATTTGAAAAAATTTAAAGTAGTTCCAAGCGCGATAATATTTTTAGAATTTTTTTAATCACAAGTGCCGCCATTTTATTTACAAGCAAGGTGCGTCAACTATTTTTTGATAAGTCAAAAATATGTTATTTCTGAGCGGATTTGTAAAATTTGAAGGTAATTCCACGCGCGATAATATTTTTAGAATTTTTTTAATCACGAGGTGCACATTTCATTCACTCAAATTCAAGTTTAGAGCGCCGCCATTTTATTTACGAGCTAGGTGCGTCAATTATTTTTAGATATGTTAAAAATATGTCATTTTTGAAAGAATTTAAAAAAATTTAAGGTAATCCCACGTGCGATGATATTTTTAGAATTTTTTAATCGCGATGTGTATATTTCTCTCACTCAAATTCAAGTTCAGAGTGCCGCCATTTTGTTTATAAGCAAGGTGCGTCAATTATTTTTTGTTAAGTCAAAAATATGTCATTTCTGAGCGGATTTGAACAATTTGAAGGTAATTCCAAGCGCGATAATATTTTTAGAATTTTTTTAATCACGAGGGTTAAGTGAGAAATTAATTAATCATATAACGAGGTGCACATTTCAATCACTCAAATTCAAGTGTAGAGTGCCGCCATTTTGTTTACAAGCAAGGTGCGTCAACTATTTTTTGATAACTCAAAAATATGTCATTTCTGAGCGGATTTGAACAATTTGAAGGTAATTCCAAGCGCGATAATATTTTTAGAATTTTTTTAATCACGAGGGTTAAGTGAGAAATTAATTAATCATATAACGAGGTGCACATTTCAATCACTCAAATTCAACTTTAGAGTGCCACCATTTTGTTTACAAGCAAGGTGCGTCAAGTAATTTTTGTTAAGTCAAAAATATGTCATTTCTGAGGGGATTTGAACAATTTGAAGGTAATTCCAAGCGCGATAATATTTTTAGAATTTTTTTAATCACGAGTGTCGCCATTTTATTTACAAGCAAGGTGCGTCAACTATTTTTTGATAAGTCAAAAATATGTTATTTCTGAGCGGATTTGTAAAATTTGAAGGTAATTCCACGCGCGATAATATTTTTAGAATTTTTTTAATCACGAGGTGCACATTTCAATCACTCAAATTTAAGTTTAGAGTGCCGCCATTTTGTTTACAAGCAAGGTGTGTCAACTATTTTTTGATAAGTCAAAAATATGTCATTTCTGAGCGGATTTGTAAAATTTGAAGGTAATTCCACGCGCGATAATATTTTTAGAATTTTTTTAATCACGAGTGTCGCCATTTTATTTACAAGCAAGGTGCGTCAACTATTTTTTGATAAGTCAAAAATATGTTATTTCTGAGCGGATTTGTAAAATTTGAAGGTAATTCCACGCGCGATAATATTTTTAGAATTTTTTTAATCACGAGGTGCACATTTCAATCACTCAAATTTAAGTTTAGAGTGCCGCCATTTTGTTTACAAGCAAGGTGTGTCAACTATTTTTTGATAAGTCAAAAATATGTCATTTCTGAGCGGATTTGAAAATATTTAAGGTAATTCCACGCGCGATAATATTTTTAGAATTTTTTTAATCACGAGGTACACATTTCACTCACTCAAATTCAAGTTCCAATTGCTGCCAGTTTGTGTCCGAGCAAGGTGCGTCAATTATTTTTTGTGATGTCAAAAATATGTAATTTCTGAACGGATTCAAAAAATTTAAGGTAATTCCACGCGCGATAATATTTTTAGAATTTTTTAAAGCCCGCGATACACATTTCAGTCACTCAAATTCAAGTTCAGAGTGCCTCCATTTTATTTACAAGCTGGGTGCGTCAATTATTTTTAGGTATGTTAAAAATATGTCATTTCTGAGCAAATTTTGAAAATCATTCCAAGTGCGATGATATTTTTAGAATTTTTTTAATCACGAGGTGCACATTTCATTCACTCAAATTTAAGTTCAGAGTGATGATGACGTTTTGTTACCTGGCGGATTGCGTCGATTATTTTCATATTGGCCTACAATAAATATTTTTCGAAATCCCAATAAATTCGGGAAAAAAATCGATAAACATGATTTTTTTTGTTCCATCAAATTGAAGAAAGTTACAGGATGGCTACTTTTCTTAAGAAATTTGAAAATCGAAAATTGCATGTTTAGAATAAATTCGCAAAACTTTACTTAGGTTAAGGCGGGATTTTTTTTTCGATTGTAGCGATGTAAACCTTAGCACTGGCGCTGCCCTTAACGACCCAAAAATGTTCAGATTTTTCGAATTAAAAAGTACATTTCTACCCCTACAAAAACTACCCCTGTGGACTGTATTATAAAAAAAAATCTATTGACATGAATATTTTGGAACAATTCACGAAATTTCAATCATGGTGATGGTTGCGACCGTTACTATGTGGTAATTCATTATAGAAACACTATTCAGTGTTTCGACGAAATTTCAAAATTTTGGCCGCCAAAAAGTTAAATCGGTGCAACTTCTGTCATCTCGATGAGACTTTTAAAATGAAGTATTAGAAGATTGTATGAATTATACGAGTGGTCGTTTCAGGAAATTATTAAATAGTTTAAAAGCGGATACATTTTTTTTTCAATTTGGAAAAAATCTAATTGCCAATTATAATTGTAAAGAACTTTTTTAGTTTCATTGAAAATAGCACGAATCGATGTATCGATTTTGAATTCGTGTCCGGGTTTCGCATCTACGGCCTCAGAAAGTCGACAACATAAGCCCAACCGTGCATCGACCTGGTGGTCCTTAAACTCCACAATTTTTATAGTGCTTAAATTGAGTCCAAAGCGCCATCTATTAACATCTTTTCAGATAATCTGGTCTAGAGAAATCTTCTAGTCATCACGACTTTAATGGTACTCTCGTTGGCACTGTGCTGTTAAACATTTATGAAAAATAATATAAGGCAGAAAGACCTTTGGTCGATAGATATTTAACAGTCTAACAATAACAGCATTAAATAAATTCAATTCAAGGTATTTGTCTGTAGATTTAATTTTGCAGTTACAAACAGATTGAATATTCATATATTCGGGCTACTTTCGTCTTTGTTGAATTTATTTAATGCTTCTGCAACAAGTGAGGTTGTCTCAAATTTATTTATTTATAATAATTTAGTTACATATTATTGTAAAATTATTAAAATGGTAATAAAGATATCTTAAATATCTAAATATAAAAAACAGTTTTACTTATTGAAGGACATTTTTTCAATTCCTTTGTTACTTTAATATCGATTATTTTTTTATCTAAACCCCTATGTATATGAATAAAAAAAATTGCGTGCTTACCTTCGAACATTGTTGTTATTGTTGGCGGCCTCCTCGGTGGTGTTTGTATTGTAGGTTTGTGCCGGGGTCGGTGTACACGTAGGAGTACTGTCCACACTAGATACAACACTAGAAACACTACTAGACAAACTTCTAGGCCTCCGCGACCTGGAAGACGCGGAACTGCTGCGGGCGCGACCGGCCGGATTCTGCGAGGTTCTGTCCCTGGACCGCGACCTCTGCACCGACGCCAACCTAGAAGGCGCACTTATCGGCCTGCCGAAATTTGTCTCTGCCGGCGTGAGATTATCCATCGCTGAAGACGTCGCAGGTGCGTGGTCAGCATTATCGACGTTAGTGGGCAGCGGAAGAGGTTGCAGGCGCCTCATGGAAGTGCGCAACCATATCGGACGCTTGGCGTCGCCCGTTGCCATGCTCTCCTCGACCACAACACTGGTGCTAGGTCGATGGTTTTCTACAGTTTCCGCACCTTCCACATCGTTCAGCCAGCTCCAGTCGATCACCTCCTCGTCGCCATCTGCCTCGGACGTCCGGCGTGTACTAGGGTTGTCGACACGTCCAGGTGCGCTCCGGTGCAATACCATCGCTCTTTCCTCACCACCTCCACACTTAATTGCCCCAATTGTTGCTCGGTACGCATGGTTTCTAGTTAGGGCATCGGCGCGTGAACCGCACGAAGACAATGGCCTTTGGATATCACTTTCGGTCCTGTCCGGCTCGTTGTTTATGTAACCTAAATTGCGGTGCGATTTACCAGCGGCTCGCAGCGAACCCTTGCTGCTGCTGGAATCGTTGTCGATGGCCCGCAGGTACTCGTCTAGATCGTAAAGACATTCTTCTATCGTTATATCTCTGTTCGCATTATTGAGGATTGTTTTTGTATTAACATCTGCGCTGTGTATTATTGGTTGTTTTTCGTTATCAATTAAATTTGAGCAATCTTTAGATTCCGAACGCAAACAAAACTGCATCACTTCAATTTTAGCTTTACCCTCCAGTTCTTGCAACTTGACCACTCTGCCTAATGAATGTTCATCATTGTTAAAATTCAGTTTAGATCCTCCTATAAACTCGCTTGAACCATCGTCATTGATACCATAACCTTGAAAAATTAATATAATTATAACCTCAAAAATTAAGAAAATCTCTTTTTTTATTATTACCTTCAGATGCCTCCACATCGTGGTCCTTCGGACTGATCTTCTTCGGCAATGTATTTACGTTATGATTCAATTGTGAATTCTTAGATTTAACAAAATCATCAATCTTCAACTGCGACTTTTCCGAATCAATGCAAATTTGCTTTTTCCCTTCCAACTCCTCCAGACTAATCTTCCTACTGAGCCTATACTCGTCGCGATTCTTGTTAACGAAATCGTTGCTATTGCAAGCCTCGCAAGCTTCACCAGTTTCTTTAAGGCACTCATTCAAAACTTCGTCGAGTTGAAGGAGGACGTCCATGGCCTCATTTTCGGAACTTGTGGTCTCGTTAAGCCCTAAGAAATCTAAATCTGCTTCCTTTCTCAAACCAAATTCTGCATCGTGACCTAATCCTTGAGGACATGAACACTCACGTGTAATTTTTCGATCTTTTCTCGGGTTATGTTGGCTTGTATAAGCATCATCATGCTTCAAACGGTTGTTGGTGAAATTGTTAGAACCCGCGCTAGGGAATTGATTTTCGTTTTCTTGAAGAAAACTGCTTACATCATCTTTTTGATGTCTGGAACTGATAAAAGCGCCAGGAAGTTGATTTCGCTCTCTTGAAGTATACGCATTATCGTGCTTCAAACGGTTGTTGATGGAATTGTTAGAACAAGCGCTAGGAAACTGATTTTCGCTCTCTTGAAGAAAACTGTTTACATCATCTTTTTGATGTCTGGAAAATTGAGGACAACTGATACAATTGTTAGAACAAGCGCCAGGAAGTTGATTTCGCTCTCTTGAAGTATAAGCATCATCATGCTTCAAAAGGTTGTTGTTGGAATTGTTATAACAAGCGCTAGGGAATTGATTTTCGTTATCTGGAAGAAAACTGCTTACATCATCTTCTTGATGTCTAGAAAATTGAGGACAACTGATACAATTATTAGAACAAGCGTCAGGATGTTGATTTCGCTCTCTTGAAGTATAAGCATTATCTTGCTTCAGACGGTTGTTGATCGAATTGTTAGAACAAGCGTTAGGGAATTGATTTTCGGTCTCTTGAAGAAAACTTTTTACATCATCTTTTTGATGTCTGGAAAATTGGGGACAACTGATACAATTGTTAGAACAAGCGGTAGGAAATTCATTTTCGCTTTTTTGAAGAAAACTTCTTATATCCCCTTTCTGATGGCTGGAAAATTGAGGACTACTATCTACGAGGGCAGACCTGCTTTGATTCCCCTCTTCTTCTTGCAAGAAAATGTCATCATTTTCCTTCAGATTGTGACGATAATGATTCTCCTCTGTGTTCCTTTCTTCATTCTTTGGAAACGTGAAATTTAAATTTCCACTATCTTCCTTAAGGATTGTGTCACGCTCGTTTTCTTTTTCAATTTCTGGAAACATAACATTCAAATTTCTAGAATCCTCCTTCGTATTTGAACCAGAAGCATTTCCTTCTTCATTTTCTAGAAACACATTAAAATTTCTACTATCCTCCTTTGTGTTTGAATCAGAAGCATTCCCTTTTTCATTTTCTAGAAAAACATTCAAATTTCTGCGATCCTCCTTCTTGTTTGAACCAGAAGCATCCCCTTCTTCATTTTCTAGAAAAACATTCAAATTTCTACGATCCTCCTTCTTGTTTGAACCAGAAGCATTCCCTTCTTCATTTTCTGGAAACATAACATTCGAATTTCTACGATCCTCCTTTTTGTTTGAACCAGAAGCATTCCCTTCTTCATTTTCTAGAAAAACATTAAAATTTCTACTATCCTCCTTTGTGTTTGAATCAGAAGCATTCCCTTTTTCATTTTCTAGAAAAACATTCAAATTTCTGCGATCCTCCTTCTTGTTTGAACCAGAAGCATCCCCTTCTTCATTTTCTAGAAAAACATTCAAATTTCTACGATCCTCCTTCTTGTTTGAACCAGAAGCATTCCCTTCTTCATTTTCTGGAAACATAACATTCGAATTTCTACGATCCTCCTTTTTGTTTGAACCAGAAGCATTCCCTTCTTCATTTTCTAGAAAAACATTCAAATTTCTACTATCCTCCTTTGTGGTTGAATCAGAAGCATTCCCTTTTTCATTTTTTAGAAAAACATTCAAATTTCTGCGATCCTCCTTCTTGTTTGAACCAGAAGCATCCCCTTCTTCATTTTCTAGAAAAACATTCAAATTTCTACGATCCTCCTTCTTGTTTGAACCAGAAGCATTCCCTTCTTCATTTTCTGGAAACATAACATTCGAATTTCTACGATCCTCCTTTTTGTTTGAACCAGAAGCATTCCATTCTTCATTTTCTAGAAAAACATTCAAATTTCTACGATCCTCCTTCTTGTTTGAACCAGAAGCATTCCCTTCTTCATTTTCTAGAAACATAACATTCGAATTTCTACGATCCTCCTTCTTGTTTGGACCAGAAGCCTTTCCTTTTTCATTTTCTTTCAAATTTCTACCATCCGATCGAGGACTGCTTTGATTTTTGCCACACGAGCAATTGTTCTTCTCCTGATGACACGAACAAGTTGATTTATGTTTGTTCCGTTGATCATCGAAACTTCTTTGATCAGGATTTAAGCAATAATCGTTTGTTGACTTATTGCTGTTACGTGCAGTTGATTGACTCTTGATGGATTCTGTTGATTCGATCATTTCTGGCGTGTCAGAGCTTGAATTATTGCCGCAGGATTGTTTGCACTTGTTTTTGATGCTGCTACATTCTTGCAATTTCTCAATGGCTTTTGAATGATGACCAAAATGCTTCGGTGCAATTTCATTTGTGCACAAAACTTCGTCACCTTCAACATGATGATGTATTTTTTCTCCATTACCGAAAGCTTTTAACTGTTGATGTTGGTCTTCGTTTTCTTGGGCACACCCAACACGGTGATCTATTTTTTCTTCATTTCCGAAAGCTTCTAACTGTTGAGGTTTTACACCTCTATAAACTTCTTGGCCTTTGTTTTCTTGGCTACACCCAACACGGTGATGTATTTTTTCTTCATTTCCTAAAACTTTTAACAGTTGATGTTTTACTGCTCTAAAATTTTCTTGCTCTGTGTTTTCTTGGCAACACCCAACATGGCGAAGTATTTTTTCATCATTTCCAAAAACTTTCAAATGTTGATGTTTTTCTGCTTTATAACCTTCTTGGTCTTTAATTTCTGGGTCACACCCAACACGGTGAAGTATTTTTTCTCCATTTCCAAAAGCTTTTAACTGTTGATGTTTCGCTACTTTATAATCTTCTTGGTCACAGCCAACATGGTGATCTATTTTTTCTCCAATTCCTGAACCATTTTGGTTTGTGTTTTCTTGGCAACACCCAACGTGGCGAAGGATTTTTTCGGCATTTTCGAAAGCTTCCAACTGTTGATGTTTTTCTGCTTTATAACCTTCTTGGCCTTTGGTTTCTTGGTCACACCCAACACGGTGATGTATTTTTTCTCCATTACCCAAAGCTTCTAACTGTTTATGTTTTACTGCTCTAAAATCTTCTGCATTTTCTTGGCAACACCTATCATTGCGATGTATTTTTTTGGTACTTCCAAAAGCTTCTAACTGTTGATATTGTTTGCTTTCATAATCTCCTTGGTCTTTCTGTAATTGAAAGCAATTACCATGGCAATGTTTTGTTTGGACCTTTCCCAATAATTCTAACTGTTGATGAAGTAATGTTTCATCATCTTCTTCCCCTCTCCTTAAATAAACTTTCTGCATATTTTCGAACTGTTGGCACTGTTGTTCATCATAATCTTTTAGGCCTTTTGGAGGGAAATAATCAGTTTGGCGATGTCGTCCTTCGAAATTTTCAAATTTTTCACCATCTATTGTTCCATAATCTTTTGGATCATTGGCTTGACAATAATCATCATAACTATTTATTTTTTCACCAATAATTCTTCCATTATGATTTTGGCAAAATCCCACTTGGTCACTATTTATTGGTTGTCCACGTTTTCCTTCTTGAATATTACAAAATCCTCCTCGTGTATTTTCTAATCTTTCAATTTCTAATCCTTCAAAAGCTCCTGGGGGCCTCAAGAGTTTGTTTCCAACATCGTCACTGCGATCGAAATCTTGTTCTGAATTAATTTGTTTATTTTCAAACTTGTATCCATCACCAACTTCTTGCGAATTTGATTGTTGAACTCCTAAATATTCCTTTTTGCCATTGCAAATTCGATCAAATTCTTCAGGATTTGATTGAGATGAAGGTTGAAAGTGTGCATTTTGAACATAATCATTGCGATGAAATTCTTCTTCGTTTTTAAAGTTGTATCCATCACCAACTCCTTGTAAATTTGATTGCTGAAGACCCAAATCTTTAGTCTTGCTATTGTCATTCTGGTAAAATTCTACAGGTTTTGATTGTAAGTCTTCAAATTCTTCTTTGTTTTTAAAATTGTATCCATCAGCAACTCCCTGTGAATTTGATTGCTGAAGACCCAAATCTTTATTCTTGCTGTTGTAATTCTGGTAAAATTCTTCAGGATTTGATTGTAAGTCTTCAAATTCTTCTTCGTTTTTAAAGATGCATCCATCACCAACTCCTTGTGAATTTGATTGGTGAGATTCTTGAGGCGTTCGCGAGTATTCATTCCGAGCAAATTCTTCTGAAACAGTTTGCTCATTTTTACGATCACATTTTCGACCAACTTCTTCTCGATTGGTTTGGTGAGGTTTTAAATCTTCATTTTTACCTTTACGACTATGACCAAATTCTTCGAGTTTCGATCGAGATGGTCGTAAGTATTCCTTTTTTACTGTGAGCGGTCGTAAAAGTTCGTTGGCGTTGAAATTTTGATTAAAAAATCGGTTTTCGAATTGATCGGACTTTTCGAAAAACCTCCTCGAATCGCCGAAATCGTCTGCGCGTTTGGTTCTCTTCAAGTATCTATGATCCAGCGTCAAACTTTTCTTCTTAGATACTTGTTCTTCTGTTTCATTGGAAGTATTATTTAATAATATTCGATTATCAAAATCTAATGATAGATGACTCGGATATAAAATTGCAGTCTTTTTCGATTTGCCGCAATCTTCTAAATTTGCATTCGCTCGATTTAATAATTCCCTATCTAAGTTTCCAGTCTTTGATTTCGTATCGTTATGTTTTGATTGTCCTATGTGATCACTAAAAGGGTTTATAGTTAGAAGATAATGATCTAAATTGGAAGCAGGAAATGTTTGATGGCCAACGTTTTCAGATTCTGCTCTACAATCATTCTCATGATTTTCGTTTTTATAATCACTGGAAAGTCTTTCCAGATTATCAGATTCAATCAATTTCGATAAACTCTCAACTGAACGATTTGCATCGGGGCAATTTGTACAGAGATCGTTGCGATTTTCAGAATGGTCAAAACCATTATTGGGATTATCTACAGGAAAGCTATTCCGATTTTCTCGATTGCAATTTGAGCGTTTTTCATCTTGAAAATCGAAACTACTTGAAGATTCGCGATCTATAGTATTTCCATTTTTGCAAAGAGAAAATCCGTCCTGATGATCAGATTCGTTATCTAATGGACTATTCTGATTTTCAAAATTTGAACACATTTGAATATGGCCGTCATGTTTCCCCGATAATTTTGAGGGACTGTATCTACTTCTAAAGCCGTGGTTTAATGTTAAACTAGGATGGTGTTTGTGCTTTTTCGAATTTCCATTAAGTTCGCGATGATAATCAAGTTGGCAATTTGTAATCGAGTGCCGTCGTTTTGGTGGGTGGTCCTTTTCGGATTCCAGGAAGAACGAATCATTTTCAGTTGAGGAATTGGCAACATGTCGTTTGATGTTTGTGGATGGGCGTGCTGACGCCATCTTACTTACTTCAGTGCTGGCATTTCCTGA
The DNA here is from genome assembly GCA_910593695.2 of Ocypus olens. Taxonomy (NCBI): domain Eukaryota; kingdom Metazoa; phylum Arthropoda; class Insecta; order Coleoptera; family Staphylinidae; genus Ocypus; species Ocypus olens. Next base: position 25,238,316 of record OU343065.1, on the reverse strand, counting down.
AAATAAAAGAAACATTAAATTAGAAATTTCTTGTATTATATGCATCAAAATTTATGCCCCTGATAAAGGAGTGTTTAAGGAACTTTAATAAAATTTCCATAAACTGAAAAATTTACAAATTTACTCAAAATTGATCGTAGTTTATGCCCTGGATAAAATTTAAAAGATTATTGTTTTAGTTGTAAAAATAATCGCACGAGAATAGTCCTTAAGATATTTTGAAGTCGCGTAATTCGCCAAGCGTAAAAAAAAATTAAAAACAATTGTCACAAACTGGAAAATTTCCAAATTTACTCAAAATTGATTCTAGTTTATGGCCCTAGACAAAATCTAAAGCTTCATTGTTCCAGTTGTCAAAATAATCACACGAGAATAGTCCTTAAGTTATTCTGAAATCGCGTAATTCGCCAAGCGTTCAAAAAAATTTGGAAACAATTGCCACAAACTCGAAAATTTCAAAATTTACTCAAAATTGATTCTAGTTTACGCCCTGGAAAGAATTTAAAGTACTATTATTCTAGTTGTTAAAATAATCGCACGTGAATAGTCCTTAAGTTATTCTGAAATCTCGCAATTCGCCAAGCGTTAAAAAAATATAAAAACAATTGCCACAAACTGGAAAATTTCAAAATTTACTCAAAATTGATTCTAGTTTATGCCCTGGAAAAAATTAAAGTACTGTTATTCTAGTTATTAAAATAATCGAACGTGAATAGTCCTTAAGTTATTCTGAAATCTCACAATTCGCCAAGCGTTAAAAAAAATATAAAAACAATTGCCACAAACTGGAAAATTTCAAAATTTACTCAAAATTGATTCTAGTTTATGCACTGAATAAAATCTAAAATTATATTGTTCCAGTTGTCAAAATAATCACACGAGAATAGCCCTTAAGATATTTTGAAATCGCGCAAATCGCCAAGCGTTCAAAAAAAATTAAAAACAATTGCCACAAACTGAAAAATTTACAAATTTACTCAAAATTTATTCTAGTTTATGCCCTGGACAAAATCTAAAACATTATTGTTCCAGTTGTCAAAATAATCGCACGAGAATAGTGCTTAAGATATTTTAAAGTCGCGTAATTCGCCAAGCGTTAAAAAAAATAAAGACAATTGCCACAAACTGGAAAATTTCAAAATTTACTTTAAATTGATTCTAGTTTATGGCCCTAGACAAAATCTAAAGCTTTATTGTTCCAGTTGTCAAAATAATCACACGAGAATAGTCCTCAAGTTATTCTAAAATCGCGCAAATCGCCAAGAGTTCAAAAAATTTAAAAACAATTGCCACAAACTTGAAAATGTCCAAATTTACTCAAAATTGATTCTAGTTTATGCCCTAGATAAAATCTAAAATATTATTGTTCCAGTTGTCAAAATAATCACACGAGAATAGTCCTTGAGTTATTCTGAAATCGCGCAAATCGCCAAGCGTTCAAAAAAATTTAAAAACAATTGCCACAAACTAGAAAATTTCCAAATTTACTCAAAATTGATTCTAGTTTATGCCCTGAATAAAATCTAAAATTCTATTGTTCTAGTTCTCAATATAATCGCACGAGAATAATCCTTAAGTTACTCCGAAATCTCGCAATTCGCCAAACGTTAAAAAAAATTGAAAACAATTGCCACAAACTGGAAAATTTTAAAATTCACTCAAAATTGATTCTAGTTTATGCCCTTAAGGCTTAAAAAATATAAAAATAATTTCTTCAAATTGTAAAATTTAAAAATTCCCTCAGAATTTATTCTAATGATTCTCCTATATAAAATCTTGAGCCACTCTATCTTTAGTTTTAAAAATAGCCACTCAAGAATTGTTCTTCTGCCAAAAACTGAAAAGTTTCCAAATTTACAGTTTAATTTTAGTTTATGCCCAAAATAAAATTTTAAAGCCTTCGCCAGTTTTGAAGATAATTTTCCGAGAATTGTCCTTTAATCATTTGTAAGTCGCGCAATCCATCGGGCGTTAGAAAAAATATATTAAACCAATTGCCACAAACTGCAAATGGTTCAAATTTAATCAAAATTGATTGTTCTTTATGGTCCAAATTAAATCTAAAACATCCTCTCTCTAGTTTTCAAAATGCATGCTCTAGAATAGTCCTTTGGATATTCTAAAATCGCTAAATTCGCCAAGCGTTACAAACAATTGACACAAACTGCAAAAGTATCAAGTTTACAAAGAATTATTCTCATTTATGCCCCAAATGAAATCATTGAGTGGTAGAGCCTTCCCAAAATCTGGTGTCACTTTGCGCAATGAACATCTTAAATTTCAAGAAAGGGGACTCCGGTAACTCATAATTGTTCAGCATGAAATAATGACAGAATCGGCCGCACAATGAAGATTCATCTTCAATTCGGTGCTGTGGCCACGAGTATATTTGTTATCGCGTTTTTTCCGAATGCTTTCCCCTCTGCGCAAAGTTTACCCCCAGGTGTCACGACATTTTGGGATGGCTCTACGTCCGATCGCGGAAATAATAATCAATTGTTAAACGTATCAAATAATATACCACTCTACTGTGCGGCTCGTGAATTTTCGTAGCTGAGGCATCCCCATGAAAACTACCCATACTGCACTAATTACTTGAAATTCTCGAGCAATATAAAAATTAATTAATTAATAAAGTCTTTATCTTCAACAAAACGACTCAACTCTATCTCTATATGATTACGACTTAACAAGGTTAACCTTTGTTTCATTTTCCAACACAAAACACAGATAATAAAAATTAATTATCATTGATTTAAATCGAATTATACCGCGTTAAAACATATAATTATATCCGTGTGCAGATTTTTTTATAGTCCATAAAATGCTTCGTAAAATCCATAGCTGGTAAGTATTTATTACGATTAATTATAAAATAGTGCACCAATTTGCATGATTATAGATTATAAACTTGCCACTTTCTAGTTGTATACTTGAAAGTATCGATCCTAAAAACTTTTCCGACAACCTTGCCCCCGGAACCGTTTCAAGGCCATCGCGTACGAATTGTTTAATTGGGGCGATGAAAATATTGTTGTTATGCAATGCCAAGCAATATTTCGAAAGAGACTGAAATAATGCAGTGTTTGCAATTCTGCTACGATTTATATAATTTAGTAAATGAAAATTGATTCTTATTGAAGTTCCCAATTTTCTCGGATGGTCATTGGTTGATGTTTACGTATGTTAGGCATATTTATTAATTGTGTTTGAGTTTTTCTACAAAACTGTCTTAGAATAGTATATTGTACAACGAGCATATAATGATTTGCTCCACTCGCCTGCGGCTCGTTCCGCAAACATCGTTCTCGTGATTAATAGCCAATATATGCGAGTTGTACACTATACTTTGTTCACGAAAATTAAAATCAAAATCAAAATCAAAATAAAAAAAAACAAAATCAAAATCAAAATCAAAATCGAAATTAAAGTTGTAAGTACAATTACAATTGAAAAAAAAAATCAGTATTAAACAGGGTAACAAAAAATATTGTGTGTAATCTCGAGCGCTGACCTCAACAGGCAATTAACCAGAGGTCGTTCAGCGCCTAAAATAATAGATTTTTGTTAGTTTTAATTTTTAACCAATAAAACAAACTCTTTAATTTTTCACGTCATGCTTTCTGGATAATTGTTTCCATTACAAAAAAATCACTTTACTTTATAAATTGGTAATACATCAGCCAATTATTGTATTAGCAATTAAATCACTTTTACTGCAACTAATTCTGTTAAAACAGAAAATTCTATGTCCATCTGTGTGTAAAATGTACAGAAGTGGAGAAAGTAAATGACGTAATTATGATCGAAAAAGTCATTATTATTATTAAATGTAAAAATGAAATTTGTTCACGCGCTCTGTTGGACGTGCGTCAATGTTAATACACTTTTTATTTAATGCAACCGTTACCTTTACTTTGTTTCTAACATGAAATAAATGCGCACAAATTAACAATAAAAAGGGAATGTTCGTGAAATTTGTTTGAAGATTTCCTTTTACCTTTCGGGTTTTGTTTGTCTTACATAATTGGTGTACGTACACCTTATCGATTATGTAACGAGCATATAATATTGAAGGTTAACACCAAAAAAAATATTTCTGTACGCGGAAATACTTGTTATTCCAGAAGCTGTCGGAATTTCGAATCGAGGCCGATCGAGTTTTCCAACAAAAGTGCGATTTTTTTATGATGAATATTTGCCACCAATAATAAGACCATAAAATATGTAATGCGCGGAATTAATGGGCCGTGGCGTGGAATTATACAAAATCGACCTAAATAGTTAAGTATTATTAAATTGAAATTAAAAAAAAATGGAAATGATTGTAGCAAACGTTGTTCATTTACATGCTGATTAATATTGTTAGTTGAGTTTTTACCAAAAATTTTACCTCTCTCCATTCGTTACTGGTTGGGTGTACCGAACTTTTTTCAGATCTTTCGAACGACATACCTTTTCATTTGAAATTTTTGAGTCTCGCACCCAAAAAGTGTGCCCCCAAAAATAATGGCACTCGCTTTGTGGCAACCCTTGGACGCTCTTGTATCTGAAGGCCGGGCAAATAGAAACAAAACTGACGTTTATGACATCAAACGTCAGTTTATTGTGTGATATTGATAAAATTGTTATTTCAGCAAATAATTATAAGTGAAACAGTGAAAATAGTAACGACAGTGATTTTATAACTGCACCGCTCGGTATTGCAGATGTTGCGAGCTCTATCGCGCTGAATTTGCTACCGGAAAATCAAAGATAAAGTATACAAAGGGGGAAAAATTTCAAGATTGGTGCAAGAAACAAAAAGTTGGTAAGTACACAGAAAATATCTACATTTAATTCAAGCGTGCGAGAATAGTAATTTACGTAACAAGTTCCGAAATTGATATTTTACGGGATGAGTAGGAAGTTTCCAGGATGTGCCGTAGGCGAGTCCTGGAATCCTGCGAGTCCCGTAAAATCACTTTTGGAACGAGTTACGTACAATATTTTTTCTGGGGCCGTTTTTTATGGTAAAAAAGCAAAAACACACACGAATGTTATGTGACAAGCGCTGTCATAATTAAATATGAAGTTGATGTTTTTGTCAAAGCCGCCTAAATATACGCAAAATCGTCCCAAAAGTAACAAATGGCGTCCCGAAATTATAGAAATCGTTCCGAAAGTGAAACAAAATCGTCCCGAAAATAACTACTTTCGGTACGATTTATGTAAAGTGGTACTTTCGATTTAATAAATCATACCGAAAGTTTTATTTTCGGGACTGTTGCAGAAAAAATCACTTTTGGAATGTGTTACGTACAATATTTTTTTCTGCAACCGGTTTGTATGTTAAAAAAGCAAAAACACACGAATTTTATATGACAAGCGCTGTCGTAATTAAATCAATAAAGTTGGTGTTATTGTCAAGGCCACCCATATAGACACCCAAAATCGTCCCGAAAGTAAAGAAATCGTTCCGAAAATAACCACTTTCGGTACGATTTGTGTGAAGTGGTAATTTCGATTTAATAAATCATACCGAAAGTTTTATTTTCGGGACGGCTGCAGAAAAAGTGCTTTCCTGCACTCCGCTATATGTTACGTGCGACAAAGCACAGGTACTTTCGTTGTCAAATGAATGCGCAAAAGCCTACTTTATTTATCGCTTGTAGAATAAAAAAAACAGTAAAAGACAGTAATATGAAATAGATAATAATTTGAGCAAATAAAAACTCAATTTAGATTTTTCTTTCCTTTCATTTCATAGATATTTTCATTAATACCTTTCTTTAATTTAGTTAATAAACGATGTTCTTTTTATTAATCAGTTTTATATTTTTTTAATGTTTATTATTGTTGTTTTTTTTTCGTTAATATTTTTTATTTCTTTTTTTTTATTTTAGAACATACTTGGAAAACTAAATTGTATTCACATTTGAGAATCGTCTAGTGCTTTTCCACGTTTTAAAGGTCGACGCATTGATTTTTCCCGTGGAATATTGCCAATTCGTAAATGCAATATGCCAATAATTCCAGCGCAATGCCAAGATTTCTTCGAGATTTCGTTCTAAAGCATTACAATTATTGATCATTGTTTGTAATATAATGTATAACAAAATCTACCAGATCTGAAAAACTAGGCACTCATCTTTCTAAAGCTACGCGCACACTTAGCGGAATCGGAGGGATGGCACGCATCGGCAAAAATTGCTTAACACAGTTGTAAACGAGTCAACGCACATTTAAATAAATAAATGATAGGTGTGCGCGTAGCTTAAGAGTTACAGTTAACCAATACTATTGTGTTTTTTTCTTCTTTTATTAAATGAATTTTGACGTGTGTAAACTTTATGTGATGGTACAATAAATTTATTAATTTTATTATTATTACTACTAATAACGATCTCAACTGAATCCCGCCTACTGATTTATGTATGTAAATTTAATTTTACTTTACTTACTTAATTTTTCTGTTGCAATTTCTATTTTGTACGTGAATAAAGATATTGTGATTAAAGCCCTGCACGGGTCGGGCCGTTTCTTTAATTCTGTATTATCGGGTCGGGCCGGGCCGATCTCTCAATTTATAATACCGGGCCGGGCCGGGCCGGGCCGTAAAAAATACGAATTCTGAGATTGTGAAAGTGAAAAGTTGTTCGAAATGTTTGTCGATATTATTCAATTTGATTATTTTTTTTAACAGAACAGTTAATTTATTTTATTATATATTTTAAATAATATCAAAAAAAAATTAAAGAACGATTTCGGGCCGGGACGGAAATGAAAAAATGAATTTTCGTACATATCTCAAACTTGCAAAGAAAATTTCATTCGTGAAAACGAAAACAATTTCGTCGAAAAACTTCGGACTTATGAGTCAAAAAACCACAAAATGCACTTTTGGATCCTTCTAATCTGAGCTTACCCCCTTAAAGTAGAGCCAAAATGGGATTTTTTCCCGAAATAATCATCAAATTTGGTTGAAAAGTCAATGAACACCCATAACTTGGTGCCAAATCGACGTAGGAACTTTGTTATTTGAGCCCTGCATAAGGAATTGATCAGGTTTTAATGCCTTTATGGTGGATCGAGTCGACAAAATTTATCTAACTCCGTATACATTGTCAAAGTTGGACATTGTTTCATTAAAAAAACATTTTTTTACAGGGGTGCCAATGGGGGGGGGGGGGGGGGGGGGGTATTACGCTTAAGTTCGCATGCATGACTTTAAAGAAGACACTTCAAAGTTTTTAGCCCTCAAATATTCATCAAAATCGATTGAAAATACGCCGAGTTATGGCGGTTTGAAAATGGTCGAAATTTCACGAATTTCAAGTGTTTCATTTTTTACTTTCTCCGTTACGAAGTACGAGAAAGTATTGTGATCGTGATTTTTTTTTTCAAATTTTTTTTTACGGAAATATCCGTTTTGGGGTCCCTAGATGCCATTTCAACAATTTCTGGAAAAAAAAATTTGTGTCTGGGTGTGTGTGTGTCTGTCTGTCTGTCTGCTGCTGTGTGTGTGTATGTGTGTGTGTGTGTCTGGCTGTGTGCGCTGTATCTCAAAAACTAATACAGCAATTTATATGAAACTTTGAACATACGTCTTATTTGATAATCAAAAGAACTGAAAAGCTTTTGGTAAAATTTCGTACACCGGAAGTGGGTGTTTACCTTAACTGTTTTTTGTTTTTTGCCAATATTTTCTTAAATATAAAAAATATCACAAAAAAAACAAACATCGAAGACAACAAAGAAATGAACATCTTTTGCTTGAAAATATTTTTCATAAAATCATTGCTATTCGAGAAAAAAATGTATTCATTTTTTTTTAATTTTTGGTTTATAATTATGAAATGATAATAGTTACAGCAAATTTATGTGAATAATAATTGTAGAGAATGCCAAAATAAACAACTTCTAAAGAATAAGTTTTTTTCGAAATCTCGTTAGTTTTTGAGTAAACCGAGTTTTTGAATTTGAAGTATAATTTTTCCATCTTTCATGATTTTGACGTTTTAAACGTCAGTTTCATCCGAGTTTACGCAACACTCGATGTATATTTAAACTATGCTTTCAATTGAAAATAAACCCATGAAAACGTAAATATAAAGTCGGAGAAAGTAACATGATGGCCGCATCACCATTTTTTTCCTTCAGTGTAAATAAAAATTAATTTAAAAGAATATTGATGTCGCCGTCTCCGATTTTATAGTACAAATTTAAAAAATGGTTACGTATCCATTAAGTTATTTTCTCCGATTTGGTGGTATAATAGTTTATTTATTTATTTTATACTTTCATGATTTATTTTCAATTTAAATGATATTTTAATTGTACATTGGGCGTTTAGCCGTATCGGATGATCTTTAGAACGTTAAAGTTAAACACAGAAATGACCAATTATACTTAAAATTCTAATAGTCAGTTTACTCAAAAACTAAAGAGATTTCGAAAAAAACTTCTTTGTAAGTTGTTGATTTTGGCACTCTCTATAATAAATTTTAATATAAATTTAATATAACTATTATCGTTTCATAACTATAAACCAAAAATAAAAATAAATGCTTTTTCGAAAAACAATGATTTTAAATTAAATTATTTATTTTCAAACATAAGATAATATTTGTTTAAAGGTTTTTGTAAAAATTTTCATGTTCAAAAATCAATGGAAAAAAAACAAAAACCGGTTAAGGTAAACACCCACTTCTGGTGAACGAAATTTTACCAAAAGCTTTTCAGTTTTTCGGATTGTCAAATAAGGCTTATGTTCAAAGTTTCATGTTAATTAGTTTTTGAGATACAGCGCACACAGAGAGACAGACATACACCGACAGACATACACCGACAGACAGACAGACCCGTACAGACAGACAGAGAGACATACACAGACAGACAGACCCATATAGACAGACAGACATACATACATACATACATACAGACAGACAGACAGACAGACAGACCCATATAGACAGACAGACATACATACATACATACAGACAGACAGACAGACAGACAGACAAACAGACAGACAGACGCACAATTTTTTTTTGAGAAATCCTTGAAATCGTCTCTAGAGACCTCAAAATGGATATTTTAGAAATAGTATCTTGATTAACTTGCCAATTAGAATAATGTGATGTGAATTTAAAAAAAAAATGTTTTAAACATTTCTTAACATATTCCCTTTCGGGAACTTTGTCTTCTGCAAATAACCAAATTTAATTTTTTTAAACGATGTATCTTCTTTAGTTTTCTATTTTATCAATTCATTGAACAGTGCCACTTCAAAAAACTAATCAAAACAATTTAAACAATAATACTTGACAATTGCATTATTTTGTGAACATTTTTGAAACAATTTAATTTTGTGAAGGGTCTGGCAAAGTCAAAATTAGTAAACAATCGAAAATACTCAAAATGCTTAACAAAATTGTGAATCGAAGCCTTGTATGTAATTATTGATGAACAACGCGGTTTCATGGAAAGTAGATCAACAGGTTCTGATTTAATTACTTATATGTAATATTTGATAAATGCCTACGAGAGTAGTTGGCAGGACTCAGTGTTGCACACCGATGTCTTTTAGGCATTTGATAAAATGAATAATAATATTTTAATAGCAAAATTCTAAGTTTTAGGGTTTAATTGAATAGTTATGAAGTGAATCTAATTTAAGTAATGGAGCACAGCAGGTTCGTATAAATAAGTTTTCTCATAAATGTGTTGTACCCTCAGGGGTGCCACAAGGTACTGATTGCGGACCGATAATTTTTCTTCTTAATATAAATTGCCGCAAACGTGTTTTTTTTTATTCGGGGGTTGAAGGGTTCGAAAAAGGATCATTCCAATCTGAGTTTACCTCCTTAAAGTAGAGACAAAATGGGATTTTTTCCCGAAAGAATCATCAAATTTGGTTGAATAGTCACTGAGTTATGTGCGAAAAACCTCAAAATGCACCCATAACTTGGTGCCAAATCGTCGTAGGAACTTTGTTCTTTGCTTTATGCACAGGGAATTGATCAAATTTTAATGCCTCTATGGTGGATTGAGTCGACAAAATTTTTCCAACTCCGTAGACATTGTCAAAGTTGGATATGGTTTCCTGAAAAAAACATTTTTTAGAGGGGGGCGGAAGGGGTTACGCGTAAGTTCGCATGCATGACTTGAAAGAAAACACTTCAAAGTTTTTCGCCCTCAAAGATTCATCACAATCGATTGAAAATACGCCGAGTTATGGCGGTTTGAAAATGGTCGAAATTTCACGAATTTCAAGTGTTTCATTTTTTTTCCTTCAGTATATATTTATTTTATCTGAAGTCGGGCCCGGGACACTTGTCCCATTTGTCTATTGGTTAATCCGGTCCTGCAAACCCTCATCTAGTTTTTAATTGGGTCTCTTCAGCCTGATTTAAAAATCGGAGCGATAAAGCATTCCTTCCATATGTGACGAACATATCCATGCATTAAAGATTTCTTAAATAAAAATACTAGTAAATCGGTTTGGAAATGGTAAAAACTATTCAGAAAACTTCTAGGAACTTTATTGGGTTTAGAATAATAAAATAAAAATTATTTATGTACCAAGGGCATTAGGATGTTTCGAGCGTCTTACATGTAAACTTCCCGCCCTTGTATGCACTAAAAACATCAAGTAATGCACGTGGTGCATACAAACTTTTACGTCTTCTAATTTTTCTATTACATCTGTAATTTTTGAGATTTTAAGGTTGCATCAGCGTGACTAATGTTTTTCTTAACGAGTGTGACGTAATTTGCGGATTTTTTCGAAGCTTTATGGCGCTGGGTATTATGTACTACATTACGTACCTTTTATCCTAGTAATAGTTATACAATAGTTACTAAATCTTGACCGTTATCACATGGCATGGTTAAAAGACATTTTGTTGATAATACCGTTGTTCTTTTTAAGGCTCTTGGTATGATTCCAAAATATTCTAAAAGGAATGAAAGAAACCGTCCTGTAATGTTAAAGTAAATAAAACCGCAGAAAATATAATAAATCCGTTTATGCATTTGATAAAATATCTGATTTTTTGCGTTTTTGCAATTACGCAATATTGTTTCCTAAACTTGGAAAAGTGCGCGGGCAACAGTTTGGGAACCGCTGTGCTAAAATATCTGCATTCTGTCGAAATGCTCTGAAATTATTAGTGCATCTTTCATTAAAGTTTTTCTTATACATATAGAGACTATTACAACCTGGAAAATTTATTTTATAAATCTGGGAGTAATTAAGTTTTTCATTTTTTTTCGGTTAAATTAAGCTTATAACAAGTTACGAAACCTACTGTTAAATTTTGTTTCCTAAAAATGTATCAGTATATATTACTTTTTTATTATTTCTATTTTCTATATGCACAAAATGTATTTTGTTTTATTAATACCTTGCAGTAAATAAGCAGAAAAGCATAAAAAAAAAATTCTATCTACATTTGCTCACCGTAATTATTAACCACAAAATATAAGGAAATCAGTATTAAACTACCGGAATTATTTTCGTAGACTAACCGTAAAACTGATTTGGCGTAACGTTGCGCATTTCAGACAGAATAAATCATTTCAGTGGGAAATGCGAACTGTCCCGAGTAACTTAGGTTGCATATAGAAATATACTGAAAGCTAATAATTTTTATTAAAATTTAAAATAATGCTTAAAGAAATTACATCATTAAAATTAAAAACCCCCACTTGTTGCAGAAGCATTAAATAATTAGTTCACATAATTTATGTATTTTATAGTCCATTTTTTACATTTAGTCATTATCAAATTTGTTTCATTGGGAAACACTAAATAAGTTTAGCACTGTGTTCTTGTCAAGATATTGTCTAGCTTTTTCATTTTAATAATAATTAATAAATATAAATAATAATAATAATAACTTAGTATTAATAGTATGTATTATCTATAGACCTAGCAAACTAAGTATTTTTGGAAAGGCAAGAAAAAGTACTTTAAATTTAAATTAAAATATACTGGGTGTTTCATAAAAAAAGTTTTCTTACTTCGTAAAAATAGCATTTAATTACTTAAACAAACCTAATCATCTAAAAATGTAACATTTCTATTGTTAAAAAAAACGCTTCGATAATTATAAAATATCAACTTATTATTTTTCTGTGACTGTTCAAATATTTTGTCTAGAAATGGAACTTTTACTAGAAATAGCAAATGAAATAAACTACTATTTTAGAAACGTAGGAAAAAAATTAGCCGAAGAACAAACTAATAACACAAACAAAATTTCAAGAACAACACAGCATCGGACACCAAAATATAACAAGAAATTATTATCGCAAAAAAACTCAAACATAAAATTCGTTACCGTGATTTCATATGCATCCTCTTCGAGTGCCTTTTAATATGACATTTGGCCTGAGAATCTAAGAATAATGCTCGCCTGTAAACAATGTTTAAATTGTTTCTCCAAGAATGCAGATATTGTAAGAAATTTTTTTGTGTAGTCGAGCAGCTTTTGGATGGGGAAACTTGTGCAGTAGTTCTTACAGGAATACTACGTTTCACCTAATTCTTACATGACTGATTTGGCTGCAAATTGAAATGGATGAACGGCCTGAAATGTTTTGTAGGATTTCACTAAATTAATTAATTCATTATTATACACTCGACGTCAAAAAAAAGCGCCACTCGAAAAATTGCGAAAAAACTCAATTTTTCAAACTTGGTTCAATTTAGTCGAAAATCGATTAATCTTTCAGTTTGGGAAAGATTCAAGTTTTATCTTTAATGTGTAGTTAATTTTGACCCCAAGTTAAGTCCAACCCACCCCCCGTAACAACGCGATGGAAAAAAATGTTTTTTATGTAAAAAAATTTACAACTTTGGCAAGCTGTATCGTGCGCAAAAAAATCGGCAGGAAATTTCACCACAATGGCAGAAAAATTTATTCAATTTCCTTCAAATGCCTTAAAAATTCGAGTGGTTTCGATGATTTGGAACAAAGTTATGAATTTTTGGAAAAAAAATGACATTTTTCACTTTGAAGTTTTGTGCATTTTGAAGTTTACTTACGAAATAACAAGAGCCAAAAACACAATACAATTCAAAAATGCATAACTTATCGCAAAATCATTGTGAGTTATTATCTTTTGTTTGAAATTTCAATTAAAATGAACAATTTTTATCACCCTGTCAAAAACCTTTTTTGCACTAGGAGTGACAAAGGGTAGAATGCTTTTCAGATCGCAAAGAATCGTCGGCTTCTGAGCAAAATTGACCAAGTTATGACCGAAATGGAATTTTTTAGTTGTAAAAATTTAACATTTTTTGTCAATCCAAAACACTTTTTGTAGGGGTTTTCAGGGGGTCACGAAAGTCGAAAACTTCTTAGATCGCAAAATTCCATCGAGTTTCGTGCGAAATTCGCCAAAAAGGCGCAAAATGTAATTTCTTTTCAAAACTGCATAACTTCGCGCCAAATCATCGCATCGACTTGAATTTTGGAGGAAATTGGAGGAAAATGATTGAACTTTATTACCATGCTGGCCGATTGAGTCCACGATTTTTTTTTGCACACGGTACAAGAAACCAAATTTGCACTTTTAAACTTCAAAAACATTTTTTCCCCTTTAGGGGGTGGCAGGGGGTGGAATTGTTTTAGCAACAAAACAATTCACATGACGTTGAAGAGGAAATTTGAAACTGTTCAGACTGCAAAAGTTCATCGATTTTGGTGCAAAATTACTCAAGTTATGGCCAAAAAAGTGAAAAATGACATTTTTTTAAAAAATTCATAACTTTGCTCCAAATCATCGAAACCACTCGAATTTTTAAGGCATTTGAAGGAAATTGATTAATTTTTTCTGCCATTGTGGTGAAATTTCCCGCCGATTTTTTTTGCACACGGTACAGCTTGTCAAAGTTTTTAACAATTTTTTACATACAATTTTTTTCCATCGCGTTGTTACGGGGGTGGGTTGGACTTGGGGTCAAAATCAACTACATTTTCTTAAAGATAAAGCTTAAATCTTTCCCAAACTGAAAGATTAATCGATTTTCGACCAAATTGAACCAAGTTACAACGGTTTGAAAAATCGAGTTTTTTCGCGATTTTTCGAGTGGCGCTTTTTTTTGACGCCGAGTATAGTATCGATGTTATTACGATATTAGATGCAACTCCACAGTATGACGGCGTATCAATCAGTAGGCGGCCGAGGAGTGGTATTGTGGGCTAGGCATGGACGGCGGCGCAGCGTAGCGGAGCCATCGTCCGTCACCAGTTACCTTGCTTAATTAATTATTTCACTATTTCACATACATCAACTTTAGCTTGGGAAAACTAGTTTCTCTTATGTAGGCACCTATATTATAATCTTGGTGTTTGTTTTCCTTTCGATATCGTCTGATCGGGAGAAACACGGATCCAAAATAGCTGTAGCAACAGAGCTTGTGTGTCGAAACGTCTCGAATTCACTTGAAATTTATAATTTTGTTGTTGCAAGAAGAATTAATTTGCGCCCATCTTTTCGAATCGAAGTAACCCAAGTGGAAATTATCGCGCGGTTCATTAGACAAGTGCATCCTCTTCGAGTGCGCTTATAACTGATATTTGGCCTGATCCAGAAACCGAGAAAAAGTGCAAAGATGCAGCTATGGCTCGCGGCCTAAACGCATGCAAACGGGAAGAGATAAATCAAAGAAGTGTGTAAGTATGATGAGAAGCAGTTATGTATGCACTTGCAAATCGGTTTCATTGCGTTCGTTGCTCTTCTATTTCGCCTTGATCGCTTTGGCGTCTGTAATTTGTGTCATTAGTCTGGAGGTTAACAAGAATCCGCTCGTAAAAAGGCCGCATCCTTGTTTAATTTTTGAATAAAATTTAAATCCATGATTTCCGACTGATTGAAGAGGAGTATCATTTTTTCCCCAAAATAGGGGTAAATTATTATCTTATTTTGGGGAACTTCAATCAATAGAGTATTTTTTTGGGTGGGTATTTTATACGAGGGGTATTTTTGGGGAAATTAATGAACATGTTATTACATTTGCTATACTCGGCGCGCCCACCAGGTGGTATGATCACGTTGCATTCACCCCGCGTCCTCGTGATAGTTCGTCGAGACGTTATAAAAAGCCTGATTCACACAGCCTTGCCACATTTTAGTTCTGTGCCGGAAATATAAGTCTTTCTACTTTAACCCACAAATACTAACTAGGTATTTACCACTTCCTAATTAATTGTAATTGACAAAGGCTGATTTAAGGATAGAACGTAATCACTACATTTAAATAAGACAGAAAAACGAGAACACATGGCATAGAACGGGCCTGATTAAAAATTTCGTGACACACGCTTCAAATGCATTAGCACTGACCAATCAGAAAACATCACGCTAAAATCACGCAAACCCATGATACCACCGATTCGGTACGCCGAGTATAGAAATCATCATTACATCAGCAATGAGGAAAAACCTGTAATATAATTTATGGAAGTTGTCACAGGGATTCTGTTATTGCCGTTTTCGTAATTTTGTTACCCCAATGAGATGCTGCACTTTCATTTAAAAAATATGTATGTGTGCCGAAAAGAATATGAAAATATTGAGGATGAAGATGAATAATAAATTTTAATAAACTTTATAATTATAATGCTTTAATTTTGTATATTTTCTAATAAATCCACTGTATTTACGTTTTATTTTCAAAATTTATAATTTTGGAGAGGGCCAGCGGCGTAATTTTATGGGAGTTTTATTAAATATTTCGGAAATTAAAAATTTGCTACTGGCAACACTCGTTGCCCGTAAATAAATTATTATTATTATTATATTAAATATTAGTTAGGCCTGGATTTAGATTTTTGACCTGCAGTTTCTATATAACTGAATCATTTTTCTTCATTTTGGTTTAAATTTTCGATTTGTTTGTTAAAATTTTCAATTATTTGGTCGGCATTTGTTTTTTTTTTAGGCCTAAATTTTCGATTTTCTGCCCTCTATTTCAACCTGAAATATTCACTTTTATTCGTGATTTTTTTTACCGGTATTTTCGAGTTTTGGATTTTTTGTCCTTTATTTTTTTTATTTTCGCGTTTCTGGTTGGCAATTTATTTTGAGCTGGAGTTATTCTTGGGACTGAAAATGGCAAATTATTTTTCTTTTGCTTGATTTTTCATATTTTTATTTTTTTAGACCAGAAATTTTATTTTTATTTTTGCTTATAGTTTAGATGTTTGGTCTGCATTTTTGATTTCTCTATTTGTTCTAACTTTTAGAGTTTTTGATTTTGGTCAAATTTTTTTTAATCGTTTGTTGAAATATTCTACATTTTTATTTTTCGATTTTCTTAGTTTTTTTATTTTAATTATTAATTTTAATGAGCGAATTTTTGATTGGTCTACACTCTTGTTAATTTTTATGTGCGATTTTTTTTTTGTTTTGAGGGTATTTTCAAGTTTTTGATTGTTTGTCCTTCATTTTAGATTTTTTTAACCTAAGTTATTGTTTTTATGGGCGAATTTTTTTAATTACTTTCGAGTTTGAGTTTCGGAAATTTATTTTGGGATAAAGTTTCAATTTTTTAGCATTTTTTATTTTTTACATCAGGATATTTGATTGTTTATTTATATTTCAGATGTTTGGTCTGTGTTTTTCATTTCTTTGTTCCAAATTTTAAAGTTTTTAACCTATAAACCAAAATTTTCGAATATTTAGTTCAAATTTTGTTTTTTTTTTCTGGTCTGCATTTTTTATTTTTGCCGAGAGTTTACGATTTTTGGTCTAAATTTTTTACCTATATTCTTAGTTTTTTTTTACCTTGATTATAAATTTTAACGAGCGAATTTTTGATTGGTCAATACTTTAGATTTTTAACCTGAATTGTTGACTTTTGTGTGCAAACTTTTGCTGGTATTTTCGAGTTTTTTTTTAACTAAATTTTAGATGTTTTAACCTGAATTATTGTTTTTATGGGCGAATTTTTAAAATTATTATTGAGTTTAGAGTTTAGGAAATTTACTTTGAGGTAAAGAGTTTCGGGGCTGAGAATGGCAAATTATTTTGCTTTTGCTTTAATTTTCAATTTTTAGCCTGCATTTTTATTGTTTTGACCAGAGTTTTTGTTTTTTTTTGCCTATATTTTAGATATTTTTGGCACCTAAATCAAACTTTTCGATTTAGTTGAAATTTTCTGCTTTTTGACTGCATTTTTATTTTTCCCAAGAGTTTCCAATTTTTACCAATGTTTCAGTTCTGTTACCCTAATTATCAATTTGAATGTTTTTTAATTGTAGATTTTAATGTGCGAATTTTTAGTCGATATTTTCGAGTTTTTTGGTCCAAGTTTTTTATTTTTTGCCCTATAATTTAGATTTTGCAGACTGAATTTTTGATATATTTGGCCTATACTTGATTTTTGTATTAATTTTAGGTTATTTATTTCATTCGAAATTTTTTGTTTTAGTGATTGTTTTAAGATAAAACTAATGTACTTTGATATTTAGATGGAAAATATAGACTGCGCGATTTGTGTTTAAGGAATTACTTAATTTTCAAATATTTCGATTCGATTTTTGATTTTTTTTTTCGAAAATTTTTAAATCAAAAAAATAATTTTTGCAGTCAATTTAGTTTTTTTAGTAATTGTTAAATATAATACTTTGGCATGGAATGATACTGATCACCCGGTATAACTGGAACTGTTTGGAAATTATGAAAAAAAATGCAAACCATTTTAAGTATTTAATTAGATTTACGAAAAATTAAAGAACTATTTTAATTATTTGGAGGATTCCACAGCACGTTTAAATATTTTCCTAATTTTTTAAATGGCCTTTTTGTACTACCTACATATTTTCGGAAAAACGGAACTTCTCTAATCCCAGTGTTCTCAGATTGAGGTTTTTTTTTCAAAATGGGGGTAAATTAAGGTTTTGGTGTGTATTTTGGAGAACTTCAATCGATGGGGTCTTTTTTTGGGGTGGGCATTTTATGCGAGGGGTATTCTGGGTGGTTTTTATGAAATATTTGGGGAAAATTAAAAATTACTCCTGGCAACACTGGGCCTCCCTGTATTATGTTCAAGTAAAGTGAAAAAATTTAATCATTTTATTGACATAGTTGCCTGCTGGGTTGGGTATACCGTGCTTTCAATAATTCACCGAACATATGGAACGCAGCCGGAATAACTAGAAATAAGAGTAAGGACCTCACTGCGAACGAAGTACGAGTATTGAGTATTGTGATTTTTGGAACATTAAACGTCGGGCGACACTTCTTTAGCCAAGTGGGACCCCCACTCTTATTGCGAGTCCGGCAGCGTATCCTGCGTTCACTATGTTTGGTGAGTTATTGAAAGCACGGTATATATTTCTGATTGAGAAATCGCCTGCAGGTGTTTCGTGTTTATCCAATTCATTTACAAATTGGATTATAATCATAAAATCAGTTGTGGTTGAAAGTCCAAGCTGATTAACCCCATTTCCTATATCATCATCGTTTCCACAACCAGAATTTGCCGCCAATCATCATTCTTTAAAACAAAAAATGATTTCACATCATCATTTCATCACCATTAAAACATTATTTTACTCATTATGCGTTTTTTGCTGTTAATCAAATATGATTTAAAGAATCTGTTCATGCAACAAGAACAAGATTTTTTATAATTTTAAAAACGTGTAGTATATTATGTTACCATCGTGATTCGTGATTTGTCTTGATCCGGTTTCTCAGTGCATGTAAATGGCAAACGGTTATTGGATAATTAACCTTGCGATTTAAGACTATTAGATTTGCAACAAAACGCCCTTCGAAAAGTGTGGTAACTTTTCATGAGATTAAATTATGGCTAAGGTAAAATTACGATAGTTGCGATACTATCTCTGAATGCCAGCGGCCTGTCGTACGGTTAAATGTTAAGTGGTTTTCTGGGTGGGTTTCCTCTTTTGAATCTACAAAGGACAACGTGTTATTTTATTTTTCTAGTCGTTAATATAGACCATTTTAAATACAGGGTGGGCCATCTCTCGGAATCTTTTTGAACTACCACTTTATTTTAACTTTCATGATATTTGACATCTGATGTATGACAGTTCTTCAGTATACAACACCCGGTTAACGAAATGTGCTTGATGAACGTTGGGAAATGTTAAACATTTACTTTGCATGTAATTCGTGTATTGCTGAATCAGTGTGAAAATTGCGTACAAAATTCGGTCGCGAATGTGCACCAAATGCTAGTATTCTGAAGAAATTTGTGCACAAAGTTCGTGAAGCTGGTATGCTGGTGGACCGTACTAAAACTTCACATGCTCGTCCGATTCGTAGACCCGAGAATATTATTGTTGCTGTAGCCCGTAGTGTGAAAGCCAACCCAAGAACATCGACTCGTCATCTCTCTCAGCAATTGAACATTAGTCGCACTGCTATGAGGCGTATTTTGCATAAAGACTTCGGCTTATTCGCCTATAAGGTCCAAATAACACAGCAGCTGAAGAGAGTTGACCATCCACTTCGATACAATTTCGCTAATTGGGCCTTAGAGCAGCTGGAAGCCGATGGTGAATTTTTCCGAAAAATATCTTTTTCCGATGAAGCGCATTTTCACCTCAGGGGCTATGTAGACAAGCAAAACTGCAGGATTTGAGCATCGGAAAACCCACACGTGATCGTTGAGCAGCCAATACATCCCGAACGAGTGACTGTATAGTGCGGATTGTGGGCCGGCGGCATCATCGGCCCATTTTTCTTTGAATCTGGCGAAACGGTCAACGGAAACCGCAATAGGACCATGATAGCAAACTCTTTTTGGGAGCAAATTGCTGGTTTGGATGTGGGCAACAGCTGGTTCCAACAAGACGGGGCGACATGCCACACTAGCAACGAAATTATCGACTTATTGCGGTTCGAAAATCGTGTAATCAGCCATCGTGGAGATGTGAATTGGGTGCCGTTAAAGAACGTTGTTATGCCAACGATCCAGCAACGATTGGCGATATTAAAGTCAATATCCAAAATGCCATTGCTGAGATATAGCCGCAGACGCTGGAAAAAGTTTTGAAAAATTGGGTCGAGAGAATGGACAGCCATGGCAGCCATTTAACTGATGTCATATTCCATGTATAACCGGAACTCTTGGCTACAAAATAAATGCAAGATCATGAAATTCCATCTAGCCGTTTGTGTTTTATTAAGATTTTAAAAAGATTCCTTGCGATGGCCCACCCTTTAGATTGCTCTAGCTAACATTTTTATGAGATTCGGAGAAAAATCGAAATTATTAAATCAGTTTGAATTCTAAACGCGGCGTGAAGAAATGATTTTTTTCAATCACCAAAAAATATGTTTTATTTTGTTAACTGTTAATAGCTATTTTTTTAATTAAAGTTAGCGAGTGTTAAGAAAAGTTGAAATTAATAGATCGATTTGAATTCTGAGCTCAGGGTGGAGAAGTGAATTATTTTTCATTAGCATGGCTAAATTTTTTATGGAAATTGGCAACCTTAAAAGCAGTCGAAATAAAAAGATGGGTGCGCCAGAATTTAAAACGTGGTGTGAAGAAATTAGTCTTTAAAACGAAGTGGAAGCTGTGTTTTATTTGACTAATTGTTAATATCGAGCATTTTAACTCGATCGTTAAATCGCGCCTAAAAAAGCGCCCGAAATCCATGGAGAAATGATTTTGAGGTTTCTTTTATTTTTCTAATTGTTAATGTAGAGCATTCAAAATCAATTGCCAAAGCTAACTCTTTTTTTAGAAATTGGCGATCTTAGAAGAAATTGAAGTTAAGAAATTTGTGCGTCCGAATTCCGTGGAGAAATGATTTTTTTTTTGTCATCTGGAGTAGAAGAGGTTTTTTCTATTTTCTAATTGCTAATATAGAGTATTCTAAATCGATTGCCAAATTAACTTTTTTTTATAAGTTGGCGATCTTAGAAGAAATCGAAGTTAAAAAATTGGTGCGCCCGAATTCCGTGGGGAAATGATTTTTTCTTCCTCATCTAGAGTAAAAGAGGTTTCTTTTATTTTTCTAGTTGTTAATGTAGAGTATTCTAAATCGATTGCCAAATTAACTTTTTTTTAGAAAAATTCCGTACAGAAATGATTTTTTCTTCGTCATCTAGAGTAGAAGAGGTTTTGTTTATTTTTCTGATTGTTAATACAGAGCATTCTAAATCGATTACCAAAATTATTTTTTTTTAGAAGTCGGCGATCTTAGAAGAAATCGAAGTTAAAAAATTGGTGCGACCGAATTCCGTGGAGAAATGATTTTTTGTCATCTAGAGTAGAAGAGGTTTCTTTTATTTTTATAATTGTTAATGTAGAGTATTCTTAATCGATTGCCAAATTAACTTTTTTTTAGAAGTTGGCGATCTTAGAAGAAATCGATATTAAAAAAATGGTGCGACCGAATTCCGTGGAGAAATGATTTTTTTTGTCATCTAGAGTAGAAGAGGTTTCTTCTATTCTTCTAATTATTAATGTAGAGTATTCTAAATCGATTGCCAAATTAACTTTTTTTTAGAAGTTGGCGATCTTAGAAGAAATCGATGTTAAAAAATTGGTGCGACCGAATTCCGTGGAGAAATGATTTTTTTTTGTCATCTAGAGTAGAAGAGGTTTCTTTTATTCTTCTAATTGTTAATGTAGAATATTCTTAATCAATTGCCAAATTAACTATTTTTTAGAAGTTGGCGATTTTAGAAGAAATGGAAGTTAAAAAATTGGTGCGTCCGAATTCCGTGAAGAAATGATTTTTTCTTCGTCATCTAGAGTAGAAGAGGTTTCTTTTATTTTTCTAATTGTTAATATAGAGC
Source organism: Ocypus olens (assembly GCA_910593695.2). Taxonomy (NCBI): domain Eukaryota; kingdom Metazoa; phylum Arthropoda; class Insecta; order Coleoptera; family Staphylinidae; genus Ocypus; species Ocypus olens. Next base: position 25,216,533 of record OU343065.1, on the reverse strand, counting down.
ATTCTAAATCGATTGCCAAAGCTTATTTTTTTTAGAAGTTGGCGATTTTAGAAGAAATGGAAGTTAAAAAATTGGTGCGTCCGAATTCCGTGAAGAAATGATTTTTTCTTCGTCATCCAGAGTAGAAGAGGTTTCTTTGATTTTTTTAATTGTTAATATAGAGCATTCTAAATCAATTTCCAAAGCTTATTTTTTTAGAAGTTAGCGATTTTAGAAGAAATGGATGTTAAAAAATTGGTGCGTCCGAATTCCATGAAGAAATGATTTTTTCTTCGTCATCTAGAGTAGAAGAGGTTTATTTTATTTTTCTAATTGTTAATATAGAGCATTCTAAATCGATTGCCAAAGCTAATTTTTGTTTAGAAGTCGGCGATCTTAGAAGAAATTGGTGCGACCGAATTCCGTGGAGAAATTATTTTTTCTTCGTCATCTAGAGTAGAAGAGGTTTCTTTTATTTTTCTTATTGTTAATGTAGAGTATTCTAAATCAATTGCCAAAATTATTTTTTTTAGAAGTTGGCGATCTTAGAAGAAATCTAAGTTAAACAATTGGTGCGTCCGAATTCCGTGGAGAAATGTGTTTTTCTTCGTCATCTAGAGTAGAAGAGGTTTCTTTTATTTTTCTAATTGTTAACGTAGAGTATTCTAAATCGATTGCCAAAGCTAACTTCTCTTTAGAAGTTGGCGATCTTAGAAGAAATCGAAGTTAAAAAATTGGTGCGTCCGAATTATTCCGTGAAGAAATGATTTTTTCTTCGTCATCCAGAGTAGAAGAGGTTTCTTTGATTTTTCTAATTATTAATATAGAGCATTCTAAATCGATTGCCGAAGCTAATTTTTTTTAGAAGTTGGCGATTTTAGAAGAAATGGATGTTAAAAAATTGGTGCGTCCGAATTCCGTGAAGAAATGATTTTTTCTTCGTCATCTAGAGTAGAAGAGGTTTATTTAATTTTTCTAGTTGTTAATATAGAGCATTCTAAATCGATTGCCAAAGCTAATTTTTGTTTAGAAGTCGGCGATCTTAGAAGAAATTGGAGTTAAGAAATTGGTGCGACCGAATTCCGTGGAGAAATTATTTTTTCTTCGTCATCTAGAGTAGAAGAGGTTTCTTTTATTTTTCTTATTGTTAATGTAGAGTATTCTAAATCAATTGCCAAAATTATTTTTTGTAGAAGTTGGCGATCTTAGAAGAAATCGAAGTTAAACAATTGGTGCGTCCGAATTCCGTGGAGAAATGTGTTTTTCTTCGTCATCTAGAGTAGAAGAGGTTTCGTTTTATTTTTCTAATTCTTAATATAGAGTATTCTAAATCGATTGCCAAAGTTAACTTTTTTTCTAGAAGTTGGCGATCTTAGAAGAAATCGAAGTTAAAAAATTGGTGCGACCGAATTCCATGGAGAAATGATTTTTTTGTCATCTAGAGTAGAAGAGGTTTCTTTTATTTTTATAATTGTTAATGTAGAGTATTCTTAATCGATTGCCAAATTAACTTTTTTTTAGAAGTTGGCGATCTTAGAAGAAATCGATATTAAAAAATTGGTGCGACCGAATTCCGTGGAGAAATGATTTTTTTTGTCATCTAGAGTAGAAGAGGTTTCTTCTATTCTTCTAATTGTTAATGTAGAGTATTCTAAATCGATTGCCAAATTAAATTTTTTTTAGAAGTTGGCGATCTTAGAAGAAATCGATGTTAAAAAATTTGTGCGACCGAATTCCGTGGAGAAATGATTTTTTTTTTGTCATCTAGAGTAGAAGAGGTTTCTTTTATTCTTCTAATTGTTAATGTAGAGTATTCTTAATCAATTGCCAAATTAACTTTTTTTTAGAAGTTGGCGATTTTAGAAGAAATGGAAGTTAAAAAATTGGTGCATCCGAATTCCGTGAAGAAATGATTTTTTCTTTGTCATCCAGAGTAGAAGAGGTTTCTTTGATTTTTCTAATTGTTAATGTAGAGCATTCTAAATCGATTGCCAAAGCTTATTTTTTTTTAGAAGTTGGCGATTTTAGAAGAATGGATGTTAAAAAATTGGTGCGTCCGAATTCCGTGAAGAAATGATTTTTTCTTCGTCATCTAGAGTAGAAGAGGTTTATTTTATTTTTCTAATTGTTAATATAGAGCATTCTAAATCGATTGCCAAAGCTAATTTTTGTTTAGAAGTCGGCGATCTTAGAAGAAATCGTAGTTAAGAAATTGATGCGACCGAATTCCGTGGAGAAATTATTTTTTCTTCGTCATCTAGAGTAGAAGAGGTTTCTTTTATTTTTCTAATTGTTAACGTAGAGTATTCTAAATCGATTGCCAAAGCTAACTTTTTTTTAGAAGTTGGCGATCTTAGAAGAAATCGATATTAAAAAATTGGTGCAACCGAATTCCGTGGTGAAATGATTTTGTCTTCGTCATCTACAGTAGAAGAGGTTTCTTTTATTTTCCTAATTGTTAATGCAGAGTATTTTAAATCGATTGCCAAAGCTAACTTTTTTTTAGAAGTTGGCGATCTTAGAAGAAATCGATGTTAAAAAACTGGTGCGACCGAATTCCGTGGAGAAATGATTTTTCTTTGTCATCTAGAGTAGAAGAGGTTTCTTTTATTTTTCTAATTGTTAATGCAGAGCATTCTAAATCGATTGCCAAAGCTAACTTTTTTTTAGAAGTTGGCGATCTTAGAAGAAATTGAAGTTAAACAATTGTTGCGTCCGAATTCCGTGGAGAAATGATTGTTTCCTCGTCATCTAGAGTAGAAGAGGTTTCTTCTATTTTTCTAATTGTTAATGTAAAGTATTCTAAATCGATCGCCAAAGTTAACTTTTTTTAGAAGTCGGCGATCTTAGAAGAAATCGAAGTTAAAAAGTTGGTGCGTCCGAATTCCGTGGAGAAATGATTTTTTTGTCATCTGGAGTAGAAGATTTATCATTTATTTTTCTAATTGTTAATATAGAGCATTCTAAATCGATTACCAAAGCTAAGTTTTTTTTAGAAGTTGGCGATTTTAGAAGAAATGGAAGTTAAAAAATTGGTGCGTCCGAATTCCGTGAAGAAATGATTTTTTCTTCGTCATCCAGAGTAGAAGAGGTTTATTTTATTTTTCTAATTGTTAATGTAGAGCATTCTAAATCGATTGCCAAAGCTTATTTTTTTTAGAAGTTAGCGATCTTAGAAGAAATCGAAGTTAAACAATTGGTGCGTCCGAATTCCGTGGAGAAATGTGTTTTTCTTCGTCATCTATAGTAGAAGAGGTTTCGTTTTATTTTTCTAATTGTTAATATTGTTTCCGTGAAGAAAGACATCTAGAGTAGAAGAGGTTTCTTTTATTTTTCTAATTGTTTATATAGAGTATTCTAAATTGATTGCCAAAGCTAACTTTTTTTTAGAAGAAATCGAAGTTCAGAAATTGGTGCGTCCGAATTCTAAATCGATTGCCAAAGAAGAAGAGGTTTCTTTTATTTTTCTAATTGTTAATATAGAGTATCCCAAATCGATTGCCATAGCTAACTTTTTTTAGAAATCGGCGATCTTAGAAGAAATCGAAGTTAAAAAATTGGTGCGACTGAATTCCGTGAAGAAAGACATCTAGAGTAGAAGAGGTTTCTTTTATTTTTCTAATTGTTTATATAGAGTATTCTAAATCGATTGCCAAGGCTAACTTTTTTTAGAAGAAATCGAAGTTAAGAAATTGGTGCGTCCGAATTCCGTGGAGAAAAGATTTTTTTTCGTCATCTAGAGTAGAAGAGGTTTCTTTTATTTTTCTAATTGTTAATATAGAGTATTCTTAATAGATTGCCAAAGCTAACTTTTTTTAGAAGTTGGCGATCTTAGAAGAAATCGAAGTTAAGAAATTGGTGCGACCGAATTCGGTGGAGAAATGATTTTTTTTTTCGTCATCTAGTGTAGAAGAGGTTTTTTTATTTTTCTAATTGTTAATATAGAGTATTCTAAATCGATTGCCAAGGCTAACTTTTTTTTAGAAATTGGCGATCTTAGAAGAAATTAAAGTTAAGAAATTGGTGCGTCCGAATTCCATGGAGAAATGATTTGTTCTTCGTCATCTAGAGTAGAAGAGGTTTCTTTTATTTTTCTAATTGTTAGTATAGAGCATTCCAAATGGATTATCATTGCTAATTCTTTGTGGTAGCTGACGAACTTTGAAACATCTAAATTATAAAATTGGTACTTCCGAATTCCAAAAGTGGCCTGAAAAATTGTTTTTGGTAATGTAGTGTATTCTGAATCGATTACCATAGATATTTTCAGTGAATTTAATCGAATTTTAATAATATATAGAATTAAACAAATTTTGTGTTTATTTTACGAAAAAATTTATTTTATTTTTTATTAAAATCTAAGCGTTAGATGATTAAGATTCTTAAATGGTATTCTGGTGCAACTGCTTGGTAACTGATAATCGCTCACTTGTAAGGTATAATTCCGTAATTACTATTCGTGTCGACGTACAATAACAACATACGCGTAGTATTAATTATTTTGCATTATTACCGGTTGTATAATTTCAGTTGCAGCTACTATTAGTCATTGCATTTTCATATTTTACATTTTGCTCTCGCCGAAGGAACTAAAACACAAAGTAGGTATAATTATTTTCTTTATTTACAAAATAATCATAATTACGTTTCTAATTCTCCTATTTCTGTATAGAGATGCATAAAGAAGACATCGGTTGAACCGTCCTGAAATTGGATGCAGATTAAGAAGTTTCTCTGCGGCCGCGGATAGCCTAAGGCTAAAACTGTGCATGGTGAAATGTTATGTCTTGAGGATGGTTACGACTGTTATTACATGACAAACTCTCCACCGATTACGGTTGTGAAGTTAGCAATAGATTTCAAATTAAATTATTGTGCAATATGTTATAGGAATATAAAAATATTTAATAATATGATATTACTATTGTAATTTCTTAACTTGCTTTTAAAAAGAATAGAAACGTTTCAAAAATGGCATGCACCGATATATTAATTTCGATTTTTCAACTTCGAATAGTTTTTTAATAAAAATGTTAACGAAATTAATTATTTATGTATGTTCAGTAATGCAAAATAATTTATTCAAGCGCGCTCGAAATTCGAACGTAATTTATTCTAAGTTAGCAAACTTTAATAAAAGAAAATAGCCATAACAATCGATTTAGAACGCTCAATATTGATTATTAGAAAGAAACTAACTTCTTTTTGTGTATAATACACCGCCGCCCGGTTTTAAATCGTAATGTGACAGCAACTGTCACTTTTTAGAGCAAGATGAAATATCCGCCATTATGATTTCATGGCAAACCTTTGTTTTTAATTCAAAATAATAGTAAAGTTTTTTGCAAATACTCTGCAGAAACCATTGAGTAATGCACTAAATAATTCAGCTTAAAAAAATGCAAGACCGATGCTGTTAAATAATTAGGGGAGCCAATATTAACACATTTCAAATTTTACATGTAAATCCCTATGGCCCGCTTCGCAATTCGACATTTACAGTTGAAAAAATTTAAAAAAAAAATTCGACTAATTTTTTTCATTTCTTCACACCGCTTTGTATTAATAATTAAAAATAAAAATAAAAATAACAACTTCTACTTCCCTTAATTTTTTCAAGTCTAAGAGCACATTCTGAACACAGTAATAATAATTATAATAATTTGTCAATATTTTTTTTGTGGGACAGCAACCGAGATACGCAAAATAACTTTATTCGTAAATAGTGCTTAAATCGCCTAGAAACGCCTAAAAACCGGTTACATTAAATTTTCTTCAAAAATGTTTAGTTAAAAAAGTTAGCTACATGAATCAATTAAGAATGCTGTTTTCTAAAGTGAGAAAAATAAAAGAAACCTCCACTTCTTTTGACGGCAAAAAAATTAATTTCTTTCCGACGCCGACGGAAGTCGGGCTCACCGATTTATTCATTTAATTTTTTTTCAAAGTTCGCCAATTCCCATAAAAAATAGGTACATCAATCTATTCAGAATACCCTATATTAACAATTAGTAAAATAACAAAACACTTAATGACTGAAAAAAGAATTAATTTCTCCACGTCGCTCTCAGAGTTCAGACGCACCGATTAATTAATTTCGATTTTTTCAGTTCACCGAGACCCATAAAAAAAGTTAGCTACAGAAATCTATTCAGAATGCTCTATATTAACAATCGGAAAAATAAAAGAACACCTTTCTTTCCCCTTAATGACTGAAAACTAATTAATTTCTACATGCCGCTCTCGGAATTCGAATGCACCAATTTATTAATATCAAAATCTCTCAAAGTTTGCAAACTCCCTTAAGAAAGTTAGCTTTTCTAATCTATTCAGAATGTTCTGAAATTAGAAAAATTACAAAACAACTTCTAATCCCCTTAATAATTGGAAGGCGAATTTCATTTCTACAATTCATTTCTCCATGCCATTCTCCGATTTAGTAATTTAGATTTTTCTCATCTTTATAATTCGGGCGTACCGACAACTTCTATAATAAAAAAAATCTGTGATAATAGATTCAGAACGCTATACGGTGAGCGCCTAAAGTGTGGAATAAATTCAGTAAAACCGAAATAAAATATTTTGGGAAAAAAATCCTCGAACACATCGATTTTCTTTGATAAAAATACACATTTTTACATGAAAGTCGATTTTCAGTCAACATTTGTTTTTGATTAATGACGTCATCCTTTAATTTCTAATGACAACCCCCTATTTTTGTTCTTAATTTTGAGAGATTTTTCATTGTCGTATAAAAATTTTGCCATTTGCAATTTTTCGAGTAAATGACAATTGAAGGTGAGAATCCTAAATTTAGAATTTTTACAAAATGACCTTGTTCCAGCATTTGCAGTAATTTTTCCAAACAAAAATGATCTTGACCTTTCATATAATACAATATGGTTTCAGCAAGATGGCGCACCTCTGCGTTTTTTTGACAATTGCTTTGCAAATAGATGGATTGGCAGGCGAGGACCGATAGAATGGCCCGCGAGATCCCCAGATCTTACACCCCTTGATTAGTTGTCATGGGGTTGAAGGTTTTCGTCAACAGACCACAAATTTAGCAGAACTAGAACATTGCATAAGAGATGAAATGCGCAATTCGCGCGGAAAGTATTCAAAATGTTCAAGAATTTCTACATGGGCTAGCGTATTATCAAGAAGTCGGTGGATGGCAGTTCGAACACTTAATTTAATAATATCATTTGCTTGGCAACGGTGTTTTTGTTCAAGATGGGATCAGTTCGACAATGAAAAGATCTATCAAAATCAAGAACAAAAATAGGTGGTTGTCATTTTAAAAAATATGGATGACGTCATTGCTCCAAAACATATGACGGTTGAAAATCGACTTTCATGCAAAAATGTGAATATTTATCAAAGAAAATCGACCTGGTCTAGGATTTTTTCCCGGAATATTTTATTTCGGTTTTACTGAATTTATTCCATACTTTAGGCGAGCACTGTTAATTAATTACTGTCATTCGCCTTAATCACAGAAACAGGAAATATTTTCTCTACAACGCGTTTGGAATTCGAATGCAACGATTTATTAATTTCAATTTTTGTCAAAGTTCGCCAACTCCCATTGAGAAGTCAGTTATTGCAATCTATTTTAAATGCTTCATATTAACAACTAGAGGCATACAAAAATAATTTCCACTTAATGACTGAAAAAGGAATTGGTTTCTCCATTCAACGCTCGGAATTCGAACCATTTATTATTTTCGATTTTTTTCAAATATCACCACCTTTCATAAAAAAATTAACTATTTCAATCTATTCAGAATGCTCTATATGTATTGACAAATAGAAAAATAAAGAAATACATCAAGAAAATTATTATTATTTTTCTAGTTAGAATAATATAGAGTTTTGTGAATCGATTTCTATAGCAAAATTTTTAATGGGATTTGACAAACCTTGCAAAAAATCGACATCAACAAATCGAAGCAGCCGATCTTTTAAATATATTGTTATAAATAATGTTAGAAGTATTTTATAATACCAAAAGACTTATTCTACTATCAAATAGTTTTATATATCTGTAATATTTTGCGAATAAACGGAATTTTAAAGATATTGCCAATTTTACAACCATGAATCAATGTCGCTTGTTTCAGCATCGATGCTGAGACTGTTGAACGAACTCAAATTGTTTGGAGTGTGATGCTATTGGATAATGTTGTACATAGCTTTATTGATTTTGAATAAAATAGTAATTAAAAGTTATACAGTGGAATGACAGCAAGTTAAACAAAATCGAATGCTTTTTAGGTGATTTTTTCGAAGCTTCTCACGAAGGTTGTAAAACTATCATCTAACAAAACTCCAATAATAATATATTCTCTATAGGGAAGTGATGACGTTTTGCAATGATGGGGATGATCCTGATGAAATAGTAAGATTCGTTATTATAAAGTCTTTCAACTGAATAAGATCAAGTCTGTAAGATCAGTATCATAATGTAGTTTTCTACCGGCAACAAAAATACGAACACCAACAAACGTGTTTCTTTTTTGAGATAATCCTTCACCTTCCTTGCCAATCCATCGCTGTCTTATTAACGCAACAAGATTAGTTGTATACAATGTGGTTAAGTCTAATAAACGGACAAGTACAATTGCAAAAAAATTCTTTCGGGAACTGCACACTAATTTTTGAATAACCATAAGGCTGTTTGCGACCGGTAATATGTGATAAACCAAAATACAGGTTTCTTTATTGAGATAATCCTGTTACTTCACCGTCCTCGTCAATCGATCACTGTCTTATCACGTTTGCGCAATAAGACAGGCCAAAGGACAATGGGTGTCACGAGATGTCGCTTACTTACCACGAACGAATAGCTTTGTTTATGGTCCAGGCAACTGCGAACAATACTGGGAGAGGCCACCATTTCTGGTCTCATTGTTTCCGCATAATGCGACATATTATCTAGGCCGTCCATTATTGTAAAGGTTTTATTTGCGGCTTTCGGAATGATTTATTTAATCACGAACCGTTAGAACCACACACAAAGAGGACGATGGGAGATACGTGAAGAAATCCGAAGGGATTAGAGCGGAGAAAGTGTTTCAAGTCTGAACCAGAAAAAAAATGGTTATTTGAACTACTGACCTTTGCAATGGTATAGTTATGCGAGCGCGGATGTTATGGTTTGTATTCTCGGATAATGTTGTGCAATCATTGGATTTGAGGTGATGTTGATCATGTAAACTCAGCTGTATGTATACAGTTTCTTCTTGTTGTTTATTGATTAATGATTGAGCGACACATTTTGGAAATAAATTTAGTTTGTTGAGATAAAAACAAATTGAATGCGATGGAAATGCTCAATGGTATAAAGAACTGCTCACTATTTTCGAAAAAAAGTCTACTTAACGCTCGATATCCTTCCAGTAATGGAGAAATCTGTAGCGAATGTCACATTCATCCTTAGAGCGCCAATTACGGACTTTCTTGATAGACATTCAGTAAATTTGTTTGATTTTTTTTTGCGCTAATAATTCAAGCCAGTGCTCCATTTTCACTTTCAGCTTATTTGTTCTGGCAATTGCTTTCTTGTTGTTAATGGAAATTTATTGTTAAAGGACACTAATGGTGGTAAAAAAGTAATCAATTAATGCTCAATTATAAATGTGTGCACACAGGTGTTGGAGAAAATAATGTCAACATTCCAGACAATGCTATTTGAGTCTTGGCTATACTGTGATAACTTGACATTCGATTAACCTTTTATTACCTTCTTCCAGGGAGTGCTATGATTTTTTTTTGTAGTAATTGTTTCATTAATATTAAATTAACTTAATATTCTGTCAAAAATAAAACCAATTAGGATTTATTTTCGTAGTATTTCGAAGAGTAAAATCTCTAAATCTAAATTAGTTTTTATATTGGTTTCGAAACTTGAATATCATCATTTTTAATCCAAACTTTATTGTGAAAAAGTTCCAAAGATTCACACGAGTTAATAATTTTGAGCACCCATATAAATATACAAAAATTAAATTAGATAAAGACGAAAAGCCAGCCTGAATATACATTTAATTTTTGAATATTGTTTAAAATTATTAACCCGCCATTGGTGACGCAAATTTGACTTTGATCAATGGTGACGCCGGTCTCACGCACCTGGGTTTTCAACTGAAGATTTTTCGAAACGTGTTACTAATAATTCATGCTTTTTTTTTAATTTATGTTTTTTAACAATAAAACAAAGATATGTAATCAATTTAAGCTCTGCAATGCGACAGCTACTCGAAATTGCAACAAAAAACAATAACGGCGAATAAAGTTATTCGAATTTTTTAACCGGTCTCACAGACCTGTAGGGTCAGCATTGGCGGGTTAATCCGGTTGAATCCTTAATTTTTTTAATTTGAATTTTTGAAACTCAAATAACGAATTTATTTTATTATTGAGTTCCGGACAGATTGAATATTCATATATTCAGGCTACTGTTCTTCTTCTTTTAATTTATTTAACGCTTCTGCAACAAGTGAGGGTTTTCCATTTTAATTATTATTAAACAATTAATTTATTCACTCACGAAGAGTTGTGCATTTTATAACTGCCAAAATTTATTCACATAATAAACATAGCATGAATATTTATAAACGGATTTCAGTTTCATACTCACTTTTCCTGCTCTCGGTGAATTTATGTTATATCCGCCCAATTAACCACAGATTTTTCACACTTGCTCGAACAAAATTTCACACACGTAACACCCACTTAAACATTTAGATACGCTGTTTATCACAGATTTTATAGAAGTGCAATATCATCATTTCTACGTAAATTTAATAAAAACTAAATGTAGTCAGAATATATCATATAAATATTCAACCGGTTTGCAAATCTACAAAATTAAGTACTCCTAAAGTGTTGCACCAACGAATATACTGCGCTGACGAGACCAAAAGAGATAGAAATTGCTCCACAGTGAAACAATCAACTTTACAAAACACCCTGTATTCACATATGCCTAACCGTTTTTTTTTTTTTTCATAGAACTATTCACGTCGTCACAAACAAGTAATTCGTATTTTTCACTAGATTACACCGGTAAATACAAATTTTATTTTAGCGTTCTTTTGTGCCTTCGTGTCCACAAAGAGGCGACACGCGTGTGCCCATGGGAAAAGCGGCGAACTGAACCGGTAATTCTAAAGAACCAGTCTTTGCCCAAAGTGATGAGCTTATTGGGAAACCACCAATTTGAATGATTCACCGTGCACACAAAAAAATAACTTTCACATCTGCAAACTTGTGCAATTATCACGTGTGCGTTAATGTAAACGGAGTTAATTCGGCAGTAAAATTAACGCAAAGTGGACATTGTTTTTTTAATGCCCTTGCAAGATAATATTGCAATTGAATTAATTTAATTAATTAGATTAAAATAATGTGCTTGACTGATAATATTCCAATTTACATAACTCAATTTCAAATATTTTTTCTCTTGGTTGGGATAAAATATTTTGTAACAATTGGTAGTAACAAAGTGGACGTTGTTTTTTTAATGCCCTTGCAAGATAATATTCGAATTGAATTAATTTAATTAATTAGATTAAAATAATATGCTTGACAGAGCATTTTTCTTTTGCTGGGATAAAATATTTTGTAACAGTTAGTAGACATTTGATTTGTCTCACAAAATTTACTCTTCATTCAGACGAATTTCAACTTTTCCTCAATATCATTAATCCATTTATAATCTTGGTGGTCAGTGTTGTTTTAAGGTTTGTAGTAACATGTAGAGCATTTTGTGCTGTAATAATTGACACGACATTAAATTGGGATGTTAGAAGAAGGAAAACTTTAACACATTTAATTTAGAAAAAATAGATAACGTAAACGATGTAATTTCGAGCGCAAAGCGATATCTCAATCGGCAAACACGTACTTTACGCACTTGATACACAAGTAGCTATTGTTAATCATCTTATTTAAAACGTTAATTTGAAGATGCGACATTGAAACTATGCTGTACACTAGATAGAGACACAATACAGTTATTGAGATACATTTACATACAATCTGAGATCATCAACCTAATAACACACTATTTTATAAATGTATTTTTAAACGCATCTGCCAATTCGACAAATATCATTTGTGTTTCATCAAGTGGGTATGAGGGATTACAGAGCAACATTGAATGGATAATCATGCACTGTTTACCCTGCAAACATTGATACTATATTCATATTGTAAAACAAGTGCTTTTATCATTTCATTACTTAAAATGTTCTACAAAGTGTGCAACGAGACATCAATAAAACGTTTATTAATATCATATCTATCGCGAATATCGCTGTAAATATTTACGTACTAATGAAAAAAAAAGACCTTATATTTACACTACTATATCCTTATAATTCTCATGCTCTCTCTCCTACACTCTTTTTCCCTCCCCAATTTCTGCAGCATCTTTACCCCGGCCCCATCCTCTCTCATCCATTCCGCTACCCTCTTATTCCTTCTTCCTCCCATCCATTCTTCATTCACTCCCTCAGAATCCTCCGCCAGATGCCTCCATATATCCCTCCCATTTTCACACATTACACACCTCATATATTCTTCGCCCATCCACTTCTTCCTCCCTCTCTCTTCTGATCCGCACCTAGCCCTAGCCAATGTCACCCTTTTTTCTCTGTTCCACCCGTCCTCATCCAAATACTTCGGTCTCCTTCCATGTACCTGCCAACTCCCATACATGTTATTATATTCGCTTCTTTCTATACATCTCTGTCTCTCCTGCACATCCACTTCCTTCGCCCTCTCTCTCACCTAGTTTGTCACATTTACCCCCCTCTCTAACCACTCCCTCACTTTCACTTCAGACAATACCACTCTCTCATACATTTTCATTCGTTCCTTCCTCCATTTACCCCCCCCCCCCCCTTCACTCACGCCTTTACCAACCTCTCTTCCTCTAACTCCCATAACCTCATCTCATACCTGACCATTCTCTCCATTGCCTCACATTCTAAGTTTCCTCTGTTAGTCTCCTGAAGCAGTATGTACCCGGGTGTCGACCTTTCCACTCCCAGTATACGCTTCAGGAACGACCACTGCTCCCTCTCCACGCACTCATATCCCTTCACACCCCACACTTCCACTCCATACATTAAAATCGACTTCACACATGCATCCCACATTTTACACGCCACTCTGAAGTTGTTCTTAATCCATTCCCCCCATTTTTCCCATGCGATACCCTACGCTTTCCTGGCCTTCCACTACATCCATCTTACCTACTCCTTATATCCCCCTGTCCCGTTAAACATAAACCACAAATATCTAAATCTTTTCACTCTCTCAATCACTTCTCCCTTCCATTCTAACATTTTCACGCTCCCCTCTCTTCCCTTATTCCTAAATCTCATCTATTTCGTCTCTTGTACATATACCTCTCCGTTCTCCTCAACATGTCTTTCATCCGTTCTCAATCTCTCGTTATCAACACCATGTCATTCGCATATGCCAGCATCCACACCTTATCCTTCCCGATTAATACTCCTCCCGCCTGCCCTTTCCTCAAAACCTCCTCCAGTTCACTTAGGTATAAGTTGAATAACATAGGGCTTAACGGGCATCCCTGTCTCAATCCTACCCACGTCCTAAATCTCTCTGACACCTCCACTCCCACTCTTGCTACCACCCAAGTTTCCTTATATACTCCTCTTACCCACTCAACCATACTCTCACTCACTCCTTTTCTCCTCATACATTCTAACAACTTCTCCCTCAGCACTGAGTCGTACGCTGCCTTTAAGTCCACAAACACCGCATACATGCTTCCCTTCTCTTCAGTCACTCTCTCAGCCATTCTTGCCAGGGTAACGATCTGCTCCCTTGTCCCTCTCTCCCGCCTAAATCCCCCTGCGTCTCAGGTATTAATCCCGTTTCTTCCACCTCTTCTTCCAGCTGATTCTTCACCACCAACATTGCAATTCTGTATCCTGTGGACATCACCGTAACTCCCCTATAGTTCCCGGCCTCCTTCTCATCCCCTCCTTTGTATACCGAGCACATCGTACCCAATCTCCAGGCCTCCGGTATGTTCCTTCTTCCCCTCCACATTTGGTTCAACAGCTCCCTGAATTTCTTCTTTCAGCCCATCCATCCCTGCTGCTTTCCTCCTTTAACTTCCTCGAAAGCTCCACTTCCTCCTCCGAGAACTCTTCCGCCATATCCCTTCGCCTTCCTTGTCCAACTTCCTCTAAATATCCACTTGTTTCTCTGCACTTCCTTGTCCACTCCTTCAGTGGTGTCCCTACCCGTCTCCTCCTTTCGCCTCTCCTCAGTACTTTCCATATTTTCGCCTCGTTCCTACACTTCTTCAACTCCTCACTTGCTCTTTCCACCTCCTGCAGCTTCTACCTCTCGCATAACTGGCGTTACCTTCCTCTCCTTCCTCTCCTCCCCTCCACCTCTTATACATTTCCCCACTGCATTCCTTACTTCATTTTTTGCCTGCCTGCATTCTTCATCAAACCACCTACTCCCTTCTCCCGTCCCTCCTTTAGCTTTTCTTCCGCACCCCACTATTAGTTCCTCCATCTCCTCCATTGATTTGACGTCTTCCCACTGGATCCTCCTCATATTCTTCCTCATTTCTTCTATTGCCTTTGCCCCACGTTCTAACTTGCTTTTCTTCAGTCGTTTTCTCCTTCTCATCCTCTTTATCGCCACATAGTCTATCACCGACGATCCCCTCGGCCCAATGTATGTTTTCCTCCCTTCCCAGTCCCCCTCTGTGCATCCATTTAGAAATTCCCATCCTCCCTCCATCACCCACTCCTTCATTCTCTTACCCTCGTTTATACATTTATCCCTGGACTTTCTCTCTATCACCGACCCCTCTTCATTAATACCTCTCCCCATTTCTCCCATTCTTGCATTAAAGTCTCCTCCTTGCACCCATTTTCCTCCCCCTTTCGTTCTCTCCTCTATCTCCTTTCTTATTATATTCCAGTTTTTATTTACATATACCACCCTTACGTTTATCCTCTGTTTCTCTTGTCTATACTTTATCCATGCCACGTCTTCTCCTTCTCCGAAGTGTGCCGTTACGTCCGTCCCCATTTCCTTCTTCCATCCTACTATCATTCCACCCCTCGCCCTTCCTTTAGTCGCACACTTTATCGCATCTTTCCTCTCCCATATAAAACTCCCCGGCAGCCATATTTTCGCTTCTCCCCACTCTTCCTTCCCCATCCATGTCTCTACTATCCCCACTATGTCCTTCCCTACTAACCACTCCTCCAAGTCTCTCTTCCACTTGCCCTCCTTTATCTTCTCCTTAATTCCTTCTATCCCAGTCTACTCTCTGTCCCTCTATCCTTTTTTCCACAGCTCCCTCTCATTTCTTCCTGCACCCTTATCCCTTCTTCTCTCTCCTGTCCTCCTATCTCCTCCTCATTTCTTACTTTGTTGGCTCCTCTTGTCTTTGTAGGGTTTCCTTGTCCTTATTCCATCTCCACAGCTCCCCATTCACGAACATTTTCTGATAACCAATCCTTACCACCACTTATCACCCTTATGATCTTCTGAATCTTTTTCTCCTCTTTCGTCATGTCATCTTCGATGAAAACTCTTTCCTGGATATTCCTTAATTTATTTTTATTCTTCATAACCTTTATTTTGCCTTCCATCTCTAGTTTAACCACCACCACCTTCCCAATCCTATCCACCACTTGTACCTCTACTTCTAGAGCCTCCTTCAGAAACGTCATCACCTCCCCTTTTCCCTGCATATCTTTCCCTCTTATTACTACATAACTCCTGCTCTCTTGCCTCTCCCTCGTCTCAGCCTGATATTCCAGCTCCATTATCCTTCGTGTCAGCCTCTCTCTCTCTCCATATTCCATATCTCTTTCGTACGTACTAATGATGTTTCTCTTGTACTTTTTTTTTCGCAATAAAGACAATTTATTATTATTATTATTACTATTATTATTATCATTATTATTATTATTATTAAAAAGGCATTGTCTATCTCAATGGGCAAACACCTACTTTGCAATTTTCTGCATTAATCTAAACTTGGCGAGAAAATGTATTTCCACCTCCAAATATATCCGATTGAGGAAATTCTTGTTTCTGACTGTGGAAATGCATTCCTTCAGTGTGATAACGAAACAAATTGTTCTTCTAATAAAAAAGAACATAACACGTACATCTTACAACACCGACCATAAGCAAATAAGGAAACGCAATAAATTCTCGTGTATATTTCAAACGAGAAAATCGGAGATGATGATTATAATTTCAAATAAGGTAATATGCACCTCTGACATTTACGTACACGTACACAAAATACAATATGCCCAACTTCGGCAACAAAACGAAACAATCTCGACATTAAATCGAATCCCATGGCATACCATGCAGAGCAGATGTTTAGTTACCGTTATGCACGCTCAAAAAAAATACGAATTTAAACCATGACCGACAGTCCTGATTTGAATACAACTTCGTTTATGGGAAATTTCTGTACATCATCTACAAATATTTTACAATAAAAATGTTTCACTTTCAAAAATATACCAACAAGAGTCTAAATTTATTTATTCAAGAATAAAATGTTATATTTTCCTCTAGATAGGACTATTTATTGTTAAGCTTTGTGTGTAGTGTTTAGTGCCGCGAACTAAAACTAATATACATTTTTGATAATAAAAAGAAACAAATTATTCGAACAAATACTTATATTTATCGGGGAATTGGCCAAGAAAATTGTTGTTTAAGTTTTTTAATTAATTCAATTACCTATTTACATTCTGTTGCAATTCTCATGTTCAAGCGGTTGAAAAAAATAGAAAAACAATTGCCACAAACTTGAAACTTTCCAAATTTACTCAAAATACATAACTCTTTTGGATGTTGTAAAAATCTGAAAACACCCCTTCATTAGATTTTGAGATAATCACACGCAAACAACACTGATTGCAATTCTGACTTTCACATTCCCCAAGCGGTTAAAAAATAGAAAAACAATTGCCACAAACTTGAAACTTTCCAAATTTACTCAAAATACATAACTCTTCTAGATGCTGTAAAAATCTGCAAACACCCCTTTACTACATTTCGAGATAATCACACGATAACAACACTGATTGCAATTCTGATTTTCACATTTCCCCAAGCGGTTGAAAAAATAGAAAAAAAATTGCCACAAACTTGAAACCTTTCAAATTTACTCAAAATACATAACTCTTCTAGATGCTGTAAAAATCTGAAAACACCCCTTCACTAGATTTCGAGATAATCACACGAGAACAACACTGATTGCAATTTTGACTTTCACATTTCCCCAAGCGGTTGAAAAAATAGAAAAATAATTGCCACAAACTTGAAACTTTTCAAATTTACTCAAAATACATACCTCTTCTAGATCCTGTAAAAATCTGAAAACACCCCTTCACTAGTTTTCGAGATAATCACACGAGAACAACACTGATTGCAATTCTGACTTTCACATTTCCCCAAGCGGTTGAAAAAATAGAAAACAATTGCCACAAACTGGAAACTTTCCAAATTTACTCAAAATACATACCTCTTCTAGATCCTGTAAAAATCTGAAAACAACACTTCACTATATTTCGAGATAATCACACGCTAACAACACTGATTGCAATTCTGACTTTCACATTTCCCCAAGCGGTTGAAAAAATTGAAGAACAATTGCAACAAACTTGAAACTTTCCAAATTTACTCAAAATACATAACTCTTTCAGATGCTGTAAAAATCTAAAAACACCCCTTAACTAGATTTCGAGATAATCACACGAGAACAACAACGATTGCAATTCTGATTTTCACATTTCCCCAAGCGGTTGAAAAAATAGAAAAACAATTGCCACAAACTTGAAACTTTCCAAATTTACTCAAAATACATTACTCTTCTAGATGCTGTAAAAATCTGAAAACACACCTTCACTAGATTTCGAAATAATCACACGCAAACAACACTAATTGCAAATCTGACTTTCACATTTCCCAAGCGGTTGAAAAAATAGAAAAACAATTGCCACAAACTTGAAACTTTCCAAATTTACTCAAAGTACATAACTTTTCTAGATGCTGTAAAAATCTGAAAACACCCCTTCACTAAATTTCGAAATAATCACACGCAAACAACACTAATTGCAAATCTGACTTTCACATTTCCCAAGCGGTTG
This sequence comes from Ocypus olens, assembly GCA_910593695.2. Lineage (NCBI taxonomy): Eukaryota > Metazoa > Arthropoda > Insecta > Coleoptera > Staphylinidae > Ocypus > Ocypus olens. The sequence goes on along the minus strand of OU343065.1, from coordinate 25,198,354 downwards.
ATAAAATAGAAAAACAATTGCTACAAACTTGAAACTTTCCAAATTTACTCAAAATACATAACTCTTCTAGATCCTGTAAAAATCTGAAAACACCCCATCATTAGATTTTGAGATAATCACACGAGAACAACACTGATTGCAATTCTGACTTTCACATTTCCCTAAGCGGTTGAAAAAATAGAAAAACAATTGCCACAAACTTGAAACTTTCCAAATGTACTCAAAATACATAACTCTTCTAGATTCTGTAAAAATCTGAAAACACCCCTTCACTACATTTCGAGATAATCACACGAGAACAAGACTGATTGCAATTCTGATTTTCACATTTCCCCAAGCGGTTGAAAAAATAGAAAAACAGTTGCCACAAACTTGAAACCTTTCAAATTTACTCAAAATACATAACTCTTCTTGATGCTGTAAAAATCTGAAAACACCCCTTCACTAAATTTTGAAATAATCATACGCAAACAACACTAATTGCAAATCTGACTTTCACATTTCCCAAGCGGTTGAAAAAATAGAAAAACAATTGCAACAAATTTGAAACTTTCCAAATTTACTCAAAATACATAACTCTTCTAGATGCTGTAAAAATCTGAAAACACCCCTTCACTGGATTTCGAGATAATCATACGAGAACAACACTGATTGCAATTCTGATTTTCACATTTCCCCAAGCGGTTGAAAAAATAGAAAAACAATTGTCACAAACTTGAAACTTTCCAAATTTACTCAAAATGCATACCTCTTCTAGATCCTGTAAAAATCTGAAAATTCCCCTTCACTAGATTTCGAGATAATCACACGAGAACAACACTGATTGCAATTCTGATTTTCACATTTCCCCAAGCGGTTGAAAAAATAGAAAAACAATTGCCACAAACTTGAAACTTTCCAAATTTACTCAAAATACATAACTCTTCTAGATGCTGTAAAAATCTGAAAACACCCCTTCACTGGATTTCGAGATAATCATACGAGAACAACACTGATTGCAATTCTGATTTTCACATTTCCCCAAGCGGTTGAAAAAATAGAAAAACAATTGCCACAAACTTGAAACTTTCCAAATTTACTCAAAATACATAACTCTTCTAGATCCTGTAAAAATCTGAAAATACCCCTTCACTAGATTTCGAGATAATCACACGAGAATAACACTGATTGCAATTCTGACTTTCACATTTCCCCAAGCGGTTAAAAAAATAGAAAAACAATTGCCACAAACTTGAATCCTTTTAAATTTACTCAAAATACATAACTCTTCTAGATCCTGTAAAAATCTGAAAATTCCCCTTCACTAGATTTTGAGATAATCACACGAGAACAACACTGATTGCAATTCTGAATTTCACATTTCCCCAAGCGGTTGAAAAAATAGAAAAACAATTGCCACAAACTTGAAACTTTCCTAATTTACTTAAAATACATAACTCTTCTAGATTCTGTAAAAATCTGAAAACACCCCTTGACTAGATTTCGAGATAATCACACGAGAACAACACTGATTGCAATTCTGATTTTCACATTCCCCAAGCGGTTGAAAAAATAGAAAAACAATTGCAACAAATTTGAAACTTTCCAAATTCACTCAAAATACATAACTCTTCTAGATGCTGCAAAAATCTGAAAACACCCCTTTACTAGATTTCAAGATAATCACACGAGAACAACACTGATTGCAATTCTGATTTTCACATTTCCCCAAGCGGTTAAAAAATAGGAAAACAATTGCCACAAACTTGAAACTTTCCAAATTTACTCAAAATACATAACTCTTCTAGATTCTGTAAAAATCTGAAAACACCCCTTGACTAGATTTCGAGATAATCACACGAGAACAACACTGATTGCAATTCTGATTTTCACATTTCCCCAAGCGGTTGAAAAAATAGAAAAACAATTGCCACAAACTTTAATCTTTCCAAATTTACTCAAAATACATTACTCTTCTAGATTCTGTAAAAATCTGAAAACACCCCTTCACTAGATTTTGAGATAATCACACGAAAACGACACTGATTGCAATTCTGACTTTCACATTTCCCCAAGCGGTCGAAAAAATAGAAAAACAATTGCCACAAACTTGAAACTTTCCAAATTTACTCAAAATACATAACTCTTCTAGATTCTGTAAAAATCTGAAAACACCCCTTCACTAGATTTCGAGATAATCACACGCAAACAACACTGATTGCAAATCTGACTTTCACATTTCCCAAGCGGTTGATAAAATAGAAAAACAATTGCCACAAACTTGAAACTTTCCAAATTTACTCAAAATACATTACTCTTCTAGATGCTGTAAAAATCTGAAAACACCTCTTCACTAGATTTCGAAATAATCACACGAAAACGACACTGATTGCAATTCTGATTTTCACATTTCCCCAAGCGGTTGAAAAAATAGAAAATCAATTGCCACAAACTTGAAACCTTTCAAATTTACTCAAAATACATAACTCTTCTAGATCCTGTAAAAATCTGAAAATTTCCCTTCACTAGATTTCGAGATAATCACACGAGAACAACACTGATTGCAATTCTGATTTTCACATTTCCCCAAGCGGTTGAAAACATTGAAAAACAATTGCCACAAACTTGAAACTTTTCAAATTTACTCAAAATACATAACTCTTCTAGATCCTGTAAAAATCTGAAAACACCCCTTCACTAGATTTCAAGATAATCACACGGGAACAACACTGATTGCAATTCTGATTTTCACATTTCTCCAAGCGGTTAAAAAATAGAGAAACAATTGCCACAAACTTGAAACTTTCCAAATTTACTCAAAATGCACACCTCTTCTAGATGCTGTAAAAATCTGAAAACACCCCTTCACTAGATTTCGAGATAATCTCATGAGAACAACACTGATTGCAATTCTGACTTTCACATTTCCCCAAGCGGTTGAAAAAAAAAACAATTGCAACAAACTTGAAATTTTCCAAATGTACTCAAAATACATAACTCTTCTAGATTCTGTAAAAATCTGAAAACACCCCTTCTCTACATTTCGAGATAATCACACGAGAACAACACTGATTGCAATTCTGATTTTCACATTTCCCCAAGCGGTTGAAAAAATAGAAAAACAGTTGCCACAAACTTGAAACCTTTCAAATTTACTCAAAATACATAACTCTTCTTGATGCTGTAAAAATCTGAAAACACCCCTTCACTAAATTTTGAAATAATCACACGCAAACAACACTAATTGCAAATCTGACTTTCACATTTCCCAAGCGGTTGAAAAAATAGAAAAACAATTGCAACAAATTTGAAACTTTCCAAATTCACTCAAAATACATAACTCTTCTAGATGCTGCAAAAATCTGAAAACACCCCTTTACTAGATTTCAAGATAATCACACGAGAAAAACACTGATTGCAATTCTGATTTTCACATTTCCCCAAGCGGTTAAAAAATAGGAAAACAATTGCCACAAACTTGAAACTTTCCAAATTTACTCAAAATACATAACTCTTCTAGATCCTGTAAAAATCTGAAAACACCCCTTCACTAGATTTCAAGATAATCACACGAGAAAAACACTGATTGCAATTCTGACTTTCACATTTCCCTAAGCGGTTGAAAAAATAGAAAAACAATTGCCACAAACTTGAAACTTTCCAAATTTACTCAAAATACATTACTCTTCTAGATGCTGTAAAAATCTGAAAACACCCCTTCACTAAATTTCGAAATAATCACACGCAAACAACACTAATTGCAATTCTGACTTTCACATTTCCCAAGCGGTTGATAAAATAGAAAAACAATTGCCACAAACTTGAAACTTTCCAAATTTACTCAAAATACATTACTCTTCTAGATGTTGTAAAAATCTGAAAACACCCCTTCACTAGATTTCGAGATAATCACACGAAAACGACACTGATTGCAATTCTGATTTTCACATTTCCCCAAGCGGTTGAAAAAATAGAAAAACAATTGCCACAAACTTGAAACCTTTTAAATTTACTCAAAATACATAACTCTTCTAGATCCTGTAAAAATCTGAAAATTTCCCTTCACTAGATTTTGAGATAATCACACGAGAACACTGATTGCAATTCTGATTTTCACATTTCCCCAAGCGGTTGAAAAAATAGAAAACCAATTGCCACAAACTTGAAACCTTTCAAATTTACTCAAATTACATAACTCTTCTAGATCCTGTAAAAATCTGAAAATTCCCCTTCACTAGATTTTGAGATAATCACACGAGAACAACACTGATTGCAATTCTGATTTTCACATTTCCCCAAGCGGCTAAAAAATAGAAAAACAATTGCCACAAACTTGAAACTTTCCAAATTTACTCAAAATACATAACTCTTCTAGATCCTGTAAAAATCTGAAAATACCCCTTCACTAGATTTCGAGATAATCGCACGAGAACTACACTGATTGCAATTCTGACTTTCACATTTCCCCAAGCGGTTGAAAAAAATTGAAAAACAATTGCCACAAACTTGAAACTTTCCAAATTTACTCAATATACATAACTCTTTTAGATCCTTTAAAAATCTGAAAACAGCCCTATACTTAATTTTGAAATAATCACTCGAGAACAACACTGATTGCAATTTTCTTCAATTTCATGAGAGTCGATACAATAGTCTAGTGGTTTCATGACTTCTAAGCATTTTGATATTTTTAAAATGTAATTTAGTACTAAAATATGTTATGTCCTCAATTTTAGTTTATCAATGTATTTTTAAATGTAGAAAATTTTACCAAAAGCTTTGCAGTTCTTCGGATTGTTAAATAAGGCTTATTTATATTCAAAGTTTCACGTGAATTCCTGCAATAGTTTTTGACAAATAACGTCCACAGGCGTACACTTTTTTTCAGAAATCTTTGGAATCGCCTCTATGGACCTCAAAAGAGACATTTCCGTAAAAAAAAATTCATTCCCGTACATCATAACAGAAAAAGTAAAACATTTGAGAATCCCTGTTGTGCGTAGATGTGCGTTTTCCATCAATATACAATGTTAATGCTCTAATCAAAAAATTATTTTTATTATCTGAAAATATATATATTATTGCACAATTAACTCACTTTGTTATCTTTTTTGTATAAATATAATCGATTTTTTTTTCACTGTTCATTTCGATATCAGCTGCAGCTAACATGAAACTTATCAGTTACACCGTTTTATTAGCAATCGCAATTAATTTTGTGGATTGTGGAATGATGGATTTTCTTAAAACCCATTTGGTAAGTTGAATTATTTAATATCACTATTCCAATTAATACAAAATAGAATGATTCCGTTCCCAAAACTATAGGTATTAATTGTTACAGGTGCTTAATGAGGAAGAGAATAGAATAGTGACCGAAATCAGCAATGATTGCGAAGAAGAATTAAAAATTCCGGACGAAATTGTCACGCAATTGGTGAACGGAGAAGTGCCCGATGTCCCCGAGTTCAAGTGCTATTTAAAATGCATAGCTTTGAAATACGGAACTCTCAAGCCAAACGGAGATATGGATTTAACTCCTTTAGAACCGTTAGTTACCAAGAAGCAATATGGCCATTGGATCGCATGCTCAAAGTTTCGGAATGATGATCTTTGCCAACAATTATTTGATATATTCATGTGTTATATGAATATTTTAGAGAAGGATAAAGTAAAATATGACCTATAATACCCGTCACGATATTATACATAATTATAGTGATTGTAAAATTTGTAAATCCAATATAAATCCAATTATTTGAAAATGTAATAAAAATATTCCTTAGAATTAAGTTTAATAAAACTCCACGCTTTCTATCTTTGTACGATAATACAAAATTCCAAACTACGTTAGTTTCATTTAATTTATTAATTTACTTAACGGATTCACCTTCTCACAGTTTCATAATTTATAAAAAATCTAAATTGGCAACATAATATGAAATTATGGCGGCTCGGTGATGTAGTGGGTAGAGCGCGAGCATCTGCTCTGCTGAGCATCACGAGTTGAATGTGTTCGATCCCCCACCGGGCGGAACATTTTTCTGGCCGAGAAATATCCGCCCGATATTCGTCTGACATTAGTCAGTTTTTCATTTCATTTCGAATCTATCCAATATATGAAATCCTAGAATTCCGTTAGTGGCCAAAAGGCTGATCGTCTATTTAAAAAAAGAAAAAAATTAAATTAAATGAATAAGAAACATAATAGAAAAAATGGTGATGTGGCCATCATGTTACTTTCTCCGACTTTATATTTACGTTTTCATGAGTTTATTTTCAATTGAAATCATATTTTAAATGTACATCGAGCGGATGAAACTGACGTTTAAAACGTCAAAATCATGAAAGATGGAAAAATTATACTTCAAATTCAAAAATTTGGTTTACTCAAAAACTAACAAGATTTCGAAAAAAACTTATTTTTTAGAAGTTGTTCATTTTGGCATTCTCTACAATTATTATTGACATAAATTTGCTGTAACTATTATCGTTTCATAATTATAAACCAAAAATTTAAAAAAAAATAGTAATTTTTTTTCTCGAATAGCAATGATTTTATGAAAAATATTTTCAAGCAAAAGATGTTCATTCCTTTGTTGTCTTCGATGTTTATTCAAATGTTTTTGTGATATTTTTCATATTTAAGAAAATATTGGCAAAAAACAAAAAATAGTTAAGGTAAACACCCACTTCCAGTGTACGAAATTTTATCAAAAGCTTTTCAGTTCTTCGGATTATCAAATAAGACGTATGCTCAAAGTTTCATAACAATTGCTTTATTAGTTTTTGAGATACAAAGCACACAGACAGACACACACACACACACACACTCACACAGACACAATTTTTTTTTTTTTCCAGAAATTGTTGAAATATCATGTAGGGACCCCAAAACGGATATTTCCGTAAAAAAAAATTTTGAAAAAAAAATCACGATCACAATACTTTCTCGTACTTCGTAACGGAGAAAGTAAAAAGCGCAGATGTCTAAGTCAGTTCAATTCCTCAAAAAAAAATGTCAAACATCAGGTACGTTTGGCACAATTATAAAGAAACCACCCCTTAAATAGTTTTCAAATACCTTGTTGTTTAATTCTTACAAAGGGGGCGAATTAAGAAGCGGGCCCTACAAAGTGGGCGATGGGTCCAAAAACGTTGAGAAACACTGATCTAAACTTATCGACACATCCAATCTGATAAATAACTCAAAATCCTTCCGTTAAAAAAATGTTGTACCTTAATGTCTTGAGGTGTGTTGAACACGAATCCGAGGTCAGGCAAAGCAAACTTTTTTGTAAAATTTGAGCTTTGGTCACAATATGTAGCGTTTTCGTACTTTTGGACATTTATTTTTCTTGTGAAAAAATTGAAGGTTTAAAAGCTACATGATTTCCAAGGTATTACAAGGTATTTAAACAAGAAAATAAGTATTTTTGTACGTAAGGTAAAGGGATTAAGTCCCCGCGGTCAGTTTTCAGGTTAAGAGATTAGCGACCCAACTGTGTGTCCAGTCGTCACTCTCTCCAACACATTTCTTCTGAAACATTCCTTATTCTTCCCACCACTAACCCTACCTTTCTTGTAAGTAAAACAAACATTTCATCAATAGAGCGACGCTAAGATTAAAGAAAAGATTTTTATCGGCCCACAAATCCGAACTCTATTCAATGAACTTGAAATGAAATGGAAAATAGAGTTCGGACTGGATTTGAAAACGTGTCACAACTTTTTGTGCAACAATAAGTCAAGATGCTATGAAAAAATTGTTGAAGAATTACTTGCACTGGGCTGCTATGTCACTAAAAAATCATTTCATGCACTCCCATTTTTATTTTTTCTTCTCAATCTGGGAGCAGTTTCAGATGAACATGGCGAACGTTGCCATCCAAATTTATAAACTTTACTTCGCTTTCTTAGACTTAATCTTACGCAAGTAGAACTCGAGTTCCTTTCCCTCAAGGACGTATCCATCGGCCCTACCGCACTGGCCCGGTCGCGAAGCTATGCAAGCTAAGTTTGGAACTGTTCCTTGACCGCGGACTCCACCTTGGCGGTGCGCTGTCTCACTTTCTTGCTGCGTTTTTTGGTGAACAGCGCTTCTTTCGCTTTCGTCCGAGTGGCAAATAGAACGAGAAGATGTTGGCGAATTACTGTTGCACATCACATCTACGTACAGGTAGACCAAACAGACGAAGATCGGAAAATATTCGACCTGACCAATGTCGCCGGACTCCGCGTCTGCCACCGGGCAGCCACCGATGCCAGCGCTGGGGTCACACCCAGTCCAACACCCGTCCCAGAGATCAGGACGCTACCTGCGCGAACTGTCAGAGGGCGCACCCAGCCAGCTTTAAGCAATGTCCTAAATACCTCAGTCTAAGTAAACATCTCACTGCCCCTACAACAACTGACACGACGGCAGCTCCTCTCGCAAAGAGGGCACCTCCTATGCCACCACCCTGGCAAAAAACACAAACGCGACAGACAAACCATCCCCCAGCCCCCCGATAAAAGCACCGGCTGCCAACCTCGCTCTCATGAGCGAGACAATGGCCAGCATGATCGCTGCGGCCAAAACTGACAACAAATCAATAATCGCGGCAGCATTTGCTACCGTCATAGCCCGAGGGTAATTCCACTACGAGAATGACTTAAATAAACCCAAAATGCATAACACCACCCAACCTCCCCAGACATCGATTTTCGTTGCACACTGGAACGCGAACGGCTTTAACGAAAAGATTTTTGAGCTAGAGAACTTTTTTCACGAGCACAACATCCATGTAGTGCTAGTGAGCGAAAAGAGTGAGCAGCAGTGACGATTCGCGGGTTTTTTTCTGGTACGGCCGAGGCACAAGAGGTGGTAGTACAGATAGGTAGGGTCAGTTGCAGGCCGAGGAACAAGAGGTGGCAATAGGTAGGGTCAGTTGCAGAGACGGCTGGCTGCGTGACCGCACCTATCTGTATTACCACCTCTTGTTCCTCGGCCGTACCAGAAAAAACCCCACGAACCGTCACTGGTGAGCAGGGTCGGAGTCGGTCGCAAACCAAGAATCAATGGCTACTCCCAATACCACCCCAATAGAGACAATAACACGGGGGAGGATTCCAACACTACCCCACTTCAGGGATGTCTTTAAAAGATTTTCAACTCCTCACATAAAAAAAATAATTGACCACATATTTTCTCATCTTTTGTTCAAAAAGAATTAAATTAAAACAAAAAACAGTTACATGTATTACAAATAAACATATTTTACCTTAAAATAAAAAAAAAATGGTGATGTGGCCATCATGTTACTTTCTCCGACTTTATATTTACGTTTTCATGGGTTTATTTTCAATTTAAATCATATTTTAAATGTACATCGAGCGTTGCGTAAACTCGGATGAAACTGACGTTTAAAACGTCAAAACCACGAAAGATGGAAAAATTATACTTCAAATTCAAAAACTAGGTTTACTCGAAAACTAACGAGATTTCGAAAAAAACGTATTCTTTATAAGTTGTTCATTTTGGCATTCTCTACAATTATTAATCACATAAAATTGCTGTAACTATTATCGTTTCATAATTATAAACCAAAAATTTAAAAAAAATAATAAATTTTTTTCTCGAATAGCAATGATTTTATGAAAAATATTTTCAAGCAAAAGCTATTAATTTCTTTGTTATCTTCGATGTTTGTTTAAATGTTTTTGTGATATTTTTTATATTTAAGAAAATATTGGCAAAAAACAAAAAACAGTTAAGGTAAACACCCACTTCCGGTGTACGAAATTTTACGAAAAGCTTTTCAGTTCTTCGGATTATCAATTAAGACGTATGTTCAAAGTTTCATATCAATTGCTCTATTGGTTTTTGAGATACAGCGCACACAGACAGACACACACACACACACACACACACACACACACACAGACACAATTTTTTTTTTCCAGAAATTGTTGAAATGGCATCTAGGGACCCCAAAACGGATATTTCCGTAAAAAAAATTTTTGAAAAAAAAATCACGATCACAATACTTTCTCGTACTTCGTAACGAAGAAAGTAAAAAACACGATTTTCTAAGTTTTGATTTTTCCACCTTCAACCCCATTTTTTCTCAAAAATGGTACCTGTTGAATTGTTTCCGACTTCGTATTCGGACTCTCTATCATTTAGGAATCAAGCAAAATTTCTAACGGGAGCAAAAACGTTTTCTTTTTTGCTGTTTTTGCAGAATAGTCACTACACAAATCAAACACGACGTAAGGTCAGACTTGACATACTACAAATTTCATCAAAATATTGGGCAACAATTATCTCAAAACTGCTTATTATCGCAAAAATGTAGCACTTTGTTATCGTTTTTCGTATAAATATAATTAAATTTTATATTCACAGTTCATTGCGATATCAACTGCAGCTAACATGAAATTTATTTTTTACACCGTTTTATTGGCAATCACAATTAATTTTGTGAATTGTGGAATGATGGCTTTTCTTAGAACCCATTTGGTAAGTAGAATTATTATTCTTGAAGTAGTAATAATAATAATAATAATATTCATTTATTGCCCTACGGGAAGACCATTACAGGGGGATATAAATATAGTAATATGAAATGGAAAAAAAATATGTTGATGTTGATCGTGTGACTTTGACCAATTTTAAACTACTTCGATTGAAAAAACCCTGTTCATTAATTCTAGGGTTTTGCTAATAAAAATTTGATGTTACCAAAAATATACTTATTAATTATTATAGGTGCTTAATAAGGAAGAATTTATATTAGTGACCGAAATCAGCAATGACTGCGAAAAAGAATCAAAAATCCCCCACGAAATTATTACGCAAGTGGTGAATGGAGAAGTGCCTGATGTCCCTGAGTTCAAGTGCTATTTAAAATGCATAACTTTGAAGTACGGAACTCTCAAGCCGAACGGAGATATTGATTTAATTCCTTTGGAACGGATAGTTACCAAGAGGCGATATGACCATTGGGCCGCATGCTCGGATATTCGGAATGATGATCTATACCAGCAAATATTTGATATTTTCAAGTGTTACATGAATGAATTAGAGAAGGATAGGGTTCTGTTAAAAAATTACCTTTAATACCTGTCACGATATTATACAAAGAGGTCTGTTTATCTTCTATAGATTACAGTTTATCTTACCTCTTATTTTTATTGTAAGATAATTAAGTAAAATTTATAAATCAAGTACAAACTTGATTGGAAAATGTAATGAATATATTCTTTAAAATTAACTTTAATAAAACTCCACGATAATTTATTTATTTATTTCACGTTCTATCTTTATGTGCGATAATACAAAATTCCAAACATGATCTAGGTCATAGGTTCTCAATCTTTTTAAGATGTTGTTCCGGTATGTAATAGACAATATCAGGGTTGCTCAGTCTCGATATTTTTACTTTCCCCGTTACGAAGTATGAGAAAGTATTGTGATCGTGATTTTTTTCAAAATTTTTTTTTACGGAAATATCCGTTTTAGGGTCCCTAGATGCCATTTCAACAATTTCTGGAAAAAAAAAATGTGTCTGTGTGTGTGTGTGTGTGTGTATGTGTCTGTGTGTGTCTGTGCGCGCTGTATCTCAAAAACTAATAGAGCAATTAATATGAAACTTTGAACATACCTCTTATTTGATAATCCGAAGAACTGAAAAGCTTTTGGTAAAATTTCGTACACCGGAAGTGGGTGTTTACCTTAACCGTTTTTTTGTTTTTTGCCAATATCTTCTTAAATATGAAAAATATCTCAAAAACACTTAAACAAATATTGAAGACAATGAATAAATGAACATCTTTTGTTTGAAAATATTTTGTTGTTCGAGAAAAAAAATTATTAATTTTTTTTTCATTTCTGGTTTATAATTTTGAAACGATAATAGTTACAGCTTTATATGAATATTAATTGTAGAGAATGCCAAAATGAACAACTTATAAAGAATAAGTTTTTTTTCGAAAAAAAGTTTAATAAAGAAACTATAAACAAACTATTAACAAATATTATTCATTTGTCACCTAATTGGTTCATAGCAGACGGTTAGTTGTGCCTCGGAAGTAATCAGAATCGCACGTCATGTTGACCTAGTTACCTAAATTTCGACATATTATGTAAAACTATAAGTTATGGATGGGGAAACATTTTTGTAAACATTTACTCGTGTCTGTTTCGATTTCCTCAATTAATTGAGACAAAAATACCAATGCGATAGGTGATATCATCATATCGTTTACGTGACATTTAAATTTCAATAAGGTAACAACCTCCAAAAATTTGGGCCGGCCATTGTCTGCTCTGATCTTGTCTATAATCGTTTTTTTAGCGAAGGACACGCGGAAACGATGTTTGCATTTTGCGTCTGATATCCTTATGCGTGGGTTGTGGTTATATATATTTTTCTCCGACCAATAAATAAAGTAGGCTTTTGCGCATCCATTTGACAACGAAAAGTAGACGGTACTATCCCCACGTTACCTATAGAAGCGTGCGGGAAAATGCTTTCCCGCACGCTTTAAATAAATTTTGGTATTTTCTGTGTACTTGCCACCGATCCTGAAATGTTTCCTTCTGCTTTTCATACTTTATCTTTGATTTTTCCGGTATCAAATTCAGCGCGATAGAGCTTGCAATATCGGGCGGTGTACTTATAAAATCGCTGTTGTTGCTATTTTCACTGTTTTAACTCAAAATTATTTAAAGGTAGAAACGCCAAAGTGGCGGCATCTATTGCCTGAATGCTGTACTGAACCAAATCCGGGTGGCTTTAACACCAACAAGATATGGACATTGCTAGCGGCAATAGATTCCGCCACTTTGGCGTTTCTATCTTTAACGGTGTTTGGAATACTTATATTTCAATAGTAATCTCCGTTTCTCCATTAGCAACTAACTACACTGATGAGACCTGAAATGTCGAAACCGGTCTGTAGGTGAACAATATTTAACGTTTCAAAATTATTTGTTAAAATAACAATTTTATCAACTTACTTTACTGCCATAAAGGTCAGTTTTGTTTCTATTTCCCCGCCCACTAGATACTACAGCTTCATAGGTTCGCTACCTCATGACGAAGCAAAAATATTTATGTATATTTGTTATACATATTTATTCATTGTGTTTGAATTTCTCCGCAAAGCGAGGAACGAGAAACAAATGTAAACATAACCCTACATTTTGATTAAAATTTAGGCAAGTACATTGCATTATTCTGTAAACTTAAATTGGTCACAACTTACTTGAAAATAGTTTATTTATCGCACCCTTAGCAACTTGTAAGGAATATTCTTGATTTAATATGTTTTAGAATTAACTATTGAAATCGCCGTAGAAATACGTACTACCGTGGACAAAAAAAATGTCACCCCTAATTTGTCATCTGTCTATAATTTCTTATTTTTTAGTATTGTGAATTTGACTTATGTAACCTTAATATTTGACAGTGACAGTAATAATTACTTCCCGGAAAATTTGTTATGAATGCGGCATTTGTAGCATTTTCAAACAGATTTTCTATTAAATAGTTTATCACAGCATTATTTTCTTCGTTATTTGAAACTTTTTGGCGGCCCAAACCTTTAATCTGCTCTAATCGCCTTTCATTCCTCCACATTTTTGAATTTTTTTGCACTGTACGTCTACTTACATTCAATTCAGCTGCTACATCATTGATACATTTGCCACATTTGACCTGCATAGCAATTTGTGCTTTCTGTGTGTTACTTAGGTGTGGCATATTCAATTTATGTTCATATATCAATATGATTAACACATATCTGACAAGATTGACATTTGCCGGTTTGTCAAATGAAAAGTCATATTTACATTAATAAAATTAGGGGTGTCATTTTTTTTGTCCACGGTAGTATGTCAAATATTAAATTCATTCGAAAGGATCAAATTTTTTCAGTGCTGATACACGTTAAAAGATAAAACGCCCTATGTTTAAGTATATATTTTATTTTAGAAATAAATAAACTAAAACCAAAGTAGAAAAATGGTGATGTGGCTATCATGTTACTTTCTCCGACTTGATCGTATCATTTATATTTACGCTTTCATGGTTTATTTTTAAATCATATTTTAAATGTACATCGAGCGGATGAAACTGACGTCTAAAACGTCAAAATTATGAAATACTTCAAATTCAAAATCTCAGTTTACTCAAAAACTAAAGGGATTTCTTTATAAGTTGTTCACTTATAAATGTAATTTATTTAGCATTCTCTGCAATTATTATTAACATAAATTTGCTGTAACTATTATCGTTTTATAATTATAAACCAAAAATTAAAAAAATAATAAATTTTTTTCTCAAATAAAAATAATTGTATAAAAAATGTTTTGAAGCAAAAGATGATCATTTATTTGTTGTCTTCAAAGTTTGTTTAAATGTTTTTGTGATATTTTTCATATTTAAGAAAATATTGGCAAAAAACAAAAAACAGTTAAGGTAAACGCCCACTTCCGGTGTACGCAATTTTACCAAAAGCTTTTTAGTTCTTCAGATTATCAAATAAGACGGATGTTCAAGGTTTCATATCAATTGCTTTATTAGTTTTTGAGATACAGCGCGTACAGACAGACAGACACACACACACACACACGCACACAGACACATTTTTTTTTCCAGAAATTATTGAAATGGCATTTAGGGACCCTAAAACGGATATTTCCGTAAAAAAAAATTTGAAAACAATCACGATCGCAATACTTTCTCGTACTTCGTAACGGAGAAAGTAAAAAAACAGTATATTATACTTGTTTAATAAGAGGCATTGTGGGGCACTCGTTACATTGGAGCACTGGCTGCACGAGTCGTGCTCCAATCCCACCCGTGCGACAATATACCCTCTTATTAAACTTGTATGATAATGTATTGCATCGGAATGTTCTAGTAGCTACAAAAATATATCGCCAAACATATCCAGAAGCAGGAACACCCCAAACTGTCAGTTTTCGAAAGGTAAGCGATAGATTTTAAGCATCTGATAGCATATGCTACAACAAAAAATAATTATTGGGTCATATATTGAATGAAGAAAATATTATCTTTCTGTTTTTGTTTCCAAAATTTAGTTCATTTGTAATAACCTTGGGCTGTAGTTAGCTGGTTGGATTGTAGGGTAGGGACCACCCACCGCCCCTAATTTGAACTTTTACTTAATATAGAAAACATTGTTTGATTGAAGAACCTTCTTTGTAGATCCCTGAAAAAGTTGGAAGTTCCAAAACTAGAACTTTATTTATTTATTTTCTAGGTTATGTTTAGGTTAGAATGACGAATGGTGGGTGAGCCCTATCCTACCTTTCAAATAGATGAACGTAAACTAGGGTTCCGCAAGTATAAACCAAACAATCACACACAGTAATTTGATCTTTCTGTTTTCGTTCATTTGTAAGAGACATTTGTAAATATCTGGAAAAGTTGAAAGTTTCAAAACTAAAACTTGACGAAGAACTTTCTTTATTTAAGTACGATTTTCTAGGTTAATTTTAATTGAAAACACTGTTTGATTGAAGAAACTTCTTTGTAGAAAGTTGAAAATTTTAAAACGAGAACTCTCTTTACTTGAGTAAGATTTTGTAGGTTACGTTTAAGTAAGATTAATAGGTGGTGGGTGGGCTCTATCCTACCTTCTAAATAGTGGAACATCAAGTGGCGTTCCATAGGTGTAGAGCAACAAATAGGGTACATCAATTCAGTTTTTGTTTGAAAAAAATTAAAAATCAAAGCACGTTACACCCTCTTCTCATCCTAGAAGTTTGAGCTCTTGGATTTAAATAGAAAAAAATACGTCCGCGAAAGAAACCTCAGAGAGAGTGGAAACTTTGGAAAAAATTTATGATCACTTTTTGAAAAATCATATCTCGTTAAGGGGGCACCAAATCAAAAAGTGTGCTGATATAAATAATGTGGGCGGATGCTTTGTAAAGAGATCCCGCCACCGGCCGATCCTTCAAGAGCAAAAATAAAGTCAGTGGTGGCGTTTCGGCGAACCCCTGAAATTTCATATATGAGTCCGTTGCTACAAAACGGCTCTAACGATTTTTATTAAAATTGGCGGGGATCTTCCGCTCGCTGAGGGGAGTATCTGGAAAAAATTAGAAAAAAATCGTTCGGAGCGTTTTCGAGTTTTGACACTTGCTTTTTTTTGGTTTTTTATTTCCTGGGGGTGGTGGGGTGGAGTCAGAGGAGCGGCACCGGGAGGGATTGATAGAGCTCTCGGGTGTGCATCGGACCGTGCCAGAAAAATTTCCCAAAAATTTGCCTCCGCCCCCGGGGGTGTTTTCACGTTCCGTCACGGTACTCTCAATTACTCCGAAACCGGTCAACGTACAGCGGTCACATTTGGTGGGGATCCGCAGGAGGAGGAAGAGAATATTTGTTGAAAAAATTAAAGTGATCTTATTTGTCGAAATTAACAATTTTTGATCGAAAGGGGTGGTAAAAATTTAGGGGTTAAACTCAAAAATTAAAAAAACGAAGTCCGAGAGTCTCTTTGAAATATTTTTTAAGGTCTAAAAAAATTTTTCGCCGCCCTCTCCCTCCGCCGCCAACCGACATCCCGCCCGGCGCGTTTTTTCGTCGTGTAAATAAAAATGCTTGTGAGTCGAATTCTATTAGTGCGGTAGAGATGCGTTGTCCTGAACAATCTCTACTTCCGCTGGCCTACCATGAGTCAAGCCACTAGCCGCCACTATCGGCCAATCGTTCCGGATTCTGGTACTTTGTGTCGCCTGTTTAAATGAAGTTTTATCAAATCTAAGTTGCAAAAAAAATTCATTTGTTTTGAGGCCCAATTGAAATACAAAAAGCAATTCTTATTGTGTCAAAATGCATTATGAAAGATGATTCCGTAAAAAGTTTAATAATATTGGCCATTCACATAGTAATACAAAAACTTGCAATTGTTCAAAACTATTAAAAATTATTCGAGATTATGATTTTATGAAAAGCTAATTACACTTCACTTCACTTTAAGATTTTGGAGTTTCAAGTGATCACACCGTAAAGTAGAAAAATTATTTCGGCAACTTGAATACAACTTGAAACTTTCTAGAAACAAGCAATCTATACTCGGCATATTTTAAGATTTTGGAATTTCAGGTGATCACACCGTAAAGTAGAAATATTATTTCGGCAACTTGAATACAACTTGAAACTTAAAAACTGAAAAAAAAAATTATTTAATTTTTAATTTTTACATTAAATTTATAAAATATTCTAAAATGAACAACTTATAAAGGCCAAGTTTTTTCGAAATCTCTTTAGTATTTTTAGTAAACTATTAGAATTTGAAGTTCTTTTTTTAAGGAAATTAAGTTTGATGGAATTGCGTGTTTAAAAAATGGCGTAAGCAACGAGGCTATTCTGCCACAACCGATTGTTTGTATTATTAAATTCATTTATAATGAATAGGACATACACTGAACATCCATCGACCCGAACGATAAACTTTTCGTTTAATTATTTGAAGTAGAATTTGTCATTTCCATCTTTCATAATTTTGATGTTTCAAGCGTCAGTACCATCCGATACTGCAAAATGCTCGATGTACATTTAATGTACAATGAACAACTTATAAAGAATAAGTTTTTTTCGAAATCCCTTAGTTTTTGAGTAAACTGAGTTTTTGAATTTGAAGTATAATTTTCCCATCTTTCATAATTTTGACGTTTTAAACGTCAGTTTCATCCGAGTTTACACAACGCTCGATGTACATTTAAAATATGATTTCAATTGAAAATAAACCATGAAAACGTAAATATAAATGGCTATGATACTATCAAGTCGGAGAAAGTAACATGATGGCCACATCACCATTTTTTTAATGCATCTGATATATCATTTATGTATCATCAATTGGGCGTTAGGGATGATTTCAATTACAGAACAACATTGAATAAGCAATCACGCACTATTTACCCCACAAACATTGATACCATATCTATCGCGAATATCGCCACTATGTAAATATTTACGAGCTAATGATGTTTATTTAATTGCAGGTTGGTATGTTTGCCAACGTAAAAGGCGTGGACTTCCTTTGGGCTTTGAAATCATGCAAGAAAAGGCCTTGCCATAATTAGGTGCGTTGACGTTCTAATAGTATTAATCACCGCTCTATACCAATTTCATATTCATCTGACGTCACCATAAAATTATTATTTTTTGCATAATTATATAAGATAAATAGGCTTTGGCTTTATCTTGCTGTTCTCGTCAGGTACGTATAATAATTGCATCAATATACAGAGTGGTGATAAAGTCCGGCACAAAATTCATAATGTTTTTAAAAAGAGGTCGATGTTTGTTCATTATTGCGCACTTTTTGGAGCACTCAATAATATTGTGACTTCACTGGTGTTTGACGTATGACGTCATCGGCATTTTTTTTATGGCAGCTTTTGTAGAGCTCTTAATTCTCTTTGGTCACATTTTTCTTTGCAAAAACACTACTTTAAAGAATTTAGGTCAATCTTTCCATTATTACTAACTTCCAATCAGTTTAAAAAAATAATAAAAAATTGCTATAACGCAGGATTCAGTAAAAAAAACCTCATCCCTTTTAACGTTACACCAATGTGCGCTATTGTGACCTTGAACGGATTGATTTGGAACTGTGGAATTGATGACGTGACGCCAACATTGGTGAAATAAAGTATACTAAAACCTCCTCTTTTTAAAGGAAAGGATACATTTTTTGCGAAAAAAATATGTGACTGTAAAGAGACTCTACAAAACTTTTCAAATAAGCAGACACGAATTCCATTAAAAAAAAATATTATTGATTATTAAAAATTATCATGAAAAATCTGAAAAGAGGAGGAAGGAATCGCAAGGGCTGGAGGAAAATCGAAGAAATTCGTAAGAGAAAGAACAAAACCCTTACACCATGATATGGCAGAGAGAGAAATTCGAATATGTAAAAAAAAAAATCAGCATAACTGATGTGAACAAATAAATTATCACCACACAAAAACGCCATCGATTCGTTTGCACACGATTAACACACAATGAAGAAGCGTTATGAAATAATTACCACACGTATCGTTACACAATCTCGATCCCTCTGGGATCATTTACCCAGAAACCAGGAACCACTTTGCAAGATCTCGATGGTTCCGGTTCCTGCGTCCAAAAAAAAAAAATGCTTTCACCGTCGGAAATATGCACGAGTGGAAGAAAACGCTGGTCACGTCAAGTTAATCGTAGCGCTTTCGTAATTGTTCAAACAAACGGTTCCGTTATCTGGATCGCTCTCATGTTTCGTTACACAAAATTATCTTCGGTGTTAATTGGATTAGGAAGTTAGATCATGGAGGATTCGTTGAATTTTATAGTTGTTTGATATTCTGTATTTTTTTAATTGCGCGTGCATTCGCCTGCTACATCACGGGTCGAGTGAGTTCGCTTCCCCGTCCGGGCGAAAGA
This sequence comes from Ocypus olens, assembly GCA_910593695.2. NCBI lineage: Eukaryota > Metazoa > Arthropoda > Insecta > Coleoptera > Staphylinidae > Ocypus > Ocypus olens. Next base: position 25,178,921 of record OU343065.1, on the reverse strand, counting down.
TTTTTCGAATCGAGAAATATTCGCTCGATCCGCGGTTGTTGTAATATGTCTTTCATTATTCATTTGTTCATTTCATTTATAATTTAAATACATATACAAAATGGTCATGGTTAATGGTAAAACACTAAGGCCAGACGCAAAGCCAATCGGTATTAATAAAATAAGACACTTGTTTCTTTCACAATTTTTATTCCATATTCCGACTTTTACATCATTTTCTGGGTACTGCAATAAAGAGTAAAAATTGTGAAACAAACCAAGTGCCATATTTTATTTATACCGAATATTACAAAATGATTCAATACGTGTTAAATAAGAGCCAAATTCAAGAAAGGAAAAAAAATATCATAGTAACCCCAACTTGTTCTATAATTGGAACACATTTAGACCGAGAGTCTCGTCTCGTCACTCACAGTAGCATTCGCACACAAATGACCGTTTACACATTCGAAAAATGAAGCGTTTTTGGCACTCGGCTCGTAACTGATTGTGGCGTGATCGATAAAAAAATTGTAATAATATTTTACACAGGGTTACATAAGGTATAAATGTTGGTTTCTAAAGAACTATATTTTTTATAAGTATGTGTAATTTAGTGTTAAAAAATAGGTATTTTCAACAATTAATAAAATTTAAATAAACGCTAAAATCTAAAATGTTTTACTATAGAGACACAAATTGATTCTTTATGAATAAAATCCATTAAGCCAAATTAGTTTAACCTGAAAAATAAGGAGGCAATTACGTATGAGCCAGACCCTTCCGCGAGTTGTAGCGTAGTTTTGATTTCTACCATTCTAAATGTTTTTTGGGGGTGCTGAATCCGAATACGAGGTTTGCTAACAGAAGTTCGAGTTGCAAAGAAAGGTAGAAAAGCTCATTTTTTACGGTTTTTTGCTTATAACCCGCAAACTGTCAAATCGCGAATAACCTTCCTATTCAAAATTAAAGTACTTGAAATTTCGTATACATTTAATTATTTAGATATGTTTTATTTTTATAACACGAATAAAAGCTTGTCATACTCTCTACCAACAATTAAGATTTCAGCGCTTCGACTTTAAAAGAAAAAAGTACGTCCTTGAAAGAAACGTCAAGACAGTTGGAAGCATTTTAGTCACATTTTGAGCAGTTATATCTCTCGCTTTTTATCTAATCTTCTACATGAAAACAAAAACCAGCTTCTCACGTGGAGGTTTTTTTCTGCATGAAAACAAAAATAACTTCTTACTGTTTACATTTTTTGCAATTTCAAAATTAATTTAAGCTTCTCACGTAGAAAATGTACAAAAAATATAGATGCGGTACTAAAATACGTGTCAAATAATGCAATTTTGACAGCTGTCACTTGCTATATAACCTAGAAATAAAGTTTTTCTGCATGAAAACAAAATTAGCTTTTCTCTGTCTATACTATTTGATATTTCAAAGAGAATTTGAGCTTCTCACGTGGAAAATGTACAAAAAATATAAATGCGGTACTAAAATACGTGTCAAATAATGCGATTTTGACAACTGTCACTTTCTATCTGACCTATAAATAAAAATTTTTTGCATGAAAACAAAACTAGCTTTTCTTTGTCTACACTATTTGAAATTACAAGGAGAATTTAAGCTTCTCACGTGAAAAATGTACAAAAAATATAGATGTGGTACTAAAATACGTATCAAATAATGCGATTTTGACAGCTGTCACTTTCTATCTAACCTAGAAATAAGGTTTTTCTGCATGAAAACCAAACTGGCTTTTCTCTGTCTACACTATTTGAAATTACAAGGAGAATTTGAGCTTCTCACGTGGAAAATGTACAAAAAATGTAAATGCGGTACTAAAACACGTTCTGCATGAAAACAAAACTAGCTTTTCTCTGTCTACACTATTTGAAATTTCAAAGAGAATTTGAGCTTCTCACGTGGAAAATGTACAAAAAATATAGATGCGGTACTAAAATACGTGTCAAATAATGCGATTTTGACAGCTGTCACTTTCTATCTAACCTATAAATAAGGTTTTTCTGCATGAAAACAAAACTAGCTTTTCTCTGTCTACACTATTTGAAATTACAAAGAGAATTTGAGCTTTTCACGTGGAAAATGTACAAAAAATATAGATGCGGTACTAAAATACGTGTCAAATAATGCGATTTTGACAGCTGTCACTTTCTATATAACCTAGAAATAAAGTTTTTCTGCATGAAAACAAAATTAGCTTTTCTCTGTCTATACTATTTGATATTTCAAAGAGAATTTGAGCTTCTCACGTGAAAAATGTACAAAAAATATAGATGCGGTACTAAAATACGTATCAAATAATGCGATTTTGACAGCTGTCACTTTCTATCTAACCTAGAAATAAGGTTTTTCTGCATGAAAACAAAACTGGCTTTCCTCTGTCTACACTATTTGAAATTTCAAAGAGAATTTGAGCTTCTCACGTGGAAAATGTACAAAAAATATAAATGCGGTACGTACTAAAATACGTGTCAAATAATGCGATTTTGACAGCTGTCACTTTCTATCTAACCTATAAATAAAGTTTTTCTGCATGAAAACAAAACCAGCTTTTCTCCGTCTATACTATTTGATATTTCAAAGAGAATTTGAGCTTCTCACGTGGAAAATGTACAAAAAATATAGATGCGGTACTAAAATACGTGTCAAATAATGCGATTTGACAGCTGTTACTTTCTATCTAACCTAGAAATAAAGTTTTTCTGCATGAAAACAAAACTGACTTTTCTCTGTCTACACTATTTGAAATTACAAGGAAAATTTAAGCTTCTCACGTGGGAAATGTACAAAAAATATAGATGCGGTACTAAAATACGTATCAAATAATGCGATTTTGACAGCTGTCACTTTCTGTCTAACCTAGAAGTAAGGTTTTTTTCTGCATGAAATAAAAATAACTTCTTACTGTTTACATTTTTTGCAATTTCAAAATTAATTTAAGCTTCTTACGTAGAAAATGTCCAAGAAATATAGATGCAGTACTAAAATACGTATCAAATAATGCGATATTGACAGCTGTCACTTTCTATCTAACCTATAAATAAAGTTTTTCTGCATGAAAACAAAACCAGCTTTTCTCCGTCTATACTATTTGATATTTCAAAGAGAATTTGAGCTTCTCACGTGGAAAATGTACAAAAAATATAGATGCGGTACTAAAATACGTGTCAAATAATGCGATTTGACAGCTGTTACTTTCTATCTAACCTAGAAATAAAGTTTTTCTGCATGAAAACAAAACTGACTTTTCTCTGTCTACACTATTTGAAATTACAAGGAAAATTTAAGCTTCTCACGTGGGAAATGTACAAAAAATATAGATGCGGTACTAAAATACGTATCAAATAATGCGATTTTGACAGCTGTCACTTTCTGTCTAACCTAGAAGTAAGGTTTTTTTCTGCATGAAATAAAAATAACTTCTTACTGTTTACATTTTTTGCAATTTCAAAATTAATTTAAGCTTCTTACGTAGAAAATGTCCAAGAAATATAGATGCGGTACTAAAATACGTATCAAATAATGCGATATTGACAGCTGTCACTTTCTATTTAACCTAGAAATAAGGTTTTTCTGCATGAAAACAAAACAAGCTTTTTTCTGTCTATACTATTTGTAATTTTAAAGAGAATTTAAGCTTCTCACGTGGAAAATGTATAAAAAACATAGATGCGGTACGTGTCAAATAATGCGATTTTAATAGCTGTCAGTTTTTATCTAACCTAGAAATAAGGTTTTTTTGCATGAAAACAAAACTAACTTCTCACTGTTTTGCAATTTGCAACTTTGACACCCTCCAGAGGAAGCTGAAAATTTCTCAAGGTCACCAAAATTTTATAATCGTGTGTAAATTTCATACTTTCATGATTTCTAAAAGTGCACTAGGTGCACTTGCTTACGGATTCAGTATATAAAAAAAATTGGTTTTGGTTTTTAGTACAAATACAACTTTATGCTTTTGATCCAAACTATAGACTTGTTTATTTCTCTGATTGTTCGTGGTCAATCAATTGGCGAATAATTTTCCAGTTCATATTTTGAGCATCGTTTACCCTCTGAAGGAGTGCTCTGGGATTGATGACGCAATTTGAGCAATTTTCCAGTCCACATTGTTAATATCATTTACCTTAATTTAATTTTAATCGCTTTATAGATTTAGATTTATGTGGGCGGACGGTATGTACATGTTGACAATTACAAGAACTAATCTCGTGGCACAGATTTCCCATGTAAATAGGCTGGAGTTAGTGGAGCGTCAAGTGATTAATATGCGTTTTGCTTAACATGGAATATCCGAGAAACTTCGCCGTTTCAGGTGTCGTATTTAACCATCCATATCAAAACACGATAAATCAATGCTTAATTTAATTAGTGTATCGATAACTTCGATTCTAATTAAAGAAAAATTATTTAAGAAAGAAGGATTCGTAAATAATTTTACTAACCTCCAAAAAGTTGGGAAATTATCGACTCCCTGTAAAGACGTATCTCTTGGTCGGCAAAAACATTTTGCGAACCTCTATTTCGAAGTAAAGAAATTGTTAATTGTGAATATATATAATCGACAAATTGATATCAATCAAACGTCCGGTTCCACCAACGACTCTACTCTGAGTGAATTTTTCACCACTGAATGAAACACTTAAATCAAATAAATTGTGGTAAAAAACATAGTAAGCGTTTTATTCAATTCATGTGGTAAAAAACATAGTAGTTCAGTGATTATATTATGAATTATCACGTGGTAACGGTCGCAACCATCAACATGATTTTTCAATTCAGTTTAATTATAGATTACCACGTGGTAACGTTCGTAACCATCCTCTTCATTAAGTACTTTTTATTTATAAGTAGATCTTAATTATTTGTGCTGTTATTCCAAACGAAATTATACATATCTTAGGTTGGCAACGTTGCCTTTTTACGTAAATTTCCCAGACTGTCAAATCATCCTAACTTCATAATAAGTGTCATTGTCCTCGTGCGAATAAAATGCAATAAGTGAATTTCACGAATGAAAGCGTTTACTGGCGTCGCATCTCTAGAAAATTAGAATCATCTCCCAAAGGCTTCGCGCCTCGGTTTGCAATCTATGTCCTCGCTTGTAATGCAGTATTTCCCGACTCGGTATGTAATATACTATTTTAAGATGGAAATTTGTTTGTGACTGTGAATTTATGAGTTATATCATTTGAATATCCGGCACGGTGCTGCTATCTAAGCAACTAACCATTAACAGAAGTTACAGAATAACAAATATTAATATGCCACATGATTAGGCAGGCAAAGCAAAGAATGTCAATAGTTCCAACACGGAAAATAATAAATTTTATAAATTAAAAACAAAACCACGTTCAAATATGTTGTTGGCCAACACGGCGCATTCCACGGGACAATAACACCCAGAATACTAACCAGCGAGCAGTTTCATGGTCAATGATACCTTGTTTACTGGAAGTTCAAAATTTTCGATTAATTTTATTGCTTCACCAAAAATATCAGACACCCGCTTTCTTACAAAAATAATTTCACGCTTATAAATAGTACACACCGGAGAATATTTGTAAAGGCAGTGTGTGTGTGTGTGTGCAAAATAAATTTATTATAATTATGGAAACTCGCTGGCCTCGCCGACCGTGGAAGCATTGACCACAGACTATAGATGATTACACATTTCTAGTAAATAACAAAGAGAATTTTTATTGCCTCGAGAAAGGTTGTAATTTGTGGAAAGGGATATGCACATATACGCTTAGAAAAATTATCCATGGCAGCACAAGGATGTAAAAATAGAAATCGCAACAGTGTGGTTTATTACAAAATAATACTAATACATAAGTAGGCTATGCTAGGGTGAAATTTTTGTTTCGAGCGCATGAAAAATAACTATTTTCAATTTAAGATTATAATTTTTAACGGCAGTGAAATTTTTGACTGGGATATAGTCGTAATTAAACAACAGGGAACATGAAAGAAATGATTATTAAATAAAAGTACAGGAAGAATTTTTTAATTTCATCGAATTTATTTCAAAAACTAGTGGAAAGTTGTTCACGTTAGTATTCTCCATAATTTGTAAATGTAAATTTGACGTTACTATGATTATTTTTTAATTATACAATAATAGTCAATAACAAAAATAAAACTTGTTTCTACCCAACATTGTTACAAGGATATTCCGCTATTTTTAATGACTCCCGTAACATTTGGCGCCCAACGTGGGACCGACAATCCACCAAGATCCAAGCTCTTTTGACCGGCAAACGAGTTTTCCCGGGGCCGCACAGTGGTCTAGAATGTGATTGTAGCGCAAATTAATTCAAAACATGAACTTTCAAATTTAAGCTTAAAATGTGTTGCATATTTAAAAATAGAATCGACGAAACCGGTGTAAATGGCACTAAAGCCAAATAACTGTACTTAAAACCTCATTACGCAGGTAGCTCTTACGCGCGAACCCTATTTAGTCTCTTCTAATAGTTTGTTGTAGTGAGTGCTATCGAAAATGTTGTGTTTTGTTTTAACAATATTCAATATGTCTGCAGTTAATCAAAGTAAGTTTGTGCATTTTTAAATTTATTTTAGATATATAGATGACTTAAAAGCGCAAATATAAAATTAATGTGAATTTTTATTTAACTTAAATGTTTCAATGAATTAGAAAAAATGCAGATATTTGCAGACGTTAAAACCATTTTATTTTAGTAAGATATTGTTTAAATTTTAATTTAAAATGAAAATTATGTGCCCTGAAGTGTCCTTGACGGTATTATTTGATATTTTCAGCGCCCGTATCGTCGTTCACTCGCTTAGATCTTTTTAATGAGTGGCTAAAATTAAAAGATTTAACACGACATGATTGCTGCTTTGGATTAGAAGAGTATCTTTCGAGAGAGGGAAATATAGGTCAACAAAATACACGGGAGGTTTTTCGTAAAATTTATCAAAAATATTAAATTTCGCTGGAAAACAAGCAATAGAGACAGACTTAGGTTTCAGTCGAACAACAAGGGATGGTTAGAGTCGGAAATAGAATTTCTGAAAGGGGGATTGATGGTGAGACACCATAGCCTTCATCATCCGGACGACCAGAGACAAATTTTGAAGATTGCTGTACAAGAACCAAACAAAAAAAGGTACAATTCGCGTCGTCTTCGAGCCTGGAAAAACTCTTATTTGCGGTTCGGACGAGACTAAGAAGAGCCGGAAAACGTACAGCAGCTACAATAGTGCAGCAAGTTACACTACAAACTTCTCCAGGGCGCGCTCAAAAATACAAAAATTAATAATTTTTGTATATATATATGTTATTGTAAAGTTAATTATTAATTAAGTTTTACATCTACCATCTTATTTATTCTTGGTTACTTGGTTATAGTTGGTTAAAAAAATGTGAAGTTAGTTTTATGATGAATGTTGAATATTTTGGGGGTGAATCTTACCAATTCTTTCCTTTCCTTATATTAAGAAAGATATGCATTTATTGATAATTATATTATATTATTATAGATGATTTTGTAAAGGTATTTGGCTAATATTTTTGCAACGATATTTTATCTACCAATTCGCTTTTGACCTCGACAAATATGGCTAAAATCATTTGAGCATATATATTGTGTTTTATTTTTGATTAAAATACAAATTATAAGCCCCAAACAAAATTTTATTAGCGCTCATAATTAATTCGCGTTACGATCGCATTCTAGACCACTGTGGGCCGTAGCGATCAAATAGTGGTGCATAGTGAAGAACCAATGACAGAAGAACAAGGAGAACTGATGGAGTTAGCAGAAGACAGAAGACCACGAGCTATAACGCAACTCCGTCGGGATCGGACGACATCGTGGTAGAGGTACCCATTAAGAGGTCGATACCAACGCAGCTGCTTCCACCCCTGATCTCGGGCCATTCCGCCAGTGCCAAGATTGCTCACTCAAAACCCGACACTACCTATAGCACCATGTGGCGAAGATACCTTCTTTGCAGGTACTATTTGTAGTGTTCAAAGGCAATAAAGAACTAGACAACTAAGCAGCGGCTGCCCTGTCGGTGTCTAGTAGCGCCAAAACATTCCTGACGACACCAAATCCAGGACCAAAAGGATACAACTGTGCCGTGCAGCTCCAGCATTCAAAGTCAATGCCGTGCCATGAGCCACCAGGCTGGTGCCTGATCACATTGAATTTTCAGAACCGACCCACACCATAGAGCCCCACGACCTGGCCACGCCTGCATCCACTAACTCCTAAACCACCTGGACAAGAAAAACCGCCCAAGTCGTGCAGCCCCACAACTTGTCAGGCGACACCTAAACACGCCCATGCCATACATGCCCGCAGTAGAACTCCATACCGTGCCATGAACCATCCCAAGGCCTGCAGTTCAACGCTCAATGCAGCCCATGACCTGATCATGTCCAGCCATCGCCGTGACCCTGGAACAAAGAACCAGACCATCCTCCAAGCCCTGAGAAATTCAAGCAGACAAGGGGTTACCAAAAACATCACCGATGATCCACTCATCGTCGAAGCGCGGTCACTTCCTCCGCACAGACCACCCTAGCGCGTGCACCAGGCTCCATGCCACTTACGATGATCCGCTGGTACCACAGCCCCTCCCGCACCAGGTGAGGATGTGGCGAATACAACTGACCACCATCGCCGTGATCAAACCACAAGATACGCATAATCATCGCCGTGACCAATCACAAAATGAACCACTCAGACAAGTCCTCCGATGATGTTTCGACTGCGCGCCGCTTACCACCGGAGTTTCGGTCGAAGCTACGTCCAACGCCGGGGTTGGTCCACCAGGACATCAGTTTGTCCTCAGCAGCAGCCAGCCGCTAAATAAAGCGACCGAAATCCCTAACAAATACATAGAGTTATAAAAAGTTCAAGTGTGTGTGTGTGTGTAGTAGCAGTCCAGACGCCGAGCAAAGCGGAAGCCCAGCGGAGCGAACATCAACGAAGGATCAGCCGAATGGTCGCACAAGTCTCCGTTTTCAAGGCTAGTGAACGGAAAGTACATAATTCTACCGCCTCGTATGGGCCGTTTTCACGACTTCGGGGACTGACACCACGTCGCAACCAGCCGTTTTCATGGCAAGGAGCGATTCTAAAGATTTCGACTACGCGGAGAAGTTCGCCAGGGTGAAGGTCAGGACCCTGAACCCCCACACCGGAAGACCCACACAAAACGAATTAGCCTCACAGAACATGCAGCTTCAAAGAACGATCAACAAATTGGAAGTACAACTCCTGCAGATGGAAATCCGCCTGGAACTGGCGGAAACACATCGACCAAAGCCCCGCCCGTCGCAGTACCAGTACCAAACGGGCAACCGATTCACGTATCTGCCAATGAACACCGACGAAGGGCAGGCCTCCACCTTCAAACAGACAGCCAAGAAGAGGATTGCCTCACCAAACGCGTCCCAACCAAACTTCAAAAAGACGGCTACACGACCTGTCAAGGCAGCGCTCCCACCTTCTACTAAGGTCCCTTCAAGACCTACTCCGACGTCCACCCGGGCTGTGCAGACCAACACAGCCAACCTCGACGGTGCCGCCGTTCAAGAGACCTCCTCCAGTTGCCAGCGGAGACAAACTGGCTGGAAATAAGGCTCTGATGGAATCACATTCCATCAAGATCCACCAGGCTAAATACGCAGCGCGGGGGCTGCGTGTATTTCCTGAGACACCCACGGACTTTCGTACCCTTCCGAGAGTCCTTGGCGACACTGGCATCCCGTGCCACACCTTCTAGCTCCAAGAGGAGAAGACAGTCAAGGCGGTGGAAAAGAACATCGCCCCAGAACTGGCGGAAACACATCGACCAAAGCCCCACCCGTCGCAGTACTGGTACCCACGGTGCCCACGGGCAACCGATTCGCGTATCTACCAATAAACACCGACGAAAGGCAGGCCTCCACCTGCAAACAGACAGCCAAGAAGAGGATTGCGTCACCAGACGCGTCCCAACCAAACTCCAAAAAGACGGCTACACGACCTGTCAAGGCAGTGCTCCCACCTTCTACCAAGGTCCCTTCAAGACCCACTCCGACGTGAACTCGGGCTGTGCAGACCAACACAGCCAACCTCCCAGCAGCTACCCCAACGGCGCCGCCGTTTAAGAGACCTCCTCCAGTTGTCTTGCCGGAGGAGACAAACTGGCTGGAGATAGGGCATCACATTCCATCAAGGTCCACCAGGCCAAATACGCAGCGTGGGGGCTGCGTGTATTCCCAGAGACACCCACGGACTCTGGTACCCTAACGAGAGTCCTCGACGACACTGGCGTCCCGTGCCACGGTGCCCACGGGCAACCGATTCGCGTGTCTGCCAATGAACACCGACGAAAGGCAGGCCTCCACCTCCAAACAGACAGCCAAGAAGAGGATTGCGTCACCAGACGCGTCCCAACCAAACTCCAAAAAGACGGCTACACGACCTGTCAAGGCAGCGCTCCCACCTTCTCCCAAGGTCCCTTCAAGACCCACTCCGACGTCCACCCGGGCTGTGGAGATTAACACAGCCAACCTCCCAGCAGCTACCTCGATGGCGCCGCCGTTCAAGAAACCTTCTCCAGTTGTCTTGCCAGCAGAGACAAACTGGCTGGAAATAAGGCCCTGCTGGAATCACATTCCATCGAGGTCCACCTGGCTAAATACGCAGCGTGGGGGCTGCGTGTATTCCCAGAGACACCCACGGACTCTGGTACCCTGACGAGAGTCCTCGACGACACTGGCGTCCCGTGCCACGGTGCCCACGGGCAACCGATTCGCGTGTCTGCCAATGAACACCGACGAAAGGCAGGCCTCCACCTCCAAACAGACAGCCAAGAAGAGGATTGCGTCACCAGACGCGTCCCAACCAAACTCCAAAAAGACGGCTACACGACCTGTCAAGACAGCGCTCCCACCTTCTCCCAAGGTCCATTCAAGACCCACTCCGACGTCCACCCGGGCTGTGCAGATCAACACAGCCAACCTCCCAGCAGCTACCTCGACGGCGCCGCCGTTCAAGAAACCTCTTCCAGATGTCTTGCCAGCGGAGACAAACTGGCTGAAAATAAGGCACTGATGGAATCACATTCCATCGAGGTCCACCAGGCTAGATACGCAGCGCAGGGGCTGCGTGTATTCCCCGAGATGTCCACGGACTTTCGTACCCTGACGAGAGTCCTCAACGACACTGGCGTCCCGTGCCACACCTTCCAGCCGAAGGAGGAGAAGACGGTCAAGACGGTGGAAAGGAACATCGCCCCAGAACTGGCGGCAACACATCGACCAAAGCCCCGCCCGTCGCGGTACTCGTACCCGCGGTGTCCACGGGCAACCGATTCGCGTGTCTGCCAATGAACACCGACGAAGGGCAGGCCTCCACCTCCAAATAGACAACCAAGAAGAGGATTGCGTCACCAGACGCATCCCAACCAAACTCCAAAAAGACGGCTACACGACCTATCAAGGCAGCGCTCCCACCTTCTCCCAAGGTCCCTTCAAGACCCACACCGACATCCACCCTGGCTGTGCAGATCAAAACAGCCAACCTTCCAGCAGCTACCTCGACGGCGCCGCCGTTTAAAAGACCTCCTCCAGTTGTCTTGCCGGTGGAGACAAACTGGCTGCTGGAATCACATTATATCGAGGTCCACCAGGCTAAATACGCAGCGCGGGGGCTGCGTGTATGCCCCGAGCCGCCCACGGACTTTCGTACTCTGACGAGAGTCCTTGACGACGCACCTTAAAACTCCAAGAGGAGAAGACGGTCAAGGCGGTGATTAGGAACGCCCCAGCACTGACCGAGGCCCAGATCGCCAACGATCTGAGGAACCAGGCTGCGTGTATTTCCCGAGACGCCCACGGATTTTCGTACCCTGACGAGAGTCCTCGACTACACACCTTCCAGCTCCAGAAGGAAAAGACGGTGAAGGCGGTGATAAGTAAAATCGCCCCAGCGCTGACGGAGGCCCAGATCGCCGACGATCTGAAGAACCCAGGGATCCCCACCACGTCCGTCAAGCGGATGTCCAGGAGGGATCCACAGACTGGACAGACCCATCTCCTCTGGATTGTCTATGTCCAGTTCGATGCTGGCGAAAATGCCCGACCTATTTTTGCCGTCAAAAATGTTCTGGGGCTCGAGGTGAAGGTCGAACCCAAACGACACGACGATAGCAAGCAGCAATGAAACTGTTGCCAGCAGTTAGGGTATACGCAGCGCTGCTGCATGTTGCCCCCCAAATGCGCTAAGTGTGCACACTTGACACAGCAATGCGAGAGGCAAGGACGGACCCGGCAAAGCGCGCCTACTGCGCCGAGGCCCACCATCCAAGCTACCGAGTTTGCCCCCGCTTCCTCACCACGTAGAGGAAGAACACCACCCCGAATCCCCAGAACAAGAACTACGCCGCCGCCACGGCGGGCTCCACGCCGAAGATGTTGGCAATGGACCCGACTACGCCAAGGTCGGCAGCATCGTCGCGGAGATGCTGGCAGCCCTCTCCACCGCCAAAGGACCGATGGACCACGCCACCATCGTGACAGTCCCTAAGAATCCTGGCAGTCCTAGGGAACCAAGGTTAGACATTAGCAATCTTTACTTCTGTTACAGATCCGACCAGAGGACACCAATGAGTTCCCAGTGGTTATTCCTCTTCAACCGACCACCCAGACATCCCCCGACGCCCTGAGATGCAACCACCGATGGATGGACGAACTCAGCAGCCGCCCAACGACAAAGAGGAGGAGCTTTAGCTGGTATGCCCATCAGGTGAATCCAGCACTGCCCCGCTACGGGGACTACTATAAAATATTTCTCGCATCAAAAAAAAGCAAATACATAATAACATTCGAATCTAATCGAATCTCATTCAAATCATTCAAATAATTCACATTAATTGGCATCAAGCATCCGACCCAGAACGATCTCATTCGAACGCAACAAATATGGAACCGTCCGCACGGTCGCAAACATTTTTGCGAAGTAGCACATCTCACATCCTAAAGGTGCGCCTCTGGGATAAACAAGCACCAGGATGATCCTAGGGACTGTTGTAGTCACGATGGTGGCATGGTCCATCGGTCCTTTGGCAGTGGAGAGGGCTGCCAGCATCTCCGCGATGATGCTGCCGACCTGGCGTAGTCAGGTCCATTGCTAACGTCTGAATCCTAAAGTCCCAGACGGGTAAAATTGAAAGACTTTCGACGAGCAATTACCAAAATTTTCGACTAAGGTCGCAAATTCAAGAAATCTTCTTTTACCAACGTTGAAGCTACCAGCCGAAGCCGTGTAGGCCTGTTGAAGAGCGCCAAGAACCCTCCGAAGACTTCCGGAGCCACCACCAAAAAGACTTTCTCTGAGGAGTAAGAAGCACCGGGCTGAAGCCTGGCAGTCCTGAAGAACACCAACAACTTCAGCGATGTCTGACTTGTTCTTTTGTAGCGCCGTTCGCCAATACTTATCGCTACAATATGCCCCCACCCGACATTGTTACGCGGATAGTCCGCTATTGGGGCTCTCTAGAAGCCTCTACAGCTCTGTGCGCGTGACGGTTACAATGCGGATGAGCGAAGGGGGATGATAGTGCCTTCCCAAAATGGAAGAGGGTGCATTCTTGAAACCAGTTGGTGGAACTAGTTTAAACAAAGTCTGACAGAATTTTATTTGGTAATTTAAAACTTCGCTCTTTTTAAATGTTCCCGTAACACTAGCATTGACCTCTGGTTATGGATGAGTATACCACAATCTCCATACAAAACATTTTCAGTTGGTTGGCACTTGCTCTTCAGGAAGTGAATCCAACACTGCCCCACTACAGGGATATCTTAAAGATCTCTCCTAACAAAAAAATCTACAACTCGCTGGTTTGCGCTGACAGTCAAACCTTGCGTTAAGTATGATCTTGGTTAATCACTTCGCGCCCATGCTGCTTTGATTTAATCCCAGGTTTGATGAAAAATTACTTCTTTGTTGTTGTTAACTTTTTCTACGAAATATGATTTCACTGTCACAAACTTTCCCATTTATGCAAAAAAATATGAAAAAATATTCCATTGATGGCGCTAAAGAAGTAATTTTTTTGTACAATGTACATTTTTTGCTTGTTGCCACATGTGGCAAACCTGCGCGTGAAGAGGTTAATAGCGATTACCTAATGAATTAAATAAAGACGAAATGTAGCCTGAATTTATGAATATTCAACCTGTTCGTAACTCTGCAAAATAGTTTTATGGAGACTAAAAACAAATAACGTCCCTGGCTAGTGCCACGCCGGATATTGAATGATACAAAAGAAATTTGCATGTTATTACTAGTAATACTATTGAAATAATTTTGGTTTAACTTTTCGGCTTTATTTAATTTATTTTTTTAGTTTTTTTGTATAATACTCCATGTATTGTAAATTATTTTGATATTGTATTAAAGTTGTCTGTTAATTTACTTTTAAAATATCGAGGACCATCTTCCAATCGAACCCAAACAATGTTAATTTTGTTAGCCATCGACCAAAGGACTTTCTACCTTAAAAGATTCTCATTTTATTTCGGTCTGAATGTTTACCATTATATCATTAGAACTAAATTAATCTATCGACAATCGGTGCAGAACAATGTCGACCAGTTACGTAAGCTGGTATTTATAGAATGGAAAGTAAAATGGCATACATCCACGGAATTGGTCAGAGATAGACTACGCTCAATCGCTAGTACATCGAATGGTAATTAAAATCCAATGTTTTGAATAATCGAAACCGGATAACTATGAAAAGGAGTGCGTTGTGTGTGTGTGTGTGTGTATGTGTGTGAATATGCAAAAATAGAAACTTCCTGAATTATGTAACACCTGGATCCTGCTTGGATTCACCTGCGTGCTCTTGTATGTGTGTGAGTTTGTGTACAGTTTTATCGGTACTTATCTCGAAAATATATTTTTAACGGTATAGTTATTTAAAAAGATGGTTGCGATCGTAATCCATAATTAAACTAAATTGAAAAATTCACTTTGTTTTAACCAGAAGGTACACTTTAAAGTCGATACCTTTTATCTATGAAATATATTAAATTAAATGATAATAAAGATTATTTACTACTGCTACTACCACCACTACAAAAACAGAAAAATAAACGTAAATAGATGATTTCTTATGAAACATAGATTTTGAAGATTTGTATTTTTTTAATGAGCTAAGGCCTTTAAAAAGTAACACCGCTCTTGTGCAAAATGCATATTTCTAGTCTAGTGTATTCTATTTCAATTCAAATAAAAAAACGAATAACTTTGTTGGTATCACTTTATTAACTCAATTTCGACAATTTTCGCTTGTCATTATCAAACTATTCATAATATAGGCACCGCGAGTTAATAAAGTGATACCAACAAAGTGTTTTTTTATTTGAATTATTCAAAATGTATCACGAAGTGAAAGCCTCTACAATTATTTATTTCTATTTCAATTTTGGAAATTGTTTTCGATCTCCAATAAAATCATACCTTTATGTTGTTTTGTAAAAGTAAAAGCGAGGTTCAACAGTTCAACCGAATAAGTTGAGATGAGATAATATAGTTATTTATGTACCAAGGGTATTAGGAAGATGTTTATGGGCATACGAGGGCGACAAGCATACATACCCGAGGGCCTCTGGTCCAGTGACGGTTCACGGGGTTTTTTCTGGTACGGCCGAGGAACAAGAGGTGGAAATACAGATAGGTAGGGTCAGTTGCAGAGACGGCTGGCTGCGTGACCGCACCTATCTGTATTACCACCTCTTGTTCCTCGGCCGTACCAGAAAAAAACCCGCGAACCGTCACTGCTCTTGTCCGAAGGTATGTAACAGTTAGATAAGTACATTGTGGTAAAATCTTGGAATCGGCTTTCTATTGTCTGTGAAAGAGTTTTTCTAAATTAACATTAACACACTTTGAGCGGGAGCGTCTATTTGTAGACACTTTGCGAACTGTGTGCTATCTATTTTTAGACGCAAACGTGCAGAATGGGTTGCATACAGTTCATCATACACGGCGGCGCGCGCAATATTTTCGCTTGCTTTGCAAATCCAACCCGCTACACAGGCAAGTCACCTTGGTCATGGCGCCTGCTCAAAAAGTGTTAATGTGAGTGAAATGGATGTTTATGAGTTATCTGTGAGCTGAAATGAGTTTATGGGGATGAAATTTATTACTAACATATTTTGAAAAATCCACGAGGCCGGATTCTCTCTGGAACAGGAGGCCTCTTGTAGTTACGCCACTGATTATTATAATGAGGCGTACAAAAATATTTTATATAGTTTATTACAAGTTATGTAATAAAATGTGTGTGTTAAAATTGATGCAAAATGTGCGCGATTCTTTCGATCAATCAGACCTAGTTCCCACGCATGAACATTTCATACAATTATCACATTTATCTATCATTGGATACGTTCTAATTATAATCGATTCTTTCAACAGCATGAACAGTTTTATTAATTATTATTAATAAATTAACAATTCCAGTTCGTTTAGTTTGCATTTTATTAGGTACTACGAATCGTAAGGAGAATTTAACAAAGACTCTATAGCTCTAAGTTTCCAATATCCGCTAATGTTATTCCGAGTATTAGTGTAATGACAGTTTGTGAAACATTTGCGTGCACTTATATTTAGAAATAATCTGTAATAGTTGCAAAGTTGTAATGATTACAAAAGAAGTTGCAATAAATAGTGCTACTACTCCTAACCTTAATGTACATTTAATGTAATTTAATTTAGTTTTAGTTTTAGTTTAGTAAATTAGTAGGTTAAGTGGAAGAGCAGTAAAAGGTTACTACCTCACTGAGCTTCGCCTACTCTGCGATGATATTTCTTGTACTTTTATTTCTTTTTCACGCAATAAAGACAATTTATTATTATTATTATTATTATTGTGTCGATTTTCTATTTGAATGTCTGGTTGTATACAGTGCGCCCCTTAAGTATGGAATATATTCAGTAAAACTGAAATAAAATATTTTTGGAAAAAATTCTCGAACGGGCCGAAATTCGATTTTCAGTCGTCATTTGTTTTTCAGTAATGACGTCATCCATTTTGTTTTTAAATGGCAACCCCCTTGTTTTTATTCTTGATTTTGAGAGATTTTTTCATTCTCGAGCTGGCAGTATAAAAATGTTGCCATCTTACATAAGAAATTTTTCGAGTAAATGACAATTGAAGGTGAGAACCCGATATTTAGAGTTTTTGCAAAACGACCTTGTTCCAGTGCTTGTAGCAATTTTTACAAACAACACTGTTCTTGACCTTCCATATAATACAATATGGTTTGAGCAAGTCGGCGCATCCCCGCACTAGGCACATTTTTTTTCGAACATGAAAATCCTTATTGAACATTTCAAAAAAGTTTAAAAATTCAGAAAATTGCTCATCTAACTGCCAAGTTGTAATGGGTAGGAACGCCTTCCCGTTGAAACATTTCAGAAAAAGGACCTTCTTCGTTCACGACACTGAACAAAAAATCAATCTTTTGATTAAAAAAATAATCCAAAATCCAATGGTCAGGAAACTGCTCATCGAACTGCCATGCTGTAATGGGCAGGAGCGCCTTTCTGTTGAAACATTTCAGAAAAAGGACCTTCTTCGTTCAGGACACTGAATAAAAAATCAATCTTTTGATTAAAAAAAATAATCAAAAATCCAATGGTCAGGAAATTGCTCATCTAACTGCCAAGCTGTAATGGCTAGAAGCGCCTTCCTGTTCAAACCTTTCAGAAAAAGGACCATCTTCGTTCGACACTGAACAAAAAATCAATCTTTTGATTAAAAAAATAATCAAAAATCCAATGGTCAGGATATTGCTCATCGAATTGCCACTCTGTAATAGGCAGGAGCGCCTTCCTGTTGAAACCTTTCAGAAAAAAAACCTTCGTTCAAGATACTGGTTAATGCTTCTTCGCAAAAAATCAATCTTTTGATTTTAAAAAATGTAGGAAGTTAAAAAAAATACAAAATCCAGTGGTCAGGAAATTACTGACGTTTGAAACGTCAAAATTATAAAAGATGAGAATGACAAATTATACTCCAAATTCCAATAATCTTTACTCAAAAACTAAAGGGATTTCGAAAAAAAAAACTTGTTGTTCACTTCGCCATTCTCTACAATTATTATTAATATAAATTTATAACTATTAGCATTTCATAATTATAAACCAAAGTGACAATTTTATGAAAAATATTTTTAAGCAAAATATTTCTTCTTTTGCTATCTTCAATGTTTGTTTGATGTTTTTATAATATCTTATCATGTATAAAAAGCTTATCGGAAAAACAAAAAAAAAAAGTTAAGGAAAACACCTACTTGCGGTGTTCGAAATTTTACCAAAAACTACCAAAATTGGTTACAAATGATTTTTTTTTAAATTAAAAATCGAATCAATTCAGTCAAATATTTGAAAATGAAATCATTCTTTAGACATAAATCCCGCAGACTATATTTTCCAGATAAATATCATAGTAAATTAATTTTATTTTTAAGTCTCCAGGAGCGTACCTCTAAATTCATTTAAAACATTATTCACAAACGGATAAAGACTTAAAAGTGAAATTTTGTTTTCACCTCTGTAAATATATTCTAAAGAGTAGCACGGATTTATTTTTTTTTATAATAATGTTTATAAACAATTTTAAATCACGCCTATATTCAAATTAAAATCATATAAAAAAAAAATAATAACACATTCGCTGCCACCGATGCGCTAGTGCGTCCAACTTTATACTTGCGTATGTGCAATCCCAATTGTAGTGGTAGCGAACGTGTTAAATAAATAACCTAGAATTTATTCAAAAACTTTGATCAAATTAAAAAAAAATAAAAAACTTGAATATACGACAATCAGAAATTCGTTTATAAAAATCAATAATTAAGGAGAAAATACTAACATATAGGTGCAAAAATTTGAACAAAAATCAAAAACTCTGGTCAGAACAAAAAAAAAGTTAAAAATACGGGCAAAAAATTCACTACCACTTGTTGAGGTTAAAAATCTAAAATATACGTCAATCAAAAATTCGCTCATAAAAATCAATAAATAAAAGACGAAAAAACTAAAATATAGGTGCAAAAAATTGAAAAATTTGACCAAAAATCGAAAACTCTGACCTGAACATAAAACAAAACGCAAACCAAAAAATCAAAAAATAAAAGAATATTTAAGTTAAAAATAAAAAATGTGGAAAAAAGGCGAAAATACAGGTAAAGATATAAAATATGGACCAAAAAAAAAATGCAGACCAAAAAATTGAAAATTCAAGTGAACGAAAAATAATTTGATATTATAAGCCCTGGAAGTAACTCTAGTTCAAAATAAGTTTCCGACCAGAATCCCGAAAGAAATTCAAAATAAAGAATATTTAGGCCAAAAATTAAAAATGTGGAACAAAGAAAGCGAAAATACAGGCAAAGATCTAAAATGTGTGCAATAAAAAAATTCACACCAAAAAACTGAAAATTCAAGTGAAATAATTTGCCATTTTAAGCCCCAAAAATAACTCGAGATTAAAATAAGTATCCGACCAGAATGTCAATAATGGCAAAAAAAATTAAAACAATTCGAATAAAAACAACAATTCAGGTTAAAAAACCTACAATAAACGGCAAAAAATAAAGATAGAAAATACCGGCAAAAAATCAAAAGTTTACACATAAAAATCAATAAAAACGTGCATGGTGCGGGGGTGCGCCATCTTACTGAAACCATATTTTATTATTTGGATTCATTTTTTTTTTGGCGCCGGAATAAGGTCATTTTGCAAAAACTGTAAATATCAAGTTCTCACCTTTAATTGTCATTTACTCTAGAAATTTCTGATGTAAGATGGCAACATTTTTATACTGCGGGTTCGGCAATGAAAAGATCTCTCAAAATCAAAAATCAAAATAGGGGGTTGCCATTTAAAAACAAAATGGATGACGTCATTACTCAAAAACAAATGACGACTGAAAATCGACTTTCATGTAAAAATGTGTATTTTTATAAAATAAAATCGTCCTGTTCGAGGATTTTTTCCAAAAATATTTTATTTCAGTTCTATTGAATATATTCTATACTTTATCCGCATGCGCTGATTAACAATGTCACCAATGTAAACATTATTTTTGTAAATGAATAAAATTATTATTATTATTATTATTATATAGAAGAATTTGGTTTTATTTTGGATTTTGTATTTTATTCCTTTAAAACTATTAAGATCAAGGTCACTACTGCATGTCCCCGTCTAAACCGTACAAATTTTATTTAAAACATGTTTTTTGAATAATTGATAGTTTCAGAGAAAATCGATATTCTACACCAGAAATTTTTGACTGAATTCAGCTAAAAAAAATGTCCGTAGAAATGCCTTGAGCCCTACAACATATCGTCGACGAAGCAGCAATACCACGTAACCGCCATTTGGACCAAAATTGAGATTTTAACATTAATCTTTTCCCAGAAAGCTATAAATTAGTTTTCTTTTTCTATTTTGCGTCTAAAACGGAGTCATTAACGGACTCATACGGGTTCGTTAAGGGCTCGCTCAGTGCGGTAATATAATTTTTTTTAAGGTTGGCACCTTTCAAATTCAGTTTTGAGGTTATGTGATGTGTGGAAATCGCAAACTAATTTCAAATTGAAATGTCAATTATTAGTGTTACCAACCACCTTATAATTTTCTAAATATGTATGGGCGATTTTTTAATTTAGAAATGGAATAAAAGCGGTAAAATAGAAGAAATACTGTAAAAGACTCGTTCATAAGGCCCTTTTTCGCACTTGTCCATTAGAAAACTTGGTAATGGATTCAGTCTTCTCATTTATTGGCACAGGTGGTATCTTCATTTGGATTTGCAAAGGAAGGTCGTAAATATAATACTTAGCATTCACAGACTTTTTATAATCGATTTTACGTTTCATTCCAATGATTTTAGCGCCGATAATTATAATTAAACGACGCAAACACATTTCATCATAATTCCAATTTACCTCGATCAAAAATGCAAATTTTAACATCAATTCTTATGCAAATGCGACACTCAAAATTCATCACTTGTGGCCTCACCATCATTACGCTCGACTGGAGACACCCCCTGGTGGTTTACAAAAATAGAATCCGTGGTGTCTGGTGGCGTTACCGTCTGGAGTAATTCAACATCCTGTTAATCAAACGAAAAGGAACACCACGTGAGGTCGGAGACTTATAAATATTTATACGAAATTTTCGCCTCGCGTTTGGTTATTTTGAAACGATTTTGCTCCAGATACCTCGCTCTGTGAGAGATGACGAAATTTCAGTTGTTGAAACAGACACGTGTTTTTTTTTATTACCTCTAGCGTGGATCAAACTGAGGAGCAGCGTGCTAAAAGACACGTACCGCGTTGGGAGTGATGCTAGAACAGGTTTTTTTTCATGAATTGTGTAAAATTGTTATGGATGTAGGTGCACGAATGTTCTTTATCGTTGATTTGTTTTGTGTATATTGATGACGTAGGCAAAAATTTTCCATCTTAATTCTCGGAATATGTATCAATTCTGACTCGTACAAAATAAAATGTATCGAAACCCGTCAATTGTACAGAAAACAGTAAAATTTGGAATTAATACAAATATGTTCCTAATTTGTTCATTTTTTTGGTTTAAATGTTTAAACAAATATGTATCAATTCTACGACTCGTACAAATTAAATGTATCCAGCCAAATTCTAAACCCACGAAATTGTTGTGTAAATTTTATAGAAAATCGTAAAATTGGGAATGAATACAAATATATTCATTTTTTTATTTAGTTTTTTAAACAAATCAGGAACATGATGTCTTACCGTTCTCTTAATAGGTACACCGTTTTCTAAAATCTCTAAATATTTTTGGAAGATCTTAAAATTTTGCTCATTTTGGCGTTCAAATGATCCAAATTTGTCAACGCAGTCGAAATTTAATACTTAAAAAATCAATCTCGTGGTATGCAATTGCTTTTCCAAAATGGATTCCCAACACATGAACAAACAACCAATCAAAATTTTCTAAATTTACGGAAAACGTAATACCTTTCTTTATTAAACAATTTTTTAATTGGCTTTATAAATTAGGAGGGGGTAGGATATATTTGCGCATCGGGCCCATAGTTTTGTAAATACGTCCCTGGATGAAAATACGTTTTGAAAACTGTTGGGAAATGTTTGTCGACTGATAGATGTAAAGTGAAAGTGATAATTGCATCTTATTTACCAATTCGCTGGCCTGCCAAGGTTGCGACCGGATAATTTGAGGTGCTTTAATTAAAACATCTGTTTTTACTTGAGTAAAAAGTCACGCTCAATTACAAGTGCATTTGTCATAGTTACGAAAATACTGTATTATACCGCCAATTAACCGAAACAAATGAATTTTTTATGGACCAGATTTTACCATATAGAACTTCTAGATAATGAAAAATGCATTATTTTCTATAAATTCATCTATAAAATAAGTCTTACAAAGACTGAATAAATAGACAAATTATACTTTTTGGCAACGACCAAAATTTTATTCTACAAAAAAATATTCCGCCAGTAACCTTATAAGTTCAGCCATTAAAAAATGGAAAATTGATGACTCTTGTTGTCAGGCGTTAACGTCAATAATGTTATCATCAACTGTTTAAACAATATAATATTATAAGAAAAAGTTAAGACCACTTTTACTAGTTATTGATTTAGAATCATGAAATTATTATATTTATAGAATCAAGAATTGCAAAAATGCTAAAATAAGCAATTTTTAGCGGGCTGTAGCTATGAAAATCGTTTAATAAATGGTCAATCATCAATATTCTGAAAGACTTTTTAATATCTTTATTTGAAACAAAATGGCATCGGTTAAAAGTCAAAATTTTGAATTAAGTAATGCACAAAATTATTTTAAAATATGATAAAAATTGCAACTGTTATTTTAGCTTGCTGTGGCTATCAAAATCGTTTTATAAATGATCAGTCTTCAATATTTTGAAAGAATCTTAAAAAAATCTTCAGTGAAAACAAAATGGCGTCGGTTGAAAATCAAACTTTTGAATTAAATATTGCAAAAAATTAGTTTCCAATGTGATAAAAAATTGCATCTGTTATTTTCGCTGGCTGTACCTTTGAAAACCGTTTTATAAATGATCATTCTTCAATATTTTGAAAGAATCTTAAAAAAATCTTCAGTGAAAACAAAATGGCGTCGGTTGAAAATCAAACTTTTGAATTAAATATTGCAAAAAATTAGTTTCCAATGTGATAAAAATTGCATCTGTTATTTTAGCTGCCTGTAGCTATGAAAACCGTTTTATAAATGATCATTCTTCAACATTTTGAAAGAATCTTAAAAAAATCTTCAGTGGAAACAAAATGGCGTCGGTTGAAAATCAAACTTTTGAATTAAATATTGCACAATGTGATAAAAAAATGCATCTGTTATTTTAGCTGGCTATAGCTATCAAAATCGTTTTATAAATGATCAGTCTTCAATATTTTGAAAGAATCTTAAAAAAATCTTTAGTGGAAACAAAATGGCGTCGGTTGAAAATCAAACTTTTGAATTAAATATTGCACAAAATTAATTTACAATGTGATAAAAAATTGCATTTGTTATTTTAACTGGCTGTAGCTATCAAAATCGTTTTATAAATGATCAGTCTTCAATATTTTGAAAGAATCTTAAACAAATCTTCAGTGGAAACAAAATGGCGTTAAACTTTTGAATCAAATATTGCACAAAATTAGTTTACAATGTGATAAAAAATTGCATCTGTTATTTTAGCTGCCTGTAGCTATCAAAATTGTTTTATAAATAATCAGTTTTCAACATTTTGAAAGAATCTTAAAAAAATCGTCAGTGGAAACTAAATGGCGTCGGTTGAAAATCAAAATTTTGAATTAAATATTGCACAAAATTAGTTTACAATGTGATAAAAAATTGCATCTGTTATTTTAGCTGGCTATACCTATCAAAATCATTTTATAAATGATCAGTCTTCAACACTTTGAAAGAATCTTAAAAAAATCGTCAGTGGAAACTAAATGGCGTCGGTTGAAAATCAAAATTTTGAATTAAATATTGCACAAAATTAGTTTGCAATGTGATAAAAAATTGCATTTGTTATTTTAGCTGGCTGTAGCTATCAAAATAATTTTATAAATGGACAGTCTTCAATATTCTAAAAAAATCTGTATTGGAAACAAAATGGCGTCGGTTGAAAATCAAAATTTTGAGTTGTGAATAGCACAAAATAAACAATGTGATAGAACATTGAATGTATTATACAGTCTGAAAAACTGATAGCTGTATTAAAAAATATTAAGAAAGTTTTTTGAACTAGCATAAAAAGCGTTTTTTTTTTTTAATGGCATTATTTTATTTTTGGATTGTGCTAATAATTATAATAAGTCTTTAGAAACCTTTTTTAGATAAGAAAATTATATTTCTGGATATTTATTTATTTATTAATGGGAAAAGATTTTTTATAGAAACATTCTTTATACGTTAGCTCATCCTTAGCAACTGTCAAAATTGGTTTTAAGTTATTTATTAGTTTTTAGGTGTGAAAAAACAAGTTTGAAAAACATCTATAACAACTTTCAGAGCTGTAAATATTAATATAAATGTCACTTTTATTAGCGCTTTTCAAACAATGTTTTTTTTTTAATAGTAGCGATCTTTTCCCAAATATTTTGTTGCGTTATGTTATTAATTTATTTAAGTAGGACACCATTATATAATTTCTTTGGGAATAGATTACTGAATTTGGAAGTTTTGATTTTTTGTACGTACCTAATACATTTCATCGCATGTTACGGAAAATTCAATAGCGGTGCATTCAGGGCGGAGTATCCTAGCAACAACGTGGTGAACACAAACAACTTACGCGAAGGAAATAAACAGCAACAATTGCACCATCACTAAATGTTTAGCGCGGAATTGTTCTTGCACAAGGCGGCGAGAGTGCGAATAACGACGCGAGAGAGCACACCAACTAACTACACACAACTACTGCAATGGTGGAGTGAGTGAACCAGCTCTGCTGGTTTGGTCAAGTATTGTTATTGAAAGTATGTTCTCGACTCTCCGAGTCTGACTGGTTCAGGTGTGGGGATATCGGAGTATACCTGTGTGGACCTGTACTCCGTAGTACTCGCTTAGGCCTGTTCGGCGTGTCCATGAACCTCTCCCATATGCCCTTAGGTGATTTATTTATACGCAGACGAGGACCACAAGACCGCAGCGCTGCAGCTAGAAGATGCTGGAGAGATTGAGCGGTGGAAGATGCGCTTCCCAGAGGTCTTTCTCGGGTCGGCTTATCCGCTAACGGAAGGTTATTACCTGCACTTTCGTGGAATTGATGTCCCTTTTAAGATTTAAATGCGAATTACTCACTTGTGTATTAACACCCTTAACTTGTATAGTATGTTCAAAGCGAAAATATAAAATTACAGTTGAAACAGACACAATAGTAAAAAACATGTTGGGCAGAAATAACCCAGACAGACGACGTACTAACATAATTGTTCAAAATACAGATTGTAATTATTTTGTTTTATATTGTTAAATTGTCTGCAATAAAGGTGTTGATATACAGCTCCCGTTTTCTATAGCTCAGTTACTAATTAAGTTAGGATTTCGATATTTTGTAGAATATATTTGTATCCTATGATGCATTTCAGGAAAATATTTTTGATTATACAGGATGTCCCAAAAAAGCGTGACGTCATGATGATATATTTTTTTAAACAACCTGCTATATATTTTATTGATTATTTGGGTACCTTTTACGGTTGCCTACATACTCCTAGAATTTTATTGGAATCGATTCAGGGATATCAGCAAAAAAAATTAAAACTAAAAAAAATCAGTTTTGCACTATTGTTTTAAAAAATGAATAAAAAATAAAAATAGTGCTTTGTTAATAAAATCATACAAGGTACTTATTAAATAAGGTCTGATAGTTCCGTTAACTAAGTTTGATTCATATGAATTATACAGGGTGTCCAAAATTTAGTGTCAAACATTTAAGACTTTAAAGCACTTTATTTTTCTTATTTTAAATTGGAGCCCCTGTATATTTTTATGGCATCCCATGCAGAATTAAAAAACAAACATTTTTCCTAATAACAACCCTGTCCGAATTCCTAACGCATTAAAAGTTATTTGCAGAAAACTCGTTTTATCAACCATTTCAATAGCCATTTTACTAAATAAAAATCGAAGGTGGCTTTGAAAAACAATTGATTCACATTAAAATTTAACAAAGTTAAAGAGACTATTTTGACTTTAGTAATGTAAACGTTTAAAGCGTTGTTAGCTTAAGTTCTTTATACTCAAGAATAATATTTTGTCATGGAAAAAATAATTCTTGAGTACAAAGAGCTTAAGTTAACAATGCTTTAAACTTTTACATTACTAAAGTCAAAACAGTCTCTTGTCACCTTGTTAAATTTTAATGTCAATTAAATTGTAACAAAAAGTGCGTTCCACGGTATGTTCGATGAGTCCGAAAAAAGTTGACGTACAAGGACGAGCGGGCACGGTTCCACCCAACGCGAATAATACAGTGCGATCAAAAAACAAATAGTCAAAGTTGGCAATGAGCCAAAATTCTAAAAATTTATTGGCGATTGTCAAGCTGGTGTATATTGACATTTTCAAATTTAGGAACTAAGAAAATGCAAGCGGTTTTTTGTTCATGGCCTGCTTTGACTAATTTTTTATTCGATCTCGCTGTATTATTACTGTATATTTTAGTAAAAATTAACAATTTTTGACAGTTGTAAATTGTTATTTTTGGCAATTGAAAATTTCCTTTTTACTGCCAACGTGCCATTTGTGATGATAGAAATGTGCGACTTTTGACAGTTGTCATTTTGAGCAGTTGAAATTTTCTTTTTTCTTTTAATATCAAAAAATGCCATTTTTGATTGTACAAATCCACAATTTTTGGATGCTACTAATTTCTTCATTTACTGTTGAATGGTACCGTTTATGGTGGCAGAAATGCAGAATTTTTGACAATTTTTGACAATTTGTAATTGTTACTTTTGACCATTGAAATTTCCCTTTTTAATATTGAAAATTGCCGATAGTGATAGTGCTCAAATTTTGACAGTTAAAAAATTTTGGTATTTGGAATTTTTTTTTATTGTTAAAAATGCTAAAATAAGCAATTTTTAGCGGGCTGTAGCTATGAAAATCGTTTAACAAATGGTCAATCATCAATATTCTGAAAGATTTTTTTAATATTGAAAAATGCCGATAGTGATGGTAGAAATGCTCAAATTTTGACAGTTAAAAAATTTTGGCATTTGGAATTTTCTTTTTATTGTTGAAATGAAACTATTTTCAGTAATGAGCAATTTTTGAAAGTCCTGAATAGTTATTTTTGACAATTGAAATTTCCTTTTTACTGCCAACGTGACATTTGTGATGGTAGATATGTGCGATTTTTGACAGTTCGCAATTGAAATTGTGTTGAAATTTACTTCTATTTTAATATGAAAAAATGGCGTCTTTGATAGTAAAAAAACATAATTTTTGGCAGCTGCTAATATCTTTATTTACCGTTGAATCGTGCCGTTTGTGGTGCTCGAAATGCAGAATTTTTAATAATTGTAAATTGTCATTTTTTAATTTTTAATATCAAAAATGCTGTTTTTTATAGTAAAAATCCACAATTTTTGACAGCTATAAATATCTTTATGTGCCGTTTGTGGTGGCATAAATGCAGAATTTTTGACAATTCGAAGTTGCCATTTTTACTAGTTAAAAATTATTTTTTTTGATATTAAAGAATGCCGTTTTTGATAGTAAAAATCCACAATTTTTGACCGCTGCAAATTTTTTTATGTGCCAATTCGAAATGTTCATTTTTGACATTTACACATGTATCTTTTTACTATTGAAAAATGCCGTTTCTGACAGTGGAATTGCACAATATTTGACAATTTATACTTGTTACTTTTGTCCGTTGGATATTTCCTTTTTTTAATATTAAAAAATGCCGATAGCGATAGTAGAAATGCTCAAATTTTGACAGTTAAAAAATTTTGTTATTTGGATTTTTTTTTATTTTTTATTGTTGAAATGAAACCGTTTTCAGTAATAAGCAATTTTTGACAGTCCTGAATAGTCATTTTTGGCAATTGAAATTTCCTTTTTACTGCCAACGTGCCATTTCTGATAGTAGTGCGATTTTTGACAGTTCGAAATTGTCATTTTTAGCAGTTGAAATTTACTTCTTTTTTAATATAAAAACATGCCGTCTTTGATAGTAAAAAAAATATCATTTTTGGCAGCTGCAAATTTCATTATTCACCGTTGAATCGTGCCGTTTATGGTGGCAGAAATGTAGAATTTTTTATAATTCGAAATTGTCATTTTCTTATTTTTAATTAGTAAAAATCCACAATTCTTGACAGCTATAAATTTCTATATGTGCCGTTTGTGGTGGCAGAAATGCAGAATTTTTGACAATTCAAAATTGCCATTATTAGCAGTTAAAATTTTCTTTCTTTTAATAAAAAGCCGTTTTTGATTGTCAAAATCCACAATTTTTGACCGCTGCAATTTTTTTATGTGCTGTTTGTGGTGGCAGAAATGCAGATTTTTTGACAATTCGAAATTTTCATTTTTGACGGTTCAAAATGTATCTTTTTACTATTGAAAAATGCCGTTTGTGACAGTGAAATTGCACTATTTTTGACAATTTATAATTGTTATTTTAGCCGTTGGAAATTTCCCATTTTTAATATTGAAAAATGCCGATAGAGGTAGTAGAAATTTTGACCGTTAAACATTTTTGACATTTGGAAATTTTCTATTTATTGTTGAAACTTGCCGGTTTCAGTAATGAGCAATTTTTGACAGTACTGAATAGTTATTTTCAGCAATTGAAAATTTCCTTTTTACTGCTAACGTACCATTTGTGATAGTAGTGCGATTTTTGATAGTTCTAAATTGTCATTTTTAGCAGTTGAAATTTTTTTTTTTTAATATCGAAAATGCTGTCTTTGATATAAAAAAAAACACAATTTCTGGAAGCTGCAAATTTCTTTATTTACCATTGAATCGTATCGTTTGTGGTGGCAAAAATGCAGAATTTTTAACAACACAAAAATGGCAATTTTCTTTTTTAATATCAAAAAATGCCGTTTTTGTTTGTAAAAATCCACAATTTTTGGCAGCTGCTAATTTCTTTATTTACCATTGAATTGTGCCGTTTATGGTGGCAGAAATGCAGAATTTTTGATAATTCGAAATTGTCATTTTTCTATTTTTGTTATCAAGAATGCCGTTTTTGATAGTAAAAATCCACATTTTTTGACAGCTACAAATTTCTTTATACGTACGGTGGCAAAAATGCAGAATTTTTGACAATTCGAAATTGTCATTTTTGTATGAATTTTTTGCCCCCCCCCCATCGTCTGATGTTGATGATTCAAACGTCAAAAAGTGGAAAATTTAGTGTAATTTTAGAACTGATCACAAGTTTTTTTGTGAAATTAACACAAACTGTAAAAATCACACTTTTTAAAAGTTCGAAGATTTAAAAATCATGATTTTGGTTTTTGAAACAACATAACTACCAAACACATTGTCCGATTTTGAGGATTCGAACGTCAAAATATGGATAATTTTAGCGTAATTTCAGAAATGATTACAATTTTTTTCGCGAAATTAACACAAACTCCAAATACCGCACTTTTTTTAGATTCGAAGATTTCAAAATCGTGATTTTGGTTTTTGATACAACATAACTGCCAAACGCATTGTCCGATTTTTATGATTATCACGTCAAAAAAATAGGATAATTTTGTGCAATTTCAAGACCAAATAAATAGTTTCGTGAAATCGACGTAAAATGTTGAAATTGCACGTTTTTAAAGTCAGGGAAAATTCCCTTCTCAAGTGACAAATTGATGGGATATTAAGTGGTTTTATGATGAAAGAGATATTTTTAGCAAAGTATTTGGCGAAGTCACTAGTTTTCTTATTTTTTAGTTTATTTATTATGGCCAACAGTTCTTGTTCATCATATGGTTTTAAGATAAGACTTATTTGACAGTCTGAAGAACTGAAAAGCTTAGTTTTACGTAAAATTTCATACACCGGAAGTGGTAAGTTTAGTAAACTGGCAGTAAAGATGATTAGAATCCAAAGTATAATTAATCATCTTCATCGTTCAAATTTTGTCGTGAAAAAATGATCAAATTTTAATTCACACGTGTGTGTTAACTAAGAAATAAGCAGTGGCGGCTCGTGGAACATGTTGATGGTAGAGCCACTTATACAATATAGGGGGTATAGGGGCCTTTTTTGAAGAAAGAAAGAACGATGTTAATTTTTGAAAATTAATGTTTTAAGTTGTTGAACAAAAATCGAAAAGAAAATAAGTTTTGATATGAGAAGAGTTCTTCAAATATTTTAGCATATTCACAGAACATCTACCTTTGAAACTAGCTTTAATTTTTCTGAAAATGTGTTCATTTTTCCGTGAGTTGAATTTTTTTAAGTTAATGTTTTAAGTTTCTGCTTTTTCTCTTGTAAAATAGATGTTTTGAAAATACGCAAGTTTTCTCAAGGATTCAACATAATTCCGTTAGAAAGTCCTCCAGCCGCTAAAACGAAAATTATTCCGCAATTCGGATTTAAAATCCGCCAGATAGCGGATTTTCAGCTGACTAGGCAACACTGGCCTTAACACAGCTGACAATGGCGATCGCTGCGATTGTTCTCTCTCTATCACGCGGGTGATTTCCGACCAATGAGAAGCCTTTGAGGCTCGCCTCCAATATCGAAATAAATCTGCACGTTACAACGAACGCGATATATGTAAACTGTATGAAGGCATATTAAGTTGCATAAATTCCAATTGCGCTGCTTTACATTTGCCTCAAGTCTCGTCTGGGTGGGCGCGCTAATTCCAATCATTAAAAATAAGGAACATTCCGCTAATACAACAATTTATAATTACTGTATAATTATTAATTATCAATATTAAAGCCAACTCGGAAGAAATTTATTGAATATATTTATATTTTTATAATATAGAAAATTAATGGTGAGGCAATGCCTCACCTGCCTCCCCTGACGAGCCGCCACTGGTGTCAAATGGTATTTCATTCCATTTATGCAAATAAAAAAATGTAATAAATGTTAGACTATAGAGTCGTGTACGTTTCTGTATTTATGTGTAACCTTGAGAAGTGTCATTAATTGTGTCCCAATGGCGAATACTGTGGGTCACCCAACTACAAACCTGGGCCAATATTGCTTAACTCTCACAATCCTCACAATCATTGGTCCGGCACAAGCAGAATTCGCTAACCATCAGCACACAAAATTATATTTTTGGCGATTTTTTTTCTTGCATGAATATGACATTTTTAAGTCTACTGTAAACAACGAATAGTAGAAAAGATTGGTATGTCAATTTGCTACCAAGAGTTATCCACAAACGGCTCTCTTAAAAATCAATACTCCACCAGACAGAACAGAAATACCCATTCATGGAATGCAGTCGTTCTTTGATTCGACTCTCGCACTATCCTCTCTTTAGCTTTGATTCATGAATACCGTTTTAGAAGTTTCAATCTGTGTGCTTTATTAAGATATACTCGAGGCAGCAACAATATATCGAGACGGGTGCATTGTGTTATTGGAAGCGAATTCCCGCCCTTCTTGTTTAAGTGAATTAATCCGTGGATGTGGTGTTACAATGCAAGTAAATTCAGCCGTTAATTTGTAGGCAAGCTTAAAATTAATGGCGAGAGATTGTTTACGTTAGCGAATTTACTAGGAACCAATATATTTTCGAGATTATTATTTATACAGAAATTACAGCAAATGCAAAATTGTATAGTATATAGCAAAACTAATGAAGCTTACTCCAAACTATATCACAGGGCTGAAGTTGAATATTAAATTTGGCTAAATTAATTTCTGTTGCAGATAATGTATACTTTTACAGAATTCTGTATAAAGTTCGTAATTATCTCGTTCAATACGAGCGCAACTAGCAATCTGTTATAGTTTCTCAACTTCTGATGAATATCCCATCTGTAGATCTTATAAGTTCGCGTCCCTTAGCCTAATTATGTCGCACCCCCCAGAGGAGTAGAATATTCCGCAGTGACGGCAAGGGCGGAGGGCAAGTTTCGAAACACAATGGTCCGGTGAACTTGGACGTAGTTTATTGCACGACTCCTCCTATGAGTGCATATCAGGCTAAATCAATGGCAACTGGAAATTCTGCCTTATAATTAATTAATTCACATGTAGTTTACACTAATCCCCCAATATTAGTGCCCAAATTCCGTTGAATGGCTTTCCGGTGCGCGCTCTATAGTGAATATACTGAGTGAGTTATCTCGTGACGCAGCCACCACAGACATATTAATATTCATGGGTAGGGTAACGTGTCAACTACAGGGCGATATGCTATTTGTAAACGCCCAGAATGTGGATTTCACGGAATATTAACGTACATCTCAATTCAAATAGATCCACTATGCGTGTGTACTCAAGATATTACATCCTGTGCCTTGCCAACTACGAGAACTACATCACGCCACTATCCAATTCCGACCTGCATACTCGAGCAGCTCCGCGCCGGCGACAGAATTTCGATACAATATACTCAAAAATATAATTTTCGAGTTGTATGTAATTATTTCAGAATTTTTAAACAATTTCTACTATTTTTTTATTTATTTTAGAAAGTTCTCAATTTTGAACGCAATAAAAAAAAATGCACGTTTAAGCAAGAACAGTTATAACCCATTAGAAAAATTATTAGAATTTAAAAAGTTGATTATATTTTCGAAATATAATAATTTGAGAGTTGTATGAAATTATTTCAGAATTTTTAAACAATTTCTATTCATTTTTATTTATTTTTGGAAAATGCTCAATTTTAAACGCAATTGCCAGACACTTGAAATTGTCTGAAGCCACTGAAACAACACTTTATTTCACTTTCGGTGAAAGCAAGAAATACAAGAAAATCAAAACTTACGAAAAAGGAAAATCCTTTCGAGGCGTTTTGGCGGTTAAGATGTAACCTGGATGATGATTATTTGCTTCCCCACGGATTGTTGGGGCGGAATGGAGCGGAAACACAAACACCAACACACACACACAAATCCTGAAGATGTATCACAACACAGCGGGCACTAAAACTTTCGAAAAATCAAAATTCCGAACCAGAACAAACGTCTTCCGCGGCCGCGATCGACAAACTGAATTGATATCAACAGGTGAGCCATGGATTGGTGATAAGAATTTAATGTCGTTTCGAGCGGAGGAAAAAAATACAAATATTTTGATAATCTTCAATCGCCCGGGGCAAATTAAATACTGGTCGAATTTTAACACGGAGGTCGAGATAAGATGTACTACTAATTATATACTTCACGAGGATCTTAAGAGGTTGATTATGGAGTGGTGTAGAATTATTTCAGAATTTTTAAACAAGTTCTACTATTTTTTATTTGTTTTAAAAATACTCGATTTTGAAAGCAATTAAAAATGCATGTTTAACAACGAACAGTTATTACCCATTAAATAATTGTGGGAATTTAAGAAGTTGATTATATTCTTAAAATATAATAATGTGGGAGTTGAGTAGAATTATTTCAGAATTTTTAAACAATTTCTTTTTTATTTATTTTAGAAAATGCTCAATTTTGAATGCGATTAAAAAATGCACGTTTAACTAAGAACAGTTATAACTCAGTAAAAAATTATTTAAATTTAAGATGTTGATTATATTCTCAAAATATGATAATTTAGTAGTTGTATAGAATTATTTCAGAATTTTTAAACAATTTTTAATATTTTTTTAATTTATTTTATAAAATGCTGAATTTTAAACGCAATTAAAAAATGCACGTTTAACAACGAACAGTTACAACCCAGTAAAAAATTGTTGGAATTTAAAAAGTTGATTATAATCTTAAAATATAATATTGTGGGAGCTGTGTAGAATTATTTCAGAATTTTGAAACAATTTCTACTATTTTTTATTTATTTTGGAAAATGCTAAATTTTGAACGCAATTAAAAAATGCATGTTTAGAAACGAACAGTTATAACCAGTGGCGTCTCGTGGAACTTGTTGATGGTAGAGCTATTTATACATTATACCCCACCCCCTCCTTTTTTGAAGAAAGAAAGAAGGAACGATTTGTCTTCCTAGACCAAAGTAACTGGCGAAAAAGTATTTTAAGAATGAACTAAAAATTCTCGCTGAGCTTGAAACTACAGGTAGCGTGCTTTATATAAGTCTTATTCAACAATCCGAAAAACTGAAAAGCTTCTTGTAAAATATCGTACACCAGAAGTGTTCTTAAAACTTTCTTATTAATAATAATGATAATAATAATAATAATAATGAGAAAATATATGTTCAATTTCACCATTTACTATAAAACCTACAAACAATCTTCTTAAAACTGTTTTAGAGAATATAATGAGAAATTTGCTATAAAACCTGCACATATTCTTCTTAAAACTTTCTTAGACTCATTAAAGAGACAAAATATGTTCAATAAATTTAAAAAAAAACGAAATATAGCCTGAATAAATGAATATTCAACCTGTTCGTAATTCTGCAAGCAAATTAAGTCTTTACTAAGGCTATAAACAAATAACTTCAGGCTATATTTCGTTTTTTTGAATTTATTTAATGATTTCTGCAACAAGTAAGGTTGTTTCTAATTTATTTAAAATATGTTCAATTTCGCTGTTTGCTCTAGAGTCTGTTATGTCTTCTTTAAACTTTCTTAGAGTTAATAGAGAGACAAAATTAGTTTCACAACTTGCTGTAAAACCTACTACTTTCTCAGAGCCAATAATGAGAAAATATATGTCCAATTTAACCATTTGCTACAATACAAATATTCTTCTTGAAACTTTCTTAGTCCCAATAATGAGACAAAAAACATTCAATTTACCATTTCCTATAAAACCTTCAAATATTCTTCTTCAAACTTTTTCAGGCCCAATAATGAAACAGAATATATTCAATTTAATCATTTGCTAAAAAAATGGTGATGTGGCCATCATGTTACTTTCTCCGACTTGATGGTATCATAGTCAATTATATTTACGCTTTCATGGTTTATTTTCGATTTAAATGATATTTTAAATGTACATCTAGCGTTCTGACGTTTAAAACGTCAAAATCATAAAATATGGAAAAATTAAACTTCAAATTTAAAAACTCAGTTTACTCAAAAACTAAAGAGATTTAGAAAAAGCTTATTCTTTATAAGTTATTCATTTTGGCATTCTCTACAATTATTATTAACATATGTTTGCTGTAACTATTATTGTTTCATAATTACAAACCAAAAATGAAAAAAAAAAAAAATTCTCGCAACAATGATTTTATGAAAAATATTTTCAAACCAAAGATGTTCATTTTTTATAGTCTTCAATATTTGTTTAAATGTTTTTGTGATATTTTTCATATTTAAGAAAATATTGGAAAAACACAAAAAAACAGTTAAGGTAAATACCCACTTCTGGTGTACGAAATTACGAAAAGCTTTTCAGTTCTTCGGATTATTAAATAAGACTTATGTTCAAAGTTTTGTATAAATTGCTCAATTAGTTTTTGAGATACAGCGCTCACAGCACACACACACACACACACAAAATGTTTTTCCAGAAATTGTTAAAATGACATCTAGGGACCCCAAAACGGACATTTCCGTAAAAAAAATTTAAAACAAAAATCACGATCACAATACTTTCTCGTACTTCGTAACGGAGAAAGTAAAAATCTACAAATAATCTTTTTAAAACTTTCATAGAATAAAAAAAAGACCAAATATGTTCAATTTTACTATTTGCTTTAAAGTCTACAATTGATCTTCTATAAACTTTGACATGAAAAAGAATTGCTTGTGACGCTATTAT
The DNA here is from genome assembly GCA_910593695.2 of Ocypus olens. Classification (NCBI taxonomy): domain Eukaryota; kingdom Metazoa; phylum Arthropoda; class Insecta; order Coleoptera; family Staphylinidae; genus Ocypus; species Ocypus olens. Next base: position 25,142,961 of record OU343065.1, on the reverse strand, counting down.
TGCCCAAAAATTGATCCATCTATAAGGATAAGAACAGACACTATTAATCTAATACAAGTTGACTTCTCTTTTATGCAAATTCACATCGATTTGAAGGAGTTCACCAGGATATTTCCAATACTGATCCAAGGAATGCTCCAATTAATTATGTTACTGTTGTAAAGGGTTTTGTTAGTGACTGAACGGTCTTATGCCTATGCAAAAAAAAAATTGTAAAGGGTGTTGTTGTATCACATTACAATGCATTGTGTTGATTTCCGTTGAAATAGTTTATTAAAATAATTTCAACGGAAGTAATTCACACCATTAGCAGGTGGTGTTTAATCTCTTCTGTTACCCAGAATTTTTCCACAGTGTCATTGCTCCAAAATCTGAATCCCACTGGGTCACGTACCCATTGAATAATGCCCATGGCTTTGTTCGGAGTGTGGAGGTTTACCTGCGGCTCACAAAACCCGGTGGGCGCAAGGTTAATAACAGTATTATTGCTATTACCATTTCATGAGAATCGTCAGTTTACTTTTACTAGGAAACGAATTTACTGCACCATAAAATCTTTATTTATACGAATTTAATAAATCGTTTGATATTAACAAAGAAAGTGTTTTATTTATAAATAGGTAATTTACTTTTTCCGCTACCAACAACGTAAATACGTTGCATCCATGGTTACAGGTACTGTAAGTGGCTGATAATGTTCGTGGTGTTTGTTGTCCTTGACGACGGATCTTAATTTTTCACTTACGGACCTAGGAAAATAATAATACCATTCTCCCCCGAAATTTTAAATAATAATATTTAATGTGTTTCCAAAAATGTTATTCTATTTTAAATTATCAGCTCGTCAAAATAATTTCTATCTACGCGCCTGCGTGATGATAAATCACTCAAGGTCATCCTGCCGGCTTGGCCCTTTCAAATTATTACTTATTCTCACCACTCGAGGAAATTTTAAAATTACGAAAATTCACCTCAAAAACCGAATAACAGATGCAATTTGTATCACATTGTAAACTAATTTTGTGCAATTTTTAATTTAAAAATTTGATTTTCAACCGACGCCATTTTGTTTCAACTGAAGATTTTTTAAGATTCTTTCAAAATGTTGAAGACTGATCATTTATAAAACGGTTTTCATAGCTTCAGGCAGCTAAAATAACAGATGCAATTTTTTTATCACATTGCAAACTAATTTTGTGCAATATTTAATTCAAAAATTTGTTTTTCAACCGACGCCATTTTGTTTCCACTGAAGATTTTTTTAAGATTCTTTCAAAATGTTGAAGACTGATCATTTATAAAACGATTTTAATAGCTACAGCCAGCTGAAATAACAGATGCAATTTTTTATCACATGGCAAACTTACTTTGCGCAATATTTAATTCAAAAATTTGATTTTCAGCCGACGCCATTTTGTTTCTCACTGAAGATTTTTTTAAAATTCTTTCAAAATGTTGAAGACTGATCATTTATAAAACGATTTTGATAGATACAGTCTGCTACAATAACAGATGCAATTTTTATCACATTGTATGTAAACTAATTTTGTCATCTTTTCAAAATGTTGAAGACTGATCATTTATAAAACGATTTTGATAGCTACAGCCGGCTAAAATAACAGATGCAATTTTTTATCACATTGCAAACTAATTTTGGGCAATATTTAATTCAAAATTTTGATTGTCAACCGACGCCATTTTATTTCCACTTAATTTTTTTTTTAAGATCTTTTTAAAATGTTGAAGACTGATCATTTATAAAACGATTTTGATAGCTACAGCCAGCTTAAATAACAGATGCAATTTTTTATCACATTGTAAACTAATTTTTTGCAATATTTAATTCAAAAATTTGATTTTCAACCGACGCCATTTTGTTTTCACTGAAGATTTTTTTAAGATTCTTTCACAATGTTGAAGACTGATCATTTATAAAACGATTTTGATAGCTGCAGCCAGCTAAAATAACAGATGCAATTTTTTATCACATTGCAAACTTATTTTGCGCAATATTTAATTCAAAATTTTGATTTTCAACCGACGCCATTTTGTTTTCACTGAAGATTTTTTTAAGATCGTTTCAAAATGTTGAAGACTGATCATTTATAAAACGATATTGATAGCTACAGCTAGCTGAAATAACAGATGCAATTTTTTATCACATTGTAAACTAATTTTGTGCAATATTTAATTCAAACATTTGAATTTCAACCGAGGCCATTTTGTTTCCACCGAAGATTTTTCTAAGATTCTTTCAAAATGTTGAAGACTGATCTTTTCTAAAACGATTTTGATAGCTACAGCCAGCTGAAATAACAGATGCAATTTATTATCACATTGCAAACTTATTTTGCGCAATATTTAATTCAAAATTTTCATTTTCAACCGACGCCATTTTGTTTCCACTGAAGATTTTTTTAGGATTCTTTAAAAATGTTGAAGACTGATCTTTTATAAAACGATTTTGATAGCTACAGTCAGCTAAAATAACAGATGCCATTTTTTATCACATTGCAAACTTATTTTGCGCAATATTTAATTCAAAAATTTGATTTTCAACCGACGCCATTTTGTTTTCACTGAAGATTTTTTTAAGATCGTTTCAAAATGTTGAAGACTGATCATTTATAAAACGATATTGATAGCTACAGCCAGCTAAAATAACAGATGCAATTTTTTATTACATTGAAAACTCATTTTGCGCAATATTTAATTCAAAAATTTGATTTTCAACCGACGCCATTTTGTTTTCACTGAAGATTTTTCTAAGATCTTTCAAAATGTTGAAGACTGATCATTTATAAAACGATTTTTTTAGATTGCTTTGGAATATTAAACACTGATTATTATTTAAGGGATTTTGTTAAATAGAATCAGCTACAATTGCAGATGCATTTTTATCACATTGTAAACTAATTTTGTGCAATACTTAATTCAAAATTTTGATTAACCGATGCCATTTTGTTTCAACTAAAGATATTAAAAAAAACTTTCAGAATATTGATGACTGGCCATTTATTAAACAATTTTCATAGCTACAGCCCACTAAAAATTGCTTATTTTAGCATTTTTGCAATTTTTGATACTAAATATAATAATTTCATGATTCTAAATCAATAACTAGTAAAAGTGGTCTTAATTTTTTTCTTATAATATTAAATTGTTTAAACAGTTGATAACATTATTGACGTTAGGGCATGACAACAAGAGTCATCAATTTTTCATTTTTTTAATGGCTGAGCTTATAAGGTTACTGGCGGAATATTTTTTTGTAGAATAAAATTTTGGTCGTGGCCAAAAAATATAATTTGTCTATTTATTCAGTCTTTGTAAGACTCATTTTGTAGATGAATTTATAGGAAATAATGCATTTTTCATTATCTTGAAGTTTTACGTGGTAAAATGTGGTCCATAAAAAATTATTATTTTCGGTTAATTGGCGACATAATACAGTATTTTTGTAACTATGACAACTCTTTACTCAAGTAAAAACAGATGTTTTAATTAAAGCACCTCAAATTATCCGGTCGCAACCTTGGCAGGCCAGCGAATTGGTAAATAAGATGCAATTATCACTTTCACTTTACATCTATCAGTCGACAAACATTTTCCAACAGTTTTCAAAACGTATTTTTATCCAGGGACGTATTTACAAAATTATGGGCCCGATGCGCAAATATATCCTACCCCCTCCTAATTTATAAAGCCAATTAAAAATTTGTGTAATAAAGTTGTATTAGGTTTTCTGTAAATTTAGAAAATTTTGATTGGTTGTTTGTTCATGTGTTGGGAATCCATTCTGGAAAAGTAATTGCATACCACGAGATTGATTTTTTGAAGTAATAAATTTTGACTGCGCTGACAAATTTTGATCATCTGAATGCCAAAATGAGCAGGATTTTAAGATCTTTAAAAAATACTTAAGAATTTTAGAAAACGGTGTAGTAAGAGAACGGTAAGACATCATGTTCCTGATTTGTTTAAAAATTTAAATTAAAAAATGAATATATTTTTATTAATTCCCAATTTTACGGTTTTCCATAAAATTTACACAACAATTTCATGGGTTTAGAATTTGGCCGGATACATTTTATTTTGTACGAGTCGTAGAATTGATACATGTTTGTTTAAACATTTAAACCAAAAAATGAACAAATTAGGAACATATTTGTATTAATTCCCAATTTTTAGACCTAATTTTAGACATTTTAATTATTCCGCAGCAATGATTTTCATCCTCCACTTTTCCTGAATTATAGGTGAGGCGAATGACCTGAAATCTAAATTATTCTCAATCATGTCAATGTAATTTTTCTGAATTGTGTTTTAGCTATAATATTCAGGTAATTACAATCATGAATAGGTTTAGTTGAGCAATTAAATTCGTAAATACAATCATCACTCATATTTATCCTGACTATTTTAAACATGTCTAACATGTTATTCAATTTCTGTTAGGAACTACTTTTTTACAATTCTTGCCAAATTATGTTTGATTCTGCCAATTAAGGAAAGTGCGCGATTTCCTCAACGCACGTCCTGCGCATTAAAGCTCGTTATCTTTGTCCCAGTTTCGAACCATTGAAATTAAATAATGGTCCTCCCATTGTCTTCGTCTTGCGACACAACAAATTCGAGTTTTACTTTCGTTTCAATTTAGATCGTTCGGTCTCGATGAATCATTGATAATTATTACGATTTGATCACACCCACTGCCAAATCAATCTCGTCAACCTCGACGCCCAATAAAGGTGTAAGAGGAAACGGATGGACAAATCTTGTCTATATTTTTTTTTGTTCCCCTAATAAATTAATATGATCATCACTTTTCGTCGGTAAACAGTGGCACATCCTACCGGAAGTGGCACATTTGTAGGCATTGGTATTCACCGAGGCGCAGAGGAAACTATTTGGGAACGTGAATGATCTGTCAGAAAATCCTTTCGGTTTCATTTGCTCGCACGCAATTATTTCGCAGAAATTGCATAACGTTATGGCAAATCAGCACATACCGCAAATTGTGTCGAAACACCCACTCAACTCGACTAACATTCATTTGATTGCAATCGGATACTCAAGACATTGAAATAATGACTTTAATTTCATTGAAATGAAGAACACTTTTCTTGTTAATATGATAAGTATTTTTTCAAAAGTTAACTCACTTAAAATTAAAAGTGATCCTTTTATGATTACAGATATAATCATTTCACCATAATTGAAATTGGACACTCTTACTTGTTGCAGGTGCTCCAACCAAATTTAATACAAATGAAATAACTTATTCAAACAACTAATTAATTTTTTGGTAGAAACGCCAAAGTGGCGGAATCTATTGCCTGAATGCTGTACTGAACCAAATCCGGGTGGCTTTAACACAGACAAGCCATGGACATTGCCAGCGGCGGCAAATATAACAATATTAATGTGAACGAAACCAGTCTGTAGGTGTTCGATGGGGGAACACTATTCAATGTTACTTAATTTTTGTTTTTTAGTCTGCCTAAGACTTAATTGTTGAATATTCATACACTCAGGCTATATTTAATTTGTATTAAATTTGTTTCATCATATTTTGGCCAAGATGAGCACCAAAGAAAAACATTAAGCATAAAACCTATTCTTAAAACTGAAATCAATTTATATTATTAAGTAATGTCTTTATCATCATTACACCGAGCCAGAACTAAGCGTAACTGCACTTAAATATCAATTGACTTAAGTCATCTCTGCGCGTCAATCAAAAGGTGTTTATTATGGGTCTTTGACCTACTGGCAGATTACTAGAAACACTTGTGCGCATTATCTTCATGAATCATCCTGGAAGTACCCCAGGAATTCATCATGCATGTATATGCATGCAAGCAGTAGCGAACAAACATCCTGTTGATTTCATTTTCCTCCATAATTTATTTTATTTATAGATAACTTTTTTAACTATTACTTTGTTTGTATAACTTTATAAAAAGTTATAAAAACAAAGTAATAGTGTTTCATTTTTTATATAAAATGTATAACGAAGTAGAAGCCTCCAAGATTATATTTTTTTCGTTACAAAAACAGACGCTACAAAAAATAGTCGTTCTTAAATGCATGCTGCATCCGCTATACAGGGTGTCCTCCATAGAGTAGGATTGCATAGTATCTTTATTATTCTTAAAGCTAGAAATCTGCTAATAAAAGCCCTGAACGAGAAAACCTTGAAAAAGGTTTCTAAAAATAGTCCTGATTAATTAAAAAGTCCTAAAAACCTAATTAAAGTCCTGAACAAGAAAGTCTTGAAAAAAATCCCGATAAAAAAGTCCTGATAAAAAATCCCGAAAGAAGAGTTCTGACAAAAAAATCTTCTTCTTCAAAAAGACCAGAAACAAAGTCCTGAAAAAAGAGTTCTGATGAAAAATATCTTGAAAAAAGTTTTGGAGGAACAGTTTTGGAAATAAACTCTTGAAAAAAGCGTCCTGTTAAAAAGTTGTGAAAAAGAGTAGTGAAAAAAATCAAGAAAAAAGTACTGCAAAAAGAGTCCTTAAAAATTAAGTCTTCATATAAAACACCAGAAATAAATGTCCTTAAAAAATCCCGAAAGAAAAAGAACCCTAAAAAAATCCCGTCCTAAAATAAGTCCTGATAAAATATCCTTAAAAATTGTTGAAAATAATAAATGAAAATGTCCTTAAAAAGATCATTAAAATAGCCCTGAAAAAATGCCAAAAAGAGTATTGAAAAAAAGTCCCAAACAAAAAGTCAAAGTCCTCAAAATTTATCCTATAAAAAATGTCCTGAAATATAATACTGAAAAATTCTGAAAATAATCTTGAAAAGAAGTCTTGAACAAGAGGTTTTTAAAAAAGTCTCGAAAAAAGACCTGGAGATAAAATCATGAAAACATGTCCTGATAAAAACCGTGAAAAAAAGTCCTGAAAAATAGTCTTTATACAAAATACCAGAAATAAATGTCCCGAAAAAGAGTCCAAAAAGTCCTGAAAGAAAGTCCTAAAATAAGTCCTGAAAAATGTTCTGAAGAAGAGTCCTGATGAATTATCATAAAAAAATTGTCCTGTAAAAGCAGTCTTGAAAAATTGCACCGAAAATAACATCTTTAAAAAATAAACAAAAAAGATTCTGAAAAAAAAGCATTGTAAAAAGTCCTTAGAAAGATCTGAAAAGAAATCCCAAAAAGAGTCTTGAAAAAAACCCGAAAAAAGTCCTGCAAAAAGGCCTAAAATTAACAAAATTCCTGAAATAATAAGTTTAAAAAAAAAAACTAAATATATCTTAAAATTCTAAAAATTGTCATGTAGAAAATTCTGAAAAATTTGTTCCGAAAAAAATTCCCGAAAAAAATATCCTGTTAATAAAATTTTGAAACGAAATCCTGAAAATAAAGGTCCTGAAAGAAAAAGTAAGTCTTAAAAAGTCCTGAAAAAAAGTCTTTTAAAATACCCTTAAAAAAGACCTGATACAAGTTCTGAAAACATTGTCCTGAAGTCCCAAAAAGGCTAAAAGAAGAAAAAACTGTTAAGGTAAATATTCGGAAATACGTAATTTTACCAAAAGCTTTTCAGTTCTTCAGATTATCAAAGTTTCATATCAATTGCTCTATTAGTTTTTGAGACACAGCGCGCACAGCCAGACACACACACATACACACAGACATATACACGCAGCCACACACACACAGACACAATTTTTTTTCCCCGAAATGGTTGAAATGGCATCTAGGGACCCCAAAACGGATATTTCCGTAAAAAAAAATTGAAAAAAAATCACAATCACAATACTTTCTCGTACTTCGTAACGGAGAAAGTAAAAAATATTGTAAAAAACAAAAAACGGTTAAGGTAAACACCCACTTCCGGCGTACAAAATTTTACCAAAAGCTTTTCAGTTCTTCAAATTGTCAAATAAAGCTTATGTTTAAAGTTTCATGTTAATTGTTGTATTAGTTTTTGAGATACAGCGCGCACAGACACACAGACACACACACACACACATACACAGATACAATTTTTTTCCAGAAATTGTTGAAATGGCATCTAGGGACCCCAAAACGGATATTTCCGTAAAAAAAATTTTTGAAAAAATTTTCACGATCACAATACTTTCTCTTACTTCGTAACGGAGAAAGTAAAAATCGCGATTTTCTAAAAAATCAAATATCTCAATAATTATTAAACATTCGGACGAAAGTTAAAATGAAAGTTACTTCAAAAATCAAGTCAAAATAAAATTCAAGATGGAGGTTTCCGAGATATTTTTTTTATCTCAAATGGCCGTCATATTTGATTTTTACACACCCAAATAGAGTTTTTTTTTTCTCTTTTCAAATATGTACAACCTACGTCAAAATAAATTAAAATCAAATTAGTACAACCATAGGCAACACAACTTTCACTTGTGTGCATTCGGTCTACCGCTTTAAAAAATGCGTCTATCGAGCTGAAATTTGGGGAGCGCCTAAATCGCTGAATTCTAAGATCGAAATCGCCGGAAGTTTATTTTCTTAAAAATACCCTTCGCCCCCTTTCGACCCCTAGAAGGTCGTTTCTCGACGTTTTTTTCAAAAATCTGCCAAAAAAAACTAAGAAACTAGGGGGAGATTTAACGGGCGGAACGGGAGCACCACCCTGGCAGGTATTTGGAAAATAGTCGATGACCCCGTGCCGCCCGCTCCGGCCCAGTGGCGGCCGCAGGAAAAAACGGATTTCAAGTTAAATCGTCTTGCAAAATTTCACGATAACGAGGGCGCCGAATGCGCCGGCCACCCCGTTCGGCGATCCTCGACCCCTATTTTCGGCAGGCCACCCCATCTCCGACGACGGGGGTGACTTTTCCGAAAAACTTTTTTGACGCGATCCTATGCGCGATCGCAGGTTTAGTCTATTTCGCCCGATCCAGCTCTTCTCGCGCACCCCCGCCCGGAGGCGCGAATTTTTGAAAAAACGAAAACGCACCGTTTAATAACGGGTCGCACGCATGTGCCAGAAGGTGGCGGCCATTCAAGTTAGACTTCAAAAAATATTCCAAAAAAACTCTCTGTGCCCTATTTTTGAAATTTGCCCCCAATTCTGCTCCACCCCCTCGGCCTCAATACATTTTCAGGTTAACCATAAGAAATTTCTAGGGTTTGAAGAGGGGAAAACGAGCTTTACGTTTTGATTTTTTTCAAAAATTTTAAAACATCCCCTACCCTTCCAGCAAAGGAATGCTATATCTCGAAAACGGGTATGGTAGCAATTTGAAATTTTCATGAAATATCATAAAAAATTGTGATGTGGCCATCATGTTACTTTCTCCGACTTGATGGTATCATAATCATTTATATTTACATTTTCATGGTTTATTTGAAATTGAAATCTTATTTTAAATGTACATGAAGCGTTGTGTAAACTCGGATGAAACTGACGTTTAAAACGTCAAAATTATACTTCAAATTTAAAAACTCAGTTTACTAGAAAACTAAAGAGATTTCGAAAAAAACTTATTCTTTATAAGTTGTTTATTTTAGCATTTTCTACAATTATTATTAACATAAATTTGCTGTAACTATTATCGTTTTATAATTATAAACCAAAAATTTAAAAAATAATAATAATTTTTTTCTCGAATAACAATGAAATTGTTCGCGAAATCCGCGATTTTCTACATCGCCCAATTACTCCAGGGTGAATTTTTGAAAATCGATTTTTGAGAATGCAGAGGTTCGCGCCAAAAGTCACTGAATTTTTGAGTTGAAAGATTCGGATACGGCTCAAAAAATCCCCAACGCATGGGGGCAGAACGGCCATTTACGCTCTTCTCCGTCCGCGAGCTGCAACCCTTTCTCTGCAGGGGTCGGTTTATCCGTGCTTCGGCGAGCGGGGCGCAACCTTCACAGTCACGACTCCAATTTTCATAAGGTTTTGTAGAATGAGTTTCTCTCTACATTTTATACCTGTTACGGTTTTTGATATCTTTAACCCTCGAGGAGTTATTCAAAGAAACCCACCCCCGGTTTCAATAAAAAAATTCTAGAGCGGCCATTTTTAATCCCACGTAAGACATTTAAACGGCTGGGTATTCAGAATAACATTTTGCGTCGAAAAGGTAATTTTGCTGTAATTTGCAAATTAAAATTTACCACATGTCACTGTCGGTAATTCAGTTCCCTGTAAAGCTTGGTATTGAAATTTAAAGCATTTTAGAGTAATCAAAAAGTTCGAAACACTTGCAAAAATTAATTGTAAAGTCGCAATTTTAAATGTTCCGCTGGCTCGATGTGTTTGGCCAGATGGCTCGCAGATGGCGCTGATGGCGTTTCCAAAAGTGAACATTGAACTGTCCCTCTTTATCCTTAATGCTCTGTAGTAATTTCTAAATAAATATTGGTTTTTAATTAATGAGTTCCTTGTGTTTATTTCACTTTTTGTCTTTCTAGTGTATTTGAATTTCAAAAGTAAGTTAGTTGTTTGTACTTAAATATAATCTGCATTGTTTACTAAACCCGTTATAAATGTAAAATTGCTTGTCGCGAATGTAATGTTTTACTGTAAATATATACGCAAAAATAAAATATAATGTGTACACTGATAACAACTGGAAAATCTAGAATTTCGCATAATTACATACTGTAAATCTTTCGAACGACAATTATGTACATACTAGCAAATTTACATTAGATAATAATTAATACTGTTGATGGAATATGCACGAAGTGGGTAACATTTGAAATTAGACTATTGTTGTGTTTTTTTTCCTAACACGTGTTTCTTTTCATTCTCAAAGGGTACAGAATGCTGAAGTGTACGTGACAATAATTTCTTTGTTCTTAATTATATGTATTGTATTGTATTTATTGTTTATTCCTCATATTTACATAATATCAAATTGTACAAAAAAAATCAACTGAAACTCTGATCACACGTGGAAAAGGCAGAGTTCATTCCATTGATGATCTTCCACTGGATAAGATGTAATAAAAGAACAGGGGGGTGTGACCTTGCACCTTACACACATCTGAATTACATCTTATTTTTATCTACCTCAGAATGTAATTTTTCGTAGTATATTTTTTGATATTGTTCGTAATTGTATATCTTTAGGTTGTAGAGGAAAATAAAAAGTTTACTTATTAAAAATAACAGCTAGTTTAATGAATTATTGCTCTAGATTGGAACAAAAAATTAAGTTAAACTCACCTGTCGTCAACACAAACTAATTAAATGCACAAACACAACAGAATCGCATCCATGTTCACTAGTATCACTTATGTAGATCAATTTTATAGTTTTCACATTTTCACTAAGAAATTAGCACAAATTAACACACTCGGCTGCTTGGATCTTAAGTTCTCCACCAACTGAAGTACTTAATGCGGCGAATGAATGTGCTGTGCTGTTTCTAAAGTCATTTTTTTCTATTTTACAGGTTTGGCGTAGTGGAATAAACATCAGAATGAATTTAATCGTTTTTTGTGGGAGGTGATACGGTTGGTTAGTTGCGATAAGAAATGCGAATGTAAACAAGTACAACAATAAACAATTCCTGGATTTTGGGGTTTAGGGAAACGTATAAATTTGTTTTTAATCTTCCTAATAATCCTCTTATCCAAAAAAATAATGTGTAAGGAAAATAAAGAAAAATTCGAAAACCCATGAGTATCTGATCGTCAGTGAACCCTGGGGATTTAAATGTTGAAATGGTTTTTCTCTTGCGAATTTGAGGATTACTTTAAGTATACAACTTCGGATAGATAATTCATTTCGTTCATTTCTGTAATATTTTCGACTTTTGTCATTACAATAAGTGGAAAAGGTCTGACAAAAATAATGCTGAAAATTGTTACAGAAAAACTATTAGAAAAATGCTGAAAATTGCAATAGAAAAACCCTCAACAAACAGCAATTTTTCCGTGTAAATTCCTGTGATACGTTCCATAAAGCAGTGACGGTTCGCGGGATTTTTTCAGGCACGGCCGAGGAACAAGAGGTGGTAATACAGATAGGTAGGGTCAGTTGCAGAGACGGCTGGCTGCGTGATCGCACCTATCTGTATTATCACCTCTTGTGCCTCGGCCGTGCCAGAAAAAACCCCGCGAACTGTCACTGCTATAAAGAATCAACATTAATTAATTGTTATAAATTGTAGATAGCAATTACAGTTGCCACACGTGTATGCTTTGATTACCCCAAATTTTGTTGTAAGCTTTAACGCGATACGTAACTGTACCATCATCATTTATCGTGTCAAGTTTTCTATGGAATTATTATCCCCCAAATATAAGTTGGCAGCTTTGATGCGACAAGTATATACCATCTTGAATTTTCATAACCAACTTTCTATGAAAATATTTTCCCCCAAATAGTTGGTAGCGCTGACGCGTGCAAAACAGCTGAGATGAACCTTCTCAAATTTACATTCTCTGTGTCATAAAAACGGTAATTAAAATTCACCTGCATACCTGTTTTAATTCCCTTTCAAAGTATCGCGTAGGAGATTCGAGTAATATCGTTTAACAATGTAAATTTATAACCATAAAAATAATAAAAGTAAACTGGCGTTGTTACGAGGGGCGGAGAGTCTAAAGTTCAATCTGGAATGTTGTTACTGGTTGTTACACAAGTTTTGAATTTCCACTCTGATTAAGCTTATCGAGAAGACAGGAACATGGCGCACCAGCACATCACGAAAAAGGTATTTTTAAATTAAATAAATGGTTCCATATGGGGTTTAAAATGGCAATTGACCAAAGTCTTCCAGCCCCAAATTAAATATTTATACTAATTCCAGCTGTATATGCCCCCATTAAATAAAACTTATGGCACAACTAGATTTTACATTGGTACGGTCTTAATTTTTGAAAAAAAATTGTTGATGGCATGCAAGTAGCTGGTGGAAACATAAATAATGGCTGTTTAGTTTAATTACAGTATGTTTGTTAGGTATGCACCCAGGAATTTCATGCATACAATAACTCGCACACCTATGTAAACTGAAATTCTGAATGAAAGTTTAACATTGCATTGGCATTCCGATTAATAGTAATTCACAATACAAGTAATGTTATGAAGGTTTTTACATTACTTGAGAAAAGTTTGAAATTTTAAATACTCGAGTAATGTAATAGCAAATAACGTTATGTGTGTCATAAAACGGTTTATTTTATCCTATTTCTGTTTAATGAAAACCGTCAAAAAGCGAAATCATGTTTGTGTGCCAATATCTCCATAGCAACCAGTTGCGTTAAGATACATATAACACTAGTGTTGTTAAGAATTTCATAACAACACTAGTGTTGCTAAAGGTACCTTAATGTTACTCGTTGCTAAGGAGTTATTGACATGATAACAGTATAGGATAAAATAATAGTATATTACGACACGAATTCGGTAAGTGCTCTCTTACAGGTCGAGAAAATTTTAAAAATACGAGGCCCGTAGGGCCGAGTATTTGTAATTTTCGAGACCTGTTTGAATGCACTTAACAAAACGAGTGTTGTATAGTATTTTTTGCGCTACCGATTTAAATAGTTATAAAAATAGTAAAAAAATAGTTCAAAAAGACTTTTATAATTAAAAATTGCTGCTCTTTGCTCTTTTATCTAGCCCATAACGGTACTAGGACTGTCATGACTCAGAACAGGCTTGTTACTTTGTGAGTTTCCTAGCAACCGAAATTAGTCCGGGAAAGCCATTCGAACGTGACTAAATACACACACAGTAAGCATAGTAATATAGAACGGTAGCACAAAACGATACATATAACACTAGTGTTGTTAAGAATTTCTTAACAACACTAGTGTTGTTAAAGGTACCTTAACGTTACTCATTGCTAAGGAGTTATTGGCATGTTAACAGTATAGGATAAAATAAAATTCTAAAAAGCATGATTTTGTTATGACCATGTTTGTGGGGGGGGCTCAAGCCTGATAGCCCACCCCGTTGCTGCGCACATGCTGTTTGTAACCTGTTGATTAACCCATTAATTTCCATTGTACTCAAGCGAGTACAACACACATAATAGGCGTTTGTGACTAGTAGTGCCAACTTTAGTTACTTTAGAGACCGGTGGTTCCCAAACCCTTTTGGCTTACGGACCCCTTTTCATACTCAAAACTTGCCACGGACCCACCCCCGAGTGAAAAAGCTACATAAATGCATAATAGAAAAATGGTGACATAAAAATAAAATATAAATAAAACATTTTGTTGAAGGGTATTTATTGAAATTATAACTTGTTTTGAAATGCAAAAAAAAAATTAATGACTTGGATGAACCTGATGGGACCACTGATCTAATGGATGGACTACTTGGAAGATACCGCATTCCTCTGAAAACCCGTAAATGGACATTACGTCTATTTTATCATTTGATAGATATGGCTATGGTTAATTCGTATCCTCTATTCAAGCCGATGCACAATGAGTCATCAACGTTACCAGTATTTTTGGCACAGGTAGTAGCAGTACTTTGTACTAAGGAAGACATCAAAAAAAGACCTGGGGACCAACGTTTACATCGTAACAGAAAACCAAAGAAAACCCACTAGCAGGACATATATTCCCGAGCCAGTCATTAAATTCGACGGCTTGAATCACATGCCAGATGTAAATAAACGTTAAAATAAAGAACGCAAAAAAGTATTTTGCAAGTGTAATCTAAATCTGTGTTTATCGTCAACACAGAAATGTTTTCAGGAATTCACCACTACATAAATGTTTCTAATACACGTATTGTTGCTACACTGTATTTTCCCTAACATAGCAGATCCGCCTTAAGGCGGAGTACCTTTTTTTAATCCTTACTGCCCTTTGATAACAATCATACACATTTATGACAATCTTTTTTAATAACAATTCAACTCAAAAATAACCCTGTAAAGCTACACGCACACTTGTCGGAATCGGATGGACGGCACGCATCGGCAAAAATTCCTTAACACAGTTGTAAACGAGTCAACGCACATTTATCCATTCCATGCCGTACCGATAAATGTGCGTTGACTCGTTTACAACTATGTTAAGCAATTTTTTCTGATGCGTGCCGTCCACCCGATTCCGACAAGTGTGCGCGTAGCTTTAGAGGGTTAATTATGCATTATCACATATTAAAATTCTGACACAGGGCGTTTTTATTTTCAGGTATTCAACATCAGCTCAAGGTATTACAGTTCCAAGGCAGCTAGTGATGTAGTTATCGTGAGTGCCGTCCGAACCCCCATCGGCTCGTTTATGGGGGGACTATCATCACTCACACCAACGCAAATAGGTGCTGTCGCCGTACAAGGTGCCATCGAGCATGCGGGGATCGCGAAGGATGAAATTAAGGAGGTGTTTATGGGGCAGGTGTGCCAAGCGGGGGCCGGACAGGCACCAGCCAGACAGGTCACCCTCTTCGCCGGATTACCAAAGACCACAATTTGCACCACGGTTAATAAAGTGTGTGCTTCCGGAATGAAATCCGTTATGCTGGCGGCGACCAGCATTCTAGCTGGACAGCAGGAGGTCTGTTTGGCTGGAGGGATGGAGTCAATGTCGCAGGTTCCTTATTTCATGAAACGCGGCGTTACTCCATACGGCGGTGTCCATTTAATCGATGGGATCGTTCTGGACGGTCTAACTGATGTTTACCACAAATTCCACATGGGCAATTGTGCTGAGAATACGGCGAAAAAGCTGGGAATTACAAGGGAGGATCAAGACAACTTCGCCATCAGCAGTTATAAGAGGAGCGAAGCCGCATACGCGAGTAATGCGTTTGCCAAGGAATTAGTGCCGGTTCCAGTACCGCAAAGGAGAGGGCAACCCGATAAGATATTCAGTGCGGATGAGGAATACAAAAGAGTCGATTTTGCAAAATTCAGCAAACTAGCGACTGTATTCCAGAAAGAAAACGGTACCGTAACGGCTGGGAACGCTTCCACTCTAAACGATGGAGCCGCCGCATTAATCGTAACCTCCTCGGAAGCAGCTAAGCGTTTAAACCTGAAACCCCTAGCACGCATCGTCGGTTTCCAGGATTCCGCCACCGAACCAATCGATTTCCCCATTGCGCCCGCTAGCGGTATTGAGGCTTTACTGAAAAAAACAGGGGTCAACAAAAACGACGTCGCCATGTGGGAAATCAACGAGGCCTTCAGCGTGGTCGTCCTCGCCAACCAAAAAATGCTCGACATCGATCCTAGCAAAGTGAACATCCACGGCGGGGCCGTGAGTTTGGGACATCCGATTGGAATGTCGGGGGCTAGAATCGTGGGGCATTTGGTGCACGCGCTCAAACAGGGGGAAAAAGGCATAGCTTCGATCTGCAACGGAGGCGGCGGAGCTTCGTCCATCATGATCGAACGGCTGTAAGTCTAAATTGGGTCTTATTTGTTTATTTTGTCGTAAGTGCTGTATGTTGTGTAACTGAATAAACAATTTTATATCTACTCGGTGTTTTTATTTCTGTATTCAAATTTATTATAATTAAGTTGTTTGTACTGTGGAACAAACAAGTTTTATCTCTGCTTGACCTTCGGAGATTAAATGTTTAAACAGTTGTAATTTATTATTTGATAGGTTTATGATGCAGTCGGAGTTAAACAAGATGTGATTGATTTGCAAAATTAAACAAATATACACTGTGGGTCAAAAAAATAACGGTACAAGTAGTTTTGTACTCTCATATATCTTCGTAAGTTATTAATATTTTTTTCTACTCCCACTTCTAAAATTCCATTTATCGCATTTGTTTCCATGACGCTAAGTGATTCTTTAAATACACCTTGACAAACTGCGGCTGTGCATTTTAGTCATGGGCTGAAGTTAGCTCCAGATTTTTAAATCGCTAAAATCAATTGAAACTCAAAACCAAGTTAGTTGTCACTTATCAACAATCTGTCAAAATAAAAAATAAATAAATGAAACAAGGAATACTAAACTTAAATCAAATAAATAATACAAAACATCAAAGAAATTTAGGAAAGTCAATGATTTCCTTTAGCAATTGCCAAAATGTCTCTAACGTAACTGTTAATGTATATTTACTCAAGTAGACTAATTTAATAATAATATACTATTACCATGTTCATTTAAGATAATAAAATAATTTCAAAATTTTACGAATTTAGTCGTAGAAAAAGTATAGTATGCAATTCGTATTATAAACTTCTCTAGACACTCGTTATTAAACACTCGTGCCTGATTAACTCGTGACTAAAGTGCCGTTTATAACACTTGTTACATAATATACTATTAAATAATTAAAGTAACAGTGAGAAGCCTAATTTTTTATAAATGAGGTGAAGTTTCGCTCCAAAGAAATAGTACACAAAAGTATTGCTCAACAACATGAAGGAATGCAAAAAAAAAGTTTCTACTCGCACCTCTAAAATGCCATTTATCGCATACGTTTCCATGACGCTAAGTGATTCTTTAAATACACCTTGACAAACCGTGACTGTGCATTTTAGTCATGAACTGAAGTTCGCTCCAGATTTTCAAATCGATTGAAACTCAAAATCAAGTTAGTTGTCACTTATCAACAATCGATGCAATTCGTGTCATAAACTTCTCTAGACACTCGTTTTATTAAACACTTGCTCTGTTCGTGCCTAATTAACTTGTGACTAAAGTGCTGTTTATAACACTTGTTGTATAATATACTAATTTTAAAGAAAAGTATTGTTTCAAAATTTATAACCAAAAAAAAAAAAAAACTGAATTGTAAGGTTACAGATATGGTTCTATATGGCCCCCATTTTCATTGGCTAGAAATATCTACAAACGTGATGCTGCTGTGCATTATAAACTCCCGCGTTTGCAGAGCCTTCATTAATATTAATATCATCGAAAAAAAAACTTTTCAAAAGTGCAATTAATCATTTTTATTAAACATTTTGTTTTGCAAATAAATATTTAATGCGTTAATTATTATTGAAAATATGAATATTTCCAATTTGTACCGTTGTTTTTTGACGACTGTGTATATAATAGGTTAGTGATGAGCAACCCGTGACCCATCCTTAAACCTTTTCCGTGTTATAGAAACAGAATTAAAAGCACTAGAGATGTTTAAGCATGTATTATTTATCGAATAATGTATTTTATCCAAAATCGGGTGTAATAAGCAAATTACTGTGGTTATTTGAGGGATGTAACGTTATTCATTCCGCACTGAGTGAGAAAATAACTCAGGTAACACATAGGTCCTTCATAAGATTTTTGAAATAATTCAAATAGACACCACTTACGTCAAATTTTTTTAACCCTTTCACTATGGGAGTCGTCAATAAGCGACTTGATAATTCTGCCTTATATTCCGGCAGTTCGTCAATAGACGATTTCAAGTTTTAATTCAAAAAGAAAAAAATACATATTTCACCAATTTACAAAATATAACCCCTATGTGGGCGAAACGGGAGTTAAGAAGATAATTTTGTAAATTTGATTTTGAAAAAAAATTGACGTTTCTGTAGTCGTGTATAATTTTGCCCGTAGTTAAAGGGTTAAACATTATTGCAGACCATTTTGGATAAAATGTTATATTATACTCATGTGGAGTACTTGCGAAAATTAAACTTTTTCTAGAGCGGGACTAATTACATACATTTCACATTCGTATAATAAATAACAATTTTTTCTAGGAAAGAAAATCTTCGACGTGGAGAAATACCCGTTGTAACTTTATACACACGAGAACCGTGTTCTCTCTGCGATGAACTGAAGATAAAGCTGCAGCGCCATCTAGACAGATGCAAATTGGAAATTGTGGACATTACACGAAAGGAGAATGTTAAGTACCTGCGACTGTATCGATATGAGATTCCCGTCTTGTTTTTAAACGGGGAATTTTTATGCAAACACACGCTTAACGAAGATCTGCTGCAGATAAGGTTGAAAGAGATAGAAGAGTCCATGAAGGAAGACTGATGTTTCTGAAGAAAATGTTTAATTGTAAATAATTATACTCGCAAAGAGATAAACTTAAATAAAAATATATGTGATTCGTTATATAATAATAATGATGGTCTTTATTTCCTCAATTATAAATATTCTACTTTTCAAAAAAAATTAACCACCCTGAAGGAGTTGATGTAGAGCTCTGAAATTTCTTGGCAATAGTTGATGTATGTTGATAAACAATTGATTAAATTTTGAAGGCTAAAAAGAAATTATCTCTAATTATCTCCTTCATATCATCTAAGAGTTTATTTTAGTTTACCTTATTTATCGCATTAGTTTGCAGGCTTTTATTGTTTGACCTAATTGTTAGTGCCTTAAAAAACGCCGCGATCCCACTCTCCAATTTGTTAAACACGCGCCAGAGTTTGTTAGAGTCTGGTTAGCTACCTGTTCAAGTAGGGTCTGCAAAAATTTTAAAATCGACTTTTGTCTGCTTGGATTGGGAATCGACCATTGTGCGCTGCCGCCCCTAGGCAACTGCCTATATTGCCTTATGGATAATCCGGTCATGGTACTAAAGAAAGCAAGAACTGCCTATATTGCCTTATGGATAATCCGGTCATGGTACTAAAGAAAGCAAGAACTGGGTCACTGATTTCTTCACAAGCCCTGCGTTTTCATTATACAACCAATTTAGCAGTTAGTGTTATCGCTCGCCTTTACACATCAAATAATGTCATGGCTGATAAAATAACATTAATTAAAGTTGCACAGGCCACCCATCCACTTCCGACCACAGCAAATAGTGCTTGATGTATTACAGAATTCAATGGTACAAATAAGAATAGCTTTGCCACAATCTAGCACGCCTTGAGATTAATGTAAGCAATTGAGAAAAACAAAATTTGTTAATGGACAACATGGTTGTGCAAATAGACCTGGAAACGTGCATCGTTATTAATTTGATTGTACAAGTTATACTGTGCATCCTTTGCATACTCAGAGCAGTGATGACCGAAGTAAGTTATTTTTGCTATTAATATACAAATGCTTGCATTTTCCAAAATTGAAGTTTACTCTCAACTAATTATCCGGTGCGGTAGCACAGCCATGATTATCATGGCCTCCTAATTTTTGCAAATCACTATTGACTGAAATAGTTGATCTTTAAAATCGAACTTACAGGACGGTAAATGTAAGTTGGCCAGACGCGCAGAGAGCAAGCAAAAGCTCTCTCTCTACAGCCGGCCGAGTACAGTCTCTGTAATAAGCAAGCACATATTCTTCGCGTGCGCTATTCATTTACAACTCTATCGGGCGTTGTCACTTCTGAAAATGAATGTACCAGGGTCACGAAATCTATCAAGAGCGCCCTTCGAAAGTTCCGCCCACAATTTTGCCACTGCGCAACGGCAAGTTACGTTTACCATCCTGTAGCTAACGTAATATATAAAATTCCTCAAGCACAATTTGTTTTTCAACCGGTTGAAGAAAATTTTATATTGTGATGGAAACGCGCGTAATTAATAGTGCTTTCCGTGTAAGAATAATTTTCCTCGAACGAACAAATTATGAAAGCTTCCACCAAGTGTTGGCATTCGAGAAAAGTACTAGATTTTTAAAAGCGTTATTTCACTTTGATCCATTTTACAAAGCTGCAAGGGAGCTTCGTGTAGACCCCTCTGTTTTTTTTTATTTGCTTTCTCTCTATTTTTTAGTGCCCCTTAGATCGGGGTAGGCTTCCATAAATGATGTCACAGTTTTTACGTTAATTTTAACATCCCCCCATCCCCAATTTAACAAGTTGTCACATTACGCACGTTTGAATTTAGTGTTAGGAAAACAGATTGTTACAATTCTTCTGATCCCCCGAAACCATGGCGCAAAGATTGTTGTATTCTTTGCGCTATGCTTTAAACCTGGACATCATTTTTATGTAACCCTACAATTTTTGGACATTTAAAACAGTACCCCCAACACTTCAACTTTTTTAGTTAACAACAGCGGCGGCTCGTGGATCCTCATAGAGGAGGCTAAAACGGAGAGGCCGCTTGTGCTGCACTACTTACTCTTATAGAGGAAGCAAATATTTCTGGTCAAATTTTCTTCCTCACCTTTCTCGCCGAACATCCACGAGCCATTGCTGGTTAACAAGTTTTAATTTAATATATAATGCTGGAAGCTTTTACTTTTCCAAGTTTTAACTCTATTTATTATTTACACAGCGTCCATTGTCCACAATAAAAGTTGAAAAAGATGGAACGAAAGAGATCACAGTTGAAGGAGATGAGCCGTTCAACATTATTGTAGAAAATAGGAAAGATGAAATCAGAGTTGTAGTAATTCCGTAATAAGTTCAAGTTGTTTTATCACTCCAGTGTTTATGAGGTAAGTACTATAACTACAAATTCTAGTAGTTCAAAATTAAAGGTAAAAAATAGGACACCTTTGTAATCTAAGTGCGTCTTTTTTTAAATTTATTAATAAAAAAAAAACCTTTATTGGCATAACCCTATTCCCACAATCTTAATTTTTCTCCTACTCTATCTATATACATTTTGTTCTTTCCTCCCCGCCTCTCCTTTCCCCTCTTCCCCGTCTTCATCACTTCCACACCATAATTCCTCTCTGCCCATTTGTCCCCGTCTAGCTTTCCTCCCTCCACTTCCTGCATAATTCTCCACCTTGTCCTTCTCTCCTTTTCCTTCCGTACTACCCTTGCCCTCCTCCCGTTCTTCCTTCCCCCTTATTAATATAAATTGGGCTTCAATGCTCCATTGTGAAGGGTGAAGTTTGGCCATTAAGGCTACTCTACCACTTGACCCTTTATGCCAAGCGGGTCTAAAATAATGACGGATTCATTTTTGCTCAACACTTTTATAGCGCATTTGAACCTTAAATTCGACTGTTTTAACTTAGCCCCGGAATTAAATTATCTAAACCTGAAGACATCTATAACTTGTGGGAGAAGCCCTTACTAGTCGGGTATGTCAGCCTGAAACTAACTTTCCTTACCCCGCAAAATATTTTTCAGTCCGGAATGACGCTCCCCTTTTTACACTACTTAAATTTATGTGTACAATTATGGCATCGAGAGAGGGATTTGGAGATAAAGAGTCTTACATTCACTTACACTCAAATCCTTTACTTTAACCTTCACTACAGTTGAGAATTGATTTTAAAGAACAACACCGATTTACAATTGAAGCATCATTTCTAACGGCAGCCTCGTTCAAACTGCATGAATGGTTTCACGATATGGCCAAAGTTGCAGAAGTATTCTTTGGCAGGTTGGCACATTCTGCAACTTTAAACACACTAATAGCACTATAGCACATTGAACACAAATGGGAATAATAGTAGCAGTTACCAGTGACGGTTCGCGGGGTTTTTTCTGGTGCGGCCGAGGAACAAGAGGTGGTAATACAGATAGGCAGGGTCAGTTGTACCAGACGGCTGGCTGCGTGACCGTACCTATCTGTATTACCACCTCTTGTTCCTCGGCCGCATCAGAAAAAACCCCGCGAACCGTCACTGGCAGTTACTAAAACGTAAATAAAGGTGACCTCAAACAGATTAGTAAAGTTATTGGTCTTGTGTGTGATGCAAACGGAAATTTAGTACACAATATAGTTTAAATAGTTGTTAAATTTAAATGTAAATGTTGACTGTTTAATGGAAATACAAATTCATATTAATATACTTTGGCAAAGTGAACTAAAAAAGTGAGGTTAGGTAAACACCCACTTCCGGTGTACGAAATTTTACCAAAAGCTATTCAGTTCTTCGGATTATTAAATAAGACTTATGTTCAAAGTTTAATATCAATTGCTCAATTAGTTTTTGAGATACAGCGCGCACAGACACACACACACGCTTATTAAATTTAAAGATGTATGCGATGTATGTATTATAGAGTAGTATAGCATAAATAACCACCACTCCATTAACTTTAGAATGTCGAACAACGTATGAACGTATTATAACCATAACATTTGAAAATAAATCGTAGTTTAATTTTTTGTTGTATAATTAACGAGTTCGTCTAACGCTGTATAAGCTTAATTACACTAGTGTATCTTTCTTTTCGTAAACAGCAGCTGAACTTCTTTAACGGTAATGAATTACATTACTAGTTCATTTACAAACACTTTACGAGTGTTTAACACTTTTTGCTCATTCCACACAATTACTACAATGGTAATTGCTGTGCAGTGGCGACAATACAGAAAAATCTTAATCACGGTGTGTCCTTTCTTTTTGTGCTCGATTGAAATAAATATCTTATTATTGATGGTTTTCAATCGACTGTGATGAATTTTTAAGGGCTAAAAACTTTGAAGTGTCTTCTTTAAAGTCACGCGAACTTAAGCGTAAACCCTTCCGCCTCCTCTAGCAACCCTGTGTAAAAAAATGTTTTTTCAGTAAACCATGTCCAACTTTGACGATGCATACGGAGTTGGAAAAAATTTGTCGACTCGATCCCCCATAAAGGCATTAAAATTTGATCAATTCAGGACTCAGAGAACGAAGTTCCTACGACGATTTGGCACCAAGTTATGGGTGTGCATTTTGAGGTTTTTCGCACATAACTCAGCGACTTTTCAACCAAACTGGATAATTCTTCTTAAATTACTTAATTGTTTATTATTAAACCTTTAATCCCTCCATAAATTACCGTTTAAATCATTAAAATGATAGTAGAATTTCGACGACATGACTTATTATTCCGGGATTTTTACCTCACGTTTATTTGAAAATAGTAAAGGGTTACAAGTTTTGAGGTGATTTAACGTTCAAATTATCAAAATCATCCCTCAGAATTACTATTTAAAAGCTTTAAACATTTTACGTTCGCATTTCTACGTCTCGTCGCCATCTATTCGACGATAGCCGAACTACTAAGTGATGTTTTTGAACAGCGCCAAAATGCTCGAACTTTATCCTTATAATCAAAGTGTTAATTTTCAGCAATGCGCTACACACGAAACGATAGACTATTTAATTCCGAATCGAATGGTGTATAAAATAGCTGAGGCAATTTAGCGGTTTTCTTGTAATTTGCGAATGAAAATTAAGCACGACACACTTACCGACATTTACAGTTCACTGTAACTTAAAAATTAAATGCACAACAATTTGCTATATTCTTCAATTAAATACGGGTCCCAATACTTATTACTGATTATTCAATTAACTTTTTATATTATTAATGCATTACAATAAGAGAAATATATGAGGAATCCTAATCTTCCTAGAGCGTACCCTCTGTTATCGTGGGGATAAACTACGTTTTCATTTGTGGATTTAATTATTGTTTTAATGATGAAAGAATATTTAAAAACTTAAGAAGAATATTATCTTATAATAAAATAAATTTAATTGTAGATATTTTTGTATTTAAATAGCAGAAACAATACTTGTAATATATCCGCCTATTCACAGGCAACCCGATATACGCATAACTACTATTAATTTATTATTAAAAACTTCCAATTTTAAACGTGACAGTGACAAAACCATAAGTGTAATCCTCAGTAAAGCTTCAAAAATAGTGCGAATATTTAAGTATTTAAATTGCAGAAATAATTATATTACATAAACGCCAACTTACAGACAACGCAATACAGGCATTCATAATATTAACTTATTATTAAAAACTTCCAATTTTAAGGACAAAACCGTAAGTGTAATCCTTCGCAAAGCTTAGAATATAATGTGAATATTAAAGTATTTAAATTGCAGAAATAACTAAATTTTATAAACGCCTACTTACAGGCAACCTAATATACGTGTAACTAATAATGATTTATTATTTAAAACTTCCAATTTTAATCGTAACAGATACAAAACCATAAGGGTAACATTTTTAAAGCGTTGCTAAAGATTCACTATGCTTGTGTCCCTATTATGTTTAAAATTGTAAGTTTTTAATAATAAATTAATATTAGTTATTCTATATTGGGTTGCCTGTAAGTAGGCGTTTATATAATACCATTGTTTCCACAATTTAAATACTTAAATATTCGCACTATTTCTGAAGCTTTACTCAGGATTACACTTATGGTTTTGTCCCTGTTACGTATAAAATTAGAAGTCTTTAATAATAAATGAATTGGAGTTATGCGTATATCAAGTTGCTTGCGATTAGGCGTGTATATTATAAAATATTGTTTGTGCAATTTAAATACGTAAATATCCACAAGTGAATTTATTTTATCATAAGATAACATTCTATTTAAGTTTTTCAATGTTCTTTTATTATTACAACAATTATTACATCAACACATGATCAAGTAGTTTCTCCCCACGATAACAGGGAGAGCCCTCTACGTAGATTATGATTTATCGTATATTTCTTTTATTATAATGTATTAACAATATAAATAGTTGAATGATTATTCAGAAATAAGTATTGGAACCCGTATTTGATTGAAGAATATAGCAAAATCTTCTTTATTGAATTTTTATGTTACAGTGAACTGTACATATCGGTAAGGGAGTCGTGCTTAATTTTCATTCGCAAATTACAGGAAAACCGCTAAATTTCCTCAGCTATTTTAATACCATTCGATTCAGAATTAATTCGTCTACCGTTTCGTGCACAGCGCATTGCTAAATATTAACACTTTGACAATAGGTATAAAGTTCGAGCATTTTGGCGCTGTTCAAAAACATCACTTAGCAGTTCAGCCACCGTCCAATAGATGGCGACGAAGCGCGGAAATCCGAACGTAAAATGTTTAAAACCTTCTAAATAGCATTTCTAGAGGATGATTTTGATAATTTAAGCATTAAATCACCGACAAACATATAATCCTTTAATCTTTTGAAATAAAAGTGCTGTAAAAATCCTGCAATAATAAATATTGCCGCAGCAATTTTTTAATGGTTGAATTCATTTTAATGATTTAAATTGTAATTTACAGAGGTATTAATGGTTTATTAATAAACAATAAAATAAGATTTGTTGTTGTTGGGAAATTAATATTTACTTCAGAGTTATTTTAAACCCAAACAACTTTTAAATGTTTATTGATTAATGTCCTTGTTAGCTCAATTGTAGTGATAGTTTCATCGCTATTAGACTTAAAAGCGGAAGTTTTAAATATTAACTTAATAGTCGAAGAGGTTGTATGAAAAGAGATAGCATAAAGCGATTAGTTTTGATGCATTATTTGGTGAGGGGCGGAAACTTGTATTTAATTTTTGCAGGTATTCACAGAATCTGGGTTCTTTTAGAAAAATACTCGTACTAAATTAATTTAAGTTAAAAATGTAGCCAGTGTAAAATGTGATGGTTAAGGCTCCACTGGTCGAGATCATAACTGATTTTGATTCGGACGAAATGAACGTTGTAAATAAAACTGAACAGATTTAACACGTATATTCACTGTAAAATGTAATATGTTCATAAGTATATATGAGAGGCGGCTCGTGGATCTTTGTAGAGGAGGCTAAGACAGAGATGCCGCACAAAATCTTATTATGTTTTAATTCTTTGCACACAATTCTTTCAAACTACTTTGCAACAAATGAAAAAACAACCTTTATTGGCATAAACATAATATCTCCATTCTAGTTATCTATATACATCCAATACAATCGTTCCTTCCCACCACTCCTTTTCCCTCACCACCTGTCCTTCTTCTCGCGTCCCACTTTCTCCAGCGTCCTTACCCCAGCCCTATCCTCTCTCATACATTCTGTAACACTACTGTTCCCTTTCACTCCCACCCATTCCTCATTCACACCCTCACACTCTTCCGCCAGATGCCTCCATGTATCCTTCCCCCACTGACATAATCCACATCTCATATATTCCTCCCCCTCTCACCAGATCCACTTCTAGCCCTAGCCATTATCACCCTTTCCTCCCTGCACCACCCACTCTCTCAGGTATCTCGGTAATCTCCCATACACTTGCCACCTCCCAAACATATCATTATATTTGCTCTTCGCTATCCGTCCCTGCCTCTCCTGACCTTCCACTTCCTTCACCTCCTCTTTCACCCATGCCGCCACCTTCATACCCCTACCAAACCACTCTTTATCCTTCACCTCAGCCAGTCCTACCCTCTTTCTCTCTTCTCTCCATTTCCCTCCTTCTACATTCACACACGTCTCCTACACCGCCTTCGCCAATCTCTCCTCTCCTAACTCACACAGCCTCATTTCGTACTTCACCACTCTCTCTACTGCCTCATATGTCAATCTCTCCCTGTTCATCTCCTGCAGTAGAATGTATCCAGGTGTCAACTTCTCTAGCCCCAACATCCGTCTCAAGAACCATAACTGCTGCCTCTCCATACACACATACACTCTCGTCCCCCATACTTCCACCCCCTACAGTAGCACAGGCCTTATACCCCTGCCACACACTCGTCGAGTGGCATGGGAAGTAGCGAGGAAAGCATAGATAAACTTAAAGGAAAGGAGGCAGAGACGTAGTGTGGCAACATTACTCGATGATTACTCGTCATGCCGCACATCATGCCCACTGCTCCCTCTTTTGTCGGTTTTCGGGCGCGAGTCAAAGCACTGGCAAAATGAACGCTTACGTTTGTTTGAAAAGATTAAAGGATTGTAGGTTTGGCGGTGATTTAACGTTCAAATTATCAAAATCATCCCTCCGAATTACTATTTAAAAGCTTTTAAACATTTTACGTTCGCATTTCTACGCTTCGTCGCCATCTATTGGACTATAGCCGAACTACTAAGTGATGTTTTTGAACAGCGCCAAAATGCTCGAACTTTATCCTTATAATTAAAGTGTTAATATTCAGCAATGCGCTATACACGAAACGATAGACAATTTAATTTCGAATCGAATGGTGTATAAAATAGCTGAGGCAATTTAGCGGTTTTCTTGTAATTTGCGAATGAAAATTAAGCACGACACACTTACCGACATTTACAGTTCACTGTAACTTAAAAATTAAACACAGAACAATTTTCCATATTTTTCAATGAAATACGGGTCCCAATACTTGTTACTGATTATTCATTCAACTTTTTCTATTATTAATGCTTTACAATAAGAGAAATAATTGAGAAATCCTAATATTTATGGAGGGTGCCCTCTGTTATCGTGGGGCTAAACTACGTTTTCATTTGTGGATTTAATAATTGTTTTAATAATTCAAGAATATTTGAAAACTTAAGAGGAATGTTACCTTATAATAAAATAAATTTACTTGTAGATATTTTCTACAACTATTTCTGAAGCTTTACTCAGGATTACACTTAATTAGAGCTATGCGTATATCGGGTTGCGTGGGATTAGGCGTGTATATTTTAAAATATTGTTTCTGCAATTTAAGTACGTAAATATCCACAAGTGAATTTATTTTATCATGAGATAACATTCTTTTAGAGTTTTTAAATATCCTTTTATAATTACAACAATTATTACATCCACAAATTATTAAGTAGTTTAGCCCCACGATAACAGGTGGAGCCCTCTACTTAGATTATGATTTCTCGTATATTTCTCTTATTGTAATGCATTAACAATATAAATAGTTGTATGATTATTCAGGAATAACTATTGGAACCCGTATTTGATTAAAGAATATAGCAAATTCTTCTTTATTAAATTTTTATGTTACAGTGAACTGTAAATGTCGGTAAGGGTGTCCTGCTTAATTTTCATTCGCAAATTACAGGAAAACCGCTAAATTTCCTTAGCTATTTTATATACCATTCGATTCAGAATTAAATCGTCTACCGTTTCGTGCACAGCCCATTGCTAAATATTAACACTTTGACAATAGGTATAAAGTTCGAGCCTATTGGCGCTGTTCAAAAACATCACTTAGCAGTTCAGCTATCGCCCAATAGATGGCGACGAAGCGCGGAAATCCGAACGTAAAATGTTTAAAAGCTTTTAAATAGCAATTCTAAGGGATGATTTTGATAATTTAAGCATTCAATCACCGACAAACTTATAATCCTTTAATCTTTTGAATTAAAAGTGCTGTAAAAATCCTGCAATAATAAATATTGTCGCAGCAAATTTTTAATGCTTAAATTGATTTTAATGATTCAAATTGTAATTTACAGAGGTATTAATGGTTTATTAATAAACAATAAAGTAAGATTTGTTGTTGTTGGGAAATTAACATTTACTTACGGAGTTATTTTAAACCCACATAACTACTAAACGTTTATTGATTAATGTCCTTGTTAGCTTAATTGTAGTTATAGTTTCATCGCTGTTAGACTTAAAAGCGGAAGTTTTAAATATTAACTTAATAGTCGAAGAGGTTGTATAAAAAGAGATAGCATAAAGCGATTAGTTTTGATGCATTACTTGCTGCGGGGCGGAAA
Source organism: Ocypus olens (assembly GCA_910593695.2). Lineage (NCBI taxonomy): Eukaryota > Metazoa > Arthropoda > Insecta > Coleoptera > Staphylinidae > Ocypus > Ocypus olens. Next base: position 25,113,770 of record OU343065.1, on the reverse strand, counting down.
CTTGTATTTAATTTTTGCAATTATTCATAGGATCTTGGCTCTTTTAGAAAAATACTCGTACTAATTTGAGTTAAGGTAAAAAGCCAGTGTAAAATGTGACAGTTAAGGCTCGACTGGTTGAGAACATCACTGATTTTGATTTGGACGAAATGAACGCTGTAAATAAAACTGAACAGATTTAACACGTGTATTCACTGTAAAATGTAATATGTTTATAAGTACGAGGGTCGTTCAATAAGTAATGCCGCATATCTTTTTTTTAGAAACTATTCATTTAAAAGTGTTAAATTTTGGTGACTATATCCCGCCAAACGTAGCATGCCGAAATTCGAATGAATTAGAACCAATCAGATTCTATATAACTTCTGTTTTCAGGAAACATATCATGTAGAGTTCGAATGCGGCTTTGTGATTAGTTCTCTACTCGCATTATGTTTCGGCACATGATTGGTTTCAAGAAAAACAACGTTCAATGTCAAACGTCAGTTTGCGGGTAGAACGCTATTAAAATTAGTGAAAACTCCGCATTGGAAGTGTTTCTCTTGAAGTAATTCAAGAAAAAGGGAAAGAGGCCCAACCAAAAAGTTTGGGCGGAGACACTAACATGACCTGTACTCGGGAAGTCATTTCTACAATATTGGAAAACGGGGCACATAACGTGCGAAACGCGAACGGCACGTACTGTAAAGAAAATGTAAACTCCATATGGAATACCAGTGCTAAGTTAGTGCAAGAGAAGTACGTTTCTGATTTTCAAATTTTGTTTGATCCGTTTAAAAATGTAATATTCAAACCGGCACGAGACGCCCGCGATGACAGTAAATGTCATTCTATTTTGTTGTAATATTTTTGTTGGGATATAGTCTGATAAATTGCTCACGTGCATTGTAAATTATCGCAAGTTTGCACTCTTTCGACAAACTCAGTCGCATTGTTTTAGGCAACAGCCCCTCGCCCTTCCGGGCTCAGGACTGTTGCCAAACAATACGACTTTGTTTGTCGAAATCGCACAAACTTGTTACCGATAATTTTCAATGCACTTGTGCAATTACTGTTGACAATATAGCTACATGTTTCTTCAACACATACTATTTTTCAACATAGCCTCCATCAACTTGTACGGTCTTACGCCAGCGTGAAACAAGTGCCTGCATTCCCTGCCGGTACCAACTCTTGACCTGTGCGCGAAGCCATGTTCGCGTGATCACCCAATAGCCTGTTCGCTCAATGTTGTGGGGCTGTGCGCGAGCAGCTCGCGTAACATTAACGGATTTTACCCTGTTCGTCTCGAGTTCGCCAAAAGTCCCGCCAGTTGTAGGTAACTTTGAAGGGTATGTTCGCTGAACCTCAGTCAGGTGTAGACGGTGAAACTGTTCGCATCAATGGAGTGGATAGATGAAAACGTACTGACGCTGGAAAACCGGAACACTGAGGGAACTTCTTGGCAAACAACGTCCAACGAAAATTAATTTCATCTAGAAGCGTTCGTGTAACTGCTCGCGTACTGAACGCAGGGTGTTTGAGATTTGTTCGCGAGCTAATCGCAAACAGGGCTTGCAGCTGTTCACGAATTGTTCACTATAAGTTCACCTTTACAGATGGTAAAACAACATTAATATATAATTGTGTGGTACTTGAAGTGCATTAAAATAATTTATCCAACGGTGGTATTGGATTCCTTTTAGGTTAGGGTTAGGGGAGCAGCAATCTAAAAAAAAAACAATTTTCCCATGTTAACTCGCAATGTTCCGTGGTATATCGATCACACGGTATAATTTCTTTATCAATCAACCCTTTCACACATTAATTCAACCCTTTACGGTCGGTCGCGTTGAATCCCACGGTTCTTGGATTGCGCGCACGCGCAACTGATCCGTCTTCATCCATGATGGCCGCCGGTCTGGAATGTGCCGACCTTGGGGTATCCCGTGACCCAGTCACGTCACACTTACATAATCCCGCATTCCAGACGCGGAGTTCCCTCCGTCAGTGGGTCAAATGGAATTTTTGGTTACAGCTCGCTTATTTAAAGACGGATCGAACTCGCGTTTTCGCAATGGTGTGTATTTTTGTGCGGGGATTTCGAAAATGCTATTGAAATTTTTGTACGGCTTATGGATTATGAGATTTTTCAGTAAATTACGGTAGAATTCACGTTATTAATTCTTAAAATTAATTTGTCATGTTTGCCACCTCTTTTTAAATTAAATTTGGCACAGGAAGTAATTTAATTCTTTACTGAAACATCCGCCATTATGATATCATGGCAAACCTTTCTTTTTAATTCAAAATAATTGATTCAAGGTTATTTCGCTAGTATCATATTTTTTTGTAAAGGCAAATGATTTGCAGGGTTTAAAGTTAAGTTATAATCATTCTCTCTTTCACCGACTTATTGATTTACCGTTACACAAATTAGGCAAATTATAAGTTTTATGCGTGGAACTTGTTTGTATATTAATAATTAGGACTTTCAATTATCTAATATATTAACCCTTTGCACTCGTATGCCAACTTATAGTCGCCAAAATACGTTTTGTCGCCAATAAATACGAGTGCAAAGGGTTAACGAGAAACTGCGAGGAAAAGTAATTTGCCATTACAAATAATAACAATCCATAGGCTCGTGCTGTATGCAACGAACTGGTCTCTGCCTGCAGACGTGAATACTGTGCTGCATATATTACGTTAACGTCATTAGGAAATTGTTCGTAATAGTTTAAATTATACATCAAATAATAGAACTTTTTTTAATTAAATTAATTCACTAAAAACCAGGGACCTTATTTATTACATAGGATGTTTCATAATGTCGGAGATTTCTGTTTTAGGAAGAATTAACATTTTTTTAAATATTAAATACTAAAAAATAACCAAAAAATTATAGTTTTTAGACCGAGAGACCTATGGTCTAAATCTATTCCTTATTTTCTATGTACTGTCACTATTTACCATTTCTGTAAATAAGATTTGTCATATATAATACTTTTTGGCATCTAAAAATGTTATAAAAACTCTGCAAATCACAGTTAATAACTCTATTTACATCTCCGGAGTAATTATAAGAAAATTAAGATTACCGAAGCTTGGGTAATTTAATTACACCTTCCAATCCGCACAAATTAATCTAAACGATCTAAAATTCTCGGGGATTACACGCAAATTTCTACAGATTTATTAACGCGAGGTGTAAATACCCAGTGCTTTTATGGGGCAAAACTGTAATGCTAATTTTACATAACACATACCTCTCACTTTCAACATCCCCTGAATGCCGATGAGCATCCGGACTGATATCCCAGGGTTTCTACAGATAAATTAATTTACACAAGAAAAATAAAACACAGTTAACAATATATTATTCGCATGTGTCTATCTATGAAACTTTCGTGTATGTTCTACTCTTTTTTGCGAATAGTATTGGATCTACCCACCGTCGTCCGCATTGACTTTAGCTTTCACATACAACCCTAGTACGAACACTCAGTGCTCCAGTGTTATTTGTGATTTTGTGGCGATAACATCGGACTTGGTCTTATCTTAACGCGATTTGCCGGTTGGCCCCTCCGGCGGATGGCGTTATCCACCGGTTGACCCCAGTTAATGATCCCTCGGTCGGATACCGTAATCTGCCGGTAAACCCCAGTTAATGACCCCTCCCTTCGGATGCCGTTATCCGTCGGTTGACCCCAGTTAGTGACACGTCCGGCGGATACCGTTATCCGCCGGTTGAATCCAGTCAGTGACCCATGCCTTGACGTGGCACTAGGGCTCAAGTAACTACATCAATTGTGAAACTGTTTAAACGGTCCTCTGGGTGCTAATCGACTAGGTACGTTGCCGCGTGCGCCTTGCTAGGAACTCCTGTACCTCCTAATCCGCCTATCCACCCAAAGGGATGTTGTACTTAGTTGCTAAAGTCGGTCACAAGGTCACCTTAGTCCGTTAGAGTCGTTTACTAATACATGTGTCTCTGTTACAGAACTTCAATGTCATCTCTACCCGAGTTACGCCGGTAACAATCTTTACCTATTAACTGTAAGTAAACTGTACGGTATTAACGAATACAGGGCTTTGATTTGTTTTTTTTAGGAGTATCATAAAGTAAACGCTTCCGGTATGAATCAGTGTTATAAATATATTCAAGATTAAAATGATTTCAATATATTTTTTACAATAAAGGTACAAATATACGAAAGCGTAATTTTTTAATTTATTTTTTGTTAGACGAATTTTATATATTGGTTCGTTTTTTTTAATTCACTTCACTGGTACTGAGCGACTACTGAGCACTAATTTTTTGTTAGACAATTTATGTTTCGGTGGCTACTTTTCTTTTCTGATTCACGTACTGGGTGATGGTTCTTCGGATGATCTCACGGATTTTCTTCTCTGTTTAAAATTGAAACTGAACTTCACTTGCTCAAAATATTTTTCTTTGAATTTGCTCCGGTTGTGGTAATTTTTGCTGAGAACATCAACGGCCAGCTCCAAGAACGTACCTAAAAACCCTAGGATCGTGCCTAAGACCAGGATGAAAAATACACCTTCTACGTTTTTAAGACCTAAAGATGTCGCTTCGCCAGATGCTCCTCTACTCTGAAATTCAAAAAGAAAATATTGATTAAAATTCTAATGTTTTCTGTCAAGTCTTAGTTAAAAATTAATACATTTAAATTTAATATACTTAAAACAAAATCATTATTCAGCATTCAGGCAATAGATTCCGCCACTTTGTCATTTCTACCACAAAATCAATCCCAGTTTACGGGTTTTTATTTTTCAAATGTATTTATTGCTTTTAGTTCTGGATAGATGTGGGTTGCTTAGCATAATATTCAATGCATGTTAACAAAAAGTTTCTAGAAACTTCTGTCCTTAAATTAAACTATTGTATTTGCAAGGTACAAACAATAACATATCTTGCAAAATTATACGTTTTTATTAGGTTTGAAATAATTTGTTATAAATTAACTTTTTCATTTGTCCATATTCGCAAAATGAGACGCCGAAACTTCGAGTAGTAGAAACTTAAAAAAATCAAAACTTCGAAAACTTCTGAACTTCAATTTTCTATAAATCTTCGAATCTTTGATACTAAAATTGAAAATCTTCGAAGCAAAATTCCTGCCCTATATGTTTTTATCTCTAAAATTGAAGGTTTCTTTTAGAACTACTTACAATACAGTTGCCTGCGCCGTGTTTTTCCTTCCACCACTTAATCTTAAGTGCTGTTAACCTTCCAGTCTCTTGTAATTTGACAACGGCAGCGCTTAATACATGCCTGTATTGTGAATCTGAAAAGAAAATAAATTTTTATAAAAATACAAATAATGCTGTAATACACAGAATAATTATTGTGAGTCTGTAGATAAAACAAAGTAATTACATAAAACAAGAATGCTGAAATGTGCAGAGTTTTAGTGATGAATCTAAAAATTAAATATATTTTTAAATAAGCCAAAAATGCGCATAGAATCTAAAAAGAGAATATACACCGTGTTTAAGAAGTGCATGGTACTATTTTAGAGATGTGTTCTCGTACATAAAAGTAACAAAAAAGTTCACAAGTTAACCAACAACCAGGAGATTAACGATAAAACAATCTCGTTATAAAGTCTTTACTACGTTTATTAAAGAAAACACTTTAAGAATAGATAAAGCAATCATTATTATTTTCCCATCAGACGACAATGTGCAGACAGGTTTCTAACTCTTAGTAATCATCAGTGCAGTAGAGTCACTGATGGGGAAACGGATTCACTGTGAGGGATATTACCCATTAAATAACCGGAATTGGTCGTTTAGGCATTTTATCGCCATCTGTCAAGCATCAAGACCCCCGCAGTGTACAATTTCATGCCATTTTCTGCTATCCAGTCTGACTGATAAGTCACCAATTATTTTAAAAACAATAATATTACAACATTTATTTTAATGAAATTTTTGCCCTTTTTGAGAACACATCCTTATAAAAATGCGATTTTGAAACATACTGTATATAAATGTATATATTTCTAGCTTATGAAGATAAATAATTATATAAACATTTTACATTATTCCAGTGTTCAAGACAAATTGTTACCTTTCTTCATTGCGATTCCGTAGCCTTTCTCATCCAACAAAGATCCAACTTGTGCTAAAGTGCAATGTCTCTCAACAATGTATTCAATCGTTGTTGACTCCATCAAGAAGGCATAATTTTCTGTCTCCACTCTTCTCACACCTTCGTCATTATCATTAGTCATATCTTCCGGGTGCCGATATAAATGTTTCCATATTTGTTTATAAGTGGCAATATCAGAATCCTTTAATTGAAAAATAAATAATACGAACAGAATTATTAATTAATTAATTAAGTGAAGAGTGCTGATTTAGTAACAATAGTTGTCTTGCGAAACAAATAAGTTGTATCGTTTGTTATGAAAATGTATATTTTAACGAGAGAACGGTCCAAAATATTCAAGATATGTAAGGAAGGTCTTAAGCTACTCGCACACTTGTCGGAATCGTACCGATAAATGTGCGTTGACTCGTTTACAACTGTGTTAAGCAATTTTTATCCGTTGCGTGCCGTCCGTCCGATTCCGAAGAGTGTGTGCGTAGCTTTAGTGTGCTCTAGTTCCACTGCATTATTACAACAAGCTAACGTTTCGCATAACACATAAATGAATCTTCACACTAACATTAATAGAAAATTTCGGTAAAGATCTAAAATTAAATAATGAAATGGAGCTAAAGGCAAGGAGAGAAGTATAAAGTGAGTTCGTAGCAAACGATTAAAAGAGAATCCTACAAGGTGATTGACCGAAATTTTGTATTACTTTTAGGCTCTGAAAATACACATATATACACCATGGGTCAAAAAAACGGTACAAGTAGTTTTCTACTCTTTTATCTTCGTGAACTATTAATACTTTTAAATAATTAGCCCAATTTTTATAGAAGACGAAGTACTTTTTCTCTAAAGAAATAGTACTTAAACTTGTATCCGGAGCATCTTCTTCTATCCATTCAGGAATTGGTACTGTACGTGGTCTTCCACTTAATTGTTTGCGATTATCGTTACCGTAAATTCTGAGTTTAATTATTATTCACTGAATACTTGCAACCGACCAACCCTTTTGTGGATATTTGTTCACAATATTTTGAGAAGATAAATTGTCATATTGAAACTAATGTTTATCTTCTTTATTTAGGCAAACAATTTTTGTCACAACAACTAAAATAACCGATAGAAGTGACGGCGAATAACTGAGATTCAAATCATGGCCCACTAATTTTGATACCTACAAATGCGAAGCGACTGTGCATTATAAACTCCCATCTGTTCAGAGCCTTCATTAATGTGAAAAATCCTCGTTAAAAAATGCAAATATTATTTTTTGCAATCTACAGAGTGTAAATATTTTGTTTTTTTAAAACAAAATTTACTGCGTTCATTATTATTGAAAATATGAATATTTACAATTTGTACCGTTTTTTAGCCCACCGTGTACATATGTTTTATGCAAAACGGTAGTTTATTATAATATTACCCCAGTTTTTTTTGCTCCCTAAATAAGTTTTTATGAAAGTTCGGTTTGCGTTGTTAAAAATTTTTTTGAAAATATTTAAACAAATCAATATTCCTCGTACGTTTTACGACATTAAATAATTATTATCTAGAAAAACGTCCAGAAACTCATTTTTTATTTCCTACATTGTTTTCTATTAAAATTTGTCATTGCTAATTATCTTTAATGGCAATGTGCTGCCATTTGATAGCTTTTAAATTCTGCAAATGATCCTTAATGTTAGTGTAGTTTGCCTGATTATTTCAAATCTGAACTTTAAGTCTAGTTGCTTCTTATTTAATAGTTGATCCTAATTTTGGGTTCTGTTGCATCAAAACAAAAAATCTTAGGTAAGATGCAAGTACACTTGCCAACGCTACTTTTACGCCTGAATTCGATAAAACGTAAAATGTCAAATTCATTCCTAACCCCCAGTTGACGTGCGTTCCTCAATAGAGCTTTACAGTAGAAAATAATTAAGATTGCCTATAAGGTCACAGTCAGAAAGTTTGCGAAATGAAGTCGTCAGAACGAGTGGAATAAACCTGGCCCTTACGTCCATTAGGTTCCCGGACATATATTATACAATAGTTTTTATGCCTTGATTTAATAATCGACTCGACTGTTGATCAGAAATTGTTTAACCATGGGTTTTTGTTAACATTCTTAACTTTTCTTGGTGAAATTTAAGTTGTCACGAGTGGCAGTATTTAGAACATGACAGGTGTCGACATCAAAATGTAACGACAATTCATCGGTTAATAGGAACGCTTCAATACGTTACTGACTAAAAATGTTCGATAATGTATTTGAGACGTTCACCATCAGTACTACAAAAGTTAAAATAAAAAAAATGATGTGGCCATCATGTTACTTTCTCCGATGGTATCATCACTTATATTTACACTTTCATGGTTTATTTTCTATTTAAATCATATTTTAAATGTTTTGAAGACTCGTATGAAACTGACGTTTAAAACGTCAAAATTATCAAAGATGGAAAAATTATACTTTAACCCTTTGACCTACAACCACGAGTACTCCTCGTGTTTAAATGTTCGGGCCAAACACAACGACCACGAGCACATCTCGTGGCGCGCTGCTTGGGCCAAACACATCAATCACGAGCTCAACTCGTGGCGCAGCGGTTGCGTTAGTAGTGCTGCACAATGAATGCATTTTCTTGCGAAACAGAATTTTTTGAAGTCCATATTTTACGTTTTCAGTTGTGCCATGAAAAAGCATGAATTTGTGCCCAAACAATTGGGCACGCCTCAGTGGGACTTGTTTCTGCTGATATTCCGTCGCGTCTGCATGGGTTGAATTGGTACACGTAAGTCGCGACTGGAGCGCTAATAAAAGTGCACGCATTCGGACGTAAGGAAAGTAGGCCAAAGGGTTAAATACAAAAACTCAGTTTACTCAAAAACTAAAGAGATTTCGAAAAAAAACTTATTCTTTATAAGTTGTTCATTTTGGCATTTTCTACAATTATTATTGACATAAATTTGCTGTAACTATTATCGTTTCATAATTATAAACCAAAAATGAAAAAAAATAAAATACATTTTTTTCTCCAATAACAATGATTCTATGAAAAATGTTTTCAAACAAAATAATCTCATTTATTTATTGTCTTCAATGTTTGTTTAAATATTTTTGTGATATTTTTCATATTTAAGAAAATATTGGCAAAAGCAAGAAACAGTTAAGGTAAACACCCACTTCCGGTGTACGAAATTTTACCAAAAGCTTTTCAGTTCTTCAGATTATCAAATAAGACATATGTTCAAAGTTTCATATCAATTGCTCTATTAGTTCTTGAGATACAGCGCGCACAGACACACATACAGACACACACACACACACAGACCCAAAAAAAAATTTTCCAGAAATTGTTGAAATGGCATCTAGGGACCCCAAAACGGATATTTCCGTAAAAAAATTTTTTGAAAAAAAAAACACGATCACAATACTTTCTCGTACTTCGTAACGGAGAAAGTAAAAAACGGAGGCGTAAAGTTGTTCAACTTCTAACAACGGGAAAATCATACGAAATTGTCACAGAGCGAATTAAACGCATCGTTAAACACGGCGACACACAACTCACGCGACAAGTTTGTGATATATTGTATTTAGCACTTTGTTTTCAAAATTAATAGCATAGAAGAAACAGCTTAAGGACAATGTCTGTTCAGATTTGATTACGAGAATGCATTCACATGACATTTTCGAACAACGGTAACAATCATAATTGGCTATCGAATGGACTACCAAACAAATCTGAACATAACCTCTAAGTTTATATTACCGTTTAAGCAAGTACGCAACATGCTGTAAGCAATAATAGGTTTTGACTTACTTAAACTAGTTTGTTCATCGCATCCTTCGTAACTTCCCTCATTTCTGGAGGTATCCAAAGAATGTTTGAGTTTTATTCGGTTTTAATGCACCATTAAAATCGCTGTTGAAATATTAAATTTGTTCAAAACCAAAAAATGTTCGTAATGTTCAAATATTGACTCCCCAAATTATCTTAAAGGAAAAGTGTAAATATGTTTCTGTAGAGAAAAAAATACTGAATATTATCCATGTTATTACTTATTTTTTTTACTTTCCATACAAAGGGATAATCAAGGAAATTAAAACTTCTATTTTAGTAAAAATAGGTGGTGTCCTGGAATTGTTGAAATAAAAACCGTTGAATGTTAGCTGCCACTTTAATGTTTTAATCACAAATTTAGACGTATTTTAAATAATTTTGCATTTAGGCAATGCATTGTAGTGTCGAAAATTTATTTTCGTTTCCAAATTTTAAAACAGGAAAACTCAAACTGCCACCTCAACAAAAATCAGCGATGTTTTGATAAACTGTTGGAACAAGGCCGATGTCATACAGGTTGAATCTCATTTTTCTTACATAATCAAATTTTTTGAAGTAATGAGAATAATTTTATTTAACGAATTAACACAAAAAAAAAAACATTTCTATAATAAATGTTTAAATAAGCCTCCACCCACTATTAAGGACTAACCCATTCTGTCATAAATTTCGCGTCTGATATTTGCTAATATGGCGAAATTTTTGGGTAGTGATCTTGAATACTGATTTGCAATTGTTGTAAATTCTCAAAACGGTTACCACTATTTTAACTTTCCCCAAAGAAATAAATCGTTAGGAGGATCACGAGTAGGCCAACAAATTTCGTATCCTCTTCCAATAATTTTGCCATTAAAACTTTGATTCAAATATTTCCAGACGACACGACTGTGCAGGACATTTATCCAATTGAAGTCGAACTTCTTCATTTTCCGGTGCAACGTTATTTATAGCTGGAGTTATTTCTTCGGATAATATTTGTAAAAAAACGTCCAGACGTTAAATTTCCGCCAAGAAAAAACGGTCCCATAATATGATGTCCCAAGATTTTCTGTTTTCTTGATTATTCATCATCGCAATATTGAAATGTTAAATTTTCACTAATTGAACATGACATTTTTAATATTGAAATTTGTATATTCAATTTAATCAGCGACCTCAAAAACACTCTTAAATGCAATTTTGCTTGCATTTTGATGAATTTTAACATATTTGGTCCACCATATTGGATTCGCCATTTTGAATTTCGGAATATTTATATTAAATTCATCATCAGCATCCTCAAAAATACTCTTGAAATGAAATTTTGCTCGAATTCGATGAATTTTTACATTTTTTATCCACCGTGTTAATTTAAACATTTTAACATTTAACAATTTTAATTCGTAAACAACGACCTCAAAAACCTGAATTAACGAAATATTTTGCGATTATATATACATTTTTATACGATGGCCAGGTTTTTTTGGGCCCACTGTGTAGCGTACCAACTATAGCGCTTTTTTTAATAGAAAAAAAATTAGTGCTGCTTCATTTTTAAACGAATCAACCTAACTTTATCAATACTTTGGATCAAATACAAACTTAAAAGACTTATAAATTGAGATACAACAAGATCTGTATTTCTAAACAAAATTTCGATAAATAGATTTGCATTGGCATATGTTAAAACTAATAAGCACTGCTGAAATGGAGTAACAGAACAAGCAAAATCGTGTCTAAGCTTTTTCAGAATTCAACATCTTTAACCGTGCTTTCCAGGTTTTTTCTGCATTATATAAGCTAAAAAGTATTCTTGTGTCCAGTAAAGCTAATTCTATTTAAATTATTTTCATATTTACCCTGAAGAAGTTTGATGTAGCACCACCAGCCTTAGCACCATATTTAATATCAATTTGTTCTGCCAGTTCAGCGATATTCTGGAAAGGTGTTACTAGAGTGTCCACCGTAAGGAATGCAGCCAAGTTTGCAGTATACGATGAAACCATTATTAGAGAGAAAAACCACCACACACCAGCTACCATTCTCGTAGACATACCTCTAAAATTTTATATAAATAAAATAATTAAATAACGATTTCTTATAATTAATTGTTATTAATCCTCATGTAATCTACCTGGCAATGAACATAAGTGAAAATCACCATTTTTTCCTGTCAACTCACTGTGACATTTGTTGATTTAGTTACCTCCAGTAGTGTATTGGAGCGGGGACGTAGAGGAACGATGTTCCGGCACCTTTTTTCAGAAACGGAACGCGTTTGTGTTTGTTAATATTTTGTATAGTAAAAATAAAAAAATTAAAAAAGCTTACAAGGAAAACAATAGTTTGCTTAAAATAAAATGATCTCCGAGAAACTTTCAGTAAGCTGCTTGTGGAAAGTCGCAGACTATTTCTTTGCTCTCACCATGCGTTCCCTTACTTCTTATTTTACCAATACACCACTGGTTACCTCGTTTCGTACCATTCGTACTATATTTTGCAAATTATAATCGTTAGTTTGGAATTTTTCAAAAACGATTTCGCTATTTTATTTAAAGATTGGATTCCTGGATTGTTTCGTTAGTTTAATATATCCCCTATTTATAGTGGATCATTATATAAGTGCTTATTCCGAAATCCCAATCCAATCATTCTCGAAATATCAAAACATTTACAAAACCTCTCAATCACACTTAAATAGTTTACAACAAAAATATTTACATTGGCGCTATTTCCGTTCCCTGCTGCATCAGGCTTCCAATTGTGAACCAGAGCGAGTTTCTCAGGGAGAACTGGTTAACGAGAAAGTCCGGTTCTTCGATGCAAGCGTGAGGATTGATCCACTCGCTGGGACACAGTCTGCCGATTAGGAACAGGCAGATGGAGGCGAAGAAATAGGCCACTCCCACTAGCATCCAGACGTGGATGGAAAATGGGGAAGCGAAGGTGAATAGGGAGAGAGCGACGGGCTCTGGTTTTCTGTAGAGGATGCTGATGCCCAGGTTCATGAAAGGCATGGTGAAGTCCACTGCGTTTTCACGTTCTGATGTTATGGTTAGGTCTGTAATGGCTAAATCTGCTCTCTGAAATAAAAAAGATTTACTTGAGAGAAAATGTTTCTTATTAGACTTTTTCAACGTGAACTTGACGGTTTGATTGCTTTCTAAAAAATTTTAATATTAGAAACTGATATAACCATTAACATTTGTACAAAGTGTAGGCTCTGAAACACAGTATCTAATAAATATGGGCCGGTGCTCCTTCTGCAAATGGTAACTTTTTCTTTACCTGAAGAAGCCACAAAATAATAGCAGCAGAAGCAAAATCTACATTTTAAAAATCAAACTAAGTATGATGATTTTAAACTGTATTAGCTCTTTTTAAACGACAACAATGGCTATTTCTGTCTGATCTAATTATATCTAAGTAGTACAATTATTACAGAAGACTCCACACCTCATCTAATATTTCCCGAATCATTCCGTTCCATTGCTTAGTTTCCCTATTGAAGTTACCATTAGCTCCATCATCTTGAATGATGAATGTATAGTTGAATCCGAGCATTAATGATAACTCGTGAATGAGATCAATTCCGAATCCTTCGAATCTGTCGTTTCCTGAAAGTTTGGTGGTCGTTTCCTTGAGAAGTCCGTATGGAGGTGTCTAAAATTTTAAAACTAATTTCAATTATGGTTTGATCTGCGGATCTTTGCGTGTGCCACATTGTCGAAGACTGAATGTCTTCGCCTTGAACGCCATACGTAAACATCTTATTGCTTTCAATTTATCCCATCGTGGAAGGAGCAAACACATCAAATATTATCGGAACTAGATTGCACTATCTATGACGTGCACGCAAAGATCCTTTGATTAAAGCATACTTTGTTTCGTCAAAAATATTTTTTTATATGTTTATATTGTTTATACAGTGACACAAAAGAAACAGGAACTTTTGAAATGCGTAGTGACTACCGTATACAGTTGGCAGCTCTACGGAGTAGTGAGCTTAAAGACAATATTAACTAAACCAACAATTGTTTGGAAGCAGCGCAGAAGAAGTTCCGGCAACAATACAATTTAGGGCATAATTGTTACAACAATTGTATGCAACTTTGCGAAGTTTGGTTTTAACAGGAAGGTACAACATTGTACACTACAAGGCAATTAATGCTAGCTGTGGGAGAACTATTCAGTAACAACAATTGCATGCAACTTTGTGAAGTTTGGTTTCAACAGGAAGGTACAACATTGTACACTACAAAGAAATTAATGCTAGCTGTGCGAGAACTATACGGTAACCATGTTATCTCAAGATTCGAATAATCCTCGGCTCCCAAAATCACAGGATTTGTCCGCTTGAGATACATTTTTTGTGGTGGCTACCTTGGGATTCTCGTTTAAACGAATCAGCCAAGGGTACTTAGATAAAGATCAAATTCAGCCATTAATCATTTGGATTACTGAGTCTTAAAAGGCAACATTAAATATTGTTCCTCCATCAGAACACCTACAGACCGGTTTCGACCTTTCAGGTCCCATCAGTGTAGTTAGTTGCTGATGGGGAAACGGAGATTACTATTGGAATATAAGTATTCCAAACACCGTTAAAGGTAGAACAGCATACAGGCAATAGATTCCTCCACTTTCTACACTTAAAAGGCAAGTTGTAATAGTTAATTGTTCTATTAGATTTATTTTCCAGCTACAATGGTATTTTTTAGGTAAGTTTCCAAACCAGCTGTTGTTTGTTTTCTATTTTTGTTTGGTTTTTCAAAAGTTCCCGTGTTTTTTTTTATCGCTCGTATGTTAACTTACCAATGCTGTGATGACGACAAATGATCTATTTTGCAGAGAACCTTCGTCCTCTCCAAAGTTGGACTCATCAGGAACATGAATTCTGGTTATGTTTATTCCCTCTGTGGCATTCCAAGTTCCGATTTTTATAAGACCGCCTGGTCTCAGCTCGACTATGTCTATGGTGAAGTCTGTTCGAAACCCATGGTGGTCGAATTTAACTAACCCAGTCAAACCATTCATAGTTTTCTGAAATTGAAAACTTTGTACAGTTATTACTCATACTTGTTGCAAAAATCACGTTCAGTTGAACAAAGACATCGATATTTTGAAAGTCGCATACAGGGTGTGCAAATGAATGTTTTTTTTATAGAGCAATTCAATATTTGTAAGAGATAAAGATAAACGAATGACATTACAGTTTTTAAATTTAATTTGAGACAGTTTCGTTGCATTAAGTGCAAGAATCGGCAATTAGAAGAAAGAACAAACAAAAAATGGCAAAAACACGTTTTCGCGGAAATGGCATTTTGAAGCCGACGCACACGTTAAGAAATCGAAAACCAACCCATTACAGCTACAACTAAGGTTTGAAGTTTTCGTAGGGTTAACAATGAAAACGAGTTTAATTCTTAGTTCCGTATGCACGGTTTTCTTAGCAGTTGGCATCACATCACAGTCGTCAGTTAATTCTTCTTTGAACGGACAGAAGAAGAAAACAGAGAAAGGAAACAAAAATATAATTAATTGATATAATTTTCGTGAATGTAACATAAATTTTATATGAAATGCTGAAGTCTATTGAAAAAAGCAGGTTTTTTGGTGACCACTACTATTCGAATTTGGATTATCAGAAATAACAAAAAGAAGAAGATTTTTTTAATATATTAAAGTATCCAGTGATTGGACAAACAGTTTGTCGAAATATTGATCTGGGATGAAATGGCGGACGTTCAAAGTTTGTTTCAACAATTTCGACTGTCAGAGTTAAACATCCAATTCGACTCCATCAACTCCGAACAGTGAGAGCGATCAGTCGACGCCTTCATCGAAGCCGCCGCCGCAGCCGCAGCCGCCGATGTCACCATAGCCGCCGTTGCCGCCGCTTCCGATGCCGCTTCCGACGCCACTTCCGACGCCGCCGCTTCCTTCGCCGCCGCTTCCTTCGCCGCCGCTTCCTTCTCCGCCGCTTCCTTCGCAGCTGCTTCCTTCTCCGCCGCTTCCTTCGCCGCCGCTTCCTTCTCCGCCGCTTCCTTCACCGCCGCTTCCTTCGCCGCCGCTTCCTTCGCCGCCGCTGCCATTGCCGTCGGTCACCCCTCCGCGAACTCGTCGGGCATCCCGGTGCGAACTAGGTGAAGTGCTGTGTCGATTACTTTTTCGTGACTTTAATTTTTTTGTGACATTATTTTCTAGTCTTTTTTATATGTATATATGTTTGAACATTGAACATTTTTGTAAACTTTCTCCGTGTGTAAATAACAGCGATTTTTATCGCGCCAATAACACTTTTTTTCTACCTGCGCCCCATCCTTGTGTGTTTCTTGTGCTGTGTTCATAGCGACTCGACTTCATGAGTTAAAATTTTGATTTTGTATAAAAATATCGCTCGTTTTTCGTCAAAAAAAAAAACTATACATCAAAAAAATAATTCTTTCGCAATCACTGCAGTAGTTTTTAAGATATCGTGGTCACCGATTCGAAAATGTAGTTTTGAGAAAAAGTTTCAATACTCCGTTCGACCATGCGGACGTAGCGTAATTTGAACGCTTGCAATTCCATTAATTTTAATCAGACTAATTCCAACTTTTTAGGGAATATTCTCCAAATATTGTAATTATTGAAAATGTAAAAATCAAAAATCGTTTTTTTGAAATTTCTGACTGGGCATGACCCCTTCAACGAATCTCCCTATTCCTGGATGTGTTGTGGTCTTAGATTCTTGTTTATATCAGATATAATGTCTTAAGCTTTATTGCGATGAGGAAAAGCTATGGATTTAGATTATTTATAAAATGGACAGCCAAAGATCTTTTTCTTACGGGTCTTATATTCAGGAAAGAACCGAAGCAGCAACGAACAAGAGAGCAAATATTTTTTCAAGTGTAATGCTTTGATTGGTACATCAGAAAGTTTCTCTAGCAGAAGTTAGCTCGTAGTGGCTAATGGAAAATTGACAACTGGTATACAGAGAGGTACGAGAATTATGGAAATGTTTCACCGCCTAAAATACTCAATCCAATCGATGGTTATATTAAGAACTTACCTTTTCACTCGTCTCATTATTGTTTCAAAGAGAGTACCTAATCTTCTTGTCTTATGTGCGTTGTATTCAACTCTAATAGTATGCATCTGTGAAGCGTCACTTTGACATGACACACAAGACTCTCATAAAACCATCCAAGGAAGAACAAATGGAAATTATGGAAAATGCATAATATTTATTTGAGGATTTTGAGAATAAAGATTAAAGGATTTGCCAGTTACTAGATATATTGTCAAAGATAGGATACTAAATTTGAGTCAAAATATAAGTGACCAATGCGAGGATGATGATGCTGCTCGTCCAGGCCCCAGTCTTACTCGTTATCACCGCAGTCACCACCGTAGCTGTCACCATCGTGACTGTATCGCCACCGACGCCGCCTCCAGTAGCCCAGCCTCCACCAAAGGAGGAGGCGTGCCACCACGTGGCCACATCGCCGAGGCGACGCCTGCCAGCAGTTACGCTTAAACTGCCCGCCGAATGACGCCAGGAAAACAAACCGCCGTCAGCTAAAGGTGCGTATCCACCGGCGAACTTATTGCGAACACTTTGTGAACAGCTACAAGCCCTATTCGTGATTAGCTAGCGAACAAATCTCGATCACCACGCGTACAGTACGCGAGCAGTTACACGAACATGTCCAGATGAAATTAATTTTCATTGAACGTTGTTCGCCCAGAAGTTCGCTCAGTGTTCCAGTTTTATCGGTATCAAATATATTTTCTATTGTGTTGATGAAACGGATGAAATTTGAACCCAAACCATGTCCTACCGTATATTTCAGGCCTGCCCATCCCAGATTTTATAACTTTCTCTGTCTTTTGTCATTCGCGTCGAAATTGAGCGTTCGTTCAACTTCTTTGCGGCAACAATCCACTGATCGCGCAGCCCACTGACCCAACCCGACGACGACAGACGCCGCATGCTGGACGATCCGTGTCAACCTGGACACCCACGATACCACGATGTTTGCAGACGTCGATAGATAGATAGACGATACAGATGTTCGAGGAAGCGACGCCCTTCGGCCCACCTGCAACTTCCCGTCAATCAAAGACGATACACCCCCGCCTACGAAAGGCGACCCGCCACAATCGCAACCCGCCAAAATCGCGACCGCCACCGAAGTTGCCATCATAATTAAGGACCCACGAATCGTAATGCGAGTGACTACGACCGCGACCTTCGACAATTTTAGACTTAGTGCTTAGTGCCCCGCGATATAGACGCAATAGTTTTATGTAAGTGATCTGATGAACGCTCCAATGTGCCATGAATAATACCACCCGAACAATCCATCCTCCGCCTGACGACACGAAGGCACCACCTAAGAACATGTCGTGACGCCGCCCCCAACCAGCTGTGTGTACTCTTGGAAAACTGTTCCACTCCAAGGCGCCGGAACCAGAACCGCCCATAACACCATCCCAGTTCACCACCTACAACAACCGGTCTGCATGCGGGGAAACATGCAGTGGCGCCCATCAAACATGATTTTACCACAACAGCCGACCAGACCATCTCCAGCTCCAGCCGCTCCGTGCTCCGCCTTGCGTCCGATGCACCAGCCGCCCCAACAACAGGAGGGATAAACCGAACATCTTAGTACCCGCCGTGTCAGTGCACATCAGGATGAAAGCTCATCCCCGGCCGGACGTGACTGCTCCTAGGTCCCAGGTATCCAGAGATACAGAGATCCGGTGTCGAGATATCCGAATCCCCTTGCACCGCAATCAAGGAAGGATCTCCAAAGACCAGCGTCGAGAGCTGCCTCTCCAAAACGCCCAACAGCATTTTCCAGTGGAAGAAAGACCAAATCCCCTCACACCTCAGCCTCGGAAGGATCTGCCTTCATGATGACGTAACCACGACGACAACTTCAACTGGTAGCCATCATACATACGTTCTACGCACTTCAAAATTCTCTCGTTTTCCGGGGCCGTTTGTTATCGGCGCTTAGTTTATGTACGCATATAAGCGTTGGTATGACGTACATATTCAAATGCAGAAAGCTGTTAGTAACTGTCTATATATTCAATTGCTGTGTGCAATAAGTACATGATAACGATTGTCCTTTAAATGATGTATTTTTTTAGTTGTTTTTAATTGTCATTATATTTTTTATGTACAAAAAATGCCGGATTTTTCCGAAAAACGGCTTTTATGTCATCTTTCTTAAGACATTTTCACATAATTATCAAAATGTTCGAACTGCGATAACGTAAGATATATCACAAAATATATCCAAATTTAGAATAAAATTAACGAAAAAAATTATAATGACAAATAAATACAACTAAAAAATGTTTCTTCATTTGAATATGGACGTCGAAAGAAATTTCCAACATTTATTTCGTCTTTTGCGGGTATCAATTATTTTACTTTTGTCGCTCTAGAATACTCATCCGTCCCACTGTGCGACGTCTGCCAGCAGTTACGCTTAAAGTGCCTGCCGAACGACGCCAGGAAAACAAACCGCCGTCAGCTAAGACGCCACTGAATAATCCGCCCCCAGCTAAGACGCCGCTGATCATGCGGCCGCCAATAACGACGCTGCACCTCTCTTTGGCAACAAAGAGGGAGATTGCTGTCTTCATAGCCACACGGAAACCCGCAGTACAGCCCGACACCCTTGCCAGCAGACGACGCCTGAAGAAGCGCACCCCACTGATCCAACCCGACGACCATAGACGCCGCATGCCGGACTATCGGTGGCAACCCGGCCACCCACGATGCCATGATGTTTTCAGACGTCCACCTCCGGACGATCCACGGCAAACATAGACGATGCAGATGTTTGCAGACGCCCTTCGGCCCACCTGCAACTTCCCGTCAATCAAAGACGCCACACCTGCCTACGGAAGCCGACCCGCCACAACCGCGACCGCCACCGAAGTTGCCATCATGATTACGGACCCGCGAATCGTGATGCGAGTGACCGCGATCGCGACCTTCAGCAATTTTAGACTTGGTGATTAGTGCCCCGCGATATAGACGCAATAGTTTTGTGTAAGTGATCTCAGGAACGTTCCAATGCGCCATGAATAATACCACCCGAACAATCCATCCTCCGCCTGACGACACGCAGGCACCACCTAGGAAGGTGTAGTGACGCCGCCACCAACCAGCTGTGTATACTCTTGGAAAACTGTTCCAATACTCCAAGGCGCCGGAACCAGAACCGCCCACAACACCAGCCCAGTCCACCACCTATAACAACCCGTCTGGATGCGGGGAAACATGCAGTGGCGCCCATCAAACATGATTTACCCACGACCAGACCATCTCCAGCTCCAGCCGCTCCGTGCTCCGTCCCGGCGTCCGATGCACCAGGACTGGAGCCAAGGACTGGAGAGATAAACCGAACGTCTTGGTACCCGCCGTGCCAGTGCATATCAGGATGAAAGCTCATCCCCGGCCGGACCAGACGTGACTGCTCTAGCGACCAGCATCCTAGGACCCAGATATCCAGAGATACAAAGATCCGATGTCGAGATGCCCGAATCCCCTTGCACCGTACCCATGGAAGGATCTCCAAGGACCAGCCTCGAGAGCAGCCGGTGCTGCTTCTCCAACAGCAGCTCCCAGTGGAATCTCCTCACACGTCAACCTCGGAAGAATCCACCTTCGTGATGACGTAACCACGATGATGACTTCAACTGGCAGCCATCATACATACTTTCTACGCACTTCAAAATTCTTTCATTATCCGAGGCGCTTATTTTATCTACGCATCTTAACAAATGTGTAATTATCTCAATTTGCATTTTATGAGCTAACCATTGCTCCTTTTCAATATTAACATAAATTCTGCATTGTTGAAATTTCCAACCGGGATAATTTTCGAAGAAGCTGCCGGTAACAATACAATGAAGGGATAAGCCTCCACCGCTGTGCATCTTCCCATCGAGGACATCGTTAAGACCGTTTTCGCAGATCCATTAGTGGAAATAGGTAGCTGCTACGGCAACGCAAAAGACGGTCGATCCACCTCCCGCTGCCTGGGTATGTGACGAAATCGGTGCGAACCCAAATTCTTTTCGAAAGGGCAATTTGCCGGTTCGACATCGATGCTCCCGTCGCACCCCACCACTACCACCCGCAACCCGGAGAAGAGTAGGGCGTAGGCCCCGTAAAAGGCCATGGAGCGCTCCCCAGACAATCAGAAGAAACGCAATCATTCGACTGACACAACGCAACAGTCGACAAGAGTTCTGCAGTCAGAACGCCCGAATCGCCGCCCCGGTGAGCCGAAACGCCGTGGATCCGCCGGTTCCGACGCCGCCCCTTGACGCCGCCGCTTACGACACCACCGCTTCCGACGCCGCCGCTTCCATCGCTGCCACTTCCTTCGCCGGCGCCGCCCTTCCCTTGCCTTGCCACGAATTTTAAGTGTTGAGTTGGTAACTATTTCCTATCGTGACTTTTGTAATTGTGTCGTGACATTATTTCTTGACTTTCCGTGTATAAATTTTATTTCCTTGAACATTGAACATTTTTGTGTCAATAATCCGTGTGTAAATAACAGCGATTGTTATCGCGCCTATCAGACTTTTTTCTGCCTCCTCCCCATCCTTCGTGTTTTTTTGTGCTGTTCTCATAGCGACACCGACTCCATGAGCTAGCTGTAAGTCATCGAGGGTGGTTTTCACACCCCGCGCTGCGATCCCCTGTGGCAAGTGTCGCCCAACTCTAGGCCAAGTCTACGCCCACGACCTGAGGATGCCAGCACCAAGGACCTAAGAAGGATAAGTACAGCTGCCAGTAAGACACAATTAGTGAAAAGTGCAGCTGCGAGGATAACACAATGGACTGCTGATTCGCCCCCAGCTACCTGCGTACGTGACAAAATCGACTCGAACCCAAATTGTTCTTGGAAACGCAATTTTCCGTGCGCCGACCTCGATGCTCCCGTCGCACCCTACTACCACCACCAGCCGCTACCCTGAGCAGAGGGCGTGGACTCTATAAAAGGCCATGGAACACTCCGCAGAGAGGAGATCATCCAAAACAAGGGCAGAATTCAACACTATTTTCGACTTAGATCATTCAAGTCATCATTAGGTTTACATCAGAATTGAGTTCATCGATCACAACATAACAGTCGACGTAGACCGCCTTCAAAGACGCTACCGCAGCCGCCACCATAGCCGCGGATTCAACGATTCCACGCCGCTGTCTTCGCCGCCGTTGTCGTCGCCGCCGCTGCCGTCGCCGCCCTTTTCGTCGCCGCCACTTCCGTCGCCGTCACTTCCGTCGCCGCTACGTCCCTCGCCGCCACATCCGTCGCTGCCACTTCCGTCGCTGCCACTTCCATCGCCGCCACTTGCGTCGCCGCCACTTCTGTCGCCGCCAGTTCAGTCGCCGCCACTTCCGTTGCCGCCACTTCCGTCACCGCCACTTCCGTCGCTGTCACTTCCGTCGCCGCAGCTGCCTTCACCGCCGTTGCCGTTGCCGTTGCCGCCGAGCCGCCAGTCACCCCTCCACGAACTCGTCGGGCATCCTGGTGCGAACTAAGTGAAGTGTTGGTGACTATTGCTTTCGTGACTGTTTTTTTCTTTTTGTCACTTTTATTTTATTAACTTTATTTTCGTGTGTATATATTCTTCTTGAACTTTTAACATCTGACTGTATAATCCGTGTGGCGATGCGACTTCATGAGCTAGCTGAAGGACATCCAGGGAGGTTTTTCACCCCTTCGCTTTTATTTTTTTCTGTGACTACGCGTAATAGGTACAAGAATAAAATTTTGGTTGCGATTCGACTACTTACGGCACATCAAAACTGGTCCGTAGATGTTCTGATGGGGAACAATATTTAATGTTTACCTTAAGACAGTTTCTTAATTTTACAAAAACGAAGTTTTTTCTTTTTCAATCGATTCAATTAAAACAAGTCAGAGACTTATAAATAAACTAAAACCAATTCAATTATAGAAAGAGATTATGCTTTAAATGCTATGTGTTATAAAAATGAATAAGAAATGGCATTCCCATCGCGCTTTCTCCAGGAACAGTGAAAGGTTTTTGAAACTGGTATGCGCCTGCACCTGAAACTGGTCTGACCTGTTCCAAAAAATCACCATTCCAAGTCTCTTCCAAATCGTTTGAGGTCCTGATTTTTGAATCATTATAACATCCGCAAGGGAGGTGGCAGTAAGCACAGCCTTAAGACTAAAGGCAAATGGCAAACGGTGTGAGACACGGGAAAATACTGAGAGAGGCGGGATTAACCATGTCTGAACTCAAAGAATCCCTCGACAGTGTCCCACCGAGACACCTGTTTAAGCGGCAATACGAAATAAAAGATCAGATTGATGATAAACCAGAAATCACCGTTTATACCGACGCACTGTGCGTCAACCTGTAGACAAAAATAAATATTTAATAGCTGCAATTACAGCCATTGTCAAGTAGGATACCTAATCCATCAGGTAAACTCATTAACAAAGGTATAAGCAAATCCCTTCGTTTATATTTGCACCATTAGAGTGATCACTTCGGTAGTATCGGAAAATTTTAGTGTGTCTACGCAAAATAGAGTGCCTTGTTAAATAATTGAAAATCAATTTTATATATTTTATTTGTCATGGATCGTCTTCCTCAAGGTATGTATTATCTATTTTAATTACACATTTGATCATATTAACGGTAAGTAGAGAAAAATAGGGCCTTAAAGTGATTGCTAAATTCAAATCGAAATTTATACTTTGACTTTGCTTTCAAAATATACGTAAAAAAACGATTCAATGATTTTAGCCTTAAAATGTTGCCTTGGCTATGCTTTTAACGATAAGCAAAAAAAATCCGGCGATAATTTGCGATTTTCAGAGTTATAATTTTTTTTAGATATCATTGCGGTCTTGTCAAATTTGGACGTTTTCGAGGTTTGGCTTGCTAGCAGTAAAGAAAAGAAGGAAGATGAAGTTTTTTCTTTTATTATAAGAAATTTTAGTCTAGGCGACTGCAAAGCTACAATTTGCGATGGCTTACAAAAATTTTGTCGTTTTCGATGCCTAAAAATGAAAACATTGTGGACAAGTTGCAGCAGAAACCGAGCTTTATTTTTAAAAAGGCATGGTATATGCATCCAACAGTTGAATTACCCGAAGGTTTACAACAATTAATTTCACCTGCTGTTGAAGATAACCAAGCCAGTACTTCTAGAGGTAGACCACAAAAGGTTTTCAGCGAATGTTCTAGGAAGACTAAAGTTCGTGGTGTGCAGGACTTAGTTGGAACCGTCTGCGCAGAATAATTAACATTCGCAGCGCAACAAGTAGGCAGCAGTACGAAATTCCTTATGAAATCAAAAATTTTGCAACCCATTGAAGCTTTCGCATTGTATTTTGATTTAGATTGATCTGAAAACAGATATAATATATTGCGGTCGACTATAAATGTAGTTAATGAGGGCTGTGTTCCTAGCTTGCAAGTTTTAAGACAGACCAAGAAACGATATTTACTAGAAAATTTAATTGTTTTTGAGTTATCTGCGTCGCTACCTCTTCAAGTCATTTTAAATAAAACGGTGGAAAGTATAAACAAAACATTAAATTTAAAGTCAGTTAAAGCAAAATTGATTCGCAAGTGGGAATTCTATGGAAGCTCTGGACATAGTATTTACAAGCAAAGATTTTCAAATGTTGAAAATACAGACGAGTACATGTTTTTTGTTGCTTTTGTGCCCATAAAATTAATTTGTTTAGAATCAGGCGAATAATTTTGGGCTTACCCGCCCCAAATAAATAGTCAAATCGAAAACCTAGAAAACCTTAAAATTGAATATAATGGAAATGCCATAGATAACAAGTTTGAATTACCATGTTAGATGGAAGTGTATGCAACGTTCTTTCGGAAACCAATGCAGCTTTTAAATGTTATATATATGGTGCAAAACCGACAGAAATTAACACTGTCGGTATTGAAGAAAAACAGCCAAATTCAGAGCACTATCGTTTTGGTTTGTCCACTTTACATAGCTGAATTCGAACATTCGAATGTCTTCTTCGAATATCGTATAGGTTACCATTTAGAACTTGGCAGGTTAGGGGAAAAGATAAACACAATTTGCAGAAAGAAAAAAAGATATCCAAAGAATATTCAAAGAAAAACTTGGGCTAATAGTGGACAAACCAAAACCTGGATTAGGCTCTTTAAATGATGGCAATACCGCAAGAAGGTTTTTCCAAAATAGTGAATTGTCATCCGAAATTACGAATATTAATATAGAATTAATCGAAAAGCTTCATCTCATTTTAAGAATTATCTCCTGCAGACTACCTGTTAAAGTAAATAGTTTTAAGATGCTACTTAAAAAGCAAAAGACATGTATTTAGAATTATACAGATGGTATTACATGCCCAGTATTCTTTATAAATGATTGTTACATGGGTC
Organism: Ocypus olens; assembly: GCA_910593695.2. Lineage (NCBI taxonomy): Eukaryota > Metazoa > Arthropoda > Insecta > Coleoptera > Staphylinidae > Ocypus > Ocypus olens. Next base: position 25,088,399 of record OU343065.1, on the reverse strand, counting down.
TCAAATTATTTCACATTGGTCAACTTCAGAAGAAGCTTTGGAAGCCACCCATAAATTAATTCGAAGATTTAGATTGCCGCATACGCGAAAAACTTGTCGGTGCAATAGTAATAAAGATTTTAACATTATCATCGGATCCCTACATTGCAAGTTTTCGAAAAACTTCTGGTAGAAAACAGAATAAACCTGACGAAGAAATGTTAGCATATTTAATTACTAATGAATTGGCAGAAGAAGGCGAAGCTAACAATGATTTTCTTACTTTAAGTGATTCTGAAGGAGAAAGTGAAGATTATTATATTAGTTCGTAGTAATGTAAGTTTGTATGTAGTTATAAATAAATTTGAATTCAATCCATAGAAATTGTTTCTAAATTCCATTGGAATTACTATACTCATTTTTAATCATCCCATATTTATAATTTTAATAAGTTACTATTTCTAAATTTTTCATTGTGTTTATCTGTCGTAATGTCTCATTTATCATTTCATAACAGTCACCAATAAATAAAACTATAAATATTAGAGTTATGATTTTTGTCCCGTATTCCCATAAGCACGCCGCACTGTGCGACGGGGCTAAGAATCACGAAGGCGCAGAGGCAGGCATTTACTGCCAGGAACTTGACCTCAGACTCAGCATCCCCCTAGGTAGGAATGTGACGATTATTCAAACGGAACTTTTCGGAATACTTGAAGGTGCTCGGAAACTATCGGAACTGGCAGCCTCGAACAAATCCATTCTGTTCCTCACTGATAGCAAATCAAGTATAGCTGCGCTTTCGAGACCAAAGGTGGCTAGCAGCACAATACTGGAGTGCAAGCAAGCTCTAGACAAACTCGACGTCATAATATCCTGGATTAAGGGACATTCAAATAATGAAGGGAACGACTGGGCCGATCTCCTAGCCCTGAAAAGGGAAGGCTCTAAGGCTTTGCCACTGGTATCACTAACTATCTCCCAAATACTTAAAGGAAACTCCCTTGAAGAACACAAAAAGGAATGGCTACAAACTGACAAGTATGTGGTCGCCAAAAAATTCATCCACTCACCAACACCGAAGCTGAGCAGGAAATACATCGAATTACTAAGAAGTAGTTTGCGGCTGCTAATCGGTACCCTTACTGGGTACTGCAAACTAGACAAGCACCTCCATAACATAGGGGTGGTAAAAGATCCCCTATGTCGGAACCGCGAGCAAGAAGAGGAGACCCTAAGACAGATCCTGTGTGAATGTGAGTCACTCAAATAACTCAAGTGGTCCGTATTCGGAAAAGATTGGTCACAACACTACACATGGCCAACTACTTGACTTCACAAGAAGTTTAGGTTGGCTTGAGGAGTAGGGCTCAGGAGGTGGCACAAAGGACCAACGAATGGTCTAAGTGCTGCGACTATTTGGTCGCCCTCCACAAACCACCATCATCATCATCATCATCACATCCGCAATATTCTACGCTTTTTGTACAGGTTTCAGGTTGGTCAAAACCAAATTTAACTATCGTCTTATTTTGGAAGGACAATTACTTACTTTAAAGTAATCTATGCGTCCATTTTAATGGTTTCTGATAGAATAGAGAAAAAACCATAGAAGACGGTAAAAAAACAAATTATTCCATGGTCTTCTGTTTCAGAGCTATAATCGCTTTTAGACTCCCTATGAAAAGGCTGAAATTTGCTCACCCTGTACACCTCCAATTATTTCAGAAACCAATAGAAATAAAACAGAGATGGTACTTAATGTAATAGGCTGATGATGCACTTACCGTTTTTAAGATGTTTATAATACTATTCCCATGTTCCCAGCTTTCAGTTCCATTACATAATAAACATTTAGGATCAAATCTTTTTGTAGTTTTCAACTCCTTCAAAGTTTCGTAGAATATCATCACGGCATCTATCAAAAGTGCAGTTTTAACATTAATACCCCAAGCTGCCACGTGTCCATAATCAGACCTTTGACCACGCCGTTCCTTCATGTTTTCAATACTTTCAGCGATATCTATAGTGTTGATATGCTCCGGATCGACTAATCCTATCTAAACATAATTATTAAACGAAAATGTTATAATTATTGCAGTGAAGCAATTAATTATGTTAAGATGCGTTATTATTAATGATTTACCCCTGTAATATTACATCCTCCATATTGATAAGGCGATAGATTAATCGTATGCATATCTAGATTAGTTATTAAAATGTGATACTTTTCAGTAATTATTCCAATTTGTTGTGCTTGTTGCAAAACCTCCTCCAACACACTAATACTGCAATCAATCACAAAATGTGTCTCACCGGAACTCTTCAACAAATTCAGAAACGTCCTATAACTAAGCGAGGAATCCAGTTCCAGCTGTTTTATGGCGATAACAATCCCATCGTTAGCATTCCGGAGCAAATTATTAATCTTCGGAAGACTATCATCGTCGTGGTAGAGGATGGTGAAATGTTTCCAACCCCATTTCTTAACGATGTCCACATAGACCGCAGCTAGTGTAGCCGTGTGGGGGTAGAGATTAACCAAACTTCTTTGTTGGTGTGAGTCCCAGTGGGTTTCGATGTGTGGAATTTCTTTGTTGTCGCATAGGGATTGTACGTACGGTGATGTTATTGGTGATGTGGGTCCAAAAATTCCAACTACGCCCTCTTGGAGTAGAGCACATGCTGCTTTCGCGACTGCTAGGGTGTTGTTGGCGGGGATGAATTTCGTGGTTGGGATTATTCGTAAAGATGTGTTTGAGTTGTAGGTGTTGGTGATGCTTGCTGCGTAGTGGAATGCTAGTTCTTCGTTGGATTCGGTAAAATCGAAGATTCCTCCTGTAGATGAAAGTTTATAAAACACATCATTAAATTTACTTCAGGATAATAATTACAAAGAAATATGGTTGATAGTTGAAATACACTGGTGGAAAAAAATGAAATACTTGAAATTTGTGAAATTTCTACCATTTTCAAACCGCCATAACTCGATTTTGATGAATCTTTAAGAATGCAAAACTTTGAAGTGTCTTCTTTAAAGTCATGTATGCGAACTTAAGCGTAACCCCTTCCGCCCCTCTCTAGCACCCCTGTGAAAAACAATGTTTTTTCAGGAAACCATGTCTAACTTTGACGATGTCTACCGAGTTGGAAAAGTTTTGTCGATTCGATCTACCATAAAGGCAATAAAATTTGATCAATTCCCTATGCAGAGTCGAAGAATGAAGTTCCTATGGCGATTTGGTACCGAGGTATGGGTGTTGGAACAAAAGTGCATTTTGAGGTTTTTTGCACATAACTCAGCGACTTTTCAACCAAATTTGACGATCCCATTTTGGCCCTACTTTAAGGGAGTAAACTCAGATTGGAATGATCCCTATTCGAACCCTGCAACCCCCGAACAAAAAACACGTTTTTGGGCAAAAGAAACGTCCTACTTTGGCAACGTGTACCAAGTTGAAAAAATGTGTCGACTCGATCCACCAAAAGAGCATTGAAATGCGTTCATTTGTTCATTTACCTGCGCAGGACTCAAAAACGAAGTTCCTACGGCAATTTGGCACAAAGTTATGGGTGTTTAAAAAAAATTGCAAGCGTTTTAAATTATTGCAAAAATATCCCTATGTAGACTTCAAGTGTTGTATATTTCGCTTGAATGGCCTCCATATCAAGCAGTCTAACCAAGCTGCTTACCAGAACCAATTAATATTTCGACCTACGGGCAACAACTAAATAGGGTGGAAAAATTGAAATATATACAGGGTGTACAAAAGTTAGTCTTTTGACTAATATATGCGTGCTTGTAGCGTACTGTAGAGAGGTCATTTAAGCGAAATATTTCACACGTGAAGTCTCCGTCAGAAGACCTTTCCAAGGACATATAACAGCAGTTTTGCCTGGTTACTTTTTTGGCCCTTATTGACGTTTATGGCGCTTGGACCTGTAAAGTGTTGCCGCAATAATCAACATGGTGGTGATTTTGGTGGTAATATCCTCTTGTCCGGTCAGAGGAGCTGTGTTAATTTTGACAAGTTGTCAGTTTACAAACAGTGTTGCAATATCAAGTCTTTCTTGTACGGAAAAAATATATAAGATACCTAAAATAATAACTGGCAACAGTGCACGCTTACAACAATCATAAACACAAATTGAAAACAACATAAGCCTAAAATGTCAAGTTTAATGGTTACTTTTCATGTATACCAACCAGCATTTCACCGTTGCAATTTACTATACCTCATTTAATAACCAGGCGGACTAAAGCCGAGAGTCACATTTACACTATAAAAAGTAACCAGAAATGTTTTGGCGGTAAAATTCAAATTATTTAAAATTCGTTTACCCATAACATTCATTCTATAATTTTAACAATACATAAAAACATTTTAGGCAAATTTTCATTCTAATTTTGCGAAACACCGTACTGCTAGCCTGTTGTAAATATTATACATGTTTATGATTTGATTACTTGCACTACCCTTACCTAATGAATCGACAATTTTGTGTACAACGACAGTAGATTTTAAAGCTTCTTGTATTAAAAGTTTATATACGTTAATTTTGGATTGTTTTTAAACAAGCGTTAATGCTCTCAAATCCAACCTTTTGTGTTTCTTGGGGCTAGAAAATAACTCCGAAGTAGTGCTGGGCATCTATCCATAGTTAAAAATGAAATAACTATTTCCTAGAAGATCGCAGGATGAGTTTTTGATGGAACCGATTCTTACACTTTCAACGGGAGGAATAACTGGTTAAAAACACAAAAACTGACGCGAAATACGTGGAACCGGTGGGACACAAGTAAACGGCAACAGATCAGCTGATTTAGTAATTTTGGTCTGTGAAAAAACGGCGCTCGTTTAGCCAATCACAACAACGTATTTTCGCGGCTATAATTTGATTTAGTCCGCCTGGTTATTAAATGAGGTATAGCTACTAACTTCAAATCACACACCGATAACATGTTGGATTTTTAGCTATTTTAGGGTTAAAATCGATGTAGAATTTAAAATAATTTATGTAACAAAATGAAAATAAAGTTTATATGCATCACGAGCATAATTGTAGCTTATGCCCTTGGTACATAAAATAATATTGCATAGAACAATTTATAAGTGTATTAAAGAATATTTTCACGGCTCCAGATTCGTCCAAAAATCTTAACATTCATTAAAAATTTCAGAAGCAAAACCCTTAGATATGCAATTTTTGAGATTTTTGTCAAGAACTTTGGATTATTTTTCATTGCTGCTCCATTGATGGAGATATTATCTGTATATGACACGAAACAACACAAATAAGTCAAAATAAAAAAGGATTTATCCACCTATCTCTATTTGTTATGATGGTATTGTTATAAAATAAGACAATTATCTATTAAGTCTCTTGGGTGTATTTGATCAGCTGGATGGTAGGATGAGGCCCATCTACTACACTTTTGAATTTCTACTTATTGTTTTAAAATCTTCCGGCACAAATTTCTCGGCAGATGTGGATTGATATCACCGGGCAACTTAACAACAAAAATGTCAAGGTTGCCAAGTCCATGGAGAAAAACAGCGAGCTCGAGATGACAATGTAAAAGCTGAACTGTCGCCTCGATGCGCTAACATGCGCAAAGAACACGCACGCCGACTCCAACGCTAACTGTTCCTACCGGGCACAGCTACGCCGCCCTCATGGACACCGATGGCACCGAAGAGGAAGACTCGGCCCCACCACCCAGGCCGAATACAAAGAAGGCGGCGCAACAACCCAAGAAGGCCCAACAACCGGCCACAAAATCTGCGGTCGCCTCCACCTCCAACGCTACGTCACCACCAACACCAATGTCCACCCAGGCTGAGCAGTCCAACTCAGCCAAACTCCCCTACATCCCCCCTGCACACAGACCACCTCCAGCCATCCTGCCAGTGGACACTAACTGGCCGACTATCAAGGCCCTGACGGAGACACACTCCATCAAGGTCAAACAAGCTAAATATGCAGCCCGGGCACTATTTTTCCAGAAACGCCTACGGACTACATCCAGATCGGCAACATCGTGGCCGAGATGCTCCAGGCCCTCGGCGCGGCGAACAGTCCGACAGACCACGCAACCATCGTGGTCACGGCGATTCCCAAGATCGTCCTGGCAATCTTAGGAACCAGAGTTTAGACAACATTAATCCTTTTTTTTGTTTCAGGACAGTCCACAGATGAACAACAATGAGCTCCCGGTCGAACCCACACCGAGACGAGGCGGTACACGGCGCAAGCCAAGCGGACGTCTATCCGCGCAGAGACAAGTGGAGGAGTTTTAGCTGGTATAACCATCAGGGACTCCAGCACTACCCCGCTGCAGGGGTGTCTATAAAATATTTCTCCTCCACACTTTCATATTGTACATTTGACACCTTAAGATAAATACATATATATTATTATACACATTAAAGACGCAAGACATGAAATTGTGTTAAGAACAGGAAAGCTGAACAGGCGCAAAAATGCTTGTCTACGCAATTTTAATTTAATTCTGGGCAATTTTTATTTTAAATTCCGCAAATGACGTGAATCGGCGTTTCAGGCATCGAAGAACAAGAAATCACATCTTATGTGTTCAAGGCTGTTGTTGTGTGAGTAATAATTGCCATGTTTAGTTGATTAACGGTTTTGCTATCCCCAATTCAGTGTTGAGAATTTGATCAAAATGGAGCACCAAAGTAAAAATCACTTGTGCCAAGTGATGAAAATGGCAGAAGTTCTGATGGCAAATGTTTGCCCTCTGACATAGACAGTAATTGTAACGAAAATTTTCAGGATGAAGATATTATAGAAGCATCTGCGGAGAAGATTCATGGATTGAATAAGATAAGATTCCCATTTTGGATATATTTATAGGTAGTACAGACGTCAAAGATTCTATCAATCCTATAAACATTGCTGAAATCACAAGCTTGTCCTAGGATACTCATTTCTTTCAAATTTTGCGTAATGAAACCAATTTATAACGTCGTCAAAATAAACACAAATAGAATACAAGTCTTTCTCCATTATTATTTCTATGCCACATTTAAAAAAGATAATGTGAGAGATAATTGGTCTATAGATCCCTTTTTACTTACTCTATTTTTTTTCCAAAACAATGGCCGAAATGGATTTGAGCAATGCATTTCAATAAAATAAATATACTTTTAGGAGTCAGAAAGTCCCACTCAAGATGAAACTTCTATCTGTACTCCACGTACCCCTAATTATCTGGTAATAGAAAGAAATAGAAGAAAACCAAATCCATGTCAAAATTGTAGTGTGTGGAAAATGTCAAAATAAAGAGCAAAGTTTTTTCCCACTAGTTTTTAAACCAAAATTGATAAATATATAAAATATCAGAATAATAATTTTAATACCATCCAATCGGAGGAAGTTACATGATGACCATAACATTTTTTTAATATGATTGGGAGAAATATGGGTTATGGAGAGTGCATAATATTGGTGCAAACATCAAATCAAACATGTTAAGCTTTATTTGATCTGAAATGGGAACAAACGTGTTACACAAATCGCAAATTTATTTATTACAGTTCAACGACATTTTTTATTTATATAATTTAAACGACTTACCAATTTTCAATTTCTGCACCGCACACACGTTCACTAATAAATGTAAAAATAACGCGATAGAAACACGCACATGTGGCCTTGTTAACATTCTTCTTTCTGTCTTTTGCATTTATTGTTTACGAGATTTATGCGACCTGAGATAAATACCCCAACGATTTAAAATTTATTTCATTAAACTTAATTTTCTAGACTAAAACGTTTGCACTTACTGATCGGAATAGAATGATCGTATGTGAGCCTCTTTATTTTTAGCAGCAACTTTTATTGATATTTCTATGGAGAACGTGTTTTCTTTTGGAGTATTTTTAGGCTGCAAGTTTGGATAATTTCTAAATAAAATGTCTTGGTGGATTATTTTTCTTAACGCAATAGCTGGTAAAATATATCTCCTTGAAAATAATTAAATAAACGTATGATGATTACATAGAAAAACCATAATTAAACTAAACATAATAATCTTTATTTCCTCTAAGAGTTACTGTTATTAATATGTGATTCGTTATTGAATCGGTTACTGTTAATTAAAAGTGATTCGTTATTGAAGCGATTACTATTATGGTTTGACCAACGGATCGTTGCGTGCACGTCATAGGCAGCGGAACCGAGTTCCGACATGACTTTCATGCGTTTCCTCTCTCTGCGATACTTTAAATTAGATGCAATAATTTGTTATCGTGTCTCGCCCACGGCGACGACATACGGTCTTCTATAAAACTATTCATTGAACAAAGTGCGTAAGTCATTGCACGATTCGTAACATGTAAGTGTTAAGTAAATGTCTACATTCTTAGGCGCCGAAGCTTTTGGTCAATAATATGACATATTTTGCAACAGAAAAAGAAAGCAACCGCTCTCTAATTTTCTTGAATGCTTCTGAAGAGGTAAATTCTGTTGTTTATTGTTTATATTACATCGTTACATGGATAGTTGCATATGCTTCAAAAATAAGTTCACGAACTGTAACCAGTATTAAATTGCGAGTGAAAGGGTGTACATATTTCCGTCTATTATTTAACAAGACATGGCTGTTTAGCCAATTTTCTACGGCAACACTGGTGGAATCGCTGGCATTGATTGTAATGGACAATTGTCAGTAATAACGCACACGCAAAGATACATTGATCAAACTATTCTAAGATGTGATTCGTTAATTAAGCGGTTACTGTTACTAAGAAGTAGTTATTGTATAGATTTATTTTTATAAAATAACCTAAATTCAGATTCAATGATGGGATAACGGTTACTGTTATTAATCATGGTGATGGTTGCGACCGTTACTACGTGGTAATTCATTTATAATCATTGAATAAAACACTTTTTTACCACAATTCAAATTGTGGTAAAAAACATAGTAAGTGTTTTATTCAGTGGTTACTGTTATTATTTCATAGTAACGGTTACAAGGTAACAGTTAATGAAAATAACGCTCAGCACCAGCTAATATATAATATTTGCATTTGTATTTGCAATTACTGTTTATGTTACTTCGAAGTGATTCGTTATTGAAGAAGTGATTTATTATCTTTCTGTAAAGAAATCACCGTCAGTGGGATTTTTCAATAACGATCACTGTTATTATTTCATAGTAACGGTTATAAAGTAACAGTTTGTGTAAACAAAGCTTAGCACTACCGTATTTGCATTTAAATTTGCAATTACTGTTCATAATGGTGTAGATATTAAATTAAGGTTATAATTGTTATAATTAAATATGCATTTTATGTAGCGCCATTAAATTTAAACTGTTTAAGAACCAGTCTTTATCATTATCCATACTATACTACCTTCTATGTTAGAATTTGCACAAGAAAATATCACTGATTTGTGTACGTGTATTTATTACACGAACATCGCGTGTACAAATTTAAAATGTTGTAACCACAAACTGGTTCGGTTAAAACATTTTTTAATTTACTTTGATTGATTTAATGAACAGTCGGCATACCTTTCGGTGTTAATTAAAAAATGGGAATAACTTAATGAGATATTTACTGGACAAATAGAGGCCTCGAGGAAATTTAGTTTTTTTCTAAAACATTAAGATCTCATCACGCAATCTATCTACACTAGTATAAAGATATAGTTTAAGAATAAACAGCAGTAATTATAAATATGTCTATTCATTTACAGGTTGGCCAAATGCATGCAAGAAAATATTAGTATTATTCAGTGTTTGCGGTAATTCACTGTCGCTCTTAATTATGCTCATTTTATAATTTACGCTCACTTTATAAATATCGGGACTCGTGTTAGTTACCACGCATTTTAAAAATGATTCGAATAATAATAGTAACGCTTGTGTTAGCGTTTTCACAAGGTGTACTGTCTGCAGTACTGCGTAAGTATTTTTTATTTTAGTTTTAATTAAACATATGAATTGTGTGGTTCTAATTTATTTATTTAAATTTAAATTAAGAATAGTAACATGAAACTAATAATAACAGAAAATAAAATGTAATTTTAGATATATTTAAAATTCTTTATTAGCAGCAAAACTAACCGAGAATTTTAATTCATTTTTTTTACTACAAACTATAAATTACAATACGTTTGTTCACGAAAATCGTATAATAAGTGAATTATTAAATTTTATGGGCAGCATAAATGGAGTACATTTAACACTTAATTTCATTAAACACGCATTTGCGTGTTTAATAGGGTTATTAAACACGCACAGGCATTTGCGTGTTTAATAAGGTTATTAAACACGCTAATTCACACTTTTATTCACAGAACGCGATTTAATTTACCCTGATTTTAATTTATTTTTAATTGTTATTGTAATTACAACTTTAGTTTCAATTTTCGTGAACAAAGTATAGTGTACAACTCGCATACAGTGCGTTTTTTTATAGATGCACCATAGGGATTTACATGTTAAAATTTGTATGCCTGTTAATGGTTTTCCCATTGCGAATTTCAGTATAATTTTTGGTATGCTAGAAGTTTGCATAGTCTGTAACAACTTCTAATAGTTTTTATAATAAAAAAATCGTAAATTTTAAAGAAATTAAAGAAAATATGTGACTAGTTTTGTTTTTAAATATTATTTTAGTTTTATCAGTAGGCGTGTTTGTTGTCGATCACTTTGCGATGAATTATCCTGACCCGCCGATCCCAAATAAAACAACGGTTTTAAGGTTATAGTTAGGCAATTGCAAAACTTGAAAAGACATTTTCACTAAGTTATTGTTCAGCTTATTATGGCAAACAATTTGAATATTTATTATGAAGTGAATAAATTTAAGTATTTTCCAGAGCAATTTTTATTACGTTGTATTTCATATTCTAATTCGTATTTACAACTTTTATAAGTTATTTATTGTTGATTGTCAACAAACGCGCCTATTAATAAAACAAATAATAAGCACCGAAAAATATTTTCTTAAATTTCTTTAAAATTTACGATTTTTTTAAAAATAAAAACTGATTGAAGTTAAGAAAGGCAATGCAAACTTAAAGTGTGCCAAAAATGATACCGAAATTCTCAATAGGACAACCATTAACAGGCATACAAAATTTAACATGTAAATCCCTATGGTGCATCTATAAAAAAACGCACTGTATAATGGCTATTAATCACGAGAACGATGTTTGCGGAACGAGCCGCCAGGCGAGTGGAGTAAGTCGTTCGAGCTATCATTATATGCTCGTTGTACAATATACTATTTATTGATTTCTCGTTGCATACTTAGTAAAACATTTTAAGTAATGAAATGATAAAAGCACTCGATTGTTTTACATATTTATATGTAAAATATATAAAACATTCAAGTGCTTTTATCATTGAATTATTAATTATAATTGAAGTTGCTAACAATCAAATTTTACGTTAACATATAGTTGAATCTCATGAATTGGATTTTATCTTTTTAAAAGGTTTTATTTTTAACACGTTCGCTGCGACTATGATTTTTGTGTAACTTCAAAATAGGTCATATAATCCCCTTACAGTTTTTTTACTACAAAACGAATTAATCGGTACCATATCTGTGAACGGTACCAAAAAGCTTGTAATTTCGTCAAAGTACGATAAAGTTACAACCTCCGTCCGTATGGAAGTTCGTTAGAATTATATACCGCCAAATATGGCGGTCCACAACAGGACACATATGCCCCGTAAAGGATTAAAAGTGTTAATAATGACTAAACTGATGTTTATATCAACTAATTTCGCACCACAACTATTACCAATGAAGAACAATACGATGTGCACCATACAAGAAGAAAATATACAATAATTAATTAAGCCAGCGTTAGAAAAACTGAACAGATAAGGTGGGGAGCAGCTTCCTGGACACTACTTGTTCAGCTGCGTAGATCACACCTGCTGGATATAATTATTCAGTGCAAGTATGGAGTATAGTCAGTAAAATCGAAATAAAATATTTTTGGAGAAAATCCTCGGACACGTCGATTTTCTTTTATAAAAATACACATTTTTGCATGAAAGTCGATTTTCAGTCGTCATTTGTTTTTGAGTAATGACGTCATCCGTTTTGTTTTAAATGGCAACCCCCTATCTTTATTCTTGATTTTGAGAGATCTTTTCATTGTCGAAGTGAAAGTATAAAAATGTTGCAGTCGTACATAAGAAATTTTTCTAGAAAATGGCAATTAAAGGTGAGAACCCGATATCTCGATTTTTTCAAAATGACCTTATTCCAACGCTTGTAGCAATTTTTCCAAATAACAATGATCTTGACCTACCGTATAATACAATATGGTTTCAGCAAGACAGCGCATCCGCGCGCTAGCCGCGTTTTTTTTTTAATCGAACTTGTAGAAATTCTTGAATATTTTCCATGTTAATTCTGTGCATTCATCTCTTTCGTGGGCTATTCCGGTTCTCGCCTGCCAATCCACCTATCAGTAATGCAATTGTCCAAAAAAGAAAAAAAAATCAGTAGGCGAAAACCAAGGTTCCAAACTTCATTACTTCCATGAACATGTTCATGATGTTCATATAGCGACGATCCTTGGCTGATGTTCGATCATTAATTGTTAGATACTTGCCATTGTTTCATTTTGTCTCCATATTGTATTACAATATTTTTAATTATGTTTGGAGATTTAGGAATGTCTCTATACCATATTACAGATAATAACATTGGCAAATCTTGCAAGGTACAACATTTTATTAACGGAATTCCATCCTAATTCGTGATACCAAGACAGAAAGAATGTCATCTGCGATTTTGATGAAGCTAGAAGTTAGTTTTGACTAGGAACCTGTAGAGTAATCACTCGAAATAAGTTCCTTTGCAGTTTTAGATGTCTCGCCCCAGAGGTGTATAAATCCTAAATTAGAAGAACATCCAAGGTTATACACGTACATATTCATTCATAACAGTATGCGACAGCTGTGATTTTAGGAAAAGGAAGGGCTTTCTGCAAGCCAAATGTAAATGTGTAATATTTCTGCCTGTCTTGCTTTTATCTGCATCAATATTCATTGACATTCTGGCCTTTTCTGCTTTTCAAAAATGAAGTTCATGTTCCAATTTCAAAAGTTTCAATTTATCTTCATCCTTTAGATTTCTCACTGTCATTTTATATTCATTACACTTGTTGCAGGAATCTGTATTTGGTGATTGAAAGTGAAGGTTGTACCCGTGACTTGAAGTTCAACGGTAAAAATCCTCAGTTACGGCTTGTTATACTCTGATCGCGCTATGAAGGCGTCTGAGGTAATTAACGAAGGGTCAGAAGGGCCGCCCTCATCAGAAGTAATTATTTTTTGCATGCCTATTTCTCTCTCTTACACTCTATTGCGCATTATCACAGGTGTAGAATGCAGAGACGATGATAAACATACATTTATGGAATTCTGACATTCCCATGCTTATAAGTTTGTAATGCAAATTTAACAAATATTTCACAATACCCAACTCGTGCTGAGGTTCAGAGCCACGGAACAAGGTTTTCCCATAATATAAATACTATTTGTGACCTAAATTTTCTAATAAATTTCCATCATTTGTGCAAGAACTGACTAAAGGAAAACAGTAGAGCTCTGGTGTGTTTCTGGCTCAGTAGATGGCTCCGCTTTATATTTAAGGCTAAACTCCCGTTTGGGATTGTATTCAACATGAAATAGGCGTTAATATACCTCTCGCTTTAGTCAAATAAACAGAAACACGAAGCGGTGTGATTGGATGGCTGCAGGCTTCTTGTACTGCTCGTTCGTCCGTTAAGTAATACCGGGTGCTGCTGGTCTGATAGACTCCGGCCTCTGGTGCTGGGAACTGTCGCTTCTCCGGGGGCTCTGGGTCCGTCTGGCATTCCTCGGCGTCTGTGGCAGCGGGGATATCGGCCTGGGTATCGCCGGTTGACGTCGCTCCTTCCGCCTGGTGTTCCGTAGGTGTCGGTTCTTCGCCTTCGCAGTGAATCGGGCTATGGAGCTCGGGTCTGCGTCGGTGCCTTCTTGTTGCTTTGGGTGAACAACGGTCCTAGCGGCTGTGGTTGAACACGCTAGTGGGTCGGTTAAACTGAATGGTTGCGGCTGTGGGTGAACAAGCTATAAGTGAGTCGAGCTGACTGATTTGTTATCACCAGGGTGAGCCGTTTTATTTGGTCCGGGTTCTGCCCTGGTGGCTGGTTCGTGCGGTGGGGGTGCGCGCGCTGTCGTGGGAGTGTGCGTGCACTCGCCTCGGGTGCTTGCGTACGCTGGTGCGTCACTCTACTCACGATGCTGTTTCGCGCGCTCGTTCGTTGCACGCGCATATTAGACCACACAATTTTCATTTTTGTATTAATTTTCATTCACCGAAAATAGTGCTTTCGCGTATACATATGAGACTCTGGGCAATTTAAAACAGTTCAGTGAGTTAAAATGCAATTTTTCTGTATTATGTTATCGTATGGAGCTACTAGGAACTGTCTGAACACATTACTGAATTATCTGGCTGTATTTGTTTATAAAAGCCAAGTGGGCAAGGGCACTTGACTCCTATTTGTCGCCGAGGAATATGCGTGAATATTGAGGTATTTTTGAAAATTGATAAATTGCAACAAATACTTCACGTTAGTACTGCTCCTAAATTATCTGAATTCATAGCAATTTTTATTTTTTTGATACGACCTATAGACTCCGAGATGTGCCGGAATTACTTTTCATTCGAAACTGCGGATTTAGAGATTCTCCTTAAGGGGACGTAACAGGATTACTTGTTCATAATGTGTTTTAATCATTTGCGATTTTTTGGACTATAGCTATGAAATAATATCTTAATTAATAGTAAGGGCCCTAGGCCATGGATATTTACCAACCCCACTCACGAAGGGCTCATGTTAAATTTAGAAGAATTGTTGCGGTATAAGCGATTGCAACGATTCTGGTATCTAAATTTAACCTTGATTGTTCATTAACACAGATTATTATTAAAGTGCGTTTATACGCCGTCATGGCTGCATTTTACTTTCGAAAATTTTGAAATAAAAACTAAGACCGGTGACCGGGCCTCTTGTATAAACGGGTTCTAGGCCATGACCTCGTTGGCCTAGGCGATAAAACTGGTTATAACTGAGCTTTTTACTTCAAAGGATCGCCATCGATCACGAGATCCTTCAGCAATGTAGGTTTGTGTACAACTGAGGCCCGTATTCATAAACATTCATATAACGCTTGATTACGTAATGGGCCGTTAAAATATAACCACCGTTAAAAATAAAATCGTATTCATAAATATAACAGGAGATATTTAACGGATTATTTCGTAACATGAGAAGTAGGGAATTTTATTAAAATTTTCTGGTGATTGACAAACATTAGGTGACATTTTTTCAGTAATCGCAAGTGGTATTAATAAAAATGGAACAAAATAAACGTACCAAAGAGAAGAATTTCACTGAAAGAGAAATGGATCTACTATTAGATACAGTAGAAAGATATTTAACAATATAGGAAAAAAACTGATGCCGTCAGCAGTAAGGAGACGGCAGCTAGTAGAAGCATAAAATCTTAAAGCAATTAATACTTGATTGTTGACTGTAACCGCTTTATTTCTTCTGGTAGGTTTATCTATTTGCCGACCAATAATCTCTATTATTTCGTGTACTGTCGCCTTATCAAAACGATATCGGATTTTAAAATCGACATCATCTAAAAATTCAAAGGGATTTTGTATAATACATTTGACGATTTCAGTCCGCAAACACTGCTCAAACACTATTACGCAGTTTCTTATCGGCTTGCTTTACCGCGAAACATAACCTGTAGAAATTACTATTTGACGGCTCGTTAAATAAATAAAATGGCCGGTTATATTTACGGAGATTAAACATACCAATCGTTTGTGAATACCAAATTGATACTTTTAACGGTGCGTTACGTGTAATCAATCGTTATATAGTTTGACGGACGTTTATGATTATGGGCCTAAGCGTGTTACTTCAAAAAGTCGCCCCCGCCACTCTAAAGCGCAGTAAATTTTACTTACATATTAAATGGTACCGATAAAGAATGCAACGTGGCTTGACTTTCACAATCGCAAATATTATTTGAATTGCTTTTTTAGCGGAGTATTTAAAGCCCTGCAAGAAAGGCAGTCCTGATTTTTCCGAATGCTTACTAACCAATGCCAAATCCACGGTTGAACATTTAAGAAAAGAAGGTAAGTAACAGAACTAATAGCATTCGCTATATTAAATATTTGTAATGGCTGAATGGTCAGAGTCTCTGCAAGAAAAAAACAAAGAAAAAACAATAACTTGCAAAATTTTAGGGGATCCAACTTTAAAAGTAAACACTTTGACTCCGGTCAGAGTCGAAATCATCGATTTACAAGCAACGCCCAATCTGAAAGTGGTTTTGAAAGATTGCGACTTCATGGGTTTCGAGAATTTGGAAATATCGGAAGTAAGGTAAGATACATTGATTGAGGTTTACTTGAAAGTGCGGAAATCGTCTTTTTGTATAGAGTTTATAGAATTTATAAAACACAAATTATTTTGAGTAAATTTAAAATAATTCAAGGCAGTGGTATAGTTGACCGAAAGATATAAGGCGTCTGTGGCCTTTCACTAATTTTTATGAAGGACCGGTCGCAAACTCTCATCCCCAGCCTCCAGCAAATGGTCCGCAACGGATCCTCCTAATGCTGTCCCAGGCCCGATTTTCTAAATCATAACTTACAATTGAGATTAAATCCGGTGTTGGTAAAGATTTTGATAAGTTTTAAATACCCATTGCGCGCATTATCTATTCTGCATTTATGCATTGTTCAATTTTCTGAGTCATATTCCTAGATGCTCAAGGTTATATAATGTTTCATTAGATCGTCTTATATGTCCCTCCTTGCGGTATGACCATAAATCTTGCCTTTACATTTACAGTATTGATGTTTTATCCCATGATTTTGCTGTAAGTTTCCTACTTTATTAACTAGTTCATATCTTCTGAAGCTTCAAAGTACACCTATCCCCCGATTTACACGGTACTTGTTTTACACGTTTTCGCTTTTACACGGTTTATGCTACTCTGTGATTGAACATGCGCAGTGTACACATCTCACGGGGAATCCCGAGCTTATGTGCTGATTTGCTGCACACGCACACTGTGTCTGTATTTCTTCGCATAAAATTAAGGTTGTATCTATGGAAAATTGTATTTGAGTGAAAGTTTCACAGTTTCAGAAAGATTTATTTTCCATATTCGTAAATTACAAGTGAGTGCATAATTTAGATTATTATAAATTAACGGCTGTGATTAAAGTAAAATTCAGAGAGAAAAAATGCGGGAAATTTTGGATGGAAATGATGGCAATTTACCAAATAGGTTTAATTAAAATAAAAAATTAAAACATTTTAATTTGAATAAAAATTAATTATTAAACTTTTTTAATTTTCCCTCCAAAATTTCCCGCATTTTTTCCCTCTGAATTTTACTTTAATCACAGCCAAATTAACATAAATTAAAAAAAAATTATAGGCTTATAATGAAGAAAGAAGTTAAAAGAAAAGTTATTTCTTTAGAACCTAAAATCGAAATTTTGGATCGCTTACGAAAGGGAGATAGAGTAGTAGATGTTGCAAAATCATATAGCATGAACGAAGCTACAATAAGAACTATTAGAACAAATGAAAACACAATTAGAAAGAGTGTCGCAGCTGGCAATACCACGAGTATGGGCACAACATCATACACCAGAAATATCGCAATGGAAAAAATGGAGAAAGCGTTAATGCTATGGATAGAAGATCAAACACAAAAAAGAGTACCCATTGATACGGGCGCTATAACAAATAAAGCATTACGAATTTACGAAAAAATTGTAGAGCAATTACCATCTTCTTCTTCAACTGAAAAGAAGCCAAATTTTTTGGCAAGTCATGGCTGGTTTGAAAGATTTAAAATAAGACATTTTTTACACAGCTTAAAATTAAAAGGTGAACTGGCTTCTGGCGACGTAGATGCAGCCCAAGAATATCCAGCAAATTTTGCAGAAATGATTAACGACAATTCATACACCCCTGATCAGGTTTTCAATGCTGATGAGTCAGGGTTATTCTGGAAAAAAATGCCTAAAAGGACTTATGTCTCAAAATTGTATAAATCGGCTAGTGGTCATAAAGCAGCAAAAGATCGCATAACAATTCTTTTCTGTAGCAATGCTTCAGGAGATTATATTATAAAACCATTAGTGATTAACAAATCAAAAATGCCCCGTGCCTTTAAACGAGTAAACATCAATAATCTTCCCGTTTATTGGAGGGCTAATAAGAAAGCGTGGGTTACTGCTGCAATGTTTACTGAATGGTTTCATGAATGTTTTATCCCAGATGCCAAAAAATATTTAAGTTCAAAGGGATTGCCTTTTAAAGTGCTTTTGTGAATTGACAATGCGCCGGGTCACCCACAAGATCTAGAATATGAGAACGTTGAAGTAAAATTTTTACCAAAAAATACAACTTCATTATTACAACCATTGGACCAAGGCATAATTTCTACTTTTAAAGCTTTGTACATAAAACGAGCCTTTACATATATTTTGGAACAAATGGAGAACAATGAATCTTTAACAGTTATTAGTGCTCGGAAAATTTTTACAATATTAGACTGTGTGGAGCATATCGCTTATCATACACTGCGATTAAGCAAACAACGCTCAATAGCTGTTGGAAAAAATTGTGGCCAAATGTAGTCAAAAATGAACATTCCATTTGAACGTTAAATGATGAATATTCGCAGATAGTACAGATGGCGCATTCATTGGGCGGAGAAGGTTTTGATGATTTTACTGTTGATGATATCGCAGAGTTAATGGCTGATAAAGAACTAAGTGAGGATGATTTAGTTAACTTAGTTTGCGAAAGTGAGTCTGACAAATCTGATGAAGAGGAATTAGTACCAGTAACATTCACTGCTAAAGTCATCCGCGAAGGACTCGCACTGGGAAGAAAGCTGGGTAATCATTTTATACAAAATGACACAAACGTTGAAAATGCTTTACGATTCCAACGTGACATAAATCGCTGCTTGGCTCAATATGAAGAAGTATACAAAGATCTTACAAAAAATTCGAAGCAATTGTTAATAACCGATTTTATTACCATCCCTCATAATGTAAATATTTCTGCTTCAAACATTGAATCGGCACAAATAACTTCGAGTGATGAAAGTGAATTCGAACCTTCGATTCCGAAAAAAAGAATGAGAGTAATTTCTGACAGTGATGAAGGATAATAAAACACCTTTGGTTGTATTTTTTGTTCTTCTGTTTAATGTATTGTAATTAAATAAAAAACAGTGTTTCCGTAATATATTACATATTTTAACCTGTCAATGCATTTTATTCTTATTTCTGTGTACACCTAAAAATATTGAAAAAAATCACAACTGTTAAATAGCAAAATTATGCATTTTCTGCAAGCTTTTCGATTTACACGGTTTTGACTTAATTTTCGATTTACACGTTTTTTCTCAGGAACGTATCTACCGTGTAAATCGGGGGATAGGTGTATAGTGTCATCAGCATATCGAATAATATTTATAGATATACATGCTGTTGACATGTGTGCCCTCTACAAGGTCTGCAAGTGTTGAAACCTGTATCAGATCTTTTTCACTTTTTATATGTTTGCAAAAGATTTTAAAAATCGTCCTGGTCTACTAATCTGAGCGCAGAACTAAACTACATTTTTACAACGCCTTTTGTAAGTGTTAATCATTCAGAGGAACGTTTTTGTTTGTAGTTTTTCAGATAACGAATTGGTTGTCAAAGGTCGTACCGCCAGAATAGAACTCCTGTCCACATACGATATCAAGGGACAAATTCTAATTTTGCCTATTCAAGGAGTTGGAGATATGAATGTTACAGTCAGTAAGTATTCTTAAAGATGATGATCAATTGATTTCCTTTAAATCGGTATTTTTGAAATGTGAGGAATGCGTGCCTTGCCTACTTTCGCAGTTTAATACAATTATGGTGTATAATGTTACGTATTTAATCCAAGTTTCAGCTTATTATTTATAATAGGAATTAAACATCGAAGAAAAACTGTTTGTTGAAAGACTCAAGTTTCATTTTCAATGGGAATTGATGGGTTTAGTCTATGATTGTAAGACAATTTGGAAACTTAGTAAATAAAGTCTAGCCGCGCTATGAAGGCATCTTGGACCGCACTCATTCGATGCGTCTCGAATGCCTGAGGTTCACAATAAGCGTTGGGTTGTATGCATATTTATTTCCAAAGTTATCTCTACGCTTTTAAGAACCACTGATTTATAAATAGGAGCCGATACTGCACCAGTAAAGTGTAAACGTCCATCACCTCAGATGCCTTCATAGCGCGGCCAGACTTTACTTACGTTGTTCTTTTAGTAAATGTGGAGCTTACGTATACTGCAAAACTTGAACAATCCGAGAAGAGTGGAGAGACGCATTACAAAATCGAGAGTTCCAATATGAAATTCGAACCAGAAAGGATGTATTATCATTTGGACAATTTATTTAATGGAGACAAAAGATTAGGTAAATGGTTTGTTTATTGGGTTTGGTAACAACTAATTCCTCACTATTCAGCGTTTCTGAAAATGCGATCAGATGGTGGGCAGCAAGTATTTTCTAGTGACACAATAAATGCAAATTGACCATTTCAATTTTTTTATGGAGAATTTGCATGCTCACTGCTGTTCTTAAATCTAGTTGGGTATTCCATTGTAAAAATTTCAAAATTAATGTCACTTTCGGTGAAATCGAAAGGGTTTTGGATGCCCACTGTACTCTAATTTGCTTCTAGTATAACCCTCCTAAGTTTTATATTTATATCCCAAATTATTATCGGGCCGCGGTGGCCCAGTGAGTAGAGCTCCTGCTCACGGGCCTCGTGGTCGTGGGTTCGAATCCCAGCCGCGCGGTCACTTTTTCGGAACGAGTGGCCGTGCGGGTCCATGGATGTCTAGTGTATGTCCCATTCATTATTAAAAATGAAATATCAAAAACCAAATATATCGTTAGTGGCCGAATAGCTTAGGATGCTTAAGCCAATTCCCAAATCATCTGCACTTCTTCAAACCGAATTCCTATCAACCATCCTTCCTTAAAAAAAATATTATCATTATTATATATAAAACACTAGGGATAAGCATGTTTTGTGTTACAACCGAAATATGAATTTTTTAACTTGTTGTGAGATGGATTATTAAGTTTCCAAAATTGTAATACCAGTAAAAAATCAGTGTATAATTGATTGAAGCTTTAATTTAAACTTAAGTTTTTGTTTGTTTTAGGTGATGAAATGAACAAATTCTTAAACGAGGGCTGGGCGGATGTTTTAGAAGAAGTCCGAGGAGCTATTGAGAAAACACTAGCCGGCATGTATGACGCGTATATATCGATTTATTTTGATAAACTCTCCAGTAATCAGTTATCAGAATAATTTTTTTTTATTTTCAATTGTACACCAGTAAATAACCAAATTTTATACACGGACGTAATTATGTATTTTGTTTTATTTGTCCCAACCAGTATCAATAATAAATCGTTTTGCAAATAGTTGTCTACTAAACTAGATATTTTTAGAAAGAAGAACGAAAATGATTTTAAATTTCCATTAAAATATACTGCGTGTTCCATTAAAAAAAAAACAGTTTCTTTGTATGTCTGCGCAAGTCGCTGACAAAATTTATTTATTTTTTATTTTGCTTACCTACGTTCAATCTGTATTCAGAGAATTGAAAACAGGTATTCATTCATTTGTCAGATGTTTACTTTCTTTGTGAGCGGCTATTTTGTATAGGTTTGTCAACCTATTTTGCAGAGGTCTGCGTTAGACTCTATAGTTCCTTGGTTTTTAGAGATATTTGGTTCAAATGAAAACCATGCAATAAAGCATACAATGTACAATATTTTCTGTCCAGTATACCGGGCGTAACTGAATTCTGGTAGACCCCAAATATCATTTTCATTTTCACATATATCTTTATGAAATTTAGGGAATAAAATGTGTCAATATGTGGAACGGTTTAACCGGAAATAACTGTAGCGTTCCTATTTCAAATAGAACACCCCGTATATTTTGACATAATTTAATTCTTCACTAAATTCTGGGTTTGGAGGTGTATCATAAGTAAAGTCCGGATTTATATGCGCTAAAAAAGGCATTATAATTTTTTTATATGCGCTAAAAAAATGGCGTTATAATTTTTTTATATGCGCTAAAAAGGCATTATAATTTGTTTATATGTGCTTAAAATTAGCCAATATATGCGACAAAATGATTCAAATATGGATTTTATATGCGGTTTAATTAAAAATAATGTTACAAAATTTAAAAAAATACGAATAGCAACTGATAATAATTTATTTATTGGAATTACAATGAAGAACCAAAATTTGATTTTCATTTTCATTTTAGGTAAAGTTAAATGACATGGAGTTCATGTTAAAATTTATTTTGTCCTCCTCAGTCTCGCCTTACAAAATTCCACAAATCATTTGAATTTTTTCGTATCCCGGATTTCGATATAATACGCATCAAATTTTCGTACAGTTCTTTAATAATTTTAAAAGCCTCAATTAAACGAAACCAAAGCTGAGCTGTTTCCAAATTCTTGATTGCGGTTATTAAGATGCAAAAATGTGCAATAAAAGCTAATAGTTGCAAAATATTTATACATGCAACACAATCTTTACATTTTTTAGGTGCTGCCGATTCTTCATCAATAAAATTAAGAGGAATATTTTCTTATTTTTAAATATTTTTGGCGTAGAATAAAGTAGCTTCCAGCCAACCACAATTACCGGGCACGGTTGCATCTAGTATTATCTGCATAAGCGTACAAGCTTAACTTGCTTATGGGGAAATCCCCTTATTTTATATAAATAATATAATACATACATATCTACATAACACAAGGTTACGTTCGCTAGTTAGGGGAATCCCGTAAATTTATCTTATACGATTTTATAAAAAAGATTTCTACGCTCGCAAATTTATTTTTCATTTATTTATTTTTCAAATTTCAACAAAATCAATTACAATTAATGGAAATATTGACTTTATATGTAGTTATATGCGGATATATGCTCAAATAAGTTAAATGTGACAAAACCTCGAAATATTAAGTTATATGCGAAATAAAACTTGGTACTTTGATTTATTTCCGAGAGAAACGTATAGATACAATTCGCCAGTTCCATACGAAAGAGCAAATAATACATGTAAAAAAATATAAATCCGGACTCTAATCATAAGTGACCTTTTGTTTGTTAGTTTTTTTGTTTAAATTTAAATTTGTTTTTTTGTGTAAATTTAATTTAAATTTAAACAAATAACTAACAACCAAAAGGTCACTTATGATAAATCTATAAATTCAGAATATAGAGACGAATTAAATTATGACAAAATATACAGGGAATTGAATTTAAAATAGAAAAGTTTAGGTTATTTCCAGTTAAACCGAAAATGGATTTTTTATTAAAATTGCACTTATTAACACACTTTATTCTCTAAAAACACCATACTGAATGTCATAAAGATATTTGTAAAAATTTAGGGTCTAGCAGAATTCAGCTATATCCGATATACAAGGTGTCTAAAAAAGACACCACCAAAATGATATGGTGTATTCCTGAGACAAAAAACAAGCAAATTAACTAAATTTATCTATATGAAAAATTACATACTTTCCAAGATACAGCAAGTCAAAGTTTTAGATTTTTAAAATGTTTTAATCTATATCTCGAAAATGACAAATGAGAATGATTTGTTTATTTTTTTCTGACAACTACATTAGGTGTACTGCATTGTTTAAAAATTTCAAGAAATTTCTTCAAGCACAAAGGTGCTCCAGAGGACATGCTATTTACATTATTACATAGAACTTTTTTGTTCTTCACATTTTTTACGATTCAATATTTTTTTCAATGCAACTCGTCACTTTTAAGGAATTTATAACTCTTAAAGTTTTTTTGTTTACGCCTTATTTTTAACAAAAAAAAAATAAAAAAGAACTTATTGTTTTTGAAAAATTTCGTGTTAAAAAATAAAATAATCTAAGTAGGGTGTCAATTCGTTGAAAACGTGTGTCAGTACAATTAAAACTTTCAATTTAAGTAAAACTGGTTAACCCGTTGAGTGGTGGTGACCGAAGTACCGCCGGTGGCTGAAGCGCATCGAGGCGACGCGCGCACGCGCATACAATGTGTACTGTGATTTTTTTTTATGAGGGTTATTTTGAATTTTTTGGAATTTATTAAATAATTTAATATGTTAAAATAAAAGCAGTTTTTGGATTATAGTTATTTTTAAGACTTTTCTTGCAGGACGAGCGCAATTAAACAATGAACAATAAGTTCTTTTTTATTTTTTTTTGTTAAAAATAAGGCGTAAACAAAAAAACTTTAAGAGTTATAAATTCTTTAAAAGTGATGAGTTGCATTGAAAAAAATATTAAATCGTAAAAAATATGAAGAACAAAAAAGTTCTATGTAATAATGTAAACAGCATGTCCTCTGGAGCACCTTTGTACTTGAAGAAATTTCTTTAAATTTTTAAACAATGTAGTACACCTAATGTAGTTGTCAGAAAAAAATAAACAAATCATTCTCATCTGCCATTTTCGAGATATAGATTAAAATATTTAAAAAATCTTAAACTTTGACTTGCTGTATCTTGGAAGGTATGAAATTTTTCATATAGATAAATTTAGTTAATTTGCTCTTTTTTTGTCTCAGGAATACACCATATCATTTTGGTGGTGTCTTTTTTAGACACCTTGTATTAAACGGGTAACGCATAATTTCTGCCGTGGCAAAACCAGAAGAGCTGCAAAGCTGAAAATTTCACAAAAAAATTATAAAAATTTATTTGAAAATTCCACACAAAAAAATATTCGCAATATATACAGGGTGTCGCACCAGAATCACACATTAAAAGTATTCTAATTAATGTATTGCAATTAAATTATCAGCATGTACGTAATCGAGTGTGCTCTTTATGATGAAAATAATTTCCTTATATTAAATAGAAAGTTATTTAGATAACAAGCTTGTGGAAAGATATAAAAATTCAACTGTGATCATATTTAACAGTATTAAATCTTAAATTTTGGGAGTAGATAGAATGAAATAAATAATAGGAGTAATTAATAATTATAACGTTTTTATTACAAAAATATGTACACTACGTGTTTAACTGTAATATCATTATTTAACTATAACTTCGTCGTGTGCTTCCTTCATAAGACCGCATCTCTTTTAATACTCTTTGGCAATGTGCTTAGGGGAGGAGAAGTTCATCGTACGGTACTATTGTCATCATATTTTTGACAATGTCAGCAGCAATGGCTCCAATTGTGTGCGTTACGCTTGGGTTCAGCTCTCTCGCCAGTTCTTGATAGTTTTCGTTAAGGAATTTATTCATCTCGGGACCTAATAATAAAAATTACAAAGTTTAATTTAGTAAATTAATAAAAGTTAATAAATGTGGATGATGGTTTATGATCACTTCTATGAAAATAATCTCAATTATTCAACTCATGTATAAAATTTTAAATATAACCTGTTCGGTTTTGGAGTGCATTTTAATCTGAAGAGAAATGCACGCCACTGTGCCGAAATCCGATTGAAGGATAGTACCTGCTCTGCTGAACCTACGAAATCCGTCCGAACGTGATTTCGCATAAATTATTTTTATAGCCCTTTGTCTCCTTCTGAGAAGGACGGCAGTGCGGAAGATGGACACCAACATTTGTTTACCAGCTGTTTTCGTTTGGGAAATTTCTGTGTTTTTGCAGTGGTGCCGAGTGTAAAATAGTGCGGATAGTGGACACACCCACATTGCGCCCCACTTCTTAAGGGCTGCATTGCGAACTTACCTTTTTTGTAAATAGTTTGTAAAATATTAGTATTAAGTCAGATTTGTACAAAGACAGTTCCTAAAATATACACCATTATTATTAATACACGTGAACTACTTATTCGTCTGGTCGCCTACAACCAAGTTCCCTTACAAGGAACACAGAAGCAGCAAACTTCTAAATTGCATTCTTCAAAATAAACCATGTGGAGCCCAACGCGGGGCTCCACAAAGGGCTATAAAAATAATTTATGCGAAATCACGTTCGGACGGATTTCGTAGGTTCAGCAGAGCAGGTACTATCCTTCAATCGGATTTCGGCACAGTGGCGTGCATTTCTCTTCAGATTAAAATGCACTCCAAAACCGAACATAACCGAATAAACGGTTTTGCAATTGGTTAAGAAGGTAGATCAAATTTGCAGGTGCATAAAAAGATCGAGATAAGTTTGCAAGTGGATAAAAAGGTAGATACTAGTTTGCAAGTAGATACATTTTCTTTACCTTCACTATGTCAACGATTATGTGTAATAATAATAATAGTAGTTTATTACGGGACATGCCCATTAGTACAAATACATGAAAAAAAATCATCAAAATAGTACAGTGAGCAGAAATTAATTGAAAATGTAAATTACAAAAAAAAACAGTAGTGGTTTTGCTTTATGCAATAAATTATCTGAACAAAAACCACTCGCCGTTATAATTTCTGCAACATACATTTTATTTTAAGCACACATCATTTCAACGAATGGTTTATGATTAGGCAAAATGTTTCTATTTTAAATAATTCTCGAAGAATGTATCGATTGAATAAATGACTCCTGCAAAATAAAATGTATCCGGCCAAATCATAACCTGTTGTGTTATAACCCCCGATAATACTTCAATTAGCTAAATAATTGTAGCGAATTGCACCATTAAATATTTGAGTTTAATTTTTTTAATTTTATAAAAGGTTAATTCAGTGACAATACTGAATTCTTATAGAAAAATATTATAGCAATTTTCTTACCTAATCTTGGATCACCATTGAACAAATTTTCTAAATCGAAGTAATATCTTCTCGAAGTGAGGGAAACCATTGGTTTTGTTGGTTTAACGTACTGCTTGCCTTTCCTATCCATTAGGTCGTACTGGAAACCATAACCAATAACTCCGTGATCTAAGTGAAATAAATTATTACATTATAAACAATCAATAATTGTTTTCCCAACAGTCCACAAACTACAGACCTGTTTCGGACTCTTAGTCCTCAGTGCAGCAGAGTCGCTGATGGGAAAACGGATTCACTATGACGGATATTATTTATTTACTTATTTTCCGTTGTTATAATTAAGTTTGTAAATTAATGCTATACCGGGCTTTTATTTTAACACTGACTACTACCATTAACAAACTGTTATTAACGCCTATGTTCAATCGTAAAATAATCACATCAACGCATGGTATTTAATTGAAATTGTATGCAACCAAGTACACAAAGGTGACAGTGATTACTTTAAAATTGAACATAGGCAATAATAATCATATGTTCAGAGTTAAAATAAAAGCCCTGTATGTAGTAGTTGAATTTTAGATTTATTTTTAAAACTAATGACGAGTCTTCAAACAGTCTAATTTGAATTATTTCGATTGGAACTTGAATATACACCAGAATTGGTTTGGTATACATAGGAATTTAACAGTTAAACCACATTTATGCATTTTCCTGCGATTATTTTAGTGGAAAAGTACTAGAGAAAAAATTTAAACACAATTTTCATCTACATTGCGTGTCTATGTGCTATCCGAAAGGAGCAAAAACGGTTTCATATATGTAATTGCAAAAGTTGCAATAAATTACATAATTTAATGCTTTAACATTGACTAAATGTGGTATGAAATTTTGATCACTGTTAATTTTATTTTTACAAAAATAAATCACAACTGGGTACCTTTGGGTATTGGGTTTTAATCCCTTCAATTTTGTATTGTTCGAAGATACGTATTTTTAAAGTGAATTATGAAAAAGCACAAATTTTTTTAAAACGCTTAAATTTTGAGGTTATGTTTTTTTTCACAGAATTTTAAGTCAATCCAAATTTGCAATAAAAAAATTGCATTCCATTTAAAATTAGGAAGTTGGTGTTGGCATCTTCATTGAAAAGGCTACCCTCAATTACGTAAACGCTGAAAATTACATTACAATACATTAATTACAAGTCCATATACTTTTAATGTACCATCTCGGTGGGACACCCTGTATATATTGTTCGTAGGTTTGCGTATCTCTAGGTTTCCCAGGGAACCTATTTACAAAATAAGGTACCACTTTCAACGCTTGTATCATAAATAACTAATACACCATCAAAATGGAGAAGGTGACGTGATGGCCACATCATATATTTTTTTATATTGTCATTTCGTTAGTAAGTCTTGTATTGCGTGAAGGCTTGACTTGATTATTAAAAGTAATTAAAGTAAAATATACAAGGAAATTACTCTACTCACCAACAGTGACATTAATCTTTCCATTTCCCATGATTGGTAAAATTAAGATCCTTCCTTCGATATTGTAATCTCCTAAAACTTGTAACTGATCAGACCTCAAGTCCAGTTTAAGCATTCTCTTTTCAGCATCGAAGCTGAAATAAAATACAATCATGAAATATTTTTAATAAAACAATATTGAAAATATTGATTAAACTTTGTCATGTGTAGCTCTTGAAATCTTTCTTTTCTTTCTTTCCTTTAAAGTCATTAAAGCTTTGAATAGAATTTACATTAATTTGCAATTAGATAAATTGTGTTCAATAGGTTGTTGCACAAATTGTTTTTTTTCTGACGGTCTGATACCTCATGAACAATATAGGAACTACCAATGGTATAAAATCCAGCGTGCATAAAATGACTTGATTAAAAGTGACACCACCTCCCGGACTAAAACGATCGTACACAGTTTGTCAAAATTGAAAATTATATTTCTGATACAATTCAAGTCTTATCCATGTACCATTGTGGACCAATTTTATTTTTATTATTCAATTTACGCGATATTATTTTTAATTGCTATTTTTTACTATTGGGTCATTCCATGCTATTCCAACAAAAGGTTGTGCTGCACCATTTTTATTTATTTTTATATTTTCTACAGATATTAATACATGTTTCTAGAGTTCAAAACTAATTTTAGAAAAGAAATAATTCTTGCCGTGTGGCAGATATGTCCCCAGATGGAGCTTAAAACATGTACATTTTTGTGATTACACGCATTTGCGCAAAGTGGTATAACTTTCTTTCCAAGTGAGCAAATTTAAAAAATATAAAATCTCCTAACTTACATTAACGTGATGAAAATTTGCGTTTAATTTTCGTTTGAAAGGTTTTTTTAAAATTTAATGGCCGTCAAAGTTTACCATTGAGATTTGCATTTTTTTTTCGTTTTTCGACCCTGTCTTCGACTGGGAAGGGGCCAATACACTTAAACCAAATTTAGTTTCAAGTACAACAGTAACAATAGATTTGACCTGAGGCAAAAAATCTGAAGTTTTTTTAAACTCTTCCAAATGTTTTTCACTGGAGAAAATTGGCATTTAAAAAAAAATCGTATTTTTCTAAAGCTGTTTCTCCAGCGGGTACAAATTTGAAATTTATACTATCAATGCTTCTATTTCGTAGCAACACTTTACAAAATTTGGTAACTTTGTTTTGCGTAGTAACAAAAATATTTGAGTTCAAATTTGTAATAATTTTTATGCAATCGGATTTAAAATCGAATTTTAAATATTAGAAGTCAGCTCTAAAATGGAACTCACTAGTACGTAACGTAAAGTTAGTTGTCGTTCTTATTTCTAAGTAAATTGCAACGACGATTAGTTTTTTGGCACATGTGAGAAAAAAATATGAAAACTGGTTTAATTGATTTTCAATATTGAGGTTACAATTTTTGAAAACTTACACTATTACTAGTAATTATTTTAGGCATCAATTATAGTAGTAGTAGTAAACAATGTTTTATTAGGGCTATCGACCTATCGGTCTTTCTGCCCTTACATCAATTATATTTTTTAAGAACTTGATATTGAAATACCGATATTGAATAATGTACTGACAACTCCACAAAAGTGACTGAGCGTCTCTAACCGAGAAATTTTTTTTTAAAGGTTACAAGTAAATACTTACTCAAGATCATGCAGGTCCATTTTGCTCAGCCCAATGATGCTGACGTTAGTAAGCACCAGCTTAAGATTACTGGAAGTATCTATTCGTATCTCTGGAATGTGCAAAGGATCCAGTGGTCTTAAACGCAATCCTTTGTCACCTAAACAGCATAAAATCAAATCATTTTTATTGTTATAAAAATAAATGATTCGAAACAGAAAGGCCTTGGACGATAGACATTGTTTTCTTTCCCTATTTTTGGCTTTGGTGATTGAACTATTAGCCATCAGAGATAGACCTTTTAGAAAGAAGCATTGAAGATTTATTGCCTTATCTGTTAAATTAAAAGTTTCTGCAAAATAAATTCATAGAATCGCAAATTTCTCAAAAGGCAAAATTATTTCTCGAAATTTGTATCGATTTAATGACTCGTGCAAAATAAAATCCGGCCAACTTATAGCTTCTTGTGATATAACCCCCGATTATTACGATAAAGGCGTCGAAAATTTTGTCGCAAGAAACGTGTATGTTGCCAACAGAGAGCGTTTAAAAAAGAAAAAAAAATTCAATTACAAAACTTTTTCATTTTGTTGGTTGCACTTACCCTGTGCCAAATTCGGAATAGCCTTTCGTCCTTGTTCCAATGCACATTCCTTGAAATTTGGATCGCTTGCTCTGCATGGTGTAATATAGCTCGCTGGAAAAATAGTTCAAATAGCTAATTAAATAGGTTATATTAATAGTACCAAAAATTTGAATGAATATCGACGATAAATGAAGCCGACGGATGTTATAATGCAACTAAACATTTATATTTGTACTGTTATTATTACATAAGTATTTGGTATTTATCAGTCGATAATAGCTATTTATGTAACAAGTACATAATTTAGGACTTTATGGATCAGTCTTAAAGTTTAGAGGTTGAAGAACACAATCAATATACCGCTATAACTGACAAGTAGGTAACATTTTTTATAGAATTTACACATAAACCAAAATAAAAATTAAAATAAAAACACACCCAAACTTACAAATCAAATACACACGCTGACATACACACTAACATTCACTATCACACAATATATTGTACCATACACATCAACTCATTTTATGTACACATCAATCACTCAAACAGATAATTATATAACCATGTTTACATTTATATTATATTACAACAAACAAATAATATTGTTTCTAGTTTCGCCTGAAGATGGCATAAAGCCGAAACCGGTCGCAATATGAATAGTAAAAATTTTAAGGAACTACAACCCATTAATCTATTAAAGTTTAGAGTCCGAGCGAGTTTGCGAGTGATTATAAAAAAATAATGAATTTAGCAATTTCTTTCAAAAGCTCAAAATACGTATAGAAAATAATAAAAATTTGATTTAGCATAAAATTAATTGCCAAACCCTGGGTGCAAACAATACGGCAACACTTCAATCTTGAACTAGAAAGACAAAAAATGCATTCAACGATTTAAAAAATTGTAAAATTAATGAATGAAGAAATTTGCTTCAAAAGAGCACAATCGATAAAGGAAAAATTTATTAAATAAATTAGAAACAACCTTACTTGTTGCAGAAAGCATTAAATAAATTCAATACAGCGATACAATTCGTTGTATTGAATTTGAACAATTTGTTTTTGATTTCATATTAAAATAATGTTGAACATCTAGCTGTCTACAAAATGGTAACATTCCAAACTTGAACTAGAAAAACGAAAAATGCATTCAACAATTAGAAAAAATGTGAAAAATATATCAATCGAGCAAACTGTTCGAATAGCTCAAATCCATAAAAAAACATCAGATTTCTGATTTCACGTAAAAACAGATGACTTATTCTAGCTGTTAAAAAACGACAACATTTCAGACTTGAACTGGAAAAACTGAAAATGCATTCAATGATCTGAAAAATAAAAAAAAAATATGATGGAGAATTTTTATTCGAAAGCTCAAAATCCATAAAAAGCAAGACATTTCTAATTCCATGTAAAAACATATAACATAGTCTAGCTTTTAACAAAAAGCCAACATTCCAAACTTGAACTGAAAAAACTGGAAATGCATTCAAAGATATGAAGAAATAAAAAATAATAATTTATTCGAAAAATTTCATAAAAAGCAATAGATTTCTGATTCCATGTAAAAACAAATACCATATTCTAGCTTTTAGCAAAATGCCAACATTCCAAACTTGAACTGAAAAACCTGGGAATGCATTAACAGATCTGAATTCTAATTCTAATTCTAATTCTAATTTTCAAGGAGAATTTTAATTCGAAAGCTCAAAATCCATAAAAAGAAATACATTTCTCATTGCACGTAAAAACAAATGCCATATTCTATCTCTTAACAAAATTGCAATGTTCCAAATTAATTTACGCAGATATTAACAAAAAAGCAATTCATTTCTGATTTCCAAAAAAAAAAAACGTGTTGCCAAAACGTCGAGAATCGAAACTTGAGCTGTAGAAACTAAAAGAGCATTCAAAGATTTGAAAAATTCTTAAAAAAAATAATTAATGGAAAATTTTTATTCAAAAACTCAAAATCCATAAAACATAATACATTTCTGGTTTCGTGTTAAAACATTTGTCTTGATCAAGCTGTGTACAAACAGGTAACAATTCAGTATGGATCTAGTAAAGCGTAAAAGGCAAAAATTGGCAAGATTCTAAGAAAGGAGTTTCAAGAACTCAAAATCCATAAAAATACAAAAAATAAGGCTGAAAGACCTCGGGTCGATAGCCAATAAACAGGAAAAATAAAATTGTTATACTGTCTATCATTCTTTTACTCACTTGTAGTTTTATTTCTGCAAATAAAGATGTATGATGGAGAATATTTATTCGAAAGCTCAAAATTCATAAAAAGCAATTTATTTCTGATTCCATTAAAGCTAATACTATATTCTAGCTTTCAAAAAAAGGGCAACATTACAAGCTTGAACTGAAAAATACATTCAAAGATCTGAGGAAATAAAAAAAAAAATATGGAGAATTTTTATCGAAAGCTCAAAATCTATAAGAAGCAATGCATCATTCTAATTTCACGTAATATTCATTGTCACAGTCTAGCTGTGTACAAAACAACAACATTCCAAACTTGAATTATGAGGATGAAATATGCATTCAACGATATTAAAAATTATGAACAAAAAAATTATCAATAGAAAAATTTGCCTCAAAAGCTCATAATCCGTAAAAAAATACATTTTTGATTTCACGAAAACCAAATTCCCATAATCCGCTATGTACAAAACAACAACATTGCAAACTTAAATCACGAGGATGAAAAATGCATTCAATGGTATTAAAAAATGATAAAAAATTATCAATAGAGAAATTTGCCCCAAAAGCTCAAAATCCATTAAAAACAATACATTTTTGATTTTATAAAAAAAAACAATTGCCATAATCTGGCTGTGTACAAAGTAGCAACATTCCAAACTTAAACTACAAGAATGAAAAATACATTCAACGATTTTAAAAAATTATAAAAAATTATCAATAGAGAAATTTGTCTCAAAAGCTCAAAATCCATAAAAACAATATATTTTTGATTTCACGAGAAACAAATTCCTATTACCGCTGTGCATAAAACAACAACATTCCAAACTTAAATTACGAGAATGAAAAATGCATTCAACGGTATTAAAAAATGATAAAAAATTATCAATGGA
Source organism: Ocypus olens (assembly GCA_910593695.2). NCBI lineage: Eukaryota > Metazoa > Arthropoda > Insecta > Coleoptera > Staphylinidae > Ocypus > Ocypus olens. The sequence continues at coordinate 25,054,681 of OU343065.1, read as the reverse complement.
GAAATTTACCTCAAAAGCTCAAAATCCATAAAAAAACAATACAGTTTTGATTTTACGAAAAACAATTGCCATAATCTGGCTGTGCATAAAACTAGAACATTTCAAACTATAACTACGAGGATGAAAAAATGCATTCAATGATTTAAAATAAATCATAAAAAATTATCAATAGTGAAATTTGCCTCAAAAGCTCAAAATCCATAAAGAACAACACATTTTTGATTTCACGAAAAAAAATTGTCATAATCAGGCTGTGTACAAAACGATAACATTTCAAACTTAAATTACGAGAATGAAAAATGCGTTCAACGATATTAAAAAATGATAAATAAATTATCAATGGAGAAATTTGCTTCAAAATCGCAAAATCCATAAAGAACAACACATTTTTGATTTCACGAAAAAAAAAATTGCCTTAATCTGGCTGTGTACAAAACAACAACATTTCAAACTTAAATAAATAAATAAAATGTGTAGAAGGATAAAAAAATGCATTCAAAGATATTAAAAAGTGATAACAAAATATCAGTAGAGAAATTTACCTCAAAAGCTCAAAATAAAAAAAAATTATACATTTTTTACATTTTTGATTTCACGAAAACCAAATTACCATAATCCGCAGTGTACAAAACAACATTCTAAACTTGAATTACGAAGATGAAAAATGCATTCAACGATTTAAAAAAATTATCAATGGAGAAATTTGCCTCAAAGCGCTCAAAATCTATTAAAAACAATGCATTTTTGATGTCTCGAAAAACAATTGCCATAATCTGGCTGTGTACAAAACAACAACATTCCAAACCTAAAGTATGAGGATGAAAAATGCATTCAACAGTATTAAAAAAATGACAAAAAATTATCAATAGAGAAATTTGCCTCAAAATACATAAAAAAATTAAAAAAACAATATATTTTTGATTTCACGAAAAACAAATTCCCATAATCCGCTGTGTACAAAACAACGACATTCCAAACTTAAATTACGAGGATGAAAATGCATTCAACAAATAAAAAATGATAAAAGAACTATCAATGTAGAAATTTGCCTCAAAAGCTCAAAATCCATAAAGAACAATACATTTTTGATTTCACAAAAAAACAATTGCCATAACCTGGCTGTGTACAACACAACAATTCCGAACTTAAATTGCGATGGTGAAAAGTGCATTCTAAACATGAACGAAAAAAAAAGAAAAATGCATTCAACGATTGGAAAAAATGTCAAAAATATTTGAATCGAGGAAACTATTTGAAGATCCGAAAATCCACAAAAAAACAATTAATTGGTGTAAAAAAGTTGTCAATGCATTAGCTACACAAGTCAGTGAAGAATTTTTTTTTTGGTACTCAAACTTATATTGAGTGATAAAAGAATGACTGATCAGAAGAAAATTTGGAGAACATATAAATGTGTGTCGATTATTTTCATTTTAAATTTCCAAAAAATATCGGTTCGACTCTCTGATTTTTATAGTATTAAAGTAAGAAATTGACAGGTGATATTATTAAGAATAGTAATATGAAATAACAACAAGATAAATTGGAGCTTAAATATTCTAAACTATTCCGTATTCCTAAGAAAATGCTAAAGTGAAAGTAAAACGTCGTTAATGGCTAATTGTTTACAAACTACATTTCACACAATTGAATGACCTTCAAAATTAAAATAGCAGGTGCAAATGGAAAAGTTTACTTTAGATTTTACCAATATTAGTAATACGAAACAGATTTGATTACTCTTAAATAAAAAAAAAACAGTTAAAACAGGACCTGTTTCTCCTAAAAACTTTTGAGTTGGTACTACTATTATTAATAATATAAACTACCACTTTGAAAACATTAAAACAATTAAAAATTACACAACTTGTATGAACAATAAATACAATATTTAAAACAACTTACGTAATCTTCTGACCGCGCCACAAACCGCGATGGCAATAACAATAACTGCTGCACACTTCCACATGTTGCCAACACTAGTGATTCCGAGCGTGGTCGCCATTCACATTTATACATAGTTAACTGCCTTGAAGCCAGGTACGCCACCTGAAGTCTAGCCAACAGTCGTCATAGGAATCAATTAAGCGAGTAATTAGGGGTAGAAACTCAGACTTGGTAATGATCGCAATGCGCATCAAGAGGGATTCTTTTAATAACCACAATATCATTATTCGGATAATAGGAATATTACTGTAATGATAATTGGAATCTGATTTAATAGTTTTAATTTAATATTACCAAAAGTGAATTTTTTTTTTTTTTGGTTTGGTTGCAAAATTTTAACGTCAAAGTTTCCCAATGCATTACAGATTTTTATTTAAACACATTTTGTAGAGCGAAATTTGAAAAAAATTATTGCTTTCTCAAAGCCATTCAGAATTTTTCTAAATAAAACGAGTGACTGCGCCAAACATTGACCTTCCCCTGCGAAACCCATACTGCTTATTGGTAAATGTATTGTGCATTTGCAAAAACTCGCTTAACACTTTTCCCAGAATTTTAGATATAATAGGTAGAAGATAGAAGTTGATAGTTATTCATGTCATAAATATCATCCCTTTTATGTATAGGAATAACGCAGGTTTTAAGGATCGAGTTTTGAACCTATTGCTCTGTATTTGTACAACAAGATTACCTTTAGGATATAAATGAACACCAATCAGACGACATCTATTGTCTAAGATAGTGTTTCTCAACCCCCTGGTGGGCAATCGACTTTTAAATTGGGCGTTTTTCTGACAATCCGCATTTTTGGGCTAAATGCATTTTAAATACCTGTCATCAGAGATGGCTCAAATCGCCAAAAAAATTAATAACGTGACTTAAGATTATTATTAGATAAGAACCAAAAGTTATTAAACCTAGCTAAGATGAAAAAACTTGTAAATTTGCAATGTAATATTAAAAAATAACATAAAATTCTCTACATTTTGAAAATTAATCCATGAAAATCAAATAACGCGCTCGTAAGTTAAACAATTTATCAAAATCAAAAACTTAATTTTGAACAATTTTTGGCAATTTCCATTGTCTCGATATGTATATTTCTAATACAATTTAAAACACAATGAATTCTCCACTTTTTAACATATAAAATATAATAATCAAAAAGTGGGTTTAACGCCTTGGCAATTTTTAAAAACTGAAAATGATTGTTTGTTGATTTTTAAATTGAAAAAATTCAGATTTTGGCAGTTTTCATAGACTCGACATGATTATCTCTTAAAAACTTTTTTCAGGCGCACTGAATTTGCTATATTTTAGCATTTAAATCAGCAAAATTAAATAACGCGAATTTTTTAAAATCAGAAAACGCGATTTTCTTAACTTTGAACTTGGAAAATAACAGATTTAGGCGACTTTCTTTATAAAATACGAATACTTCTTTATATTTTTTAAACACACTAAATTCGCTACATTTTGGTAGTTTAATCATCAAAATCACGTAGGGTGTTCCAAAGTTAAGCAATATTTCAAAATCGGAAACGCGATTTTGTTAACTTTGAACATGGAAAATTGCCGATTTTGTCAACTTACTTTAAACGATATGTATATTTCTTTATATTTTTTTAAAACCAACTGAATTCGCTAGATTTTGGAATTTAAATCATTACAATCAGTAAGATGTTCGAAAATGTAAGAATTTTTCAAAATCAAAAACGCGATTTTGTTGACTTTGAACTTGGAAAACAACAGATTTTGGTAACTTTCTTTGCACGATATGTATATTTTTTATGTTTTTTTTTAAACATACTGAATTTGCTACATTTTGGAATTTAAATCATCAAAATCAAGTACTGCGTTAGGAAAGTAAACAATTTTTCAAAATCAAAAACGAGATTTTGTTGATATTGATCTTGAAAAATTTCAGAGTTGGTCAATTTTCGTTGCTTTGGCATGAATATTTTTTTATACTTTTAGCAAATCATTATCATGAAATGCTTTTAACACCACAGCAATTTTTAAAAATCTATATCGCGAATTAATATCATTATCTCAAAATTGAGGGTGAGGTGCTTAAAGATTTTTATGAAATAGTAATCTCGAATAAATTAAGAATAGAAAAAATCGATAATCGGTGATTATCAGAAACTTTTTTTTGCGACGGCCGCCTCTATTCTTAAAAAAAATAACACATAGATGGTCGAAACTCGATAAAACATTTTTTTAGAGAAACCTGAAAGACATAGAAATGTTGCATAGTTTCCCGTGGGCCGTTTAAAAAAATTGCACGTTCTTAAAGTTGCTTCAAAAAAATATAAAAACAGCTGCTAATGCAAACTTTGCAAAAGACCCAGCAGTTTTGGATAGGGAAATGGCTTTCAGTCAATCTCCTTGAAACCAACTGAAAAATATTCACCAAGTCATCCCGATCAAAAGTCGCCATGGTCGCAACAGCCGAAGATCTCAAGATCTCGCGCAAAAAGCAATTCTGTGCCTGATACTACAATAATCGAAAAAATCGTTATATGCACAGAAATGATGAATGATGACTGTATATTAATTATCTCGAAAGTTCGGGGTTAGAGGTCTACAAATTTTTACGGACTATGAACTCTGAATAAATTTGTAAAATTTCAAGTCGATGGAAATTTTTTTATATTTTTTTACCTTTTGGTTAATTTAAATGGCAACACCGTAAATTTTGCAGCGTTGCTAAAAATCTGCAGATTTTCAGAGGAACTTGTGTGTGTTGCAAATAGTTTTCACCATCGAACCAACAGGTTTTCTAAATGTAAACTTAAATTATCTGCTCTTAAAACTTATCAAACCATCGGACATCCATATATGCGTTTCAAGATTTATCTCTGAAGTGTTCAGCTTTGATTTATGTTAGTAGAATAGGGCGCTACACTAAAACTTCATGTATACATATATGAATTTGATTATTGTTTTTTTCTTTCCCATTACACCATGGAAACAAAGTCACATTTTCTCATGTATAGTTCACGAGAAAGTAACAGGTTTTCTAAGATACATTTAAACTGAAAATATCTGATCCAAAATTTTGTCAAGTCGTTAACTATCCATAGACGCGTTTCGAGATTTACCTCTTATCAGTTCAGCTGTGCTTAATATTATTTATTGTTTTTTGACAGTCATGATTTATATATCGAGTATCAGGCACAGAACTGCTTTTTTGCACAAGATCTTGAGATCTTCGGCTGTTGCGACCATTGAGACTTTTGATCGGCATGACTTGGTCAATATTTTTCAGTTGGTTTCAAGGAGATTGACTGAAAGCCATTTCCCTAACTGCGGGGTCCTTTACTCTGAATCGATTCTCCTTCAATTTTCTAGCCAAACTATAGATATTCCTAGCCTGGATTGTTAAAAACTCTCTCTTTAATTCGCTGCAGTTTAATTTAAAAATTCCACTTCCTCAAAGTTGCTTTAAGCAAATATAAAAACAATCCATGCACACTGCAAATATTGCAAATTTACTGAAAATCAATTATATTTTAAGATCCTATAATAATCAGAAACATTATGTCCCTTTATTTCCAAAAATCACACTTCACTCGCCGCGTATCAATTTAAAAATCACACTGTTAACGTTGCTTTAAAAAAATATAAGCTATCAAACTAAAATCTTTACATAAAATTTAAAAACTTCCTTTAACCAAATTAAAAAAAAAAATCAAAGTTAAACTTACCGCGCTTTAATTTGAAAATTGCACACCCTCAAAATTACTTATAAAAAACAAGTGTAAACTTTTCAAATTTACTCAGAACCGTTTCTGCTTTAAGATTCCACAAAAACCGAAAACATCCCCTACCCACGTTTCCAAAAATACTCTGCGCTTCCATTTCAAAATTGGGTTATTCCATGCTATTTCAACAAAAGGTTGTGTCGCACTATTTTTATTTATTTTTATATTTCGCACAGGTATTTATACATGTTTATACAGTTCTAAACTAATTTAAAAAAAAGAAGAAACCGTGTACCAGATATGTCCCCACATGGAGCTTGAAACATGTACAAGGTTTTGTGGTTTTTCGACGAAATTGTTTTCGTTTGCACGAATGAAATTATTTTCTTTGCATGTTCTTTGAGGTATGCACGAAACACCTTAGAACTCTATTAACAAAAAACTTTATTTTAGGTCAAAAAGGATCACTTTAACGATCTCTGTAGGGTCAGAAAAAAATGTGGGTCTAACTCACCACTATTGGTCTATTTTTCCATTCGTCCAATAAAAAAAAAACAAATTGCACTGACGAAAAAAAAAAGAAACACTTGAGATTTGTAAAAATTTAGATTATCTTCTATCCAATAGATTTCGACGATCTTTTGAGAAATCAAAATCAAAATGTGTCCTCTTTGAGAGGGTTTATCGCCCACTCAAAGTGAGTTTTCATTAATTTGGGTTCATAAAATAATGTGATTCCTGAACCCTACAAACAGCGTGAAAAAAGTGCCATAACGGTTCATTATTTCACTCTTTTGCGTGAAAAAAAGTGCCGTAGCGGTTCATTTTTTAACGTTATCTTTCCTACTCGTGAAAAAAAGTACTACTTTACTCACTTGTTGCATAAATAACTATTTTTGCATCATATTAAATAATTATCTAAAGATTTTTCTGTTTGTATTAAATTATAACGAATAATTTTTCTATTTGGAAATTGCGGCAGTTCGCTGACAAAAAAACAAATCGTAACAATAGTAACAACTAAACCGCTATCATTTGATTGGACGTCACCTGTTGGGTAATGAAACCGCCATCATCTGATTGGACGCCACCTGTGGAGAAAATGATTCGGCCGAATAATGGACAACTTTCTCAATCAAAAACGATTTAACAAAGTTTATATTATTTAATAAGATGCGAAAAATGTTTCATATTTTATTCCTCGCGTATTATTTATTACGTAATTCGTAAAATGCGCTGCCTTTACATTCTTCGCCCGTTTATTACGTTTGAATTAAATACTTTCTCTACGCATATTGCTTCTTCAAATTCACAATTCTCAAATAATAAACTAATAATGAATATTCATGAATTGAAGATAGTCCACGTTTTATGACAGCGTCCATCTCGCTCTGCACTTTGTTGGGTTATGCGGGGTGAAAGGGGGCGAGAGGCTTCAGTTTGTCTATCTCGCTTTCACAGGCGTTTGAAATTTCCAAAAATGGCACATTTTCAATAGTAGTTAACGCAATTATTTAACAATAAAATATTGTTATCTTGGTATCATATGAAAGCTACTATTATAATGTTCGGAGTGATATATTACAAACATTTATTTTTCGTTCAATTAGTTATAAAATGGCTAAAATATCATGAAGTGGGAGGACAACCGATCTAAATGAATTAATATCTCCGTTATTTTTTGATGAAAAATTATGAAAATTTCTGACACCGTACATTATACTATTACCAACAATTATGGTAAAAATCAACTTTGTGTTTAAATAACTTTTCGAAAATAACACTATAAACCTAACTTTGTTCGGGCGGCCCGTTGATGTAATGGGTACAGACGAGCGCTTGTGCCGGTTGCACCGCGTGCCGTGTGGGTTCGAATCCCAGCCCGGCCGAAACATTTATCGGGGATCGAGAAGTATTCGATCGGGTCCATGGTTGTTGTGTATACGTCTGACATTATTCATTTGTTCATTTGTTCATTTACTCATCCCAAATTAAATACATAAAAAATAATAATAACCTGGTCGTGACTGAATGGCTCATGCCTAAGTCAAAAAAAAACCTAATTTTGTTGTTAATAGAAAATTTAAGTTTTTCCAAAGATACATACATTTATTGTATATTCCTGAATAACATATAGTTAACGGAAGAATTTTGAGTAATTATAAATCTCTCAAAATAATTGTTTTTTGTATGTACTACCAATTATAATAAATACCTACCGTTAATTGTAAATTCATTTTTATATTCGTAATAAGGCTTAAGTTTTGTAGGTTAATGGTTACGTGTTTGATTATTATTATTTTCTACACCATCGAAGTTTTTGCTCGATGTTTTACAGCCTTCTTTTTGTTAACGTTAATTCATAATATTGTTAACTTTATTTGGGTGAAAACGTCAGCAACAATTACTTATTTTACTGTTGCTAATAGGCAAACAACTCATATTTTGTAGTTATTGCATTTAAATATTTAAAAGACCTTAATTTATTACTTTTTATTTCCTCATCAAAGTTACATATAATTATATCATTTTATAAAACCAAGAATGCATTATTAGGAATTGCTGTTAATTAAAGTAATCGTACTTTTGTAAATGTAATTGGTGCATCATTCATTGGATAATTACAAACCCATGACCATATCATTAAAAAATCATAATCATAATTTTTACTAAATAGCATTATAAACAATTACTATTTCGTAATGGATAGATGACCAACTCATATTATTAATGATTGATTTATAAAAGATTAGACGTTGTGTAATTTGGAATTTTCCATTTCGGTATTGTTTTTATTGATTCTGGTAAGCTTTAAATAATAAACCGTTAGCAGTATCAAATGATTGATTGGTGATTTTTGATGGTCGAGTATAAATTTATTTTTAATGAGAAATGGCCAGAAACGTTGTACTACTGAAAGGGGCACACATTAAAATAAAAGCAGGTAATTTAGTAATCAAACTCTTGTTATGTTTCATGTTGTTTTTTTATCTATATTTTATATATAAAATCTACAAGTCGTAAATTTTTTATATTTCAAATAGGCTTCTTGATTTTCTTCCCTCTGTCTCACCTCGGGGTTTGCGGACGTGGTGTCCCATCTCGTGCTAACAGTATTGATAGTCTGTTGTTTCTTTGTTATCAATTTTTTATGTCTATTTTTGTTGATTTTTTATAATTTTGATTTAAGTTTTGGTTTAAACGGAGTATATTTTAGTTTTTCTGTGTTGTCTCCTAGTCCAATATATTGTCTCATGCTATCCATTGATAAAGATTGTAAGTATTTTCTTGTTGTGAATTTTTCTGTTCTTTTTGTTTGGTAATTGTAAATTTCTTTATTTGATTGTAACGTAACGGGATGCTGTTTTTTTATTAGATTATTATTTTTAGTTCTTGTGTGTACCTTTAGAATTGTTGATTTTTTGTCTAATTTATATAACAATTTAAATATATTCTTTTGATGTATTTTAAACTTGTGTAGATTCTTGTTAGTTATATTTTCCCAAATATTGATTAGGTAGTTATTTTGTGATATAAATAGTGCATATTAGAATTTAAAAGTTTTTATCCAATTTTGACGTTTTAAACTAATTCTTAAGGTTGAGGGCACGTGACCTAAAATTTCTTCATAGGAATAAACATTTACTTAACTCAGTGTATAAATATCTAGAGATTAAACTGTGTTTTTATTTGCTACAATTAATATCTATTTCATATTATGTTTCACAATTTGTATATCAAACATGTAACAATCATTCCTGTTAATGGAAAAATTATTGTAAATAAATTTCACTCGTATACTTCACCTAATCGCTTAAATTGCAATTAGCATTTTCGTTCTCCGAATCACCAATAACGACGATTAGAAAGTGATCAATTTGTTCATTAAACGGTAATTACATATAAATCTCTTCATTATAATGCTCAAAAGTTAATACAAAATAGATTAAGAACGACAATTCATAAACAATAGTATATAAGCTGAACTTTAACGGAAAACATTGTTCAGTTCGCAACTTGCTTATCCCGCGATTAAACATGGTGTGCTTAAGGGCTTTCGTAGTGTTAACCTTGTTGGGTATTGTTTCCGCGAGAAAATTACGTAAGTACTATAAAATAGTAAATAATCTTAACATGCGTGTGTTTGTTACGTAATTCCAAGTTTCTTTTATTATAAATTTTTTAATAAAATCAACTTTGTTCTAAGCGTGTGTTAGAGAATTAGAAGAGACTATTGAAAAATAATTTTTTTTTGTCCCTTAGTGGTTTCAAGGATAATTGCTTTCCTTTTTGCAGCTTTTAAAAGTTCCGAAAGATTTTCTTTCAAGTTTTCTTGTAGCTTATTTCCATTTTGTTTTGACTTCCTGCTCACATTTTTAAGAGAGCTTTCAATTTTCCAAGCTTATTTCCAATTGGTATTAAAAAATCACTGATCGTTACTGTTACTAATAGGCGAATTTCACTGCTACTTAACATCACCGTTACTTAAAATAACTGCTACTTAAAATCTTAAAATCACCACTACTAAAAATCACTGCTACTTAAAATCACCGTTCCTTAAAATCTTAAAATCACTGCTACTAAAAATCACCGCTACTTAAAATCACTGCTACTTAAAATCACCGTTTCTTAAAATCAGTCCTACTTAAAATCTTAAAATCACTGCTACCTAAAATCACAGCTATTTAAAATCACTGCTATTTAAACTATGACTTAAACTGTAATTGCTCCTTAAAATCACAACTGTTACCTAAACAGTGATTGCTACTTAAACAGTGATTGCTACTTAAACTGCGACTGCTATTTAAAACGTAATTGTAAAAATACAATTACTCCCATTTACTCTTACGTTCATGTTCAAATTACGATTTTAATCAACTGAAAAACAATTATATAAAAACAATTGCTACAAATGGTAATCTCAAAATGACTCAAAATTAATTTTAATTTAAGATTTAGTGCGAATATCTAAACATACATTTTGAAATAATACCACGAAACCAATTTTGAAATTGCAAATTTCATGAACTGAAAGAAAGATAAAAACAATTCACCAAACTGCGAAAATCTCAAAATGCTCCTCCTTTTTTTTCAGGTGCTCATAAAATTAAAACAAAAATCTTCGAAAATCCACATCTCTATTGAAAATTGTTGAATTTACAAAACCCAAATTGATTTTGAATAAGCATTACTTCGGCCATTGAGGGTGATTTTTTATGGAATTTTTCCTGCGTTTCTTATATTTTTTTCTGCGATGGTTTTGTTCAAGTGCTCAAAAAATTAAAACAAAAATCTTCAAAAATCCATATCTCTATTGAAAATTGTTGAATTTACAAAAACCAAATTGATTTTGAATAAGCAATACTTCGGCCATGGAGGATGATTTTTTATGGAATTTTTCCTGCGTTTCTTATATTTTCTTGTACGATGTTTTTGTTCAGGTGCTCAAAAAATTAAAACAATAATTTTCAAAAAACCATATTTCTATTGAAAATTGTTAAATTTATAAAAACCAAATTGATTTTGAATAAGCGATACTTGGGCCATGGAGGATGATTTTGTATGGAATTTTTCCTGCGTTTCTTATATTTGTTTTCTGCGATGTTTTTGTTCAAGTGCTCAAGAAATTAAAACAACAATTTTCAAAAATCCATATCTCTATTGAAAATTGTTAAATTTACAAAAATCAAATAGATTTTTAATAAACAATACTTCGGCCATTGAGGATGATTTTTTATGGAATTTTTCCTGCGCTTTTATATTTTTTTTTGCGATGTTTTTGTTCAAGTGTTTAAAAAATTAAAACAAAAATCTTCAAAAATCCATATCTCCATTAAAAATGTTAAATTTACAAAAACCAAATTGATTTTGAATAAGCAATACTTCAGCCATGGAGGATGACTTTTTATGGAATTTTTCATGCATTTCTTATATTTTTTTCTGCGATGTTTTTGTTCATGTGCTCAAAAAATTGAAACAAAAATCTTCAAAAATCCATATCTTTATTGAAAATGGTTGAATTTACAAAAACCAAACTAATTTTGAATAAGCGGCACTTCGGTCATTGAGGATAATTTTTTATAGAATTTTGCCTGCTTGTTTTATATTTTCTTCTGCAATGTTTTTGTTCAGGTGCTCAAAAAATTAAAACAACAATTTTCAAAAATCCATAACTCTATTGAAAATTGTTAAATTTACAAAAATCAAATAGATTTTGAATAAACAATACTTCGGTCATTGAGGATGATTTTTTATGGAATTTTTCCTGCGCTTTTATATTTTTTTGCGATGTTTTTGTTCAAGTGTTTAAAAAATTAAAACAAAAATCTCCAAAAATCCATATCTCCATTGAAAAATGTTAAATTTACAAAGACCAAATTGATTTTGAATAAGCAATACTTCAGCCATGGAGGATGATTTTTTATGGAATTTTTACTGCGTTTCCTATATTTTTTTCTGCGATGTTTTTGTTCATGTGCTCAAAAAATTAAAACAAAAATCTTCAAAAATCCATATCTTTATTGAAAATGGTTGAATTTACAAAAAATAAATTGATTTTGAATAAGCGATACTTCGGTCATTGAGGATGATTTTTATGGAATTTTTCCTGCGTTTTTTATATTTTTTCAGCGATGTTTTTTTCAAGTGCTCAAAAAATTAAAACAAAAATCTTCAAAAATCCATATCTCTATTGAAAATGGCCTAATTGACAAAAACCAAACTAATTTTGAATAAGCGGTACTTCGGCCATTAAGGATCATTTTTTATGGAATTTTGCCTGCATGTTTTATATTTTCTTCTGCGATATTTTTGTTAAAGTGCTCAAAAAATTTAAACGAAAATTTTCAAAAACCCCTATCTCTATTGAAAATTGTTGAATTTACAAAAACCAAATTGATTTTGAATAAGCAATAATTCAACCATGGAGGATGATTTTTTATGGAATTTTTCCTGCGTTTCTTATATTTGCTTCTGCGATGTTTTTGTTCAAGTGCTCAAAAAATTAAAACAAAAATCTTCAAAAATCCATATCTCTATTGAAAATGGTTGAATTTACAAAAACCGAACTAATTTTGAATAAGCGGTACTTCGGCCATTGAGGATAATTTTTTATAGAATTTTGCCTGCATGTTTTACATTTTCTTCTGTGATTTTGTTAGTCATTGATTTAAAAAAAAAATAATTCCAAATTTATTAATTTTTCATCAATAATTATGAAATAATAGCAGTTCAGTTAATAATCAAATGTATATTAACAGTAATTGTAAACGCAGCATGCCGAAACACAAATTAATTAGAACCAATCAGATTCTAAATAACGTATGTTGTCGCGAAAACACATCCATGTAGAGTTTAATTGCGGCTTTGTGATTGGTTCTCTACTCGCATTATATTTCGACACGTGATTGACTAGAGTAGTCGTAGTCAAATAAAAACGATGTTAGACGTCAAACGTCAGTTTGCGGCTAGAATGCTCTGAACGCTGTTAAAATTATTGAAAACTCCGCATAGGAAGTGTTTCTCTTGAAATAATTCAAGAAAAAAAGCAAGAGGCCCAACCAAAAAATATAATATCATCCAAAAATATATTTGGAAACAGTTTACGGATTTTGCATGGAAGGAAAATATCACGCTAACGTAACTCGCACTCGGGAAGACATTTTTACAATATTGCAAAACAGTGTATGTAACGTATATATTGTAAAGAAAATGTAGTCAAGTCCATGTGGAATACCACTGCTAAGTTAGTGATTTTCAAAATTTGTTTAAAGATGTAATATACAAATTTTTCGAAATCCCATTAGATTTTTTTGACGGTAGAGATGATTAGAATTTGAAGTATACTTTGTCATTTTCGTGTTTCATAATATTGACGTTTGAAACGTCAGTATCATCCGATTCTGCAAAACACTCAATCTACATTTAAAATACCTTTTAAATTGAAAATTAACCATGAGTGTAAAAATGGTTTTACTGACTCTAAAATAATATCATTTGAAACATGTGTTAAAACTACCACTTTTAACACTTGTATCATAAATAACTGTTATACCATAAATCGTAAAGTTATAGGAAGGCCACATAAAAAATGGTGATGTGGCCATCATGTTACTTTCTCCGACTTTATATTTACGTTTTCATGGGTTTATTTTCAATTGAAATCATATTTTAAATGTACATCGAGCGTAGCGTAAACTCGGATGAAACTGACGTTTAAAACGTCAAAATCATGAAAGATGGAAAAATTATACTTCAAATTCAAAAACTAGGTTTACTCAAAAACTAACGAGATTTCGAAAAAAACTTATTCTTTAGAAGTTGTTCATTTTGGCATTCTCTACAATTATTATTTACATAAAATTGCTGTAACTATTATCGTTTCATAATTATAAACCAAAAATTAAAAAAAAATTAATAAATGTTTTTCGCGAATAGCAATGATTTTATGAAAAATATTTTCAAGCAAAAGCTATTCATTTCTTTACTGTCTTCGATGTTTGTTTAAATATTTTTGTGATATTTTTTATATTAAGGAAAATATTGGCAAAAAACAAAAAACAGTTAAGGTAAACACCCACTTCCGGTGTACGAAATTTTACCAAAAGCTTTTCAGTTCTTCGGATTATCAAATAAGACGTATGTTCAAAGTTTCATATCAATTGCTTTATTGGTTTTTGAGATACAGCGCACACAGACAGACACACACACACACACACACACACAGACACACACACACACACAGACACACACACACACAGCACACACACAGACACAAATTTTTTTTTTCCAAAAATTGTTGAAATGGCATCTAGGGACCCCAAAACGGATATTTCCGTAAAAAAAATTTTTGAAAAAAAAATCACGATCACAATACTTTCTCGTACTTCGTAACGGAGAAAGTAAAAAAATTACAAAATATTGTCGTTAATATTTTAAATAATTTTTATGATCACAATACTTTCCCGTACTTCGCACGGATAAAAATCAAAGACCTTGCTATGTTTTTTCCCTCAGACATGGTCATCTCAGCAACAAAATACAGTAGTTCGCAAATTTAAAATATACAATACAGAATCTTTCTTTACGTAAACAAAGTGCACGATCGACTTAGAAAAATAAATATTTTGCTCCATCTCCACTCCCATTATCATTTCTTTATTTTTTCTCTTCAGCCTCCTACATCAAGAAATGCAAACGCTCAGATCCAGCTCTGGAGGAATGCGCCGTGAAAAATGCAAATCTCGCCCTACCGGATATACTGAAGGGTAATAAATTATTGCCGGCGAAATTTATTGCCCACTAATAAAATTAATTCGCGTTGTTTTCGTAGGAGATCCACATAATAACATTCCTAATTTGCTGCCCTTGGAGATTCCTCACATCTACCTGGCGCCGGAGAACAGCTTGAGGATCAATATGTCCGACTGCAAACTGTACGGATTGGAGAATGCCATCATTTCGGCCATCACTTTCGACTTCGAGAAGAAGCACGCGGCGATCACGGCGAAAATCCATCACTTGAATTTGATCAGTAATTATGATATCGACGGGAGGATCTTGGTGCTGCCCATTACTGGAAGTGGACCGGCCAATATTACGTTTAGTAAGTATATTACAAAAAAATGGTGATGTAACTTTCTCCGGTTTTATGGTATAAGAGTTATTTTTGCTATCGTACTTTTTACTTGCCCTACAGATATTGTGAATGGAACAACTTATTTAATCTCGATGGTTTTTGACTAATCTGACGATAAAAATGATTAGAATTTAAAGTATAATTTGATATTTTCAACTTTCTTAATTTTGACGTTTCAAACGTCAGTATATAAAAGTTGCTTTCTTATTGAAAATTTTTCTCATCTAAATAGTATTAAGATACCTGTAAATTTTTACAAAGAATTTTATTTTGTATTGAAGTTAATTGCAATTATCTTAACCCTTTCAGACCTGGATTTTTAAATTTGAAAAAAAAAGTTGTTAATTATTATTGATGAGGAGCTTCTTAAGACCATAAATACCAAATTTGAACTAATTTTATTAATTAGTATAGGAATTAATTAGTGAGGCTTTGTTGAAGTGACATCTAGTGATAAACAGGAAAAATATGGATTGTCATAGTAAGTAGAGACATGTAAATGTTTCGGTGGCAATTGCTACCACCAGGGCCGAAAGGGTTAACTCTTACTTCATGTTTTAAAAATATATCTCGACGTCTGTCAAAATTTCCTGCTTCAAATATTATAAAGAAACGTCATGGCTTGCTTTATTATTTCTCTTTATCAATATTAAAATAAAATCATATGCCAAATAATTTGAAGCAGTTGCGGTTCGCAAATTTTGGTAGAGGAGGCTAAAGCTACGCGCACACTTGTCGGGATCGGATGGACGGCACGCATTGGCAAAAATTGCACAGTTGTAAACGAGTCAACGCACATTTACAACTGTGTTAAGCAATTTTTGCCGATGCGTGTCGTCCGTCTGATTCCGACAAGTGTGCACGTAGCTTAATAGAGAAAGATATGTTTCGTCTCCATAATAACCCCTCGGTTAGCACTACTTACTCTTATAAAGGAAGCAAGAGTTGTTCCATCATTTTCTTCCATATCCTGTTTTTCCAAAGTTTCATGAGCCGCCTCTAATTTGAAGCTGTTTATTTAATGATAGTCAGATTTGAAGTTATTTAATGTTGGATATTTATTGCAGCTGGTGGTGTGTACAAATTTGAATTCAGTTTTGACTTGAAACCGAAGCATGGACACAACTTCATCCACTTCACGTCTCATTCTTTGGAATACACCACGGACAGAATTTACATCAAATTGGAAAATCTGTTTAATGGAGACAAAACTTTAGGTAAATATAATCACCTATGTTTAAATGATCTTAATATCTGGTTAATTCATAGAATATTTCTTCTTCAATTTGTGCCTATCAGATCCTCTAATGTTGAAGATTGTTCCAGTCCAAATAGTAGGTCGGCGCTTTGAACACCGGTCCACTCTCTTATGTTTTTCATCCTGGATACCTGCTTCCTCCCAATCCCGATGTGACCTTCTATTTTGACTTGAATTATAAGTGCAGAATTCTATATCGATCATCTCGCAGAATATGCCCGAGACCTGATATTTACATTTTTTGGTCAATGTTGATGTAACGTGCAGCGGCCTGGAGCCTTAAAGTCGGCAACATGAACCCGGAAGGCTTTCGAAACGTGGACTCATGGAAGAATTCTTAGTACTTTGAGAAATCTTCGATTCTTCGATTGCTCGGTTAACGAATGAGTGGATGATAAGAAGGGCAAATGTTAACCAATTACCTGTTATACCGATCGGTATCTTGAGAATTCTTCGATGAGTCCACATTTTGCAAACTTTCCCGGTTCATAATGTGATTTTGTGGGGAAGAATGCATTTTGATTACCAGCCTGCAGAGATGGCTCAAATCGCTTAAAACTTTGATCAAGATTATGTCTTTCGAAATTAGAACCAAATCTTTGTTAAAATCAAATTAAACTAAAAAAAAATTGCGTTGAATTTGCATGGAAGTTTTTAATGCTAAAAAAACACACACCAAATTAGCTACATTTTGGAAATTAAACCATCAAAATTAAAAAATATATCAAAAATTTAATTTTGTTAATTTTGAACTTGCAAAATTTCGTTTAACATCTCGGCAATTTTAAAAAATTAAAAACGAGTGTGTGTTGACTTTGAACTTAGAAAATTTCACATTTTGGCAATTTTCATTGCCTCGACATGAATATTTTTAGTATCATTTAAAACACACTGAATGCTCTACTTTTTAACATATAAAATATCATAATCCAAAAATGCGTTTTACACCTCGCCAATTTTTTTTAATTAAAAACGAGTGTTGACTTTGAATTTGGAAAATTTCACATTTTGCCAATTTTCGTTGCCTCGACATTAATATTTTTAGTACCTTTTAAAACACTCCGATTGCTCTAGTTTTTAACATATAAAATATCATTATTCTGTGATTAATTTGTAGTTTTGATTTGTAGTTGTACTTTATTTTGTAACCCTGTCAATGGACATTGAGTCTGTTGGGTTTTTGTAAATAAATAAATAAATAAATAATCCAAAAATACGTTTTACACCTCAATTTAAAAAAATTAAAAACGAGTGTTTGTTGACTTTAAACTTGGAAATCATTGACTCGACACGATTATCTCTTGATATTTTTTTAAACACACTAAATTCGCAACATTTTGGCATTTAAATCATCAAAATAAAATACCGCATTTGCAAATTAAACAATTTTTCTAAAATTAAATACTTGATTTTGTTGAATGGCAAATTTAGGATTTTAGCAATTTTCATTATCTCTACATGAAAATATTTAATACCACTTAAAATTCTCTACTTTTTAACACATATATTAAATATCATAATCAAAACATGCGGCAATTAAAAACAAAATCCAAAACGCGAACTTTGAAAAACAGAATTTTAACAATTTTCGTTTATTGGACATGGATATTTCTTAATACTTTTTTCAAGCGCTCCAAATTCGTTACATTTTGACATTTCAATTTTCAACGCGTAGCGTTCGGAAGTTAAGTAATTTTTCCAAATCAAAAACGCGCTTTTGTTGATGTTGGTCTTGAAAAATTTCAGATTTTATCAATTTTCGTACGTTGGCAATAATATATTTTATGCTTTCTTAAAACACACTTAATTTTCCACATTTTAACATGTATATTAATCAAGAAATGCTTTTAAAGCCTCGGCATTTTTTTTTAAATCGAAAACTCGAATTTGTTGCCTTTGAATTTGAAGGATGTTGGCAGTTTTCGTTAACTCACTATGAATATTAGTCCCTTTTGAAATAAATGAATTATTTACATTTTAATAAATAAATCATCATAATCAAAAACATGTTCAATACCTCAGCATTTATTTTTTTTAAATCAAAAGAGCTATTTTTTTTACCATGAACTTGAAAATTTCATATTTTATCAATTCTCATTGATTTGACATGTCAATTTAATAATTGGTTTTCTATTCTTGACAGTTGTTGTCGATGGCGAAATATAATCGAAATTACACAAATGATTATGTGTAGAAATAAATTAATACACGATAACACTTTTAAATATAATGAATTTATCAACAATTGTTGATTTTATTATTTTATTATTCAATTTCGGAACTTCGGAAATTCGAAACTTAAAAAAATTTTAAGCTTTGAAATCTCAAAATTTCGAAACTTCGAAACTTTAATCATTGAAGATTTTCCATGAATCTTCGAAGTTTGGAACCTTTGAAATTGGAAATCTTCGAAGAAAAATTCCAGCCCTGGTCAAAATACTTACAATGCCTCAATAAAAATCCCAGCAACCGAAATGCCTTGTTACACGTTGGAGAAATATGAGATACAAAAAATAATTATGAATCCAGTATATAATTTCTGATTACATTACTGATCTTATGCAGTCGAAAATATATTGAAGGAAAAAAAATTAAACACTTGAAATTCGTGAAATTTCGACCATTTTCAAACTGCCACAACTCGGCGTATGAATCTCTGAGGGCGAAAAACTTTGAAGTATCTTCTTTAAATTTATGTATGCGAACTTAAGCGTAACCCCTTCCACCCCCCTCTAGTGCCCCTGTAATTTTTTTTTTTCTGGAAACCATGTCCAACTTTTACGATGTCTACGGAGTTACTCGATCCACCATAAAGGCATTAAAACTTGATCAATTCGCTATGCAGAACTCAAAGATTTGGCACCAAGTTATGGGTGTTTGAAGAAAGTGCATTTTGAGGTTTTTCGCACATAACTCAATGACTTTTCAACCAAATTTGATTATTCTTTCGGGAAAAAATCCAATTTTGGCTCTACTTTAAGGGAATAAACTAAGATTGGAATGATCCCTTTTCGAACGCTTCTACCCCCGAACAAAAAACACGTTTTTTTGGCAAAAAACGCCCAACTTTGGCAACGTGTACCGAGTTGGAAAAAATGTGTCGACTCGATCCACCAAAAAGGCATTGAAATGTGTTCAAATACCTGCGCAGAACTCAAATAAAGAAGTTCCTACGACGATTTGGCTCAAAGTTATGGATGTTTGAAAAAAGCGAATTTTGTGGTTTTTTTACTCATAAGTCGAAATTGTTTGCGTGTTCACGAATTAAATTTTCTTTGCATGTTCTTTAAGGTACGCACAAAAATTCATTGTTTGCGCGAAATTATGAATGTCGCATTTTGTACCTTAGAGCTCCATTAACAAAAAACTTTATTTTATCATCAGCAAAAAGTAAACAATTTGAAATTATGAAGGAGGTGCAGGTATCATAAATAAAAATTAGAAATAATATTGAAAAAAAAACCTTGAAGTTACTTGAATTGGAGAGCACATATAGGGTATGGATATTGCCTGGAATGAAATTCATATTTTTGTTATCTCGGTTTTGATGGAAAAAAACATGAAACAGGTCAATTTCGTTTTTATCCCGTGTAATTTATGACGTAGTAAATTTGATTTAAAAAAATTATGGATTAACGAATATTAACTAATGTAAATGCATTCTATGTTTACAGGTGAACCAGTGAGTGAATTTTTGGATCAAAGCTGGAGAGAAGTATCTGATGAACTGTATCCATCATTAAAAACGACAATTGGTAGTATAATTGAAAGCATCGCATCTGGATTTTTGACGAGAATTCCTTTCGAAGATATATTCGACCCTTGAAAGAAAAACGTTCATCAAGCCATAAAATTAATTTCCTATTCCAGTTCGAAGTAAGAGCGAAGATGTCTTATTTATATTATTTTAGTATTATTTATGAATATTATGTGAAACATAAATGTGAATTTTCACGATTAATGCAAATATATAATTTTGTAATGACAAACTTTTTCCTTAAGGAAAACTGTGCACTTGCAGTAGAACAATTAACGGTTGTGCATGAATAATGTATAAACTAATAATAGTGGTTGCTTTGACGAACAACATGTGTCATTAATGTTTAATGATAATGTAAATGCAAAACGTGATGACTGAATTGGTAAGTACATTAACAAATATTTATAATAAATGTAATTTACGCACTACTAATAATAGTACCCAAACATGACTGAGTGTTAATTGTTCGTGAAATAGTCAAGTCGTGCATGCTAAATCAAACGAGTTAGTTTTTTTTACTGTCTCCGTTGCGAAGTACGAGAAAGTATTGTGATCGTGAAATTTTTTTCAATTTTTTTTAACGGATATTTTATGTTTTGAGGTCCCTAGAGACCATTTTAAAGATTTCTGAAAAAAATGTGTCTGTGTGTGGGTGTGTGTCTGTCTGTATCTCAAAAACTAATAGATCAATTGATATGAAACTTTGAACATACGTCTTATTTGATAATCAGAAGAACTGAAAAGCTTTTGGTAAAACTTAACCGTTTTTGATTTTTCTCCAATAATTTTTTAAATATGAAAATATTACAAAGGCATTTAAACAATTATTGAAGACAAAAAAGAAATGAACATCTTTTGTTTGAAAATATTTTTTTATAAAATCATTGTTATTCGAGAAAAAAATTATAAATCTTTTTTTTTTCATTCTCCGTTTATAATTATGAAATGGTGATAGTTACATCAAATTTATATTTATATTAATTGTAGAGAATGCTAAAATTAACAGTTTATAAAGAATAACTTTTTTTTTAAATCTCATTAGTTTAAGTAAACTGAAACTAAATTTTAAGTATAATTTTTTAATTTTGACGTTTTAAACGTCAGTATCATCCGAATGGTTCGATGTATATTTAAAATATAAAACTAGTTGAACCGAAAACAATGTTTTTTCTAAAGAGGATTATACAAACTTGAATTTATTGCTCTCAAAAATTAGAAAATTTGTAAAACTGATTGTGATCAACTGATTGGGGGGTGGATAGGGCCTACCCACCACCATTCGTATTAATTTAAATTTAATCAACACAATGGTTTTCCTAGAGAGGATTTAAAAAATCAAAAAATAAAGAGAGGAAAATGTTGACTTTGTTGTTCTCAAAAAATGGACAATTTGTAAAACTCCGTTTCATGATTAACTGGTTGGTGGTTGGGATTGGAACCACCCACCACTTTTCGTATTATTTTAAATTTAAATAAATCAATAAATTCGTGAAGGAACGACAGAAAAGTCACAGAAAGAAAATTCATTCATTCGTGAAAACCCCGGCCTATGTTCAGCCGATTCGATTGCGGGATAGAGCCCACCCACAACTTTTCGTATTAATATTAATTTAAATCGCAATCAGTGTTTGGTTGTAGAAATTTCTTAGTTATATCATTGGAGGAGTTGAAAGTTTAGAAATCAACCAAAACGGGATTTTGTCGAATAAATCAACGTGAAACCACCCTCCAATTCTTCGTACATAAACGAGATTCTTGCAGGTGAAAATCAATAAATTTGTGAAAGAACGACACAGAAGTCACAGAAGAAAATTAATTAATTTGTAAAAACTCTGACCTATGTTCAGCTGAAAATAAATCATGAAAGTGTAAATATAAATAGCTGTACCATCAAATCGAAGAAAGTAACATGATGGACACTTCACCATTTTTAAATTGAAGCGTGTTGCTCTTTGGTCAACTTGTGCAAAAGACCTTGGATTGTGAGCTTTTGAAACAAAATTATATTCGAGCAGCACGCATTCGCGTTTCAGCATTTTTTTCGCTTGATTTCGTTATGATTTCACTGTGGAAATAACACTTTCGCTGAGATTTTAGATGCTGCAAAAATTTATTCTGCAATTCTTTCAAAAAAACGGTTCTTGCAAATCAAATCTTTGGTTCGCAAAAATTATATTGTCAATTCGTTCAAAAATGTTCTATTCGTAACATTTTTGAAAAGAAGTAAAATTTGTAATTTCAGTTATTTTTGTAATTGACTGGTGTGGTCTTTAATGAATGAAATTTTTAACTTCAAGTATACAATTTACTATTTTTAATGTCATCGATTTAACCACATCAGCTATTGTTATTATTCAATGGTTTAAAAAAAATATTTTCCATGCTTTTTATTTTAAAAGATTTATTTTAAAAAACGTTTTATTTTTAAAGTGTTTTTCACAGATTGATGCATAATGTAAGATTTTATTGACTTCTGATAGGCCGTGAAGTGTCACTTTTACGGATTAAGCTTTTAAAATGATGCTTTGTTGGTGACTAGGCTATTAAAGTAATAGCCAATCAGAAGTGACTACAGCCCGCAAAATTTTATTTCGCTAATTAGATTGAGACTTTACGTCCCGTCAAATTTAAATATTTATTACATGCCACTAACGAAAACATGATTCCTTGCCGCTCCTTCTTCTTGCACCACACACATCGGAAAAATTCGAATGCCACCATGTTTATTGTAATGTTAATTTTTGTTTTACTTAGGTACTAACAAAGCCATCAACGTTATGTTAATAGAATTACAAATATTGCAAATCATCGCATTACAAATTATTGCTAATTCAATCTAACCAATCCACGAAAAAAAATAATGTTCAACACGGCAATAAAGCAGATTTACTGACTTGGCTGTACAATCTCGCTCGGCGGGGCGCGTCAGTAAATGTGATACTTTAATGCCGTGTTAATCAAATAACCATTCATTATCGCAATTTTTATGATTTTGCTTATCTCTCAGTTATTATCATTTTTTTAACGCTAACTCAACTTCTTCAATTAAAGTCTCTTTATGATAATTTAGCTGTAGTAAAATTTAGGGCGCAATTCTAATTCTGGTTATTCTTTACTGGTGAATTGAAGACTTGTGTGATTAATTACTCTTGGAAAAATGTTTATTTACTTGGTATTTCTCTTATGTTTTCTTCTCTGGAGAATACTTCGCCGATGTTCACTGTTGAGGCTGGGATTCCTTGTAGAATATAAGGTGTGAGCCACAAAATTTTGTTTCTGAGTTGGCCATGCTTGAGAGAGAGAGAGAGAGAGAGAAAGAAACGTAGCAGTCATGTTTGAGATTAATTATTATTTTTTAAAATATAATTCAATAGTCTCATGACGTAATAATATGCGACGTACCTCATTTATCTCATAGCCAACTCTGAAACAAAATTTTGTGGCTCACACGATACGTTAGACGTTTAAATTGGGCACTAATCCGCATTTGGGAGGCGATGGTCTCGAATCACCTAAAAAAATGTTAAATGTGAGATCATGTCTCTGGAAATTACGACTAATAATGTTTAAACTTTGCTAAGATCTAAAAGCCTTGCAAATTTTCCAAGTTTCGTTGATTTTACATGAACATTTTTTAATACTTAAAAAAAACAAAAAATTGCTATATTTTGAAAATCAAACCATCAAAATCTAAAAACGCGTCCGTAAGTTAAACGATACATCAAAATAAAAAAAATTGATTTTGAACTTGGACAATTTTGGATTTTGGAAATTTTCATTGTCTCGACATGAATAGCCGAAAATAGGCTTTAAAACCCGCCGTTCGCTTCGCTCGCTCGCTTGCTAAAAGTGAAGGGTTGCTAAAGCACTTTGGCATGAGTTTCACTCGATATTTTTTCGCCTGCCTTAAGTAAAAATAGTGTTTCAGGAAATTTTATATCGCGCACCATTGATCTGTCACTGTCAGATTTTTGCATAGCCTACTCATATTCCGCGGAAGGTTGTCTAGATTATGCATATTATTTTTTCGGCCCTAGATACGCTAAATCGTAGTTTCGGCACAATTTTTATGGCCGAAATATATGGTTTCGGTAGAGGCCGGCGAAAAATACTATTTAAAACCCACTGAATCTACTTTTTAACATATAAAATTTCACATTAAAAAAATGCCTTTAACACGTCAGCAATTTTTAAAAATTGAGAACGAGAGTTTGTTGACTTTGAATTTGGAAAATTTCGGAATTTGTCATTTTTCATTGACACTTATTTCAAACACAATAAATTCGCTACTTATTGGCATTTAAATCATCAAAATCAAATATCGCGCTTTGCAAGTTTTGTTAATCAAAAACTTGATTTTGTTAATTGTGAGATTGGATTTTAGCAATTTTCATTGTCTCGACGTAAATATATTTAATCCTATTTAAAAACTCTAAATTTTCAGCTTTGTAACACATAAAATATCATAATTAAAACATCTAATAACTGAGCATTTTTTTTTAAATACAAAGCGCAGATTTTTTTACAGTCAACTTGGAAAAATCGGATTTTGGCAATTTTCATTTACTCGACATGAATATTTCCTAATGGTTTTTCAAACACACTATATTCGCTATATTTGGCTTTTAAATCTTCAAAATCAAATAACGCGTTCGGAAGCTAAACAATTTTTCAAAATCAAAAAACGCGATTTTGTTGAAGTTTATTTGACCATTTTCATTACTTTGACATATTTTTTTTTCTTTTTTAAAATACTAAATTCTTTACATTTTAACATATAAATTATCATAATCAAAAAAATCGTTTAACGAGAGCAATTTTTAAAAATCAGAAACGCTAATTTGTTGCATTTGAGCCTGAAGGATATTGGCAGTTTTCGTTGACTCATAAATGTTTCTTAATACTTTTAAAATTAAATAAATCCTCAACATTGTAACAAATAAATGATCATAATCAAAAACTCTCAAGCTTTTTTTTATTTATGGACCTAAGAATTTGTGAACTGCATGTAGGATTTTTTTGGTTTTTTTTCCGAATTTTTATTGGTCATTCTTACACCTTACATTTGAAAAAAAAATCATATTGGCCACAATGATATTTTTATAAAAATAGAATATTTTTGCTATAAAATGTTGCAGCCCTGACTATACCCGTCTAATTAAATTAATAAAAATAATAAACCTTGAAGCCAATTGTAATAAATATCAGGAAATATTGTAATTTTGTATTTGTTTAACTACAATGAAATGTGAATTTAAAAAAATGATACATTCCAAGTGTTTAATTATTCCGTGAATAATGCTTTCTAGACATAACACTTATTGCAAAAAACAATCGTTTATTTGCTTTGCACTTAAGCGAATGTCAAGGAGTAACCTTCTGTATTACGACCTAGGTCAGTCAACAGTATTTATTAAGTATACATTAAAGTGAAAACAAATAAAATTGTAAGCGATTTTAATTTTCCTTGGGTTTTGTACAAACAGAATTTTGCTAGAAATAGTAGACAAAAATAAAATATTATATTATTAAGTGAAATCTCTACTTGTTTGATACATGCAGGGTGTTTCAAATTCGAGGCTCACCATAGGGATCTCGCTTATTAGAAGAGATAGATGGTATGTTTAAATTCGGCATTTTTGCAGAATTTTGTGCTGATTAATAATCCGTTGAAAAAATTTAAAATTTTCAAGTTATGTTAAAAAACTGGAAAAAAACTGGTCATTTGAGGTGATATTTAAAAACGGAAAGGACGTTCTTATAGCAGTTTTTTATTATCTAATAGATGGCTAAGATTTTTCTTTGTAACATGTTTCGTTTCTTTTGAACCATCATCAACTTTCTTATTTCTTATGGAAGCCATATTTCTTTTTTATCACATCTGAATGCTTAATTTATTGCGATAACAACAATATAACACAACATACATTTAATATCATAAATGAACATATAATTGTTTAAAACACTTTTATTGGCAATCTATGTAGGGCTTACCAAAAATCATCCGTGCCATGGAATTAGAATGAGTCTTGTAATTATTTCGCATTTCATTTAATTTTATAGCATAAATTAGATAAAGACGAAAGTAGCCTGAATATATGAATATTCAACCTGTTCGTAACTCTGCAAGCAAATTTAAGTCTTACTAAGACTATAAACAAATAACTTATTGAAACAACTACTTCCCTGGCTAGTATCACTCGGCATGGATATTGAATGGTACAAAAGAAATTTGCATGGTATTACTAGTACTACTAGATAAATAACATTGGTTTAACATCGGGAATTTCCACCCACAGGACTAACTTGATTTATTTATTATTTTATAGCAGTAGTAATATTTGATTTCTCAAAGATGTTTCTAATTAAAAAAATACTATCCTTTATAACAATAATAATATAAATTACATACACCGTTGTTGACTACAAACTAATAAAATTAAAAATATAATTAAAATAAACAGTAAAGTTATTAACAAAAATCATTACTTTTCCTGGTACTCGTTTAAACCGATATTGCCATTCAAGTTCGTACAACTAATTTCAATTAAACAAATACATAAAAATGTAAATTAAACATTAACGCCATAAAATTTACCTTGAAATTGGCCGAGATGAAATTTACATTAATTTACGTCAATACGGAAATGGCGTTATAATTAAGATTTACTGACTGAATGATGAAAATAAATTTGTGACAACCTCACTAGTTGCAGATGCATTATTAAATTTATCACTTAGATGTTAAACTTCAAGATCGAGGAAAAATGCACGTCGTCTTGATGTTATCAGAGCAGAAAATCTCCTCGTTCATGCGAACCTATGCAAATATTATATCAACGATCATGTGTCGTAATAGAATTTTCAAAGTGGACACAGCAAACATACCAATTAGCAATTGTCAGGTTTCATCTTTAGTTTAAGGTCGGGTATACCATATTCAATGGTATTTCCTCAATTACATATTATAATTTTGTATAATTGTTGAAATATCTAGTTAACATATATTTTCTGTAATTTATTAAGAGTATTCATTATTTATGTATTTAATTAATTCACTTGTTTACAATGTTAAAATGATATTTCAAAGTAAAGGCGAAGGCGATCTTCCACTCTGGCCCAGGTTCTTCCAAGTGGGTTTTTATTTAAAAGCTTCCGGAATTAGCATATTTTTTGAAAATTTTTCGAATATTAGCTACAAGTGGTGACTATATTTGTCGCTAATGGAATACTTGTAAATTATTTGAAAAATGTCATCTTCTGGTGTTGAGTGCCTGTGGATTGCTTAACGTGGAGCTTACCAATTCCTCTTTAAGGATTAGTCAATACAGGGTGTATTTGAAATAACGAACAGGCTCGTAACCACAAAGAGGTTATATTATTTCTAAACAATATTCGCAATTATTTTGTTTATAACTGCAACAAAAAGCCCGCAATTAATTATTAAAGTTAATGAGTGAAAATACGCAACATTTTTGGGGGCAGTGGTAATGTGACCTATTTTTTAAACGGCATCGGCTTTAGATATCGAATTACTACAAGCGCGTAGGAAATATCTGAGTGCCCTTTAAGCGTCAATGAACTTGAGGACTGTATCTTTTACAAAAAAAAAACGTTGCGATAACACTTCAAATTTCGGAGGTAAGAAATCGTATCTCGCGTTTTAAATAAACAAACACACATTCCATGCAGACCTAATTAAATGAGAAAAGCATCGGTTCTCAAAATGTTTAAAAAACCTTGAAAAATTAGGAAAACTCAAAATGTTTTTTTCGAATCAATTTTGACGGAAATGGGTTCACAAATATTTCGTGTATGTACCCTTAAATGCCTGTTCATTATTTCAAATACACCCTGTATATGTAACATAGTTTCAATCACTGGCATGCAAACTTTATCCAAACTTATAATCTATTATATCTATTTTATGACTCTGTAGTAGAGATTGGCAAAAAATTCATTACTCAAAAAGACCTGCAAATTTCCAAAGAAGTCACCTAACACCGTGATTCACTTCTCAGAGTTGACTCTTTGAGTCGGCTCACTAATGTGTTACCCATCTCCAATCTGTACAAATAGCACATGCAAATTATTTATGTTATATAAATTGTAACACTTTTATCTAGCCACCATCCTTAAAATTTTTATAAGAACTACTTTCACATTTCCTCCAGCCTTATGTGCACTTACATGACATTTAGAAAAAGTATCGGCGGCAATTGGAGTCTCCCAGGAAAGAAGGCACCGGGCACGGATGGGATTCCTAGAGTGGTGGTTAAAACGGCAGTAGAAGTCGTACCGAAGGAGATGACACAATCTCTTCCAGGGGGGGGGGGTCTTCGCAAGAATCTAGAGCGGCCAAACTGGTACTTCTTCATAAGGTTGGGAAAGGTAAGAGGGAATTTAACGGCAGTAGAGTTAGCCGGTAAGGAGCCAGAAAGTCTTCCTGGAAGTATTCCCGGAAGATCAAAAGTAAAAATGGCAATACTATACGCGCAAAATGGCTGCCAACCTGAAACAATCTGGGTGGTGATTGAGCCATCAAAACGGCTAGAAAATGATCTACATCTGTCATACAGACTTACAATTTGCAACTAATTTAATATCGTGTGAAGAGACAACTTTTTGTTTGATAATATAAACCGTCATAATTTACGTTATTGGTCTACGAATAATCTTCATTGGGTTCATTGGGATTCGAACCCAGGACTCTCCGCATTAGTTCTGGCGCGCTAACGCACTCGACTAGTGGGCCGGCAAAAGTTAAATTTATGGACTGGAATTGTAAGGACAGGCTTATAGGTCTAGCTTTTGTTGATGGTACATTGACCGGATCGAAGCAATTGGTACTTTCATAAAACCACATTATACCCCCTGTTCAACAAAATGGACACAAAATGTATGGGTTTAGTAGAATAGAGGGCTTCCTCACTAAGATGGAAATTACTGGAATTTAACATTTACAAATCGATTGATTCAATTCATTATTGAATGACCCGCTCGTTCTCCAGATTTTAATTCGGTGAATTATATTCTATGGCGGTATTAGTTAATGTGATTTACGGATTCGTTCATAGGCTTGCATATTGTCAAGAAGAAAATGTTCAGCAATTCGAACATTTACTAGTTATTTATGCAACAAGTGAGTAAAGTAGTACTTTTTTCACGAGTAGGAAAGATTGCCACAAGAGCAGAAGGCGAGTGCGCAATTCCTACAAGTGAAAAAAAGTTGCTTTACTCTCGAGTTTCATACAATTTTTTTTCTACGTCCGTAACTTTACTTTAAATAAATTCGATAAAACCTTAATCATTTTTTATAAGTAATAATACTTTTTTAAATGAAAAAAATAATAATCATCAAGTTTTCTTGATCGGAAACGAATGTTTGAGATTTATCGGCGGAACTCGCGGCGTGCTGCGAAGAGTTCATGACACACTTTGCGCAAACAACTTTATAGTAGCGTTAAAAAGAGTGAAAAAATGAACCGTTATGGCACTTTTGTAGGGTCCAGGAGTCACATATTTTATGAACCCAAATTAATGAAAAAACTGTGAATTTTATAACGGACGTAGAAAAAATACCTTATAGTTCTTTTAGAAAATAAATACATCGCTTACTGAACTTAACGTAAGACTAAATTGTTTTATTCAAAGTCGTGTGTAATAAGCGAATTACTATGGTCATTTGAGGGAAGTAATATTGTTTATTACCCACTAGTGAGAGAAAATGTTTTTGAAATAATTCAAATTGACATAAAATTTTATAAACATTATTTAAATATGTAATGCACGACGATTTTGAATAAAATGTTATATTATCCTCATGTGGAATTACTCATTAGTCCCTTAAGAAAATTATCCCTTCGTAAACTTGTTCTTGCGTTACCAATTACGTATTTAAATTAAATTTAAACAAAATAACAAATTTATATTAAATTTAAACAAAAAACAAACAACCAAAAGGCCACTTATGATACATCTATGAACTTAGAATTTAGAGAGGAGTTAAATTATGTAAAAATATATAAGGTGTTCCATTTAAAATAAAAAAGTTAAGGACATTTCCGGCTAAACCAGAAGTGAAATTTTTATTAAAGTTCCATTTGTAGACACACTTTATTCTCTAAAAACAGCGTACTAAAAATATATATATATATATATATATATATATATATGTAAAAATAAAAATGATATTCGGGGTCTACCAGAATTTAGTTACGCCCTGTATATCTTTATAAAATTTAGTATGTTGTTTTTAGATAATAAAGTGTCTTCAACAAGTGTAATTTAAATAAAAATTCCATTTCTGGTTCAACCGAAAATTACCTTAACTTTTCTATTGCAAATGGAACACCCTGTAGATATTTACATAATTTAATTCGTCCCTAAAATCGGAGTTTATCAATACGTTACTTATGATACATTTCTGAACGAATTAAATTAAGTAAAAATATACAGGGTGTTCCATTTTAAATAGAAAAGTTAAGGTTATTTCCGGTTAAACCGGAAGTGGAATTTTTATTAAAAGTCCACATATTTACACTCTTTATTCCCTAAAAACTTTATACTAAAGGACCCCGCAGTATTTCAATAGAAAATGGGTTTCATCGAAATTGTCCCATTTTTTGCAGGGAGCTATCTTTTAACATTTTGAATAAAAGTCGTTATGGGCGGACCAAATCTTATGTAAGGATTTTGAGTTATCTGCCGAAGAAGGTCTTATTTTACCGATAATCGAAAATCGTAAAAACGGGATGAAGAACGCATACAACGATGTTAATATCATCATGTTTGGACGGCTTTGGACCAAGAAGTTCTTATACAAGAAGAATTTTGTTCCACCCAGGACTTTTATTCAGGATGTCAAAAGCTAGCTCCCTGCAGAAAATGGGACAATTTTGATGAAACCCATTTTACATTGAAATACTACGGCGTCCTTTCGTAAAGATTTATGTAAACATGCAAATGATATTTGCGGTCCACCAAAATTCAGTTACACCCGGTAAATATAATGAAAAATGAATGGGTGCCAACCAGTGGCGGCTCGTGGAACATGTTGATGGTAGAGCCACTTATACAATGCCCCCCTCCCCCGTTTTTGAAGGAAAAAGAACTATTTATCTTTATAGACCAAAGTAAGTGTTAAGAATTATTTAAAAATTCTTGCTTAGCTTGAAACTACAAGTAGTGCCATGGCTCCTTGGCTCTATATAACGAGCCGCCCCTGGTGCCAATAACTAATAGACAGAAAATCATTGCATAAGTTGCCCTGTATTTATTTTAGTTTAAAATATGTTATTGAAAAAGAGTTAGAAAGAAAGAGTTAGAAATTTGTCTTTTTGTGATTAAAACATGGCGAATTTTCTGACTCTTTTTCAATATTATATTTTAAATTAAAAATGGTGATGTGGCCATCATGTTACTTTCTCCGACTTGATGGTATCATAACCATTTATATTTACGTTTTCATGGTTTATTTTCAATTTAAATGATATTTTAAATGTACATCGGATGAAACTGACGTTTAAAACATCAACATTATGAAACATGGAAAAATTATACTTCAAATTCAGAAACTCGGTTTACTCAAAAACTAACGAGATTTAGAAAAAAAACGTATTCTTCAGAAGTTGTTCCTTTTGGCATTCTCTATAATTATTATTCACATAAATTTGCTGTAACTATTTTCGTTTCATAATTATAAACCAAAAATAAAAAATTAAAAATCAAGTTTTTTTCTGGAACAGCAATGATTTTATGAAAAATATTTTCAAGCAAAAGATGTCCATTTCTTTATTGTCTTCAATGTTTGTTTAAATGTTTTTGTGATATTTTTCATATTTAAGAAATTATTGGCATAAAACAAAAAACAGTTAAGGTAAACACCCACTTCCGGTGTACGACATTTTACCAAAAAAATCCTAACATGTGATTTATACATTCGTTTGATGCAACAAAACAGAAACTACAGCCCAACTAAAATGTCCGGTCAGTGTGAGAAAACGCGATCCGCGTCGCTGCATCACCGAATTGAATGTGAATCAACACAATATTTTCTATAATTACTTTACGTTCACACGTGGCCATCGTTGATTAATTGTGAGTTTCCAGCGTCGAGATTCCAGTTGCACGAGATTTTGGTACGGCTATACATACCTAAATAAGACGTTTTTATTTAATATTATCTCATGGCAACGTCCTACTATTAACACATTATGGTATGGGTCATCCCATGCCAATTCAGCACAGAAAACAACAATTTTCATTCTCACCATCTCAGATTTTCTTGAAATTTGGTCATACTATTGGCACAGATTTGGAAAAATGTGAGATATGTCAGAAATAGAAAACAGAAAACACCATTTATTGATGTAGAAACTTACCTAATTGAGCTAGAGAACTGGGATAGGTTCCATTTTACAGAATTTTTCATGACCCGCAATTGAAAAACGGGTTTACATATTTCAGTAAAATTTCATATTTTTCCAAGTCCATACCAATGGTACACCTATGTCAAATTCCAAGAAAATCTGAGATGTGAGGTTTAGATCTTGTGCTGATTTAATATGGAATTACGTATATTACAAATAATTAGTTATGACTATATAAACAGTAAATCTGTTTATGTCATTTACTAGATTATAAGGTACATAAAATTGTATATAGGGCATTTCAGAGCTCTGGGAACGGTCAATCACGTGCTTATTTTTCAAAATATCGAAAAATGTTTTATACAAAAGTTGTGTATAATAGTGAGCTGCACGCTCTAAAAATATTTAAATTTATACAGGGTATCTCATAACTTACAGACCAAACTTATGTTTTTTTTAAATAGAACACCCTGTATTTTTTTATAATTTTTAAATTATATGGAGCAAATAAAGGTGAGTTACTTCAATACTCCCTATACCTATTGTTTGCCGTTTTCGAAATATTTGAAGATTTGTTGAAATGCAAGGTCTGGGTGAAATTTTATTTTTGCCCCAGTGATTGACGTTGAACGATTAAAATCATTTCTATTATTTGATTGAAGGTTCGAACTATAGAGCCAACCATGATTTCATACAAAAAATTATACAGGGTGATAAAAAAAATGCGGTAGAAAAACCGAACTTATAAAGTTAAATAACTTCGTTTTTTCAAATGGCACACCCTGTATTTAGTAACGTATTCTTAAGTAGAATCCAATTATCTTTCAGATTGTATAAGGGTTCCCTGTTCCTAATCTCAATAGTTTTCTTGTATTCGGTGATTATCATATCAGGAATAATTATTATAATCTGAAGATATAAACTTTCCCTGATTTATTAGAAAAACTAGTAAGACATAAAAGTTTGTATGCACCATGGGCATTTCTTGATGTTTATACTCCTCATGTGCCTTAATACCCTCGGGTATAAATAACTAATACGGTTTTATTTAGATACATATGAAACGTCCAAATAACGTTCTTAAGATCTTTATTTGTCAGGAAAATGTTTAAACTTTGGAGTAAGCTATGCCACGATTCCTCTACTGTAAATTTAGTTGCATATGATAACTTATATGAACATGAATAAGCATTGTTTATCTCAGTGTACATTTGCTACAAATGCGGTACCATTCTCTAAATCATCATTGAAATTAAAAAATAAACATTTAAATATGCAATCGAAATTATACTATTAGGTAATTTTAAATTATTCTGCATCTGGAATGGAACAGACAGTTGGACGCATTTTTAACAACTTTCACTTAATAGGAAAATTTAATTCACCATAGAAACACAAGCAAATGGCGTACTTAACTTTTCGAATTTGTGCATTTCAATAGAGAATGATAAATTAAAATATGCTATTTGCAGAAAACTCACTGCCACTGACACAATTATTCCATCGACATCTCTACAGGATGGCAAATGTAAGTTGGCCAGACGCGCAGAGAGCAAGCGAAAGCTCTCTCTCTACAGCTGGTCGAGTACAGTCTCTGTAATAAGCAAGCACATATTGTTCGCGTGCGCTATTCATTTACAACTCTATCGGGCGCTCTCCTCCACATAATGAATGCACTGTCACTTTTGAAAATGAATATACCAGGCGCGCGAACTCTTCACGAAATCTATCGAGAGCGCCCTTCGAAGGTTCCGCCCACAATTTTGCCACTGCGCAACGGCAAGTTACGTTTGCCGTCCTGTACAAGCGGAACAAATCAAATCTTCCGTTCAAATCCATATATTCATCATCTCATCAATATTCCACTCATCGAAGAAGACTGCATACAATCTACCAAATGGCCACGAATAACGGATACAAGAAAAATAAGATGGATAGGATACCAAAACGAAAAAGAATGAAAGCTGTGCAATTGAGAAGGAGCCAAAGAGGACAACAAGTTCGCGGCCATTCCATATATTCTTCTAGTAATTATTGAGAGCATATTTTATTTTAGTATTATTATTATTACGGGGGGCGCCCGTTCTACAAGAGTGCGAGGCGGCCTTCCAAAATTTCGCTGGTTCCCTTGGGATGCAGCCCTATTAGCCCCTACAGTTAAGGTGGGCTTGTTGACCATTGCAAATTTTAGTCTTCTTCCATGCACTGATCTAGATGATGATGGTATGATGCAAGTGATACATTCCATCATAGCTTTAGAAAATTTATACATAGATGACTTAATAGCATCTATACTCACAATTTAGATCTTCGTAATGGTCTTCCAGTTCCACCCAATCTTCAAAGGTGGTGACCTTGTAATCTGTTCAGTACCTATTTTAGGTATATTTTTGCGAAATTGGTTGATTAGCAATTTTACCGCGTTCTCGATTTTAGCGCCGGAATCACATTACACTCGTACAATTAGTAATTCTGATTCCCCATCTGAGCTAATAAGGTCTAGTAGATTTAAATACACGATTTTTTAATCAAATTTCTATATAAAATAAATTTTAATAATACTGCCAATACAATATGTGTACACCACAACATTACCTTAACCTAAGATTATCACATTATACTCTTCAAGTACTCAAACATCCCACAAAAAGCTCGTATACATCAATTTCAAGCTTCATTTACAACACACTCGCATTTTCTCCTAACCCTCCTTAACGCCATTCAATTCCCTCTTATTCCATTTAAGGAGATAAAATTTCATGATAGGGAACTTTGCCGAAGTAACCGTTAAAGACAGATGTGGCGATGGTGTTTATTGTTTCCGCCAGTGCCGGGTAGATCTCTTTGGAGACGTCGGACCAATTCTCGTTCAGAAACTTATTCATTTCAACACCTGCAATTGCATAATTAATTTATTAATCGAGCCGTTGCCTAATGGCTCGCACGACCTTTCGGACGTTGTTACGTAATGAGGTGATGAATGGCAGTCCACGAAAAATGAGGTGAAAAAAATGATTCTTACCTAATCGCTCATCACCGTTGAAGAGATTCTCGAGGGAGAAATACACTCGGCTTGGCTCGTACGTTAATTTCGGATCTTTTAGAAGTATGTACTCATCGCCGTTCTTATTTTCAAGGTCGTAATTGAATGAGTAGGTGAAATTAACGTTTTCTGAAAGTACAGTTGTTGTAAATATAAACATATACTGGAATAAAATACTTTAACTTTTTTATACCACTATATTTCTATACAAAAAAGTGTTTTATTCCAATCTACAATCATGATGTACCACGAAGTAAACGCCGCCAACATTAAACATACAAACATATACTTCTTATTATATTTTTAGATCACTGGTTGCTTTGGCGTAAATCTCAAAAATGATTAAATGTAAAAAATTGACCATAGAATTCTGAGAAGACTTTGTAAACAATTAACTTAATAGTAATTTACGTTTCTCCATCAGACTCTAACTGCGCTGATGAGACCTGAAATATCGAAACCGGTCCGTAGGTAAACTGACGAGGAAACAATATTTGATGTTTGCAATTACTTTACATTTATATTGCTTATTGTACTTAGCGGTAATACAACAGGTAGCATTACCCGATAAGGTAAATTCTTAACACGTTCATCTTCAAGATTCCAGTGAAAAACATAATTCGATTTAATTACTGTTTAAAACTGCCATTATAGTATACAGGGTGTATTTGAAATAACGAACAGGCTCGTAACCACAAAGAGATTATATTAATTTTAAACAATATTCGCAAATATTTTGTTTATAACTGTAACAAAAAGCCCGCAATTAATTATTAAAGTTAATGAGTGAAAATACGCAACATGTTTGGGGGCAATTGTAATGTGACCTAATTTTTAAACGGCATCGGCTTTAGATATCGAATTACAACAAGCGCATAGGAAATATCTGAGTGCTCTTTAAGCGTCAATGAACCTGAGGACTGTTTATATTTTACAAAAAAAAAAAACGTTGCGATAACACTTCAAATTTCGGAGGCAAGAAATCGTATCTCGCGTTTTAAATAAACAAACACACATTCCATACAGACCTAATTAAATGAGAAAAGCATCGGTTCTCAAAATGTTTAAAAAACCTCGAAAAATTAGGAAAATTCAAAAAAAAAATTTCGAATAAATTTTGACGGAAATGGGTTCACAAATATTTAGTGTATGTGCCCTTAAATGCCTGTTCGTTATTTCAAATACACCCTGTATAGCAATCACTAAAAGAGAACACAAAATGTGCTGTTTTTCTTTTTAAATAATAATGATGTTTTTATGCACATAATTTCTTAAGATTCTTCCTCATTATGTAAATCTACACTTTATAGTAATCCTGCAACCAGATGAAGAATCTAGCTCATTAAGTAAACCTACATGTGATGCTAATTTTGCAATATGCTTAAAAATCTATTTTAATAAATAAATCTCACCGTTGAATTAACGCTTGGTATATAAAAAACTTGAATTTTAAACATTTACCTAATGTGAAATTTCCAGGTCCATGTCCTACAATAGGAACCACTAAAATTCGTCCACGAATATCATAAGTTATCATCATACTCATTAGTGGTATGTTCATCTGAATCATCCATTTCTTCTCTTTTGCATCAATTCTGAAAATTAATAGTAGTCATCGGTTATTGTATTGGGTTGATGAGTAGCCATTTTAGTCTTTCTTAAATTCTTGTGAATTGCCTGTAATTTGCATTAAGATTTATCATACAGGGTTGGGCAAATGTGTCAGAACTCCTGATTTTTGGCTAAATGTATTTTTTCTTATTTTATTATTTTTAAAAGAAATGTTTACAGTTTTGTTTATTCTATTCATTGGCGTACTTTTATTTTCAACAGCTACCCCTATTTATAGAGATATAACGTCATAGGCAGTTTCTTTAATGGATCACTCTTTATGGCTTAAAATAAACTTAAATTGTAACATAAGAAAATAACTCCACGGGTTTCAATTTTATGTTAAAACGGAACAAAACTCAAATACTTCTTACACACCTCCGGAAATAAGGGAAATTGCTGAGGATGCGATAAATGAACTATTCCCTGAAATTTGAAATCAACAGATTATTATAGAGGGCTGCCTTTTATATTTCGGGATTGGGGAACAAAAACGAATATTAAAAATAAATATCTGAAATGGCTTGATTGTTTTTCAAAATATTATCTATTAAGATCTTTTGAATCCGTTTAAACCAATTCTTGAAGCACTTTTCCACTCAACCTGAGTGGAAACATACGTTTTGAATGCATAAACCGCTTCTTAAAGTGTCGAAAACCGTTGACCTCGCAATTTATTTTTGATGTGCGAGAATAAAATGAGGTCATTGGATTCCCAATCATGAGCGAGTGGCCTCAAAGAGGCAACACCTTGAGTCGCAGAGTCATGTGACTCCTGTGCAAATGTGCAGATCAATTTGGGTCAAGAAGTTTTTGAAAAGTGAGGGCCTTGTTTTCTGTTTTAAAAAAGTTATGACTTTTTGTTTCAGAATAGGCATGTTTAAAATAAACGGTTTTTAGAAGGTTTTTTTGCTCATCACTCTCCTCTTTCCGCGGAGGCAACTCAACAAAAGGAGTCATTTCGCCAACCTCGGGTTCCAAATCAGTACTATGCGGCGGATGACCCATCAAATCGGTGTTTTGCGTGCTCAAAAAGTGTGTGCGAGGTTGCATTGTCGTGATGGAGAAAGATTCGTCTTTGGCAGTTGGAAGACTTCTGACAAATGGTTGTGTACCATTCTGAATTGACTGTTTTACGTTGCATCAATGGTACTATTCCAGTTTGAAAAAAAAACAGGCGACCATTTACTTCGAAGTGCTTCGTGCGCGAACAACTTTGATTGGATTTGGCTCATCTTGAAAAGCCCACCCAGTAGACTGCTATTTATTTTTGGGCTCATACGATTCATCACCTGCCACAATGTCATAGACATGTTTTAAAGCAACGCGATTATATTTTCTGAGAATTTTTTTCGACCAGTTTTTTGAGCGATTGACAAATTTTGTGGGATCCAACGGCAACAAATCTTTTTGATGACCAAATCTTTATGTAATATTGAATGTATGCTGGTTTCACGAATGCTCAAGGATTCGTTGACGCACAGCAACAGTGTTTACGGGAACAACTGATTTTTGACGATTTCACTTCAAACCATCGATAAACTGGTTCTGGATGTTGCTTCCTCACCAAAACTCAAATTAAGTTCCTCGAAAGTTGTTAAAAATAATCGCACGATAATGTTCACGATTTAATTCCATTTTTGCCCAAGATGATTTTTTCAACATCAATAACGCTCGTTCATCAAAATGTTCAGACCACGAATACCGTAAATAATGTCAAGATTTACGGTAGAGACGTCTGTTGTAGTACTAGGGTTGACTAATCCCAAAATGTAAAAGACAACCCGCGTAGTATGCGACGTGCTTGTTTTAATGTCTATAAAAACTTAGAGGTTGTTAACATGAATTTGAAGTCAGAATTTGATTTAGCTTATTTAATAGTTATTTAACCAACAAGTGTATTAATGATAGCGATTAATGATCGAGACATTTTCAGCGCTTGCGCGAGTGCGTTAATTGTTGAGATCATTAATCTCCAATTAACGCACGAGTTGGTTACAAGATTTTTCCGTTGATCAACATAGAAATTAGATTAGAGAAAATCCAAACAAAACAAACAGATAAACTTGCTATTAAGCCCTTTGCAGCAATATCGGCAAAACATGCGTATAGCGCAGATTCTGAATGACATCTTACCTGTTACTCCTCGCACCAGGAAATAAATTATTTGCAATGGCTAGTACTTTTGGCGGTGTTAATTTAAACTCGACACTATCCATAGTAGTAGACATTCACTTGATACACGCGTTTTATAAATTTGACGTTTCACACTTTGACATTATTGTATAACAAAATCGAAGGCGGTTCACCGCTAATTTGTTTCTATCGCAGAGAATTGATATACTTTTGCATTTACATGTGAAGCAAATTATAGATCGTTATACTATTAACAATTTCCAGTAATTAAGAGTAATTAGTCACTCAAGAATTAGCTATTTAATGCTTAAGTAGAAATCGTTTTTTTTTTTTTAGGAAATATGATTGATAGTAATTTGGGTTAGAGAATCGAGGATGATAAGGAATTGGCTTAGCCAGCCAGGGCATTCAGCCACAACCGATGTATAGTATTTAATTTAATTTTTCGTGTTAAAAAAGTGACCGCCCGGACGGGACTCGAACCCGCACCAGGAGGGTCTAGAGGCCGGACCTCTACCCACTAGACCACCGCGGCCCTAAAAATCATTCATTAATGAAAAATAGTTTATTAATGAGAAATCGTTCATTAATAGGGGTCATTAATAAACGATTTTTGATACATTTGGGTACATTAAAGTTAGCCATTAACCAACGAGCAACGGAAAAAGAATTTTAAATTTGAAACTTGTTCATTACCCTTGCTTATATCCAACTCTCTGATAAACTACCCGATTTATATTATTTCATATAATAAATGTATAATCTAAAATCAGTATAATTTAATTTATTTAAAATATATACTCACTTTACTTCAGTCAAATCTGCACCTTCAATGCCATAAATTGTTAAATTATTAAACGACATTTTAAGGGAATCTCCCACATCCAGTTTTACTTGATCCAAATGCAATGGCATTAATGATGGTATTTTGAACTTCTTATCGCCTGAAAGTATATAAAGTATTCTCGTTAAAGCTTGTAGTTATTTAATAATGCTATACAGTTCTTTAATACTTTGCACGCGACGTTAAAATTTAAACAAACATTTATGTAGTTATATTACCGAATTATATTGGTTAATAATCTTAATTTCATCCTTCACGTTGCACAGATTTCTTAGAGAAAGGATCCTTTTACATACCGTAAATAAATAAAATTACCTGTTTTAATTACGGTCCAAATGGAATGGTTTGAAATATAGCAAAATATCATTCTTAAAGCCAACGCAAGTTTATATTATACGGTATTACATTTGTGAATTGATTCCCATTTTTACGAAAAATAAATTGAATTAAATATACACTGGAGGAAAAAAACAATGAAACACTTTCAATTCATGAAATTTCGACCATTTTCAAGCCACGATAACTCGGCGTATTTTCAATCGATTTTGATAAATCTTTGAAGGCGATAAACGTTGAAGTGTCTTCTTTAAAGTCATGCAAACTTAAGCGTAACCTCTTCCGCCCCTCTCTAGCACCCCTATGAAAAAAAAAGTTTTTTTTCGTGAAACCATGTCCAACTTTGACGATGTCTATTGAGTTGGAAACATTTTTTCAACTCAATCTACCATAAAGGCATTCAAATTTGATCAATTCCCTATGCAGGACTCGAAAAACGACGTTCCTACGATGATTTGGCACCAAGTTATGGGTGTTTGAAAAAAGTGCATTTTGAGTTTTTTCGCACATAACTTGATTGAATACATTTCAATGCCCTTTTAGTGGATCGAGTCGACACATTTTATCCAACTCGGTACACGTTGCCAAAGTTGGACTTTTTTTGCCCAAAAACGTGTTTTTTTGTTCGGGGGTTGAAGGGTTCGAAAAGGGATCATTCAAATCTAAGTTTACCCCCTTAAAGTAGAGCCAAAATGGGATTTTTCCCGAAAGAATCATCAAATTTGGTTGAAAAGTCACTGAGTTATATGCGAAAAACCTCAAAATGCACTTTTTTTCAAACACCCATAACTTGGTGCCAGATCGTCGTAGGAACCTCGTTCTTCGAGTCCTGCATAGGAAATTGATCAAATTTTAATGTCTTTATGGTGGATCGAGTCGAAAAAAATTTTCCAACTCCGTAGACATCGTCAAAGTTAGACATGGTTTCCAGAAAAAAACTTTATTTTTCACAGGGGCGCTAGAGGAGGCGGAAGGAGTTACGCTTAAGTTCGCATGCATGAATTTAAAGAAGACACTTCAAAGTTTTTCGCCCTCAAAGATTCATCAAAATCGATTGAAAATACACCGAGTTATGGCGGTTTGAAAATGATCAAAATTTCACGAATTTCAAGCGTTTAATTTTTTTTTCCTCCAGTGTCACATATGTGACAGATAACACAATGACATTAAAATATTGGGTTTGTTTATTTGGTTACCTATCTCGATTCATATTTATATGCTCTGATCACATTTTATTCTCGTCGCAGTCGGGGTGTTTTTT
This sequence comes from Ocypus olens, assembly GCA_910593695.2. NCBI lineage: Eukaryota > Metazoa > Arthropoda > Insecta > Coleoptera > Staphylinidae > Ocypus > Ocypus olens. Next base: position 25,012,767 of record OU343065.1, on the reverse strand, counting down.
GTCCTTATATTGGCATGTATTTTTTAAAGTGATGATTGAAGTATGTTGTTAACTTATAACTTCAATAAAACATCGTCAAACAATATTTTTACATGTAAATGAGGGATATTACAATATGCAATATGGCACTACACATAACCAAAAAAAAAATGCAATGAGTTAACCAAATTCTTAGTAACTTTTGATTACCAACAAAAATATCGCGAGCACAAAATGTGAAGAGACTATACAGTAAAGAGTTGAACATTTAGCGGCTAGTGATTAAATGCAGTACTTTAGTCACTTATTTGCATTAAATAATAGCAGAATTTTTTTTCTACCTCCGTTATAAAATGTACAGTTTTTTTCATTAATTTGCGTTCATAAAATATATGTTTTCTGAAGCCTTCCGGAAACGTGAAAAAAAGTGCCATAACGGTTCATTTTTTCACTCTTTTGAGTGAAAAAAGTGCCGTAGCGGTTCATTTTTTAAAGTAACTAAAAAATTTGCGCAAAGTGTGTCATGAACGCTTCGCAACACGCCGCGATTTCCGCCGATAAATGTCAAACATTCGTTTCCGACCAAGTAAACTTGATGATTATTATTATCTTCATTTAAAAGAAGTATTATTACTTATAAAAATTGATTAAGGTTTTATCGAATTTATTTAATTACGGACATAGAAAAAAAATTTGTATGAAACTCGAGAGTAAAGCAACTTTTTTCCACTTGTAGGAATTGCCGCACTTGCCTACAGCACGTGCTGCAATCTTTCCTACTCGTGAAAAAAAGTACTATTTTACTCACTTGTTTCATAAATAACTATTATTATACGAATGTGGAATGTAGGTAATTAGTCCCGCAAAAAAAAGTTTAATTTTCTTAAGGGACTAATGAGTAATTCCACATGAGTATAATATAAAATTTTATCCAAAATCGTCTGTAATTGCATTATATATTGTTTATAAAATTTTGACAAGAAATTTTGACGTACGTGGTGTCAATTTAAAATTTTTCAAAAATCCTATGAAGGATCTATGCGTTCCGTGAGAGAAACTTATTCTCTCACTAGGGGGTAATGAGCAACATTACATGGCTCAAATAACCACTGTAATTCGATTATTACACCCGATTTTGGATGAATATTATTACAACGTTTCATGGGAAATAATTCATTGAAGATTTATGAGTTATTGGAAAAACTTACTTATCAAAATGCTCAATCACACTTGTTACTTTACGTTTCCTCATTTTTTGTTTGTTTTAAAACCAAAATTCTATGCTCAATTCCTTGTTATAGAAAAAAGCACTTACCTTTAAATACTCTTGGTAGACCTTGCAGTCCACTTAATTTGGCACATTCGTTCAAGTTTTTGTCGGACAAACTGCAACCTTTGATATATGAAGCTTAAATTAAAAAAAAAATTGATTTTGTTTCTCTATGACCAATATAAAAGTTGGCGTATGTAATTGCAACTGTGAACGGTTTTCCAGTTGTCTCATTTAAAGTTTAATAACAATAAAACCGTATCAAATCGTATCAAACCATAATTCTTCCCTTATTACAGAAATTAGAGTTTAGTGTATAATTAAGATATTTAAAAAAAAACTAGCGAGAAAATGTTTTTCGAAAACAAAATCATCAAGTCACGTTCAAAATTATCCAGTCAAATTGTCACAAAAAAAACCGAATGATTACATTCATTAGGGTCTAATATTTATATGTTCAGTATATTTTCCGTCTTTATTTAGTTTATTTATTTAATAGATAAAATATTCAATATTCAAAAATTATTACTCACGCAATTTTGCACCATGTATGCACAAAAAAATTCCCAACAATACGCAAATTTTAAAAATCGACATGTTTGTTACCAACTTGGTTCGGAGCAGACGTGCAATACCCCACTTTTTGGCCCCGTTGCATTAATATACCAATGGACATTTTCTAACCTTGGATGGAGCAATAACCCTTACTCAATATGTGAAGTTAAAATACAAGATACTCGGCCAGAGTCTATTAAATGGTAAACAATTTTATACAAATACACGCATAGATGCAATTGCTGCAAATATTTGAATAACATCGATTCATTACATAATTGCTAAATTAATCACTTTACGATCGACTGCATATTTACTTAGGATATGTAAAGAAAATCAAGTTATGTGTTGACAGGAAATAAATACTGTGGATTAATGATGGAAAAATATACGCAGGATCGGTACGGTATTAAGGATGAGTGAAGGTTGTTTTGTACTGGCCTTAAAACACGATTAATTTAAAGGTGTAATAGCCGCTGTTATGGCTAGTCAGGTAGTCTCTCGAATACGTTCACATCTTCGAGGTAGACAACAATTTGTGGAATATATGGGACTTTGTTTGGATAAGTACGTTCCCCCAGGAATCAGATTTGGGCCCGCTATTATTTATAAATATTATTATTATTATATAATTTTAAATTAAAATGATTTCATAAACAGTTACAGACAGTGAAGATCCATCTATTGAGAACGCACAAATTAGCAGCAATCAGACTAATGGGTTATCTTTCATTTTTTTTAGGTGTAAATGTGTTTATGACAATAAATTTCATAAAGTTCAATTAGTGTTGGTGAAGCTCTGTAAGCAGGGGCGGCTCGTTATATAGAGCCATGGAGCCATGGCACTACCTGTAGTTTCAAGCTCGGCAAGAATTTTTAATTAATTCTTAAAACACTTTTTCGCCAGTTACTTTTGGTCCAGGAAGTTATATAGTTCTTTCTTTCTTCAAAAAAGGAGGGAGGTAGGGTATATTGCATAAATGGCTATACCATCAACATGCTCCACGACCCGCCACTGGTTATAACTGTTCGTTGTTAAACAAGCAGTTTTTAATTGCGTTCAAAATTGAGCATTTTCTAAAATAAATAAAAAATAGTAGAAATTGTTTAAAAATTCTAAAATAATTCTACACAACTCCCAAAATTATTATATTTTAAGAATATAATCAACTTCTTAAATTCCAACAGTGTTTTAATTCGTTATAATTGTTTGTTGTTAAACAAGAATTTTTCATTTGCATTCAAAATTGAGCATTTTCTAAAATGAATAAAAAAATAGTAGAAATTGTTTAAAACTTCTGAAATAATTCTACACAACTCCCAAATTATTATATTTTAAGAATATAATTAACTTCTAAAATTCCAATAATTTTTTTAATGAGTTATAATTGTTCGTTGTTAAACAAGCATTTTTTAATTGCTTTCAAAATTGAGCATTTTCTAAAATAAATAAAAAAAAAGTAGAAATTGTTTAAAAATTCTGAAATAATTTCATGCTACTCCCAAATGACTATATTTTTGAAAATATAATCAACTTCTTAAATTTCAACAATTTGTTAATGAGTTATAATTGTTTGTTGTTAAACAAGCATGTTTTAATTGCGTTCAAAATTGAGCATTTTCTAAAATAAATAAAAAATAGTAGAATTTGTTTAAAAATTCTGAAATAATTCCATGCTACTCCCAAATGACTATATTTTCAGAATATAATCAACTTCTTAAATTTCAACAATTTTTTAATGAGTTATAATTGTTTGTTGTTAAACAAGCATGTTTTAATTGCGTTCAAAATTGAGCATTTTCTAAAATAAATAAAAAATAGTAGAAATCGTTTAAAAATTCTGAAATAATTCCATGCTACTCCTAAATGACTATATTTTTAGAATATAATCAACTTCTTAAATTACAACAATTTTTTAATGAGTTATAATTGGTTGTTGTTAAACATGCATTTTTAATTACGTTCAAAATTGAGCATTTTCTAAAATAAATAAAAAAATAGTAGAAATTGTTTAAAAATTCTGAAATAATTCTACGCAACTCCCAAAATTATTATATTTTAAGAATATAACCAACTTCTTAAATTCCAATAATTTTTGAATGAGTTATAATTGTTCGTTGTTAAACAAACATGATTTAATTGCTTTCAAAATTAAGCATTTTCTAAAATAAATAAAAAATAGTAGACATTGTTTAAAAATTTTAAAATAATTCTACACAACTCCCAAAATGATTATATTTTAAGAATATAATCAACTTCTTAAATTCCAACAGTGTTTTAATGAGTTATAATCGTTCGTTGTTAAACAAGCATTATTTAATTGCTTTCAAAATTGAGCATTTTCTAAAATAAATAAAAAAATAGTAGAAATTGTTTAAAAAATCTGAAATAATTCCATGCTATTTCTTAAATTTCAACAATTTTTTAATGAGTTATAATTGTTTGTTGTTAAACAAGCATGTTTTGATTGCGTTCAAAATTGAGCATTTTCTAAAATAAATAAAAAATAGTAGAATTTGTTTAAATATTCTGAAATAATTCCATGCTACTCCCAAATGACTATATTTTCAGAATATAATCAACTTCTTAAATTTCAACAATTTTTTAATGAGTTATAATTGTTTGTTGTTAAACAAGCATGTTTTAATTGAGTTCAAAATTGAGCATTTTCTAAAATAAATAAAAAATAGTAGAAATTGTTTAAAAATTCTGAAATAATTCTACACAACTCCCAAATTATTATATTTTAAGAATATAATCAACTTCTTAAATTAAAATAATTTTTTAATAAGTTATAATTTTTCGTTGTTAAACAAGCATTTTTTAATTGCGTTCAAACTTGAGCATTTTATAAAATAAATAAAAAAATAGTAGAAATTGTTTAAAAATTCTGAAATAATACCATGCTACTCCCAAATGACTATGTTTTCAAAATATAATCAACTTATTAAATTTCAACAATTTTTTAATGAGTTATAATTGTTTGTTGTTAAACAAGCACTTTTAATTGCGTTCAAAATTGAGCATTTTCTAAAATAAATAAAAGATAGTAGAAATTGTTTAAAAATTCTCAAATAATTCTACACAACTTCCAAATTATTAGATTTTCAGAATATAATCAACTTCTTAAATTTCAACAATTTTTTAATGAGTTATAATTGTTTGTTGTTAAACAAGCATTTTTTAATTGCGTTCAAAATTGAGCATTTTCTAAAATAAATAAAAAATAGTAGAAATTGTTTAAAAATTCTGAAATAATTCCATGCTACTCCCAAATAACAATATTTTCAGAATATAATAAATTTATTAAATTCCAACAATTTTTTAATGAGTTATAACTGTTGGTAGTTAAACATGCATTTTTAAATTGCTTTCAAAATTGAGCATTTTCTAAAATAAATGAATAATATTAAAAATTATTTAAAAATTATGAAATAATTCTATACAACTCCTTAATTATTATATTTTAAGAATATAAGTAACTTCTTCAATTACAATATTTTTTTAATATGCCAGGGACGGCTCGTTATATACAGCCACGAAGCCATGGCACTGCCTGTAGTTTGAAGCTCAGCAAGATTTTTTAAATGATTCTTAAAAAAAGGAGGGGCGGGGGTATATTGTTTAATATAATATGTTCCACGAGCCGCCACTGTCTGTAAGTATTGAAATTCTTGGATTTATCTTAATTTACGACAGTGGTTAATTAAAAAAGTTACTTAAATAAATATACAAATATCTATCCCACTTTGCAATTAGTAAAACATTAACCTAAGAAATTAAATAAGAAATTACTTAAAGGAATCAAAATAGATTTTTTTTGCATCACAGTGGCAAAACTCTGCCAATTTCTTTAACTGCTTGGATTGTTGCATAGGATGCGCCCAACACTCTCTTATTAAATGTAATTTGTTCTAAATTCATTTTTTCCCACATTCCGATCAATTACAGTTTAAGTAATGATAATAATAATAATAATAATAGATTTATTAACGGAAAATCTCCTTTTACAAAATTTCTTAAAACAAAAATAAAAACATATTGTAAATGTAGCGAGAAATTTTTTACAGAAATAAGGTAATTTACATTGAAAAAATAAATCGCACTAAAAATCACATAAATACCAATGACGAACAGAACATGTTAAAATAAATATAAACAAACTAAAATAAAACGGGTAAAAACTGCACAGCTAAAATAATATACAAATAAATAATATTATTGATAAAATTTTAAAAACAAGTCCAGATCCATGCCTTTGATGCGGTTCTTAAATTCTAAGAATGACTCCGAAAATAGATCACAGTTTGAATGACCGCATAAAATATTTGTAAATGCCATCATGCGATTGATTGGCAAGTTTTTCGCCAAATTAGAATACAGAAGAGCTTCCTTGATCTTGTCCGAGTGGTTGGAGGTAATAAAAAATTGAACATCGCCAATAATTCGCGGGAATTTATGAAACCATTAACAATTTTAATTACAAAATAAATATCGTGCAAAATACGCCTCTGGTGTAATTGGCTTAAGTTCATTTCGAGTAGCATTTGAGATCTACTGTATCCCATACGAGAATTTCCCATGTTTTGTGAAACATATTCTAAGAATTTCAGTTGGAAAACAAAGAGATTTGTTGGTGTTTCAGTTCCTTCAGATTTGATAACTCGCATGATCAGATCGATAAATTCTTAGTAAAGACAAACTCAAAAGTGTTCAAGAAACAAGAAAATAAGAAAAAACAATCTGTATTTGTTTTCTTTGTTAAATGAGTTTATTTACATGCGACAGAGCCAGTGGTATCGGTTGCACGATATATTTGTAAACTAATGATAATTAATGCGAATATTATTTAGTTGAAGTTCTTTACCAGAAAATTCAGTTTTTCATTCAGGTCCCATCAGTGTAGTTAGTTGCTGATGGGGATACGGAAATACAAGTATTCCAAACACCGTTAAAGGTAGAAACGGCATTCAGGCAATAGATTCCGCCACTTTAGCGTTTCTACCTTTATCAGTTCTTAAGTTTTACTAAGTGACTAATTATATATTACACTGTAATTATTGTGCAATTTTATAATAAGAACTTCCCTGCTATTGGATTATATGCCTGTTGGGCAAATAAATAAATAAATTAGTCCGGAACTAGAATGAAACTGCAGTTTGGCAAAAGCATCGAATGGTAAACTTCAACACGGTCTCTACTTCCAGTTCACTTGAAGTATAAATTGTAAATGCAAACTGTTCCCAACTCTGTTGCACACACATTACATTAACTGGAAGTGATATTATGCAATCGCTGGAATTAGATTACAGAGAATTGTGTACACCCGGTGTACTGTTTGTTTGAATTTATTTCAATTACTGCATGAAAATAAATCAAACGCAATGTAGCGATTTGTTTGAAACGCATTCCGATATTTCAAAAATTGGTTGTTATCCAATGATAACATTTACGGGAAAGTATTATGATCGTGAAATTTATTTCAAACTCGTTTTTAATGGAAATATCTGTCTTTAGAAATTTTAGAAAAAATGTGTCCGTCTATCTGTGTGTTGTGTGGGTATGTATGTCATGTTTACAGTTAGTTTCTTCTGGAAACACTAGATAAGTTTAGCACAGTGTGTCCATGTAAACATGTTTTCTAGTTTTTTCACGTTAGTAATAACATTTGCCGTTTAAAGTTTTCAAATTTAATTTAAAATAATTTCTACGTTAATCCTTGCACATTTTAAAGTTATTTTAAGAATAGTCCTATTAATTACATGAAAATTTGTTTTGTATTATTCAATATGCGGAGCAGTAGGTTATTTAATTTTAGTCTTTGTAGGACTTAATTCGCACAGTTAAGACCAGCTACAATATTTTTATTTTCAGGCTACATCTCGTCATTAATTGATTAATTGAATGCTTTTGCAACAAGTTAAGGTTTTTGGTTTTATTTACGTTATTCAGTTCGTGCAAGTTGAAACCTAAAAACTGTATATACAAGAGTATACACATGGTACAGATATATATGATAACAATTCCACGCTAGATCCCATAGGGGTGGAAGGGAGTAAATAACAAAAAATGTAATTTATTCTAGAATAATCCAAAATTCATCATTCTTCGGAAAATCAATCAGAACTAGTAAAGGGACCCTTTTCCAAAAATACCCGAAGCAGTAGACGTGTTATGGTAAAAAGGTTTTCGGAATTTTAGCAAAAGCTTTTAACTAAGGAAGTTAAATTGAAAAGACTTTGCTAGTATCACGAATTTTGGGAAAAATAAATATAATTATATAATATAATTATATATACCTTCATGCAGCAAAGTCAACAATTCAACCTCCAAGTTCAATAACACTCTCCGTTTATTTTGCCATAATAAGGTATTCAGATATGTTACATTTTAATGATTTACTTAATGTCATTGAACTATCGCAGTCGTGTAGTTTCCAAATAAAATAATGTTTTTCTCAAAATCGAATGAATTGTATTTTGGCAACCATTAATAAATATTATAATATTTATATTATGATTATATCAATATTATAAGCAATGGTGTTACTATTGGGGAAATGATCTAAATATATTGTTTCAGTGCGATTTATAAATTATTAAAAAAAAAAACAGTTAGTTACATCTTTCTGTTAATTAAAATTTCGAATTCTCCTGGAGACACAAATAATTTACTATTCGGTGAGGAGGCTACGGAATAAAATTTGACCAAAACAGTAACATATTTTGACTTGCTTGAATGAATAACTAATATTAATTAATTTATTGTTTGAGTTCTGTGACTTTCTTCGCCGGGTATGATGTTTTAACTATGCAACCTTAAGGTAACCTCTCCATTCTAACTTACCTATAAGTATCGCGAATACTCATCTTTTAAAATAACTATGAGAAAAACACTTCAACTACTAAATATTAAGTATTCAAACAGCTTGAGTGTGCGCTAAATGCTTAAAATAATTACGAAAAAACACTTTTGCTGCATAAATATTAAGTTTTTAAACAGCTCGAGTATGTGATCAATAGGAATAAATTTGCATGCTTAACACAATATTCACACTGCAACTCCTTGGGTACAAATAGCCAGTTTAATATATAGGGGAATGTCGGCTTAGATGATGAATGCAAGCTTAGGCTTTTCTTTCCTGATCTTAATACTCACTGCAGGGCTGCCATTTTGCGCAAATTCTTGTAATCACAAAAACATACATGCTTCAAGCTTCATCTGGAGACCTGTCTGCCACACGGCACGATTTTTTCTTATTTCTAAAATTGGTTTTGAACTCGATAAACATGTATAAATACCTGTGCGAAATACAAATATAAAAATAAAAATAAAAATGGTGGCACACAACTTTTTGTTGAAATAGCATGGAATGACTTATAGGAGTTTTTTAATGGTTTTCTTAAAAATTGAAGAGCAGACATTATCTTTGAAACATAACAAAGTGTGACTTGACAATAACAAAGATTATTTTTTAAGGCTCTTCAAAAAAATAATTTTAGTTTTCTGATACGACGTTTCGTTTTTTAGATGTCATCAACCTAACAAATTTAAATTTATGCTGAATTTTGTAAATCGGGTCGCAACAAGGCCTATAACCAATATTAATTTTATTGCTTTTTAATTGTGTGAAGATAAAAAGGCTGCTTTTTACTTTCTCCGTTACGAAGTACGAGAAAGTATTGTGATCGTGATTTTTTTTTCAATTTTTTTTTTTACGGAAATATCCGTTTTGGGATCCCTAGATGCCATTTCAACAATTTCTGGAAAAAAAAATGTTGTGTCTGTGTGTGTGTGTGTGTGTGTGTGTGTGTGTGTGTGTGTGTGTCTGTGTGTGTGTGTGTGTGTGTGTATCTGTGTGTGTGTGTGTGTGTGTCTGTCTGTGTGCGCTGTATCTCAAAAACCAATAGAGCAATTGATATGAAACTTTAAACATACGTCTTATTTGATAATCCGAAGAACTGAAAAGCTTTTGGTAAAATTTAGTAAACCGGGTGTGGGTGTTTACCTTAACTGTTTTTTGTTTTTTGCCAATATTTTCCTTAATATAAAAAATATCACAAAAATATTTAAACAAATATCGAAGACAACAAAGAAGTGAATAGCTTTTGCTTGAAAATATTTTTCATAAAATCATTGCTGTTCGAGAAAAACGTTTATTAATTTTTTTAAATTTTTGGTTTATAATTATGAAACGATAATAGTTACAACAATTTTATGTGAATAATAATTGCAAAGAATACCAAAATGAACAATTTATGAAGAATAAGTTTTAAATCTCTTTAGTTTTTGAGTAATCTGAGTTTCTGAATTTGAAGTACAATGTTTCCATCTTTCATAATTTTGACGTTTTAAACGTCAGTTTCATCCAAGTCTACGAAACGTTCGATGCACTTTTAAAATATGATTTAAATTAAAAATAAACCATGAAAGCGTAAATATAAATAATACTATCAAGTCGGCGAAAGTAACATGATGGCCACATCACCATTTTTTAAATTCGGTGCGGATTCGTGAAAAGTAAAAAGGGCATTTCTATAACAACTTAACTTTATTTGTAAAATAGACTTTAAAAAACCTGACAAAAAACTTTTTGTATTAAAAACCACAAAGTAACAAAGTCTAATTTTTCTAGATGTTCAAAAATATTTCCGCTGACTTGAATACATGATATTTTTTTTGATATTAATGAAAATGAAAATACATTTCTGCTGCATTTTTTGTTAATAAATGATATAAGTAGTAAACATTAAGCGTTTTCCTTTGTTAGAAAACGTGTACTCCTAAAAGATAATCTAATGTTAATGTCAAAGCTAAGAACCACTTACCAGTTGTCAAATTTCAAGCACCTATTATTCAATAAAAAAAAAACTTCAAATAACTCCTACAGCAAACAATTTTCTGACAAGTATGACATATCATTAGTTTTGGGAGGTTAAAAGCCACTCAAAAAATAAGTAAAAAAAATCAGAGCTTAAACAATAAGTAAACAACAGTTATACAAGGATTTAATTCGCGGTGTAATCGGGATGTCCTGATATCCAACACAGAAAAAACAGGTTGTTTGCAAAAAAAAAAATCCGTTGCCTTTAAAATACCGGAAAAGTATATTTTTTTTCAAAAAAATTATTACCTTACACGCCTTTCTCGTCATTAAGAACAGCCATGAATTTTTTCAAATTTTTCTGAGACCTAACATTTTTTTCATTAATTTTTTTTCCTGAGTAATACTATGAAAAAAAATGGCGAAAATCATCAACTGAATTATTTAAATTTCAACACTTTTATAAAGAAATGTGTGAATATTCTGACTTAAAAACCACACAAAATTATCCATAAGAAAGCTTGATTATATTGTTAATGCAATGAAGGATAACTTATTTTATTATCCCATAACAGTAGAGGAGCGTATAGTGACAAGTCTACGTTTTTTATTTATAAAAAAAAACATTTTTCTGCTACCGACAACGTAACTAAGCATTGCATCCATGGTTACAGGTACCGTAAGTGGCTGATAACATTTGAGGTGTTTGTTGTCCCTGAAGACGGAACTTAATTTTTCACTTACGGACCTAGGAAAATAATAAAATAACCGAAACATAACATATAGGCGAACAACACATTTTCGTCTATATCGACTCATACATCTTTTTCGATTTTGTCGGCAACAGCTTCGACACGCAATATTCGCAGCTTTGTTAATATGCATGCCCGCAGAAAGTTTCACTGGATTGACACAAACAAACAAAATTCGACATTCATTTCTCGGTTACTAGGTTACCATAGGATGCATAGGTGACTATAAAAATTTTGATCCTAAATGTTACAAGTCGTATTTTAGAATATGTTCTGATATTTTTGAAGTATTATATCCGGTAGCGGAAAAAGAATAATAAGCAACACGGAATGTAAGGACGTATTAACATTTGAGGTAGGCAAATACGAGCCGAGGCGGAGCCGAGGCTCGTCGCCTGCCGAGCGGAAAAAGAATAATAGGCAACACGGAACGTAATGACAATTAACATTTTCGGCAGGCGACGAGCCTCGGCTCGTATTCTCCTACCTCAAATGTTAATGCGTCCTTACGTTCCTTGTTGCTTAAATAACTTATATTATCTTACTTACGTTACAGAAACAAAATGGCGGCCACTTGGAAACAAAGTATCGTTTTTCGCATGATTTTTCGACTTTGGCCTGTTGTAGAAATCGTTAATGATCGAAATTTTACAATTTGATAGGTCCATTTCATGGAGAATTTTGTTTCCCTTAAGAGGTTTTCCAAACGCAAAGTTGATTGGTTGATCTCCTTCCGCAGATTTGAAAAATCTTGTTTCGAGAAAAACGCGTTTAAAGTATTGGGAACGGTTTTTGGTCGTACAATTTGAGTCAACGCTCGGGACACCGATCCGTTCAAAGCCGTGTAGCAACAAAACTAATTCACGGACCGCAAAATCATTTTACCCGCATATTCTAGACCCTTACAACATTCGATTCATGCAATAAAAAAAATCGATTTTTTTAAAAAAAATTTAGTTTTGAGAAATAATTCTAGACCTTATAAATATGGATAGTGTTACAGAATTGCGTAGTATAGCCTATTCGGTAGAATCATAAAAGGGTCGGTCAGCCCTGAGGATCGACGCACCCTGGAAGAAAGGTATTGGTGGTTCGTCTAATTGCATCCCACACATTTATTACTGTTATTCGATCCTATTGGTACACGCACTTTTACATCAGTACTTCTCAACAAAGATTGGATTAAGATAAAAAATATTACGTCCCCTACTTACCAAGCTCCGACCCTCTTTTACGACCACAGCCGCCAGATTCGGGAGAACGGGCTATACAAGTAAAGATGACCAACGTTCTAATTTAGATCTAGTTGCTTCATCAGATAATGAACCAATTACCAAGAAAAAAGGCGTGTTTTGAGTACGTCAGAATCAGATACTGAGACGTTTAATGATCATGAAGACAGGTTGCACCAAAATGTACACCTCATAATACACCGTTTCGATAACAGCAATTCTGGGTATCAAGCAAGTTTGAATCCTAATTTCACAATTTTTTTTTCAATTCAGACTTGATGACATTCATTGTTGAACGAACGAATAATTATCAAATGTTTGTGAAATAATTCGATGAAGAAGTACTTCCTGTACTACTGGGAAGTACTTCTTCATCGAATCTGTGGAAGAAATTAACGTAACGCGATGTATTGTTTTTTGGCAGCGACAATGCTGGTGACAAGAAACAAGAAAATAACTTTATGCGTGTATTGATCCACCGATAAATTGATAAAATCGGAAATCTTCGTTGAAATAATGTACCGACATAGATACTTGGAAATTTTGAAAATGGTGCCGGTCTCGTAAAATCAGAAAAAGTCTTGGATCGAATCCGTCACACTTTTAGAACAGCATTCAGTCCGTTCATAAATTCATGCAAAGATGAAAGTCTTCTTTTATTCAAAGCTATGCTGTCATTCAAACAATTCATACCTTCAAAACGAAGTCGATTCGGTGTTAAAACTTTTGTGCTACATGATTGTGAGAGTGTATATGTTCTGTATCTGCTAATATACATCAGATCCAATAGATTAGTTCAATAATTACAGAAAAATTTTAATTTCTACAACTAAAACATATGCATGTATATAATGAAATTTTTTCGACAACAATTTTTCGCAAAATTTAGCTACATTTTTTTAAGGTCGCACATGTTCCACACACGCCATCCTCACCAAACTGGTATTAAACATATGTTCCTTCTTTCTTCACCTACGATGTTTCAATTTGCACCGGTTATAGTGTTGCAACGAACACGGTATTTAGACTTGAACTAGAAGTCGTATTTCTTTTTCTTACTTTTAATTGGCCGCGTGCGATATTATGTGAGTGTATCGATGTTTAGACTTGAACTAAAAATGTCGCAATGTTTATAATTGCCAATAAGTGTTACCAGCGTGTAGAATGTATGTTATGAATCCATTAATTGTGAATAGAAAGATACAATCTCGAACCAACGTTGGAGATTGAGAGATTACATATTTTCTGGTTGCCACATTTACGTGAATTATGCGAGAGATTGTGAATGTAAAACACCTCGATTTGTGCCATTTATTTAAAGTGATGCACATAAATAAAAATCGAGTAATTAAACATTTCAAACAATTGCAATAATATTGAAAAATGTGATATGTAGGCTGAAAGAGTTCGTTCGATGGCCACTTGTAGCTCTTATGAGATTCAATTAACTGTATTTATTATTATGATATGTTTCACTTTTAACATATCAAATGCAGTGGCATGGCCCATAGGGGGGATCGGTGCAATAATGATTAGCATTTAAAACACACACATTAATAAATAAATATACAAGATTCTTATGTCAGGCTCACAAGGGCCAAATAAAAAAAACATATACACTGGAGGAAAAAAAATTAAACACTTGAAATTCGTGAAATGTCGACCATTTTCAAACCGCCATAACTCGGCGTATTTTCAATCGATTTTGATGAATCTTTAAGGGCAAAAAACTTTGAAGTGTCTTCTTCAAAGTCATGCATGCGAACTTAAGCGTAACCCCTTCCGCCCTCCTCTAGCGCCCCTGCGAAAAAAAAAGTTTTTTCAGTAAACCATGTCCAACTTTGACGATGTCTGTGGTGTTGGACAATTTTTGTCGACTCAATCCACCATGAAGGCATTAAAATTTGATCAATTCCCTATGCAGGACTCGAAGAACGAAGTTCGTACGACGATTTGGCACCAAGTTATGGGTGTTTGAAAAAGGTGCATTTTGAGGTTTTTCGCACATAACTTTTCAACCAAATTTGATGACTTACGGGAAACAAACTCATTTTGGCCCTACTTTAATGGGGTAAACTCAGATTGGAATTATCCCTTTTCGAACCCTTCAACCCCCGAATTATCGCGCATAATAATAATAATAATAATAATAATACTTTTTTTTCTGATCGAAAGAATATTGAGTGATACTGCCTTAGTTACGATATATCATAACACACTTATATTTCCCTAGAGAAATATAAAGTGCTCATATTTCTCTGGGAAAATATGAACATCAAAAAAATGCCATTGGAAGCTTCTCGCAAGAATTGTGATAATTGCTATCGGACAACACCTCCGATTTCTTAGGAAGGTATCCTTTATGGATTTTACAGCTTTGGATTTTACCGGAACCAAACATTCACGGTCTTTCGTCGCTTGCGTTAACACATAGTTTGACATTTCACCAATTTATGTAACAATGTAACCAAAACAAGTCAACCATGATATTTACAAACAAGGCCCTTAGCAACGTTTCCAATCCGATAAATTCAAAAATTTACAATCCAATATTTTCCCATTTACAGAACAATATTCTTTTAATCAGAAAAAAACGGGAAATATGAATACATTTCCCTTGGTTATCTATACATGTAACTAGCCAACCTCGAGAAATATACTATTCATATTTCCCTAGTTGTAATAATAGCTATATTTCCCAACAGATTTAAACATCTAATTACAGGGGAAAATACAACAATACCAATACCAAATTAAACGGCATGTTAATTAAAATAGAAAAACCTTAAAATTAAAATAACTTAAATAACTAAAGATCAAATAGAATATGAATAATAAATAAATCCGTACAAATTAAGAAATAAACAATAAACAAACTCTCTCCGAATACTTCGAATTTGCATCATAAATGACTTATCGTAGTTCTAACTGTGCCAGTTATTTTACGTAGACTATCATTGAAGAAGTCATAGCAATAGATATTTACGTAATGACACATTGTATAAATAGGTGATCTTAGACGGTAATTTGTATTACAATTTTGTAAGTAAAATAAGTTCCTGGAGCGAGATGGTTTTGCTGGAACATTAGAATTTGATTTGGATAACAATGTTTCATCAGAGATTTGTCCATTTAGAAGTTTATATATGAATACAATATGCGCTATAATTCTACGAACTTCAAGACTTTCAAATGCAAATTAATTTAGAAGACTGGAATATTCATAGCCGCGTGGCAGATATGTACCATATTTTCTTTGTACCTTCTCCAGATTAATGATATTTATTTGATAATATGGGCTCCACACAACTGAAGAATATTCGAATTTATTATAAAGCTGTAATAAAAAGCTTTTAAAGGATCTAAATTGGTAAACATTTTAGTATTACGAAGTACAAATCCAAGTATTTTCTGACAGTCAGTAATCATTTTCTGATAATGTTTTCTAAAACTCAACTTACTGTTCATCGTAACTCCGAGGTCACGAAAAGAGTCCACACGGCCTAATGATGAGCCCAAAATTGTGTAATCAAACTTTATAGTATTTCGCTTCCTACTGAATGACATTACCTTGAACTTCTCAATGTTCGGTTCTAATTCATTTTTAAGGTACCAATCTACCAAGGTAGATATATCGTTTTGTAGAATAATAGAATCAGCAGTAGTAATAATTGTGCGATATACTTTTATGTCATCAGCGTACATCGAATATTGAGAACTTAACAAGGGAGTATCATTAATATATATGAGAAAAAACAAGGGGCCTAGATTTGATCCTTGAGGGACATCACTAGTAGATATATATTCTTTAGATTTAGCGCCACGACAACAAACAGAATTTTTCCTATTAAATAGATATGAAGAGATTAGTTGCAATAAGTTATAATCAAGACCACAAGATGACAATTTCATTAAAAGTATATTATGAGATATCCTGTCAAATGCTTTTGTTAAGTCACTGTATATCACATCAGTTTGATACCTATTGTCAAGGTCGCAAGAAATATCGACGACGAAATTTATGAGATTGATAGTTGTCGATTTACCCTTTAAGAAACCATGCTGACTTACTAATATTTTTGATTTAACATGTTTATAAATTATCATATTTAAAATAATTTCAAAAATTTTCGAGAAGTTACAAATAAGTGATATTCCACGGTAATGGTTAATCTTGTCGACTGTGCCCTTTTTATGAATAGGAGTAATCTTTGTGATTTTCCAGCAATCGGGAAAAGTCTTCGATTTTAAAATGAGGTTATAGATATGCAGTAGTGGAACAGAAAGAGGGTCGGCACAATCTTTTATAACAAGAGCTGGGATGTTATCAGGGCCACAAGTGAAGCTGGATTTAATTGATTTCATAGCTTTATTAATATCATCTGCTGTAATCTGTTTAAAAGATAGGAGATGTAAGGGGTCAATATCGGATTTTGTATCCGAATATTTGCAACTGAGTGGAGCTAAAGTCTGAGATAGGAAATTTGCAAAACTAGCTATCTGATCTGGTGTTGAGCAGACTACATCGTTATAGGATATATTTTCTGGTATGCGTGGTATGCCTTTTCGTTCTTTAATAAATGTCCATAGTTGCTTTGGATTCTTTTTTACATTGGCTTCGATGGAATTTATATAATGCGTATAATCGGCATTGATGTTTTGCTTTACTTTGCGACGAATCTCTTTGAATTTATTTAAGTCTATTGGATGCATAATTGTGTTTTGAGGTCAGCTTTCGCAATCGTTTTTTTTCTTTGATGTTCCTCCCAGTTAAGGGTGAAAAGCACATAGGAAATTTGTTTTTTTTTGTTAATTTTCTTAGAAACCGTAAGATTAAAGATGTTATTTAATGTTTCATAAAGATGAAGACAGGCATTGTCGGGAGAAGTGGATATAAAACTGAGGACCAGTCAGTGCTAGCTATTGATTCATGTAGTACTGGAAAATTAGCTTTTCTAAAGTTAAAACTTACAGTTTTAGATACCATCTCCTTATTCTTATGTTTCGGCAGGTTATATGAGAATTCAAGTGCAAGGTGGTAATGATCTTCTATTACTAAATTATGATTTGAGTGTTCAAAGTTGCATGAAAAGTCACTAGAATGCATTATCAAATCGAGAAGTCTATTAGATGAGTTCAAAATATGGTTAGCTTGCGTAAGGGTCATATACGTCATTAAATTCACCGCCAGTGCAGACTTATTGCACTCCACAGAGGTATATTGTGGGATATTGAAATCTCCTACAATGAGGTGGTTATTGCCAGGTAAACAGTTTTCCAAAAAGTTGAAAATATTTTCGTAAATAGTTAATGGTGTTTGTGGAGGAATATAAATAACAGATACAATTAAACTTTTGTTATGCACGGTTACACGAGTGGTGATTATATCTATATTGGCATGTATTACATCGTAAGGCAAAATGACAATATTTGCGGCTAAGCAAGATTTGACGGCTATAAGAACACCACCACCGCATATTCTGTCACTCCTAAATACATACATAATATCATGGAAATAATTCCGAGTTATGTAAGCTGGAATTAGCCCAAGTTTCGGTTAGTACTATAATATATAATTCATCACACAAGAGTACGTTATTATAAAATTCGACAGTTTTGGTGTTAAGGCCACGTACATTCTGGTAGTAGCACATTACTGATATCGCGCCTAATATTGACTGGGTTATTTCAGTTGAGATGTTTTTTTGGACAATTTACAAAAATCTTTCTTAACAGTGAGTATTTGTTCTTATTACCAATATAAAAATTATTGACAGAAATTGTATTATTTTCATGGTAACGACATTTGAGATCATTTGCACACTGAGTAAGTTGATTATTTATTTTGGAGATGAATTTATTTAAAATAAATCTTTTCTTGAAGAATGCACATGCAATTATGTGGATATTTGTTTTGCGGCTAACTTCTATAGCACCAGGCTATATCGATCTGGTGCCCCTTAATTGCATCGATGGTGCCTGCCATAATAAACACATGATCATCCTGTGTGAAACTGCTTGTCAAATCCTTGATGTTTTCAGTTACTTGGAAAATAGTTGCGTTGGGTTTGTAAATAGATGTGATGTTCGGGGTTGTCATGAACTTGCTTACAATTTTCTTTGCAAGGCATCCAAAATGCTTCCCATGGTTATCACTTAGAATGAGGAGTTTTGCATCTTCTTTGATGGTTTTTGATGTAGTCTTTGGGAGTGTAAAAGCTGTTCGTGACGTATTTTCAAGTTTTTTGTGTAGTTCATTATTTGTTGATAACAAATGGTTAATTTGTACAGCCTGTTCTACAACTTGACTGTTGTATTCATTTCATGTTGTACAGTATCTTGGGGGCGACATAGTAGCTTTCGGTGATGAGACAATTCGTGAAGAAATTGATAATAAATCTTGATAATTATTAATTTCATCTTTGAGATCGGAATTTTCTCTAGTGGATTTATCTAGTCGAGTATTTAAGTTAGACACGTCAGCTTTAAGATTTGTGACAGATGTTGTTAAAGATTCTTCAGCGTCAATTGCTTCTTTCTCAATTAACAGTATGCGGCTCATAAGCTTCTCAATATGTTTATTTTTATTGTTCAACTCGGAGTTTAGTTCGTCGATAATTTCTTGCTTAGTTGATTCTATGCTAGTATTTAAAGATGTGTTACTAATACTTTTCGAACAGCATATAATTTTATGTCCGTCTAGATGTCCGTTTGATCTTTTTCTTTTTGTATTTACCTCAAAGAACACACAAAGAAAAGTTCATTCGTGAAAATGAAAACAATTTCGTCGAAAAACCTCAGACTTATGAGTCAAAAAACCACAAAATTCGCTTTTTTTCAAACACCCATAACTTTGTGTCAAATCGTCGTAGGAACTTCGTTATGTAACTCCTGCGCAGGTAATGGAACACATTTCAATGCCCTTTTGTTGAATCGAGTTGACACATTTTTTCCAACTCGGTACAAGTTGCCAAAGTTGGGCGTTTTTTGCCCAAATACGTGTTTTTTTTTTGTTCGGGGGTTGAAGGATTCGAAAAGGGATCATTCTAATCCGAGTTTACTCCCAAAATGGGATTCTTTCCCGAAAGAATCATCAAATTTGGTTGAAAAGTCACTGAGTTATGTGCGAAAAATCTCAAAATGCACTTTTTTTCAAACACCCATAACTTGGTGCCAAATCGTCGTAGGAACTTCGTTCTTTGAGTCCTGCATAGGGAATTGATCACATTTTGATGTCTTTATGGTGGATCGAGTGGAAAACATTTTTCCAACTCCGTAGACATCGTCAAATTTGTACATGGTTTCCAGAAAAAAACTTTATTTTTCACAGGGGCGCTAGAGGAGGGCGGAAGGGGTTAAGTTTAGTTTCGTATGCATGATTTTAAAGAAGACACTTCAAAGTTTTTTGCCCTCAAAGATTCATCAAAATTGATTGAAAATACACCGAGTTATGACGGTTTGAAAATGATCGAAATTCATTTCATTTTTTTCCTTCAGTATATAACTTAAAGCTACTAGGGATAATAAGTGGATGCAATATATTTATAATAAACCGTTTTTTTTTTATTAAACAAACTTTATACATTGTCGATAACAAATAATTGTCCACAATCGCTATTTGTATCATATATTTATATAAATTGATATAAACGTCGTTCTTCTAAAAATTGCTCCTGCGTTAATCATATTGCTAGTCTAAACACATTATGGTGTGGTTGTAATCTTAAGTTAGGTCTACACAATTCCGCACACTTATGTACACAAAGATAACCAGAACTCACGAACCGACTTTCAACAATCATCAACTTTTAAGAAAAATCCGGAAATCACGTTGCACGTTCGCTAATTTTCAGTTCCATATACTGAAGAATTTCACGCGATATTTATGGAAAATGTATTAATATTTCGATTAAAAAATAAAATTTATATCTGAGGATTCAAACTCAATCAAACAGAAATTATTTTTATCTGAAATATATCCTTCATCTGTTGTTACATTTATTTCAAGTTTATGGTTTCCATTTTCAATTCCATTTCGTTTTAGAAATAAAAGCTATATGACTATATAATTGCTGTGTATAGCTACGCGCACACTTATCGGAATCGGACGGACGGCACGCATCGGATAAAATTGCTTAACACAGTTGTAAACTGTTTTATAGGTGCGGCATGGAACGGATAAATGTGCGTTGACTCGTTTACAACTGTGTTAAGCAATTTTTTCCGATGCGTGCCGTCCGTCCGATTCCGATAAGTGTGCGCGTAGCTTATGTTTACCCCGTGACTAAAGTTTCGACTACGAGATAGTCATTACCAAAAAGTCACAGTGCAAACAATAACAATAGATATATAGAGGTAAGACAAAGTTATTGTGTTTAATTCCCATATTATATTCAAGTTGTACCATGAAATAAACTGCTCCAGCATTAAATATACTTAGCGAAATTCGTGGTTGTCATTCAGAGACGTAACGTCAAAAATTTTGGCCATTGTACAAAAAAGCGTTAATCAGAGACATGCGCATTTCGATTCATCAATTTCTATAATTTCTGTTGCACGTCATAATATTTAATTTTACGATCAGCTCTGGTGTTCTGTACATGCTAGTTTTTTTTGAGGTATCGCTAAACCCACTGAATAAATGCATTTTAGGCCTTTTTCACTGTATCAGAAATTATACAGTATGTTTTTTTTATCGTGGGCCATAGGATTTTACATGCTAAAAATTATACCTTGTGTTAATGTATATTTTAACATATAAATTAAAACAAATTATAGTTAGAAATAAATCAATTATTTTTCGACATGATGCGCTGCATTAGAATAACTTAAACATGTTTTATTCCATTAAAAAATGAAATTAATTCACTAATCAATCTGACATTTCAGAAATTCAAGGTACTTTGATTATTTTTGCTCAGTTATTTATTTTAAATAATTTCATTTTTTAATGGAACAAAACATGCTTAAATTATTCTGACTATGCCCATCATGTAGAAAAATAATTCATTTATTACTAACTAAAATTTCCTTCAGAATTTTATGATAAAATATACATTAACACAGAGTATAATTCTTAGCATGTAAAATCCTATGGCCCACGATAAAAAAAAAAATTCTGTTTATTTGTAATAAATAAAATTTTTAAATCTTTAATTATACATAACAACTTTATAAAATAAAACTTTACCAATAAATTCTGAAAACTCTTCATTTCACATTCTACGCTTTGGTCACAGTGTTCAGTTACATATTTGGGTGCGTTAGATCTATAAAAGTATTTAAAAAAAAAAACTAACCAAGTCTACTACGATTTACGTCGAATTAAGACCACACAGATCACTTGTTTAAGCGAACCGGTACTCCTTGCACGGTCCGTACTTATCCTTGATCACGAGCATAGAGTAGAGGATGCTGTCTCATTTAGTCACTATCGCCGTTTCGGCCGAACTGCCCATGCTCTCGAGAACACAAACGGTGTCCAAAGTCTGTGTGGTCTTGTCCGATTTTCATAAATCCGGCACGGCCGTGTCCAGGATGCGCATCTCCTGGAGGCCGTTGCAGCGGCCCATGTGCGGCGCCGTGTACGCCCTCTGGAGGGCGTGCAGCGAACTCGAGGAGAGGGTGCGCTCCAAAATTTCGCCCCAGTACTTCTCGGAGAGGCCCTCCAGGTCGCAGCCCGGCGAGTGGGCGAACTGGCCGGAGCTGCTGTTGCTGCAGCTGTGGCGCTTCTGTTGATCTGATTTCTTGCAGAATAACTATAAACAAGATGAGAAAATGCGTAAATGGTCTAAATCGTAAAAGTAGAACTTTAGGTCTTTTTTCTCTAAGTTTTGTCATAAATACGGAGATTAAATGTTTAAATTTGGGGGAGAATAGTCAAGAGGTGATGATTTCCTGGATGATAAAACGTAATGAAATGAATAAAATATCACCACCAAAAATGCTACCATATTTAAGTAAAGGCCGTTGTTATGGGGACGAGCTGTCCCGGGCGATACAATTTCAGGAGGTGACACCATCATAAAGTTTTTCAGCAAAAATTAATTGTAATAGAAATCCTTTCCAACTACAAAATTGTGGGGTATCACCAAACAGAATTTTGAACGGTGCAATCGTGTTTTGCATATAGCGCACAGCTTTACGCAGAATTTTTGACGGCATTTTCGATCGTGTTTAGTGTATATGCGTCTTTTCTGATAACCTTTCTAGCAGTTTTGAAATGGACAACTTTGCCTATGCGATTATATATTCATGTTCATACTGACTATTGTACAGTGCACAATTCGTTTACAAAAAATTTTGCGGTCTGCTTATTTGTGTATATCAAGTTTTCAACAAATTAGCTGTGTACACGTGCAGCTGGCATTATATGCGCGTATTTTTTTGTGAATTTAGACCAAAATGTGCAAATATTGACGATTCAAGGTTAATTTTTCTATTTCGCACTCATTCGTGTTTGTGTGTTGAATTTTTTTATATATGTTGTGATTATTTATAAAATTCACAATATTTCACATTTTACAGTAATGTAAGCCATCATTTAATTGCATTTATTTATGTAAAGCTGGGCTAGTCAACGTTTTATACCTATCGCCCACTTTCGTATCGTTATTGAAAGCAACATCTTCTTACCGCCTACCAGTTCGTAAGCAAGTTTTACCAAACCAAGACCTGGTGGCAAGTTGCGCAGTAACCATCTTTAATTTCAAGAGAGGGGGAGCCAAAAACTCATATAGTACTTGTAAAATGATCGTAATAGCCCAACAGATCATTGGCACTCGTTATATTGCACCCAATAATATTTAAAATTTCACTTGTACCTGATTGGGGTTTCATGCTTTCATACATTTTTTCTTCCATTTGTAGTTCTACAACGCAGAGTACCGCCTTGCCTGTAGATGAATCTGTCCCTCTTTTATGAGCACGAGAAACTTATCCAACTGGTGGTTCCTGAAAGTAGCTAGATGGTTGCCAAGAGTCATCACAAGGTCATCTCCGCACGGTTATCAGTTTTTCGCTGATTATGCGTCCTCTGTTTCAGAACTGCCTCCTACTGTTGTAACCTGCCGGGACCACACCCACCTGGTCGGCAACGCCCTCCCCGCTTACCGCAACGAACTAGCCGGTAACATGTAACGGCCTCGGAAAACGAGAGAATTTTGAAAAGCGTAAAAAGTATATGCATATGATGGCTGCCAGTTGGAGTCGTTATCGTTGGTATGTCATCACGAAAGTGGATCCTTTCGAGGTTGAGGTGCGAGGGGATTCGGTCTTCCCACACCGGATCAAAGTTCCACTCGGAACTACTGTTGGGCGTCTTGGGGAGGCAGCACTGGCTGCTTTCGACGCTGGTCAGGACATTGGTCCTTGGGGAGATCCTTCCGCGGTTGTGGTGCGAGGAGATTTGGTCATCTCGACACCGGATCTCGGCATTGCTGGATTCCTGGGTCCTAGGATGCAGGCCGGGACACTGGTCCTTGGAGATTCTTCCGAGGGTGAAGTGTGAGGAGATTCGGACATCTCACACCGGATCTCGGCATCACGGGATGCCTGGAGTCGCCGCATCTTGGGAGCAGTCACGTCTGGTCCGGCCGGGGATGAGCTGACATCCTGGCGTGCACTGGCACGGCGTGTACCAAGACGTTCGGTTTCTCTCTCCAGTCTTTGGGGCGGCTAGTGCATCGGACGCCGGCGCGTAGCACGAGGCGGCTGAAGCTGGAGGTGGTCAGGTAGAAGATGTTGATGTCGTCAATAGGTCTGATAGGCGCCGCTGATTGTTCGAGTTGTCGTTCATGGTGCACTGAAGCGTTCATGGTTCATGGTCCGGGTTTGCCTTCGGTAAGTGCCGAATCGGTATTTTGCCCAACGTGCCGAATTTCATACTACCGACCATGCCCAAAGTGTCGAACGACGCTAAGCCACGTCACATCGCTCGTCAATAAGACGTCGGAGCCGAATGCGTATCGATACAGAACATCTTCGTACGCACCTAAGAGGTGATAATACAAATTAATCAATGGTAGGTAGATAGTTTCAAGTTTAAAGAATGTTTTTTAACCCTTTAACTATGGGCAAAATTATACCTGATTGCAACGCAAACTTTTTTTCAAAATTTAACTTACTGAAATATTTTCTTAACCGCCATTTCAAAAATTTGTAATATTTTTTCTTTCAATTAAAACACTAAATCTTCTGTTGACGACTGCTGAATACAAAAGCAGAATTACCAAGTTGCTTATTGACGATTCCCGTAGTGAAAGGGTTAACATATTTAAAAAATTTAAAATAAAACAAATTGTATTTTTGTTTTAAACGTTTTTAAACGTTTTTTAACATAAATATACGACGTCGCTTGGCGTCGTTCGGCAGTTTGGGTATGGTTGGTAGAATGAAATTCGGCACTTTGGGCCAAATACCGATTCGGCACTTTAGGCATTCGGCACTTTGTCCTGGACCCCTTGCGGCGTCCAAAGCAGCAAGTGTGGCATTTTGAGCGTCTCTTGCGACGCTATAGGACGATTAGTAGTTACATGACCGGAGGGCGTCTCTTCCTTGGACATTTGCGGGATCTCGGGTCATCAGGCTGGGCCAAAGGGCGGCGCTTTCTCAGGCGTCGTCTGCTGGAAAGAGCATCCGGCAGCGCGACGGGCTTCCGTTTGCCCTTGGCGGTTTGAGGGGTGACGTTGTGGATGATGGCGGCTTCGTTCGCTTGCGTCATTTGGCGAGCAGTTGCGGCGACCTCTAAATAGCCACGTGATTGCACGGCCCCAGCGTGTCCTTCTTAGGTGCAGGCTGTGTCAGTGGTAGCACAGTGACGAGGGTGGCTGTTGCAGTGGCGACTTCAGGGTGGTCCACGGCTAGGGGTCACACTTCCTCAAAGCAGATCTTGTCGAATACAGCAATAGTGGCTGTGCAGGCTGCTAGGGCTGGGGCCTGGACGAGCAATTGACAGCGGTGCTGGCTCTGAAACAACAGTAAACGAGGCTGTGGCAACTACGCAATAGTCCACGGCTGGGGGCGTTACATCCACGAAGCAGACCTCGTCAACCATGCTGGTGGTGGTTGTATGTACTATTAGGGCTGGAGGCAGAACAAGCGGCATCGCGGTAGTGTACGAAGGTAGTGAGACCTGGGTGGTCACGGTTGCTTTGGCAAACACCGTTGTCTCAGCAACCAGTGGGATTATATTCTTGTATAGGGCTTCGGCCGCGCATGTAGGGGCGGTGTACACCGTCGAGATTTGGTCGCCGGTGGATGCTGCCATGGTGCTAATTGAGGTCTCTGGGGGAACCGGCGTCATAGGAGATCTTCTGCGTGCTTCCATGGAGTGGCGTTAGTGTCCGCGACTATTACAAACCGCTGCTTCGCTTTTACGTCCATATAATGGTGGGCCTAGGCGAGCTTGTCCTAGGATTTGACTGGTACTGGGCACGTGGCGGAGACGAAATTTATCCTCGCAAGAAATCCTTCCACGTCATCTCTATGGAAGCGTGGGAAGTTTAGTTGAGGGCTCTGGGGAACCAGCGTTGTAGGAGGTCCTTTACGTGCTTTCATGGAGTGGAGTTAGTGCGACTATTTCAAACCGCTGCGTCGTTTCTCCGTCCATATAATGGTGGGACCAGGCGAGTTTGTTCCAGAATTTGACTGGTACTGGGCACAATGCGAAGACGAAGTTGATCCTCGCAAGAAATCCTTCCACGTCATCTCTATAGAAGCGTGGGAAATCTAGTTGAGGTCTCTGGGGGAACCAGCGTCGTAGGAAGCCCTCTGCGTGCTTCCATGAAGTCGCGTTAGTGTCCGCGACTATTTCAAACCGCTGCTTCGCTTCTCCGTCCATATAATGGTGGGTCCAGGCGAGTTTGTGCCAGGATTTGACTGGTACTGGGCACGAGGCGAAGACGAAGTTGATCCGCGCAAGAAATCCTTCCACGTCATCTCTATGGAAGCGTGAGAAGTTGACGGCCAAGGCGTCGGTGTGAGCCGAGATGGTGGCGTCATACTGGGCGCTGCATGCACCATTGTCCTGGGGTTGTGTCCGCCTTGGCTCAGGTGCATTTATGTAGTCCGGTTGCCGTGGGGTGGCAATGCTGCCAATATACAGCCTGCTGTATTTGCCATCGCGGGTGCGGGTGGCGTAGCTGCGGTTCCTAGATGGAGGTGGATACGTTGGAGCTCGAGCCGCTGTTCCGTTCCTGTAGACGGCGTCATAGCCATCGTACAGGCTGGCGTATTAACGGTCGTCAACGCTGTTCCTGTTCCTTCTCCACCTCTCGCTCTATTTTGAGCGCGTCATTCGGCCCCGTCCAGAGCGGCCCCGTTGAGGTCTGACATCACGGGGTTGATTCTGGTGTTCCTCTGCATCGTTGGGTCGTTGTAACTGTTATCCTCAGGTCGTGGGCTTGAACTCAGCCCCACGTTAGGCGCCACTTGTCACGCGGGGGTCGCAGCGCGGAGTGTGAAAAACCGCCCTCGATGACCTTTAGCTAGTTCTTGGAATCGGGTCGCTATGAGAACAGCAGAAGATACACGGGATGGGGACAGAGGCAGAAAAATTCTGATGGGCGCGATAACGATTGCTATTATTTACACAACGAAAATTATTTACAGAAATGTTCAAAAATATTTACACATAAAAAAAAGTCAAGGAAATAATGTCACAAAAAAATAAACAGTTACAAAAGAAAAGTATAGTCACCAGCACAACACTTAAAGTTCGCGAGAGGCAAGAGAGGCCGACGAGATCGAGGATGGATGACCGGCGGCAACGGCAGAAATCAACACGCTCTTTTTAATACTATCCATTCCAATCAAACTAATACAGAGTCCACCAAAAAGTATACACTTTAAAGAACAAAAACCATTTATTATGTGTTTCTTTGATATTTAAATACTGATCATATATGGAGTACTCTTCAGTTAAGTACATGGTTACTGTAGATGTTTAAAATTTCCGCCGTTGGCGGCCAGATACCGAAAGGAACCATGATCTGTCAATTTTTCAATGGAGATCGCTGCACGTGCCGCTGCAAACTTTCAGATTTTGCCATACACCTGTACAGCTAATCTCCACTTTAAGTGCACATTACGTAGCGGTCTTCTATGGAGAAGTAACAAACATTTGCAAGAGAGTCGACGAAGCAGGACTTGCAGCTCTACACGGTCTTCCCGATATTCCTTGATGAGTATTACAAATCGTTACATGCGGCGCAGACTTGTTAATAATGCGTGTAATTGTGGGGCGGGTTGAGGGTCCTCTTTCAAACTTTCGCCTCCATTAACGCTGTACCTGCAATAGCATTACCAAACTTGGTACATCACTTCAAAATGCATTTTCGCTGCTCGAACGTCTAGCGAGCTCCAGCCATACTTTGTATTTTTATTTTCACTAATTATATGGTCCGTACTTCACTTTTACGACGTATTCAGGAACAACTTTCAAAGTTGCAAATATTTAAAAAAGAAAAAAAAAGTCCATGTAAAATTCAGGAAGTTTAACATAATACATAAACAATTATGTCAGAGATCAGCGTGGTGGAGTATACATGTTGATATTTTGAAATTTTAACACGGTGCACCAAAACATACGTTGGCGGATGAAATAAAAGAACACAGAACCTCATATTAACCATCTGCTAGATGAAGGATATATTTTTAATGAAATTCAATTCACCAACAAGACGAAGGAAGAAAATTGCACTACATGGAGAAGCTGTAAATAAATAAAAATAAAGACATGGGCTTCCTTCTCAATAATTAAAATAACTATAATTAATTTGTTTATCTAAAAAACTAAGAATCCTCCAACCCCCTTCCGAGCATCAATTTTTTCCAGCGACTATTTTTTAATTTTTTATTTTCATTATTTCATTTGATTTTGCATGAAGGGCTCGGCTAATATTCGGCCAGCGGGACTAATCCCTGGAACCGGCAGACACTCGTGGGTCTTGTCTCCCTCACTCTCTGGCCACCTCTGCCCGGGTCAGACTCTCCTCCCACTGCTTGGCGTCTATCATCTGGAAATCAAACCTCTCCAGGGTCCTGCAGCCTTCCTTGGATCCCTCTGATAGAGTGTCATCATACTGGAACATTATGTATTTCGGTGTATCTTCTTTCCCAGCAGTTTTTGACCCCTGCTCTGCCTATCCTGTAGAGGTATGCTCTAAAACAGCCGTGCCCCGATAGTAGTTGTGAGAGGTGGTACTTCATCTCCTTCCAACATCAGTTTGCACCTGTGGGATAAGAGCGGCAGTCTTCTTCCCCATGATACGTGCAGTTTCTGTCCCCTGCTCTGCCTATCCTATAGAGGTATGCTCTAAAACAGCCGTGTCCCGATAGTAGTAGTGAGAGGTGGTACCTCACCTCCTTCCAACATCAGTTTGCACCTGTGGGATAAGAGCGGCCCAGTCTTCGCTGCTTCCTACCTGCGCTACCATTCTTCTAAGGTGGCCCTCCTGGCGGCCCTTTCTATGGCTATTTTGTCTATTAGCGGATTGCTCCAAAACTCCTGGCACGCCTGCGCTCTTTCTGCTCACAACAGGCCCACCGGGAGCATACTTGCTATTAGCAACATCGTGTTTATAGAGGTTGTCCTATAAAGTCTCGCTATCCTAAGAGCAAAGCGCCGCCTGTATCTGCACGTACAGCATCTGCCTCTTCCTCTAGGGAACTCCCATGACCGCTGTCAAGGTACCTGAGGCTTTTCTGCGGAACAACAACGTGGTCCCCCACCTTAAAGCTGATTGGTTGCAACCTCCGTCTGTCTGCAAAGACCACGGCTTCCGTCTTGTGCAGAGCTAGTTAGTATTTAAACCAAGCAAAAATGTTGTTCGCCTGAGCTCGAAAATTTCTAAAAAAATCTAGAAAGTGCCAAGATTACGATAATGCTGCCATTGCAGGCGTTTATGGAGGTTTAAAGGCGACTTTGAAGGGCTGTGTGGACCATTTACTTAACCAAAGCGGTCAGCATTCTTTTGCTGAAAATACATCGTGTGTTACATTTCTTGGAATGTTTTCTTTCTTTGCTTTTTGCAACCATCTATGGGATGTATTATTTGAACATACTGGAGTATTCAATTCAATTACATATTGCACTGAACATCATAAAATAAATACGGTGTCTATGTAACTCTTGGTAACTTGGTTGGGAGATAATTTCGTAATCAAATCTTTGATATCTTCGAGTATGGTAGATGATGCAATGGCAAAAAGTGCAGAAACAGTTGGAATTATATAATTAGAATCAGTACCTTAATGATTGTGTCTACTAAGAGAACATCTAATGGAGCAACCGATGGTGAAATAGTTGTTGAAAACGAGCTTGAGCCTAATTGTTGGTGCACGAAATAACTCTCCCGGCAGGCAATCTCTTAGCTTTGCAGTAGAAGGTAATTAAAGTCGTCGTTTTTTCTCAGAGATTTTACGACGTCGGATAAATGATTCTTTTAAGGGAGCAATATCTGGAAGATTAATTAAAACATTTCTACCAGAAGTAGCTACTTTCGTCGGTAAATCCGAGATAAGATACTTGTACTTTCAACGTTGACTTCTCATCCGTCTAGTCTGAAAAATCTCAACTATTTGTATAAAACATACTTCCACATTTGTTGCCCAAAATTCTGGAACTCGTATTCTGAACAGGCTATTGCTGAAATTTTGGAATCAATAGGATCAATAGGAGAGTCGACTGGTGAAGATATATGAAGATATAGGGGTCGCGTCCACATTAGATTTACTATGTTACATCACGTCGGGGTCAACATTTTGTAGTAAAACTTAAGAGAAGCTTAGCCGAGCTTAACCTTATATTCGGTCTAAGATATGTTTAGGTGTTGTTCAAGCATGGTTTAACGACAAAAATACTTAAAGCACGGCTTTCGTAACTGACCGACGATGGCCGTTTAGCGTCAAGCAGCAGTTTATAGCCTTAAAACAGACAGTTGTACATTTGGTGTGGATTGATTGCTAACACGAATTAACCGATGCTAAAGGTTTATCTCAGTTTATGGACATTGTGGATCTTCCACATTGGTCGACTAAAATTAGGAAGTGGCCTTATAATCTGTGGAGACAGATTTAAATAATCGAAAGAAGCATGTGCGTTATTGTTCGAATCAATTTCTTCATTAACACGTTGAGCGCCACGCCGATTTTGAAGGCAGTCGCCGTCAGGACACGTGTGCCACTTAGAAGCGCTGATATTGTAGGCCAATGTCTCTTATCGCGGTAGAAGAGTGTTTACGTTTATAACATTCGACACTGAATGTAATTCTGTAATGTGTCAAAATTAGGTAAATTTTAAATAAATTTTCTGCAATTCCGTAAAAGTGTAAATTTTATAGCTCTATATCATGTTATACGCTGTCAGCCAGCGGTGGTTGTCGCGGCCCATTTGAAAGGTCAGTGTTAGCCAGCGGTGGCAGACGCAGCCTAAATGTAATTTTAGTGTCAGCCACCGCTGGTTGACGTGGCCTAAACGGAAAGTCCAGTGTCAGCCACTGATGGCTGACGCGGCGCTCAACGTGTTAACTGAAAAGTAAATACATATTTTCTAAAATAGAATGAAGTGATATGATATGCTATGTGTTACAAAAATAAACAATTTTAATGTAAGAATCAACAGTTAAGGAAGCGTTACGATAATCAGCAGTCTATGACAGGAATTACAAGGGAACATATTAGTCGCAATAGTCACGTACTAACTGAATAAATATGCAGTAATATTATACTGCTAACACAATTTTTGATAGTATAAGTAAACCGTGTTTATATAATGCTTGAAAATCCGAATATTAAATAAACTGCGGCTTAACATACACTTTTAGTAATCCACAGCTTAAGCCGACATTGAGAAACCAGCCTTTGGTTATACGAAAGAACCAGACTGCATTAGTAAACGTTATTTTTTTATACATCCTTGTTACTAAGGAATCTAATCTAAAACTACTTGATCCTTAAATATAAAATTGTTTCCCACATATAAAAAAATGAGTATTTATCTAATGTATATTTTTTTCTATAAGTTTAAGAATTTGTAATATGGGCCAAGGTGGGACCATGATCTTCCGCCATGGGTGACATCAACCCTAGCGACGCCATTGGAAGATTAATAAATATTCAGATACTAGGCAACAGAAACAACAGGAAAACAGTATTTCAATAAAGGTAGAAACACCAAAGTGGTGGAATCTATTGCCTGAATGCTGTACTGAACCAAATCCGGGTGGCTTTAACACCGACAAGATATGGACATTTCCAGCGGCGGCAAATATAACAATAATAATGTGAACATTAAATATTGTTCCCCCATCAGACCGATGATTACATTAACATTGTTATATTGATATTTGCCGCCGCTGGCAATGTCCATATCTTGTCGGTGTTAAAGCCACCCGGATTTGGTTTAGTAAAGCATTCAGGCAATAGATTTCGCCACTTTGGCGTTTCTACCTTTAACGGTGTTTGGAATACTTATATTCCAATAGTAATCTCCGTTTCCCCATCAGCAACTAACTACACTGATGAGACCTGAAAGGTCGAAACCGGTCTGTAGGTGTTCTAATGGGCGAACAATATTTAGTATTTCAATACTTGTTTTCTCTACTTGTGCAGCATGCGATGTTTTATGATTTCTCTCTTTGTCTCAGATATGA
This sequence comes from Ocypus olens, assembly GCA_910593695.2. Lineage (NCBI taxonomy): Eukaryota > Metazoa > Arthropoda > Insecta > Coleoptera > Staphylinidae > Ocypus > Ocypus olens. Next base: position 24,980,502 of record OU343065.1, on the reverse strand, counting down.
AGATTCATCAATTTATTATGTTAAAATGATCTACGATAGGACTCTTTGGTTAATGAAACATTTTTTTTCTATAAAGAATATAAATAAAACAAACAGAACTGACACAGGATTTTCGGTAAACGACAACTAAAAAGGCATTGCGTGTGTGCGAACTTGCTCCGGAGTCAGCACGGGCATTAAGTTGGCCTTACTCACCCTACTAAAGAATAATTCCCTGCTGATCCGCCTGAATTGATTGTTCAACAGCCAATAAAGGAAAGGATTCCAGAAACTGTTGCTGAGGGCGAGCCATGTGGCCAGGAAGTCTAGTCCCGACGGTGCTCTCGAACCCGTGCAGGCGGCGACGACCTCCTGGATCGTCCACGGCGTCACCAGGACTATGAAGCCCAAGGACATCGCCGCCATCGTCCTCGAAGCGTTCGTGCTCAGTCTCCTCTCTTGGCTCACTAACTGCAATATAAATTACTTTATTAAAAATGGAATAATTTAAATTGATAACATCGAACATTGGGATTGCTGCCGAGTAAAGCAGTTATGGAAAACTTTGCGTTGAATCATGGAAATTTTTAATAAAACATGTTTATTGTAAGTTAAATACAAACCAGTTGAGAAAGTTTGAAACATCAATCGATATCGTCAATAGCAAAACAATTATGAAAACGGTTGTGAAAATAATTCATAAAATATGTAAATTACAAAATCAATACAAACCACCGAGAGAATGTGCAATATTAAGGGGCACGGACATTTTAAAATTGGGATTGTTGCCCACTAAAGTAGTTATTGAAGAAGTTCTGTTTAAACGATAGAAATTAACACTTTACTGGCTGGTGGCGTATGTACGCTAGTGACTTTTTTTAAATTTCACCCTTCCTTGTAAACATCTATTTAAAGTGGTTAGTAATAATTAAATAATGTCAATTTAAAGCGTCAAAAATGGATAAAACAAATTAATAAAGTATTAAAAGACTTTAATATGCAAGAAAAAAAAGTTTTAATGTGGCATGATTGATTAATTTGCTATAATTTTATGTACGATTTGATCGCGAGACGGCGACTGGAAAGTGAACCACGAGCTGACTCAATAATATCCGGAGTTCCGGGGCTGCACCGGAAGAGCTGCAGTTTAACGACGCGCAGCAGACACATTTCCTCTTCCATCTACAGCTCTGCAGCGATCAGATGTCGTATGAGTTTTGGTAGAGATGCCTGATACGCAAGATTTCCATAAAAATACCATTTCTTTGATTTACATTTTAAAGTTTTACCAGCATTCACTCACCATAAATGGGGCGGCAATCTGTGGTTTTTGCAAGAAAAGGTCATGATGAAAAAGAAATGAATTCAGTTCTTTTCTTAACTTTCCCGAATTATAAATAATCATTAAACAGAAATTACGGCTTCGAAAAAAACATAAAAATTTAATGTATAATACAATTTGATGCTTTAAATAAGTAATTGTGAAGGCTTTCACTTCGTGATAATTTTGAATAATTCAAATAAAGCAAGTTGGTATCAATTTATTTATTTATTAATAAAGTGATACCAGGAAAGTAACTTGTTTTATTTGAATTTGATGCTTTTCCATAATGCAGTTTTCAGTATTTTTGGGATAACTCAAGCTAGAGATAATATTTTTACATCCGAGTTGCGGCGTTCGAAAGCACATTTATCTGCCTCATTGTGTTATTTTTTTCAGATTTTTCGGCTTGATAACCGAAAACTGGCGCCCATTTCAATATTTGTAACATGATTTACAGCACGTTTTTTTTTCGCGACGGAAAATCCAAAAACTGTAATTTTTGGCATTTTTCATTGCCTTCAAAATGATGTATTGCCAAATTTTTTGAAGTGGTGTAAAAGATCGACAAACGTTGAAATACGCGATTTTGGTCATTTTTGCCTGGTTTTTAATCTTCTTGCGACGTTTTTGGGAGTACTGAATCATGATAATGCCCCTAAAGGGGACTTCTCGGAGACTTCTATCCCTCGGAAATCGTTTTAGCACTCTCAAAAACCCCCAAGTGAGACTTTCTGGCCCTCAAAATTTTTTCAATATAATTTTTTTCGTCCAAAAACCACAGTTCGCCCTTATTTCTAGCCCTTAAAAAAATTCAATTAAGAAACTGACCCCTGGAGAAGCATCACCACTCCTAAAAACCCCCGAGTGGGCCTTTCTGACGTCGAAAAACTTCTATTTGTGGAGAACCAACTTTCAACCCTTTGCCAACATCTCATGTAATATTGCCCACTAATTTTTGATTTGTAATCAAGTTAAGATGGATGGTTGAGGCCGTCCTCGGGATTCTATCATTTGTTAGATTATAAGTTAGACAATAAAATATTGCCTAAAACTGAAGCATACTGCAAAATTGCCTCTTTTCTCAACAACCAATTTGGCAAAAGGCTCGATTCTGATGTTCAAATGAGTGAGGAAATCGTGGATGCAATGACCGCTAGAAAAACTTGTGAAAACAAGCTGGACAAAGAAGTAGAGGAGAATCTTTGGAACCGGCGTAAATGGGAATTCAAAAATATGACGTCTTCCGATATCTTAGACTTTCCTGAATTGACAAGGCATTACTTAATAATATTTGTTACTGGTACCTACCAGCTAAAACAAACCATCTCCTACCTGGCTGAGATTTTGGATGAACACGACAACCTAAAAGTAGGGTTTTACAGGGAACATGAAAACATTATAAGAGTTTCTGTACCTTCTAGGCATAAGAGTAGGAAAAATTATAATTGCCATGTGGAATATACACCGAATGCAATTGGATCTGGAAGTATATTGAGGTACTGTTGTGATTGTGCGAATGGAAATCGTACAGTAGGGTGCTGTGCTCATGTAGCTGCAATAATTTATTATCTATCCAATGGACGATACGAAGAATTTTGAGACCTGCCGAGATTTTAACGAAAACTTTTTTGTCCGATAATGTGGCGTGTATCAACGACGATTCAGAGGACGATGAATAACATTTTCTAAGATAATTATAAGGTTTTCCAAGATACTGAATAAACATGCAGAAGAAATTATTTACTCATCCTATAAATAAAAGCCTATCAATTAATGTTTTATTACTTATTTCAGGAGTATCGTACTAATGCTTTTCCCGGAGTCAGTTTCTTAATTGAATGTTTCAAAGGGTTAGAAATAAGGGCGAAACGTGGTTTTTTGACGAAAAAATTATATTAAAAAAGTTTCGAGGGCCAGAAAGTCTCGCCTGGGGGTTTTTGAGGATGCTAAAACGATTTCCGAGGGATATAAGTCTCCGAAAAGTCCCCTTTAGGGAGTTTATGATGACTCAATACTCCCAAACACGTCGCAAGAGGATTACAAACCAGGGAAAAAATGACCAAAATCGCGTATTTCAGCCTTTTGCACCACTTGAATTTTTTTTGGCAATACATCATTTTGAAGGTAATGAAAAATGCCAAAAGATAGAGTTTTTGGATTTTCCGTCGCGAGAAAGAAACGTACTGAAAATCACGTTACAAATATTGAAATGGCCGCCAGTTTTCGGTTATCAAGCCGAAAAATCTGAAAAAAATACCACAATGAGGCTGGTAAATGTGCTTTCGAACTCTGTAACCTATATGTAAAAATATTATCTCTACCTTGAGTTATCCCAAAAATACTGAAAACCCGTTTTTTTGAGCTAGCGGCCGCTAGAGACGCTCTAGCGGGCTAAAAATTTAGAAGGCTTAGTCTTTTTTGATACCAAATCGACTGCTCTAAGTCCGGTCAAAATCCCGGACGGGGGACTTTTCACCATCTTATAGGGCTGTGCCCTTTGAAGCAGGATCTATTTTGAATAATTTTGGAAAGTTTCAAAACCGTTTCAGGTATTTTTAAATGTCTTCAAACCATCAGAGAGTAAGTAACTTTAGCATAACTATAATCTTGTATGATTATCATAACATCTTGTAAAGTAATATTTCTAGATTCATAATTTATTATTTAGCTAAATCGGTTTTGTCAATTGTTTTAAAAATTTTTCAAGCTATCGGAAAGTGAACAAATTCAGCTAAGTTTTTGTGTGATTTTCACAAAACCTCTTGCAGGAATTGTTAAACGGAATCTATTTTGAAAAAAATGGATAGCTTTAAGGATGTGTCAATTGATATAATATTTCTTCAAACCATCGGTAAGCAACTTGATTATTACAAAATCTGTGAAATGTTTCAGGATTTTCATTAAATTGTTAAGCAGAAAGATTAAAATCAGCGATATTAATTTTTCCGTCCTTCTGTCCTTTTGTCGGAAAGTAAGCAATTCAACAATGACTATAAACTCTTGTTCGTGTGAACATCTCAAAATCTCCAAATCTTATTAAAAGATTTTTTAAAGACTTTCATTACCTTTATAGACTATAAATGAAACAAGAAATGTAGATACTGTAAGTTAGTGTTAATACGAGATATTGACCATGTCCCTTTGCTCTTTTTTCGGCTTTACGCGTGGCCTTGGTGACTTGACCATAAGCCATCATCAATTTTAAATTGTAACGGGTAATTCATTTAGAGGTACTTTTTACAAAAATAAAAAAAAAACAATAAAAAAATCGATTTTAACGGGTAATATTTATCATCATATAAAAGAACCATTCTTTACTTTTCATCTTAAAGATTATTTCATTTAAATGTTGGCCGTAACTGCGGCTAACATGATCCATTCTGCAGTTCTAATTTTCGATGACGCGTTCGAGCATTTCGAGTGGTATTTGGCGAATAACGCGAGTAATGTTGGCTTTCAATTCCTCAATCGCATCTAGCTAATCCATGTAGACTTTGAACTTTACGTAGCCCCAAAGAAAACAGTCTAGAGGTGTGATACCACATGATCTAGATGGCCAATTCACCGGTCCGAAGCGTGAAATTAACTGTTCACCGAATTGTTCTCGCAATAAAATCATGGTTTCATGGGCTGTGTGGCAAGTAGATTGATGATTTGACCAGCCCATAAACCACACCAAACTGTTGTTTTGTCTGGATGTAATGGCATCTCTTGAATCTCTTCTAGTTGATCTTCAGTCCAAATACAACAATTTTGCCTATTGACGTAGCCTAGAAATGGGCCTCATCGCTGATCAAAATTTTGGTCGAAAACAGTGGATTCTCTTCAAGCTTTTCAAGAGCCCAAAGACTGAAACGGTGACGATTCGGAAGGTCGGCCGGCTTGAATTCTTGCACGACTTAAATTTTATATGCTTTTAAACCAAGATCCTTTCGTAAAATACGCCAAGTTGTTCCATACGACAAACCAAGGTGTTAAGAATGGCACCGAATTGATTCATTACGGTAATTGTGTATACTCTCAGCTACCGCCGCTATATTTTCTTCACTACGTGCTGGATCTGGTCTATTTGAAAATTGGGTTTCAAATTTTTGGATGGTACAGCGAATTGTGCGTTTGGCATGAAACACGTTCCTCTTAGAGCTCTGATTTTCGTAATACAGCTGAATAATTTGTGGACGTTCTGCCGGGCTAAGTCTTTCCATGATGAAATGTTAAACAATACTAAACAAAAATATTATGACTCGCACACGCTTGATCTGTTTTAATATGCCTACTACAAAAAGTACCTCTAAATGAATCACCCATTATACACAGTCAAAATGAAATAAATAATGATAAACAAGTACGCTCAAACGATCGCGCTCTACCGTCTAGACATGGATAACTCATGAGTGAGTCGACTAGTAGAAGATAACAGCGGGTTCTGGGACAGGAAGTGATCCCGGAAGTGATCGCGGAAACCGGATGCCTTTTCGGCAACACTGTAGAACTTCCATGCTCCGCTGTTGGCATTTTATTTCCCGCAATTAAATTTTTGAATTTCCCACTTTTAGAACTTTGGCTGGCGCTGAACTTTGGACTCGAATTTCCCGCCACCAACTTGAACTTAAAGCTCGGCAGCATTGCAATTCCAGGGTGAAACCGGATGGAATTCCCGGAAACCGGATGGAATTCCCGGAAAACGGATGGAATTACCGGAAACCGGATAGAGTTATCGGAAACCGGATGGAATTCCCGGAAACCGGATGCCTTTTCGGCAACACTCCGATGGTTGCCATTTTATTCCCCCAGATTTCGAATATCCCGCCACTAAAATCCCCCAGATTTTGACAGTTGGTGAATATTTTGAGTTGAAAATCCCCCAGATTTGAATTTTTCCACCCTGAAATCCCCCAGACTTGAATTTTTTTACCCTAAAATCCCTCAGATTTGAATTTTTTAACCCTAAAATCCCCCAGATTCGAATTTCCGGCCACTTAATTGGCGGCCATTTTGCGCGTACAGCGTTGCCATTTTCACTTCCGGTTTTCCGGGATCACTTCCTGTCCCAGAACCCGCTGTTATCCTCTACTTCGACTGGAACAATTGACTCTTAGGAGAATCAATTGACTCTGTCGAAATTTCCTGACTCATTTAGAGTCATGAAATTTTATAAGCGAAGACCTTTTTCTGTCATCATTTTGTAAAATATAACATTTTTGAGGTGAGGACCTTTTTTCTATTTTATTTTTCTGCTCATTAACTGTTTTCGGATAAATAGTTTACTCTTTAATTACGACTCGACTTATTGTAAATATCCAGTATGATTTCGGGGTAAATTACAAAATTTTCGAAGTAAGGACCTTTTTTTGGTCATCACTTTTTTCCACACATTTTTTTTATTTTTTCAATAGGGTCATAAGTCATGTAAAGGGTCGACTCTTTTCAACTGACTCTTCATGGTAAATCGACTCACAAAAAAGAGTCATATCGCCTATCTCTATTACCAACTAGACCACTTGCCCTCTTAACTACAAAACTGGCTATGCTTGTTTTCAACGTTCTTACAAACCTAATAATAATATATTGTTTATGCTGGAGGCTTTTACTTCGTTATACATTTTAAATATTATAATAAAGCACTTTTAACTTTGTTTACCCCTATTTGTTACACCCCTATTTTCAAAGCCCTTGTATAATTAGTTTTTATCTGTACCTTACCTGTATATATACCTTTGTAAATCGGTTTTTAAAACACTTCTTGTTTGAAAATGGTAATTGTATTACCGAAACTTGAGTCACAAAAATAAATATATAAGTTATACAAAACAAAGTTAAAAGTGTTTTATTATAATAATAATAATATTTTAAAGTGGACAGACTTGCGTTAATATAATTTACCGATTTGTAATAAATATACGGAGTGTCCCAAAAAAATGTATACACACGTGATTATTAAAACAGTATATATTTAGATGGATTACAGATTAAAGGTACAAATTAAAGAAGACAGATGTAGAATTTATTTAGTCAGCGCAGATGTTCAAAGTGACCATTTTGGTTCAAACATTGCTGATAAAGCGAAGGAACGGAATCGCATCAGAAATTTCGTTGAATTCTCTATCAATTTCCGCTTTCAATTGATCTAATTTTGCCGGTTTTGACTGATAAACCTTAAATTTGATGAGTCCCCACAAAAAAAAAACAGTGGTGTGAGATCTGGAGAGCGCGGAGGCCAGTCGATTTCACCTTTTCGCCCAATCCATCCTGCTGAAAATAATAGTCCTCTTCATCCTCCTCAAACTGTTCACGAACACTTGGCATGACATTTTCCTGCAGCAAATTCAAGTAAACGGCACCAGTCATAGTGTTATCAAAGAATAATGGTCCAGATTTCCATTGTGATAAGCTCTAGCAACACGATGATAGCGGAGAGGTGCTCCATCCTGCTGAAAAAAATAGACCTCTTCATCCTCAAACTGCTCACGAACACTTGGCATGACATTTTCCTGCAGCAAATTCCAGTAAACGGCACCAGTCACAGTGCTATCAAAAAATAATGGTACAGATTTTCATTGTGATAAGCTCTCACAACATGATGATAACGGGGGGATGCTCTGTCCTGCTGAAAATAATAGTCCTCTTCATCTTCAAACTGCTCACGAACACTTGACATGCGCTTTCCTGCAGCGAATTCAAGTAAACGGCACCAGTCACAGTGTTATCAAAAAATAATGGTACAGATTTTCATTGTGATAAGCTCTCGCAACAAGATGATAGCGGGGAGGTGCTCTATGCTGCTGAAAATAATAGTCCGCTTCATCCTCAAACTGCTCACGAACACTTGGCATGATATTTTCCTGCAGCAAATTCAAGTAAACGGCACCAGTCACAGTGTTATCAAAAAATAATGGTCCAGATTTTCATTGTGATAAGCTCTTGCAACACAATGATAGCGGAAAGATGCTCCATCTTGCTGAAAATAATAGTCCTCTTCATTCTCAAACTGCTCACGAACACTTGGCATGACATTTCTCTGCAGCAAATTCAAGTAAACGGCACCAGTTACAGTGATTTCAAAAATAATGGTCCTATTAAAGCCTGCGCTGAGAATCCTCACCACTCTGTAACTCCTGCTAAATTTAAATGATGTTCTTCTGTAACATGAGGATCCACTGGTACCCAGTAACTGGAATTGTGGCGATTGATCAACCCGTTTAATTTAAATGTTGCCTCATCTCTCCAAATAATCTTGTGTGAAAACTGCGTGCTCTGCACATTTTGCTATCACTCACAAAACTCCACTCTCCGATCATAATCACCTTCATTGAGGGCGAGGATTAATCCTGGAAGGTAACTATTCCAATTTGCGCGCTTAAAAATGCGATGAATACTCGATTTTGAAATGCCTACATCACACGCCGCTTGCCAGACAGATTTTCTTAAAGTTTCGGGATAATTTTGCAGAGATGGTTTAAATGGGAGTTTCAGAGAGATCCATCTACGAGACTCACCATTACTCGAGTCAGCGATAAGTTTGAAAGAGACCAGACTGTTAAAGATGTACGTGGTCTCCCAGAACTCTGGACATCTTTAACAGTCCGATCTCTTTCAAACTTATCCCTGACTCGAGTAATGGTGAGTCTCGTAGGTGGATCTCTCTGAAACCCCCATATAAACCATCTCTGCACTTCCACTACGTTCTCACACGCATGATAGCACTTTAAAATAAATTTACATTTTTCAAAGTCTAGTCTAATATCAGCTATTATTTTAAACAGGTTGTACCTAGAAACGAAATAATAAAGTATTAATTAAAGTGTGTACACATTTTTCTGGAACACTCCGTATCGAGGTATACTAAAAAGATATCAAAATATTGATACCATCCATTGCATTCAAACTTTCATAAAATATTATATTCAGTATATAAAGCTGTCTTAATTCATGTCTTTATTTATAAGAAGGTAAGCAATAGCCCGTTATATAAAGTTAATTAGTGGGAAGTGTGCGAGCAAGATTTAAAATTAATTTCTCACACGGCCGTTCGAGAAACGGCAATAGTCTTAAGAGCCAGGCATTAATCTCCACAACCAACAAATTGCGCCGGGAAATGAGGTCCAAATTAATACGGGCCCATTTTCGGCAACAAACGACCCCGAGGGAGTTATACCGGCGATAAAATTGTACCTGCTGAGATAACGTACTTCGCGGTATCTTTGATGGCCCACCAATTCCCATCTCCAGTTCTAATTAATTAAATCCCCGAAACAGATTACAACATTATGGACCGTGTGTATGCGCGTCTGCTAAATTGTCTAGTTACGATGAAAGGGTAAATATGTAGCAGGGCCTGGAAGCTGAAATAAATATGATTTGAATCGATCGCTGGCTCCCGTCCAAAGGTTTATGATGCCAGAAAACGTCGGCCGTCATTTATTGGCCAAAGGTTTAACACCAAACAAGTGGATGTTAAAACTCAATCTATCAGGGGGTGAACGTTTACATTGGGGCTGGGAATTTCAATCGGGCACGCCGGGTGAATTTTAAATCGCGAGCCATCGCTAATTGATATAGATTGTTCCCTGAAATCAGTGAAATTTCCATTTGAGAGAAGAAAGGCTTGATGTTTATATCAAAGACCTTAAAAAAATTCTAATTACACTCGAGTTTGCCTTGTCATAAAATAACAGCAGGGGTAAATGCACTACATCAAAGCCTCTAAGTTTGTGTTTAATGCAAATGGGTCTTCATCATACATGACAGTATATATTATGCACAATTATGGTCGCCAACTTGTGGGTCTTACAGTCCATCGATTTACCTAAAAATAAAGAAAAGTTTAAACTTCTATAGTATATTTACAATTATTTAGATGGACAATTTTACTGTTAAAAGACCTTAACGAGTCGCAGTGTCCAGGGTATAAGAAACTCTTTAAGAAAAGACCGTGCTTAACTTTATGTAAATACGTGTGGCGTTAAAATTTGCATTGAAATTCCCGGATTAAGGAGTGATCTATACCAAACGCACCCCGGAAGCAAGTGAACAGTAAATCTCAAGAAATCGCTGTTTATCCTGCTAATCTGGGATATTAACATAATCGCCTTGGGAGAGGTAAATTCAGACAGTAGACATCGTCACGGTTTTGTTCGGCAGTGCATGCACGTGTGGATGGTATGTATGTATGTGTGTGCGCCCGAGTCCGACGAGACGACGGTGACGGAATTCTAAAATCCAATTTGGAAAGAGACACTTTCGCCTCCTAAAAGTTCCCTTAAATACCGACCGGGAAATCCATTTAAGAGGACAGCAGTCGTGTAGCTTCTTCACCGCCGCTGCAGCTTGAATAAATGCGCGGCCACAATCACCACCCGGATTCGGCAAGTCAGCATTTCGTGATGTTCCCTTTTTTAACACCTGTCACATCAACATAAGAAAGTACTCAATTTAATTCTGGAACTGTGCTGGATGTGCCTAAAATTACGCAATAAATAATTTGCTAGATATTCAGAAAGATTCCTGGACTCTCCTTTTCTACCACAAAATTGATTAGAGTGGATAAATATATAATAATAATAATAATGATAATAATAATATTAATGTTTATTTAACGGAATCTCCTTTCACATAATAATATACTGGGTAGTTCAAAAGTCTGGAAACGGCGAATTTATTTCGCGCACGGATAAAAAACCGGAATCCTGATACTGGGGTTTGTAGTAATTTTGCCCGAGGAATCGAATGGGCCTTATAAGAGATATAACGCTCAACTTTAAAATTTCAAACGCAAACCAGTATTTTTTATTGCGGTTTTAGATTCAGCGAAAAATTTTGCATCCAAAATTTTTTGGTCCATTTTTGGGCCCTATGGTGCGTTTTTTGCTCAAACGTCTGGGGATGTCTGGTTCATTCAACCCAGTCGAGAAAAATTTAAAAACTGATATTGGGGTCTCTAGAACTTTCCTTGGGGAATGAAAGGGGCCCATCAAATTTTGGGTTATATCAGGTCTTAAGGGAATTCCATGCTAGAATGAAGACAAACATTTAATTTTCCCGCCAATTACCACTTCTGCCTGATTGTTTTGTTGTTTGGGCTTAGGAAGCTTCAAAGCGATGTTTTCTCTCGCAGTCACTAAACAAGATAAATACAATAAGACTTGGCGCACACGTACCCATACATAACGCGGGAAATATTTTCCTGTGTGTTATTAGATTTATGTTGTCAAATCCAATATTGAAATCAATACGCTCAATACAATGTTCCACAATAGTTACAACTTTTGTCCTCGCAATTTTTTTGTGTTTTCTTGTTTGCGAGAGAGAAAACATTCCCTGCTTCCTAATGATCAGTTGAACGTGGTCATTGTGTTTGTGTGAAAAATCATAGTCAACTCGATACCACCTAAATACATCGTGTTATAATCGGTAGGTTTTTTCTTCGAGCTAAATATGCCCTTAACCACTCGTCAGAGAATACAGAGAATAATGGATAATGCGTGGATACGGTGACAAACAGAGGTCATACGAAAGTGCTGCAAATTTGTTTAACGACACCCATCCTGAAGTGCCACCGATTTCAAAATCAACGATCAGAAAAGTCTGTAGCAGTCTTGCTGAGATCGGGCCGAGGTAAAAGTGTTACGAATGAGCGGAAAGCCTTGGAGGTTCTTCTCAGTGTCATTGAGGATCCTCATGTGAACCAAAAAAAGTTGTCCCAAACTCTTGGGGTAAGTAAGGCATCAGTCTAACAAATGGTTGGCATCCCTATAAAATGCGCTTAGTCCAGGAGCTCATCCCAGAAGACTTTGATCGTCGTCTGGAATATTGTGAGGTAATGATGAAGAGATATGTTGCTGATAATTTCATTTTTCTCGGATGAGGCAGGAATCAGTTTGAATGGCCAGGTGAATCGCCACAATATAAGATATTTGGCCGATGAAAATCCTCACTTGATGCGAAATACACACACGCAATGGCAGAATAAGATCAATGTTTGGGCTGGAATTTTGAATAACCAAATAATTGGACCTTTTTTTCCACATGAAAATTTCACTCACACCCGCTACTTAGAGATGCTGGAACGGGATATCATTCCAGAAATTTGTGCTGTTGTTAGAGATCAATTGAAAATGTTGTGGTATCAACAAGATGGAGCACCTGCGCATTTTGCATTACCCGTTAGGCAGTTTCTCAGTGTTACATATCCTGGGCGCTGGATAGGTAGAAAAGACGCCATCGAGTGGCCACCAATATCTCCCGACTTTTTTTATTGGGGCTATTTAAAAGATGGAGTCTACGAAACTAAGCCTGCAAATATCGAAGTACTCCAGAGAAGGATAGTGGAGGTATCAGCCACGGTATATTTAAAATTTATAACATTAACGAAGTTGAAGAGAAAATTCATGTAAGCATGAATTCTCCCAAAAATTTAGAGACTTGTAGTATTTACCGAATTAATATTTGGCACGCATTATAAGTGGGATTGAATGTTTTCTTTAAGTATTTCTAATTTCGGAGGTTTGAAGCTTCGAAGATTCACAGAAAATCTTCGAAGATTCGAAATTTATAAAATGAAAAAGTTCACTTATATTACATTATTTCTAAAACTATTAAAAACGATTCATTTTGAAAGATATGTTATTTTTTTACTTTATTAGAGTGTTGTTAATTTATTATTTAAGCAACTCAGCATGCGCATCTTAAGTTTCGTCTTTGGTTTTCGAAGTAAAACTTTTGAAATTACACAAAACTTTAAATCCCTAACTGTTAAGATTTTGGGATTAAAACATTCAAAAATATCGAAACTTCACAACTAAGATTACTTCATAACTTTGCAACTGCGCAATTTCGATAGTTTTAGAATCTTCGATATTCGAATATTGTTTCTTCGGATTCTGCGAAGCTTCGATTTATTACGACCCCTAATTACAAGTATATTAGGAACTTTTGCGTTGATAGCAATTATATTTATATTTACTATTTTAATTATTACCACTTGTCACAAATTTACTCTCTGTTGCATAAAGTTATAACAAAGTCTAGTCAGAGGATGTTTGTAACTTTTTACGAAATTTTAATTCCCAATGCAATATGAGTCATTTTATAAAGATATAAGTCAGTGAAAGTTGTTTTAATATTTTTATGAAGCTACCAAAATTTTTGCAATTGTTCACAATTTTTCTCTGCTAACGTAGTGGGAAGATATTTCTTTTCTTTTGCAAAATAATATTTTCCAATAAGTTTTGAGTGATTTTAAAAAGTTAAGTCAGCGACAATTACTTATACGTTTTTGTTCAGTCACCAAAATAAATATAATTATTTAATAACTTACTATGTGTTAACATAAAATTATCTGAAGGTCTATATCGAAGTTGGCAACATCCACATCAATTTCTTGATGCCCTTTTTCTGATTTAGGAAAGAATCTCATCCAATATTTCTTATAATCAGGAATCAGATTCAGGGATGGATGCCTATTTGCAACATGAATAGTAATCCTTTTGATTCCTTTAACTTTTCCTTTGTGAATATTTCATCCATTACAACACATTCTGCTCACCTGTTTATCAAAATCAGTCAGAAAAACTTGCCTGTGATGAAGGCAAATCTGTAAATTGAATACTTCTACATCGTAACTTCAATAAACAAAGATTATTTTCTTTAAGTGTATGCACCGAAACTATACTTGGCACTTGAGTCTTACTCAAATACACTTTTTGGTGACAAATATCATTGTCTTCATAAAAATCACATTTCTCAAAATCATTGCTCGTCTTCATAATTTAACTTGAAACTACTGTATTGTATAAAGAACAACTGCCCAATTACATAATACAACAATGATACGATTTCAAAATCAAGACTAGTTCTATCCTGGAAAATTTTCGGTACTCCACATATATTTTAACAGTGTTACCACTTCACATTTTGATAGTCTTGCCACTCACAAACAATTATGCATAACACGAGCGAATTCAATCTTCTTTATCTTCAAGAATTAATTAGATAACGAAAAAAGTACCTTTCTGAATTTTTTATTTGCAGTTTATAGAACACATCAAGTACGTTCTTTCCCCATCATCTGCTATTTTGTAGTTGGTTTCAAATGTAGAGGGTCAACATTTCTAAAATATCAATGCTTGAGAATAATATTATTGTACAATGTACCTTTAAATATAATTATTTTACTTTCGTTCCTTCGCAGAATTCGCAATTAGATCCCATTAAATACATTTAAATCCCCCTGATTTATTCGCACAATAAATGTAAAACATAATTAAGATTCGAATACCTCGATTAATCATTGTCACGGGAATTGGGATTCAAAGGCCGTTCAGACTAAATACATTGTTAAAACGATTTGTCAGACCATGCTTGCCGTGAAAAACGCCGGCTAATTAAAACGTCAGAGGTTCGACGTGAAAATTCATTAATGCGTCTCGAAGAAGTAACGCCTCCGAGTAAGAGAGCGTGGGCTTTTATTCGCCCCGGAATATTAATACTCCCTTTACATTTCACGTTTAATATACAAGGGGAGAGCGTCGTGGAGCGAGAAGAGTACGAAGCGTTTATTTGGAAATTAATGCGATACGTCTTCCCGCGAGGAATGAATTGTTTCGAGCCTTTCACACCGACACAGTTTGGAGTAGTGAAAGCGAGACTGGTATCTATTTTTAGATTTTTTACTGTAGAATATTTAACAAATATGAAGGAAGATTAATATGCTTAATAAGTAGGTAATAAATTTGATGATTTTTCATATGCTTCTTTCGAATCCACTAACATTAAATGTTTGGGTTTCAGTTGATTTCCTTTATCAGTTCTAAAACTAACAGTTTGTTTTGCTCCTGAGCAGCAGTGACTTACCGAAGTAAGTGCTTAACATTATTTACAATATCTTCTTTTAAACGGTAACCTTGTTTGGGCCCTGGTATGTCCTATGTGAGAATATTTATTCTTTCCGCTTTAGAAATGCAACTTTCAACCTTCAGCTTCAAATCAGTTTCTTGTAGTCCTATGTTTATAATGCAGGCTGATTCACATCAGCAGATTAAGTTATTATAAGGGTTACATAAACCTGTAGAATGATGCTGATTCCCCTGGAAACGACAGGTTATCTTATTTTAGTCATATTTTTTACGTTTTGGTAAACTTCTATTCAATTTAACTGGTATTTCTCCGATTGCAGTTAATGATTTGCTGGTACTGTCTATCTCTTCATCTCCATTATAATCTGTATAATCTTCCTTCTCATTACTGCTGTGTTTCTTAAAATCAACGCAAATCGTCAATATTGCACGTTTTCAAAATTGCGATTTTGTTTTTTTTTTCAATTGCACAACAGTCAAACGCTTTGTCCAATTTAGAATATTCAAACGTTAAAATATGTAAAATTTGGTATAATTTTGAAACTGATTCCAAAATTGTTACTTAAAATGCAAAAAATCACACAAAAAATCGTGATTGTGGTTTGGAAACTATATAACTGCCAAACGCATTATTCGATTTTTACGATTATAACGTCAAAAAGTCGAACATTTTGTGCAATTTAAAAACCTGTTAATAAATATTGTCGTGAAATCAACGCAAAACGTCAAAATTGCACGGTTTTTAAGTTCGAAGATTTAAAATCGCGATTTTAATTTCTTAAATTACACAACTGTCAAACGGTTTGTCTGGTTTTGATGATTTAAATGCCAGAATGTAAAAAAAATAGTGTGGGTTTTAAAACTTGTCTGATTTTGATTTTTTTTAACGCCAAAAATTTAACAACCGGCTAATAAATATTGTCATGAAATTAACGCAAAACGTCAAATTTGCAAGTTTTCAAATGCCGAAGATTTAAACTTACGATTTTGATTTTTTAAGTAGCACAACTGTCAAACGCTTTGTCTGATTTTGGTTATTCAAATACCAAAACTTGTAAAATTTAGCGTTATTTTAAAACTAATTAGAAAATTGTGAAATTGTTTTTTGTTTTAAGTTTGAAGATTTAAAAATCATGATTTAGTTTTTGCCAAAGGAATTGTCCGATTTTGAAAATTAAAAATTGTTTCGTGAAACGAATTTTTTTTAAAGTTCGAAGATTTAAAAATCATGATTTTGGTTTTGCCAAAGGAATTGTTCGATTTTTATCATTCTAACGTCAAAAAGTGGGAAATTTTGTGCAATCTGAATACAGAATATTAAATATTTTCGTAAAATCAACGCAAAATGTCAAAATTGCACGTTGTTTTTTTTTGCGATTTTAATTATTAATTACACAAATCAAACGCTTTCTCTGGTTTTGATGATTTGGACGTCATGTGGAGAATTTGGTGTAATTTTAAAATAAAGCACTAAATGTTAATTCACTTCTAATTCTTTAAAATTTCTTTGTTTATGTCTTACCATCACGTAAACTAAACTACATTATTTTAGAGATTATCATGTAATTTTAAGCTGTTGAAAATTAAAGTGGGTGAATTAAAGAGCGGACCTGACAAAGTGGGCGTTTGGTATGATATAGACGAATCAAGTTTTTAAACACAGTTTAAGCAGCAATGTTTTCCTTCTCCTCAGATTTTTTTCGGGCTGTTAAGAAAAAAATATTAATTATTAATCAATCCGTTGATTGAATAAATAAATAAATAAATAAAAACTGTTGCCATGGCATATTTCAAACACCTAAAGACGAGTTAGGTCGTACTTCGTTTCTCATGATATGCAACAATAATTATAGTTCCATTCTTTTGGCATTGATTAGGATTGCCGTCACTATCTCAAATTATTGCAGTTAGTTCTTTACTCACAAATAAAAATAAACTCTCTCGTTTTCCAATTGGAGTCTCTAAAATTCCGATACGACCGCAATCGAGCCGAATACTTTGGGACTCTATTAAATAAAGAGCGTTCAGGGTAACTTTATACACACAGGAATGCACTGCCGCAATACACATTCTGTATTTTCGTATTTTCGAATTCCATTTGTAAAAGTATCCGACGGGATAACAAAAGTCGTTTTCCGTGGGGCCGTGCGCAAGTATGTATGTAATCCACCGTTCACCTACTCCACTTTTCCGATTTTCTTCCAACATGATTTATAAAAAATACGTCAACAATACATTTAGAACGTAAATCTAGAAGTATTATAATTTAATAACATATAATCCTCTAAACTAAATCTGTAGATGCTTTATACTTTGATCAATGGGGGTTGGATAATATTCAACATCCGCTTAGCTACTCCGGCAGAACCGATTAGTAGCAAAATTTGTTATATAAATATGAGGTGATAAACACTACTCATCCATGAACCCTTCATTATTCTTAAAATGATTGCCTAAATGGGATTATAACCCGCGACTCTCAGTCTAAAAGGCTTCTTGCTGTATTTTTTTTTTCAAGATATGTAATGTTTTCAATGCATATTTTCGATTTTCTGGAAAGCCATATAAATCCCTCCTATTTACAAACAAGCAGTGTATGTGTGTATGTGCAACCTATGTACTAACAGCAGCATTTGTTAAAATGTACACCCGACATCACAACAATGGTAAAGTGCGCGATAAAGGCACGTCAGCAGGAAACTTTATCATTCGCCGTCCTCCCACAAAACTTTCAACCGCCTTAAAAATCCTCCCAGGGAGATAAATATTTCACCGAGCGCCCTTAGCAGTTTGCAAATAACAAATTCAACGAGGTCTTTGTTTTTCCTGGTGAGTTTAAGCAATTAATTAACAGAATACATTATTGCATTAATTATAATTGTCTTATAACAAATTTATTGATTGTTTTCGTGAATTTATTTGAAAGCAATAAATTGCTTTGTTACCATTTGTATAATTTAAAGTTCAACATAGAATAAAACAGGAATAGATTATATACTTCATTGCCTCCTACCAAGACTTACATGTAATCTTAAATAGATTAAAACTAGTTTTTCAAGCTTAAGTTGCTGTATGTGAAATTATGTTCTTTATGTGAAATAGTGAAATATAAAATTAAGAAAAGTAACTGGTGGCGAACGACTGCTCCGCTGCGCTGCGCCGTCGTCTGTGCATAGGCCATTGAAATAAAATTAAGTAATTGGTTACATCCCGGACATTTTAATTCTTTTAAATGTATCGTCAACCATGAACTCTACAAGGGCACATGTTTTGCTTAGATATATGCGTAGAGTAGAAGGGTAAGTCGAGCTCCAGACGCTGTATGATGTACACGCCCTGATATCTGCGATCTATACTTTCATCATCGACATCAGACCAAACCGAGTTCCCGCTGGCCCACCCCGGCTTACCAGTGGTTATTCGCAATACGCCTTGCCTGAATCACGCCTAGTCGTGTTCGGGGAGTGTTGGTAATAACCTCTCCGCCCGCAATACCTAAAGTCTGACCAGATCCAAGGCGCCTTTCTTACATTTACTAACATTTGTTTAGAAATACATTTGTATTTATTTTAGGGAGGGGAACGACGCTGCAGTTAGTGCGTGTATTATACTGCACTGACCGCGGCCGGTTGAAGGTGAAACACCCCTTGCTGCGTGTCTGCCTGGGCCGTCGAGTAATTCGTAGGTGTAAGCACGCTCGCTAGGAACCATCATCCCAGACATCCCCCCAAACAAGGGGGATTGCTGGAGGATCATGAGAAATTGGCCAGGTATTTCTCAAAAAAACATGCGTGGTACCATCTAACGGCGAGCGAGCCTGGGGCAGTAAACCTACCCTTAATGTCCACCTTTTGCACTGCACCTATCATGGCCAGTGTAGAAGTTACTGATGACGTGGAGAAAGACGTGGAGGTCAGCTCGGCCCCCGACGCCATCATGCGTCCACGACTAATGTGGACAGGCTCCAAAACAGCAAAACAGATTCATCAACGAGCTGCAACGCTCGATGCCCTCCGCAAGGATAATGAGAAACTCAGAAGCGAACTTGAGTTTCTCTAACGCCCCAAAACGGGGCCCATGCCCCAAGGCAAATCCCCTGCCCCGGTGGGCATGCTATCCACCATATCAATGACTCGTCACCCCCTTGACTAGTCATAAAAAAAAAACACGAACGGGATTGAGGATATCCCGAGTAAGGGAAAGCTCCTTAGAAAGGCGCAAAGAGAAGCCGACCTCGTGGTCAAGCAGGCCGCCGCCAGAAAATGGCGCGAAAATACCGTCGAGAAGGAGCCTCCGGTAAAAGGGCCGCATCCTCTGATTCGCCCGCCAAACCCGCGAAAAAACCGACCGGTCCGGATCCGTCATTGGCGGCTTGACCACTCACTCTTCCGGTGGTCAAGCCGCCCAGGCCCGAACCTTTTCTTCTCAGAGCCCCCAGGATCCGAGCTCATCTCGCGGTTCGAAAAGGATGGTTTTGAAAATCCGGCCACCCATCCAAATACTGACCCGAGTCAAAAGTACTTGTCGGCGGCCTCTGCCACCACGGCAAACATAATCAACGACGCTCTAAAAGGCAATAAAAATACCCCACCTGTCTTATTTCGCTTTAAAACGCAGTGGGTTAATCTCTACAAAGAGTTAACTATCGCTAAGCAGATCAGCATCATTAAATCTATCCCAGTAAAAGACGGCATTAGGGTGCAACTAAAGTCACCTACCGACGACTTTCGAAAGCTGACTGCCCACGTAGACGGTAAGAGCCACAGCAGTTGGACGAGGAGAAAACTCTTAAGGTAGTGCTATACACAGTTCCTGTCGCGGTCACAGTTGAAGATAAGGAGGAGAGCCTCAGAGAAAGGAGATTGCCTGTGTCTTCGGTCACCAGTATGACCAGTCGTCATGGTCCAATCCCCCTCGTTTACGTCCAGGTTAGAAAGACCGACGAGGATCGCAAGATCTCCAACATAAGAAGAGTGGCCGGCCTCTCTATCAAGGTCGAGGTCAAACACAAGGCTTTGGGCGGCAATTAATGCCACCGCTGCCAGCGTGTAGGGCACTCTCAGGCCCGCTGTGCCGCTTCGTTCGTGAGCGTAAAGTGCGCAGGCAGGTACTCATCCGCAGAGTGCACTGACTCAAAAGATGCCCAAGTAGTGTGCACGAACTGCAGCGGCCCTCATGTTGCTAGCTTCCAAAGCTGCCCGGCCTTTGTACGGTCCCAGAGCCGAAGATTTTCCACTGGGCCTTCTCCCGCTCCCCTTCGACATTACACTCGAGCCGAAGGCGAGCACCAATCAGAGTCCGGCACTTCCACCAGAAATAGTCTCCTGCTACCCGGTTCCTCTACCTGTGAGCGCTTCACCGCCACAGGTGAATGAGCAAATCGCGATAGCCCTCTGTCGAATGATGAGCATGGTATCCTCAGAGGTGGAGAACGTACTCTTCGCCAATTATTTCGCTAGGCTACTCCTCTTTATAGCCTATATCAACACTTTTTACCCCACTAACCTACATCATAAGATGTCGCACACCATAAAAACTGATCCTCCAATCGATTTCGTTCGCATCGCCTTTTGAAATGGGCACGGGCTATCGGACAAGATACTGGAGTTGGAGTACTTCGTTCACCGGCACGACATTTAAGTTGTGCTTGTGACTCTACTCAGTGCTCGCAATACCTCACCAATAACGGCACAGGGCGTGGCACAGCCCCAGGGCAATGATGGATGCTGCGCCCAGTATGACGCCACCATCTCGGCTCATGCCAATGCCCTGGCAGTCAACTTTCTACGGTTCTATGGAGATGACGTATTAGTTTTCCTCACAAGGATAAACTTCTCCTTCGCCACGTGCCCAGTGTCAGTCAAGTCCTGGGACAAACTCGCCTGGGCTCACCACTAGATGGACGGGGGAGCGAAGCAGCGCTTTGAAATAGTCGCGGATACTCCTGCCACTTCATGGAAGCACGCAGAGGACCTCCTAAGACGCTGGTTCCCCCAGAGGACCTTGCTACCGAAAACGTCGCCACAAGCCCCACCGCAACCAGCATCAAGGCAGCACCCAATAGCGACCAATCTAAGGCAGACACCATCGTTGCGGGTGTGCACCGCCTATGCATGTGTAACAGCTGGAGTCGTGTACGAGGAGGCTATCCCACTGGTTACTGAAACACAGGTCACACCACTGTCCGAATCGTGAACCACCACGATGCCGCTTTTCTGCCGCCACCTCGGTAAATACATCTCCATTAGCATGGTTGACGAGGCCAGCTTCGAGGACAAGATGCCTAGCCGCGAACTTTTGCGTGGTTACCTCAGTCATGTTCACCATCGTTCCAGAGCCAGCTCAATTGCCAATTTTAACGGTGATGATGCCGCTCGTCCAAGCCCCAGCCCTAGCAATCTGCACAGCTACTGCTGCCGTACTCGACGAGGTCTGCATGGAGAAAGTAGGACTCCAGGCCGCGGACCACTCTGAAGTTGCCACTGCAATCATCATTCTCGCCACTGCGCCGACAGCGACACCAGCCCAGCCTCCGCCAAAGAAGGAAGCACCGGGGCCATGTAATCACGTGGCCACCTAGAGGTCGCCGAAACCCCCGGCCAAACGACGCCAGCTGACCAAACAGCCGCCAGTTATTACACCGCCTCGGAGCCGACGACGCACAGGAACACGTGTTCCACTCAGATGTCCGAGGAAAACGACGCCCGAGGAAGCACCACCAATTATTGCTGTCGCCGCACCGTCTCTCGACGCCGCCCGCTGGACTGTCCATGGCAGCCGGTCCACTTACGACTCTACGACGTTCACAAGCGCCGCCCTCCTGATGTCATTCGCAAACTCCACCACAGACACCATGTCTGCCAAAGACGCCGCAGGTTCTTTAGACGCCTCAACTAGCGGCTACTCCGCCTTCGGAACGCGACCATCCTAAACCGCGACCATCATCACGATTATGGACCTGCGAATCGTGGCACGATTGACCGTTTCCGCGGTCAATAACAATTAGACTTCTAATTAGTGCCCCGCAAAAAGACGCAACAAATCGATCGCCTGTCAGACCTCGGGCCTTAACACCATTGAAGGTCCGCTCAAAATAGTTTTGGGGTACCTCTCTTCAATAGGGTGTGACGCCAATGCCCACCACATAGTGTGGGGCAGCAGCGACACCAACCACAGAGGAGAATCTCTTCTAGAGTACCTCTCAACTACGACCCTAGAGATAGTGAACAGGGGTCGCGAACCCACCTTCGTGACCCCCACTAGACAAGAGGTCATAGACATCACCCTCGCAAATGCGAACACAGCAAAGCAGATAGAGAACTGGCGCGTCCACCAAGACGTGTCATTCTCGGATCACAGATGGATCTGCTTCAGTATAGGAGTTACGACCGTGGAACGAATCCTGGTTCGAAACCCAAGAAGAACGGATACGGAACTGTTCAACAACTGCCTATCCAAACATCTAGTAGAGGACGTCTTCAGGCAGGACCCTGTAAACAGCGAGGCGGTTGAGAGACTGTCTCTGAAATTACAGACCAGCCTTATAGACTCTTTCCACGAGGCCTGCCCCGCCAGAAAGGCAGGCACATCTGCCAAACCTCCCTGGTGGTGCCCAGCCTTTAACAAAGCCAAGAACTCCCGACTTGAGGAGGACTGGGCCACATTCAAGAGAACCCAGAGGGACTTTAAAATGACCCTCAGGAGAAACCAAAGGGCCTCATGGCATAACTTCTGTGAGGGCATTAACTCCGTATCGGAAACAGCCCGCACCAGGAAAATACTATCTGGATGCCGTAGCGCACAGCCAGGCATCTTCAAAAAGGAGGACGGCACCTATACTGCTGACCTCCGAGAATCCCTAAGTCTGCTTCTGAAGTCACACTTCCCTGACTCCAAAAGCGGTTCTGATGCAAACCATCAAAATGACCCAGAATATCTCCCCACAGCGGAGGACTGGAACATGAGCATAGAAATCATCACAGAAAGCAAAATAGAATGGGCAATAAGATCATTCTCCCCTTTCAAATCGCCAGGACCGGACGGTGTGTATCCTGCCCTACTACAGTGGGGCCTGGAGCACATACTGCCGCTACTGTGCAGACTGTTTCGGGCATGTATTGCAATGCAGTACGTACCGAGACTATGGAGGGAAGCCAGAGTGATTTTTATTCCCAAATCAGGCAAAACTGACTACACGGCAGTCAAATCGTTCAGACCAATCGGCCTCACGTCTTTTCTTCTGAAGACCCTAGAGAGGCTGTGCGACAACTACATCAGGGAGCAGTGCTGCTTGAACAGCAAACTGCACTCAAGCCAACACGCCTACAGGCCAGGCAAATCGACTGAGTCGGCCCTTCATCATGTGGTATGCAGGATTGAAGGATCGCTGGCTAACAAACAGTCAGCCCTAGGAGCCTTCATAGATATCGAGGGGGCTTTTGACAAAGTCTCCTACGCCAACATAGAACAGGGTCTAAACAAACACGCGGTCCCCACAACCATCATTGGATGGGTCGGGGCCATGCTAAGGAATAGAACTGTAACTGCCTCAATAGGTAAAGAAAGCCAAACAGTAGCTGCCACAAAAGGATGTCCACAGGGCGGGGTGCTATCCCCGCTTCTGTGGAACGTCGTTGCGGATGGCTTACTGCGGCAACTGAACAACGCAGGATACCATGGGTTACGCAGATGACGTGGTAATCCTACTTATTGGAAAACACGAGAGCATTCTGTCTAGCCTTATGCAGAACGCTCTCAAAATCATAGAGGATTGGTGCGAAAAAACGTCTCTCTCGGTTAACCCCAAGAAGACAGAGTTAGTACTATTCACAAGAAAAAGGAAGATCAACACAGGTAGGCTTCCCAAACTTTTCAACAACCAGCTATGCTTGGCAGACGAGGCGAAATACCTCGGTATTATACTGGACTCCAAGCTTAACTGGAAGAACCACCTAGAACACAAGCTGAAAAAAGCCTGTGTCATCTTGTGGCAGTGCTGGGCCGCGCTAGGACCAACCTGGGGCTTCAAACCAAAGGTGGCCCGGTGGCTCTACACTGCAATTGTCAGACCAGCTCTGTCATACGGAGCGATAACCTGGTGGCCGAGAACAGACCAATCGGTAACCAGGAAGAAGCTAAACCATCTACAACGATTGGCTTGCCTGGCCATGACGGGCGCAATGCGCACAACACCCACGGCTGCAATCGAAACTCTACTGAACCTGACGCCCCTTCACATACATGTAAAGGAGGTGGCAGTAAGCACAGCCTTAAGACTAAAGGCAAATGGCACGTGGAGCCCGACAGCAAACGGTGTGAGACACGGGAAAATATTGAGAGAGGCGGGATTAACCATGCCTGAACTCAAAGAATCCCTCGACAGTGCTACCGAGACACCTGTTTAAACGGCAATACGAAATAAAAGATCAGATTAATGACAAACCAGAAATCACCGTCTATACCGACGATGCCAAGAACCATGAAGGCGCAGGGGCAGGCATCTATTGCCAGGAACCTGACCTCAGTCTCAGCATCCCCCTAGGTAGGAATGCGACGATCACTCAAACGGAACTTTTCGGGATACTTGAAGGTGCTCGGAAACTATCGGAACTGGCAGTCTCGATCAAATCCATTTTGTTCCTCACTGACAGCAAATCAAGCATAGCTGCGCTTTCGAGACCGAGGGTGGCCAGCAGTATAATATTGGAGTGCAAGCAAGCTTTAGACAAACTCGCCGCAACCAACAGAGTCACAATATCCTGGATTAAGGGACATTCAAATAATGAAGGGAACGACCGGGCAGATAGGCTAGCCAAAAGGGCTGCCCTGAAAAGGGAAGGCTCTAAGGCTTTGCCACTGGCACCACTCACTGTCTCCCAAATACTTAAAGGAAACTCTCTTGAAGAACACAAAAAGGAATGGCTACAGACTGACAAATATGTGGTCGCCAAAAAATTCATCCACTCACCAATACCGAAGCTGAGCAGGAAATACATTGAATTACCAAGAAGTAGCTTGCGGTTGCTAGTCGGTACACTTACTGGGCACTGCAAACTAAAAAAGCACCTCCATAACATAGGGGTGGTAAAAGACCCCCTATGTCGGAAATGCGAGCAAGAAGAGGAGACACTAAGACACATCCTGTGTGAATGCGAGTCACTCAAACAACTTAGGTGGTCCGTTTTCGGAGAGGAGTGGCCAGATTGGTCACAACTGGGCAACACTCCACACGGCCAACTACTTGACTTCACAAGAAGTTTAGGTTGGCTAGAGGAGTAGGGCCCAGGAGGCGGCACAAAGGACCAACGAATGGTCTAAGCGCTGCGACTATTTGGTCGCCCTCCACAAACCATCAATCATTATCATCACCTCTCTTCAAGACTCTTGCTCCTCGACTCTGATCTCGTCATCGTCTTCAACGATACCATGCAACAAAAATAGTTTAGTGTTGTTCCCTCATTAACGCTCCAGTGCGCCATGAACAACAAAATCGAACGATCCACGTCCGCCTGACGACATGCAGGTACCGTCTAGGAACATGTCGAGACGTCGTTCGCGACTCACTGGCTTGTATAATGAAAAAGGTACCCAATCATCAAGGCATTGGAACCAACACAGCCCACAACACCAGCCCAGATGCACCATCTACAACCACCCGCCTGCATGCGGGAACACATGTAGTGGCGCCCAGCAAACATAATAGACAACAACATCAAACCAGAATACCTCCAGCTCCAGCCGCCCCGTGCTCTGCCCCGGCGTCCGATGCACCAGCCACCCCAAGGACTAGAGAGATAGGCCGCACGTCTTGGTTCCCGCCATGCGAGTGTACGCCAGGATGTTAGCTGATCCCAGGTCGGACTAGACGTAACTGCTCCTAGGATGCGGCCACTCCAGGCATCCAATGATGCCGAAATCTGGTGTGGGATGTCCGAATCTCCTCACACCTCACCCTCGGAAGGATCTCCAACGACCAGTGTCCCGGCCAGCAGCCTAGGATCCAGGCATCCAGCGATGCCGAGATCCGGTGTCGAGATGTCCGAATCCCCTCGCACCACAACCGCGGAAGGATCTCCCCAAGGACCAGTGTCCTGACCAGCGTCGAAAGCAGCCAGTGCTGCCTCCCCAAGACGCCCAACAGCAGTTCCCAGTGGAACTTGGATCCGGTGTAGGATGCCCGAATCTCCCTCACACCTTAACCTCGGAAGGATCCACCTTCGTGATGTTGTAACCACGGCGACGACTTCAACTGGCAGCTATCATATGTACATGCTTTTCTGCGCTTTTCAAAATTCTCTCGTTTTCCGGTTGTGACTAAATTAATTGTAATTAGCCCCTGGGGGTTAACTTCAGAAGGTTTGCCCCCTTTCGAACAAGTACGATAGAGCCGATCCGTAATAGGTTCAGACTACTGGCAGCTAACAGTATCCAAGAATCCCCTAGATACGCTAGAGAAGGCCAACGGCCTAATACTAGCACTGAGCATATGAAGAGAGGTTTTAGTTGGTATCCGGCGAATCCAACACTACCCACTATAGGGTGTCTATGAAAGATCTCCTCTCTTTACTTAAAAATATTAAAAAAGAACTCGCACTCGCCTGCTACACAAACACTCAGCTTACTGCCAGCGATGCGCCAGTATGACGATCCGTACTCAGCGTAATTAAGCAAGCTGTGGATCACCGATTTGACATATCGCTAGAAGTCCACTGGCATATTCAGTGACGGCTCGCGGGGTTTTATGTGCAGTCGTGCAGCCAGTCCTCTGCAACGTACTCTAACTATCTGTGTTGCCACCTCTGCTACCAAAAAAAAAACACGAACCGTCACCGTCACCAAGAAAACACATCAATCGGCCCGGTCCACACGTAATACGACACGTTATGTGCGGCCCGTGATAATTCGTTTCAAATGCGGCCCATGCATAGAAAAAGGTTTCTCATCATTGGCCTAAAGGATAAAAATTGTGTAGATTTAGAATATAATCGTAAAAGTTACCAAGATCAATCGCAAACAAATTACCAAAAAAGCATATTTTCACATTTGCAACTTTTTAGCCTGTCGTCACTCAAAAATTTTATACAAATTTAGTGATTAATCTCGATTAACTTAATACTCGTGTGTGCAATCGCAGCCATGTCACACCAGAATGTTTTATACCCTTATTTGTGCGTAATCAAAACTTGATCGAATAAAGCCCAACAGACATAAAACAAAATCTGTATGTGGGAATGCGATAAATTTTAATAAATAGCCTATGGAACGGCACATTAATTATGATTTAATGTGAGTGAAGTTGCAGCCAATTAATTAATCGCGACACTTTTATGCCCAGACAAAAGAATGCCTTCGTGTTTAGAATTTATGCTTTTCGCTAATTACAGTAGACTATAAACAAAACAAATGATAATTCAATCGATTGTTAATTAATAGCATATTTAATGTCTTGAGAAAATGCTGGAATGATAGAAATTTATCAATAAGCATTTTTTTTTCGACTGCGAATTCGAAATAATATAGATATGTAGACGTGATGCTGGAGGAATGAAATTTATATCTTTGGTATCTATTTTTATAGATATAGATTTATAGAATATTTAATATTCCGTATTTTTATACGGAATATAAAATAAATCAAGTTAAGTTGTAATTTGATAAATATGATAACGTATAAATCAAATAATCACGTAATATAAAGTCTACGGTTTAAACTCGGATTTAGGCATGAATGTAGTGATTGTTAATTAAACATAATTTAATTTAAATAATGAATGTGGAATTTAGCAGGATCTGTTTCGGCCTGTACATATTTATTGTGAAATGATCATGCTCTGTTGTGGGAAATTTAATACTAATATATGTATATACCTATGTGGTCGGATGTTAAAGCTTTGTTTGGAGTAATGTTGTGTCTATTACCTTTAATTGTGGTGGAAACATTGGTTCGGATATTGTTCCCTGCGGTCGGAAAATTTACTAGCGAATGCAAATTGTACATTTGGAAAATCTCACAGATTGCTATGCTTTTAAAATCTTGCTTGTTATTAAAACGTACGTTGAAATCGCCGCATATTGCAACTCTATGGTTTAGGGTATTTTAAAACATTTAAAATTACATTCGTAAATACGAGGGTAGTTTTTTTTTTCAACCTCCGATGGGCCATAATAACAAGACAAGTGTATATAAAACAATGATTTTAATACCAAAAGTTATGTAAACTTATGGTTATTTATCGACATAATCACCTTGGCTCTTTTTCTACCCTAGCAAATACCCTATCGGCCGGCAGATATGAATGACCACGTACCGGAAAAATGACTTCAATTTCAAGAAGATCTTTTGGAGACTCATTACGTAACCACCACAACAGCAGGTGCATTAAGTGGGCATTTTTATTTTGCCCCCCGCAACCGTCGCAGAAGAGTCTTAACTTTCGCGAGGTATTGTCATTGTTTGCGCAAAAAATCCAATTTTGTTTGATCCCCTTCCGGACAGAATTTCCATCCAGGTGTAAAAATGTGGGTTTCTTGAAGAGATATCAACAATACAAAACGCATAGAAAGCAATCTGGAGTGAATAGTACGCTTGTTGTATTCGAAGTTTAGGTAAGTTATGAACCTGCCGGAGGTCAAAACACAATGAAAGTGTCTCTTCAGATTCTTCTTTCATAATTAAATGAAATTGTTTGGGTCTCGTTTGATGAACTTTCAAAAGTCTCTTAGGCTCAGCTGCGGATTCCTCACATGTTGCAAGTTTGTTGATTCTTAAGCCTCTCACAATAGCTGCAAATATCGGTGGCAGGACTTCCAAATCCCAGGTTAAACTGCGTTGAAAATATCTTGTGAAAGAAGGCGTAATTGGCTTGAAGATCTTCAGCAACACTATCGTTATGCATCTTTAACATTTTAGAAATGTTTAACTCGGCGGGTAAGTAAAGACGTTGTCATCTACCTCTACCACGATGACTTTCTCGCGCCTTGAAACGAGCAATGAAACTCCTAACGCTTTCGCGTTTTGATAACAGTTTATCTCCATTGCGACCCTCCTCGAGATTCACGCATTTCGTAGCCTTGTTGAATATGTTTCGCAACCCACAAAATTCTTCGATGACTAACTTCAAATAATTTGGAAAAAAAAGTTTTGCACACTGTAAACTGTTTGGTTTTACAGCGAATTTTGTAGATGTTTTAAATGCTGTGTGGTTTAGGAGTCTTGACATTTTCTCGCCCGCGATGTCTTCTTGGCAACGCAACACTATTAGAGTACTCAGCCGTGAGTTTTGATTCAGTTTGTTATTGTCTGAAAACAATTTTCTTTGCCAGAAGTAACACTTTTCGGTCAATATGCAAACAATCAAAATGGTGGGTATAATTTTTTGGATGCTTGCAAGGAATGCGCCATCTTGTTACGTCCAAATTTTGAGGTTGATATCTGAGTAAACCGGAAAATAAAAATATTCAGAAATCGTAACCTCAAAACTAAAAATCAACTTACTTGCTATTTCTAGACATCAGCCGTTCTGCTTGTTTTACCATTTTTTCTTCCGCTGCCCCGACTGCTTTCGGCTACCAAAACATCCTCACCATCCATTCTTGGCACAAACTTGTGGTTTTGCGTACTTAAAACATGCAGCGCAAACATTTCCTGACTATTCCAATACTTCAATATACTTCTAAAGGGTATTTTGTGGACTTGTTTCACTTTGAATACAGCGAAATAGATGTTGCACTTTGAAAACAAATTTTTGTGGACATGTTGCGGTTTGAACTAAGGACGATAGTTTTTATACGCGAAGTCTAAAGGACTCGATGCGTTTGGAAAAGAAAAGAATGTGTAAAATGTGTATTTCAATCAGCACTAGCAGCGACATCTCTTAGATAATTTCCGAAATATTGTGGACATATTGCGCATTGAAAAAAAGCTCCTCATATATGCCGAATAATTACATAAATTTGGGTTTCAATATCGGTGATATTAAATTCCTTTAAGCCCCTTGCATAAGTTATTTTTTTATAAAAGATTCAAAGTTTATTGTAATAGTAATTTAAGAAATAACAAAATTATTATTAAGGGGGAACACCACCTGGACCTTTTCAAAAAATGGATTTTTTGTTTTTTGGCTTAAAATATTCCTTGGGATGTGTACTTTAATTTAGCATTCATCCCAAGTGCGTCAAAAACATTTAAATCAGTTAACGAGAGGATTTTCTAAAAAAAAAAACGTCCCGGCGCACTAAGCGAGAGTCAGGTGCTCCTGGTAGAAGGCGAAAGCGACGGGTGTACTTCAGTGATATCGACACAAGCCAGCGATGAAGAAGGAGATTTTCGACGCTCTCCAGTCCTGTCTAAACAGAACTGAGCCGGGATGATTTGCTGGAAAGGTGCCGGGTTTACGCAAAATGGGAATAAAAGTGTCCACGCGACGCTCTGGCAGATAGTTCCAAAAGTTGTCCAATCGGAGAAGTCAGTGGCATACATCGCGGCCGGTATTGCTGCTTGCAATTACAATGAACTTCACGATATTATGGTTCTGCAGTTTCAGGTCGGTCCGACGTGCTACAATTTTTGCATCAACGACGACGCCAAGCAAGTGAAGTTGACACATTCTAAATTGATATATACTATACAAAATTTTTGGTCCGCCATCTTGAATTTGAATAATCTGATAATAAATTCACGTTCGGCGATCGCGAAAACCCTTATATCCAAATGTTGGTCAAAATTGTTGGATACAAATTTCTTTTGGTCCGCCATATTGGATGCGCCATCTTGAACTTTGCAAATTTGACATCAGATTCATCTTCACCGATGCCGAGAACATATAATACCTAATAGTTGTTATGCAAACTGAACAAACGAGAAAGTTATCCCAAGTTAAACTTTTCGAAAACTTTAAACGCGTTTATCTTGAAACAGTATTTTTCAAAACTGCGGGAGAAAATTCTCGAAAAGTTCGAAGCGGTTTTGCCGACAGTTTTAACAATTGAATTTTCTAACGAAATACGGGCCGGATTTTTGATATTTTGAAAATTCGATTTTTTGCGCACGTTTTTGTGACGAACTTTTGAGGCTGACTATGAGTTTTTTGTTCGGAAGGCCACTATTTTCGTAAAAATCAACTTTTTTAAAAAAGTTTCCGTGTTTCATTGTGAAATGTTATGTTAAATAATATTCCGAGCCTATTTTTATTGCAGGATGACTTCGGGGACCAGGAATCTCCTCGCAGTGGAGCGATCTCGCCCAAGAAGACGTCTACGCCACCTGGTGCAGCGGCCTCGAGGTGCTCGCGATCAGCGCGAAAGAAAACATTGGAAGCAGGTTTATCACTAAATAAAACCATCAAAAACGATTTGCTTTCCTGACCTGCTTTCATGCTGAAAATAAAATACGAAATTTAATTTTTTCAGCGCTCAAGGTGGTGTTCCCCTTAATACTGAAATATTTACAATCAATGAAAAAAATATTTAAATATTCAAAAAATATTAATAAAAATTATTATTTTATTTTTTATTGCTATTATTATTTTTATTCATAATGGGTGGCCATTCATTAAGCCCCCGGGCTGTTGGCCGCCTCCAGTCCTGACTTGCTTTCATGCCGAAAATAAATTATTTCAACGCTCGAGGTGGTGTTCCCCCTTAATACTGAAATATTTACAATCAATGAAAAAAAATATTTAAAAATTCAGAAAATATTAATAAAAATTATTATTTTATTTTTTATTACTATTATTATTTTTATTCATAATGTGTGGCCATCCATCAAGCCCCTGGGTTGTTGGCCGCCGCCCAGTCCGACCCTTCTGCTTCTTGTAGGCATAAAATGTATCCGTTAGTAATAAAGATTTTGAAGGATATATAAAAAAATTGAAAATGTTATTAAGGCTCAATAAAATCACAAAATGTAATTACAGCGAGTGGTATCTAAACTATACTAATTTTTAAATTACGAGTAAATGAAAAATATACGTAATAAGTGAAGTTACAAATTACCTTCAAATTGCACATGAAGTAGATGACAACTGTGTATTTTTATTTCCTTATAACCCTGTCTGAAAAATTGAGTCACCTTTGCAGAATATATGGGATGTGCTATGAAAGCAAGGCATTGATCATATTTGTGATATACATTTTCTTAAAGTGTAGGTTCAACAACCTTGGCTTTGATTTCGGTCCCAGATGGCATTTTAAAAGCATCCCCGGAACGATACTTGTTATTTTTGATAAAGACGCTGGCACGTATACACGACTTCAAACGGTTTTACACTTACGTATTTATTATTTATGGCATGTTTTATTATAGTTAGTTATTTATGCATCCCTACGAAAAAAAAAATTGCCATCATGTATCGCGAACAATAATATAACGTATTGCTTTTTAATTAAAAACAAAATGGTTTCCACGAGGAATGTAACCTTGGGCAGAAAATTCCTTTGTGTCGTGTAAAGATACTTTTGTCATGAGTCTTCTACACTATTTTTTCGGAAATCAAAAGCATGACAGCATTAAAAAAAATCGATGTTTATAATATAAAGTTCATATTGATAATAAAAATGAAACGAAATTTCATTGATTAAATTTAATACCTGTTTCAAAAAAACGTAAAAAGATCCAGTGACCTTAAGGGCGGAGGGTTTGCATACCTATATTTTATACGGGTGGTAATTGAGGTCAATTTTCAGAATTTTCTCCCGGTTCTAAAGCTCAGAATCGTAGGCTTTGCCGTCTGACAATTTACATGGGTCAAGTTGCACCCGACCAACATTCTCAAAGTTCGGCTGGTTATTGCACTATCACGTATTTTTTCGTATCGTGATGGTGGCCTTTTTTCACCCTAAAGCAGGAGGTGTGAAAGTTTGCGGAGATATACCAAATTCTTGCCAAAAAGCGCGTTGAGCACGTACGAAACTAAAAACATATTGTAATTTATGATAACGCACGACGTCCGTAAATAAAGTTTTAAAAATTTAAATAAACAATAAATAAATAATTTAATTTAAAAATCTTCCGTCGATTAGCGTTTTTTTTTTAAATTTCACAAATATTGCAACTCCATGAAAGAAGTCGTTAAAATATCTTAAATCTTTAACTCAATTTTGATTTCAGAATTTTTAAAAATACATTTGCGTCGTGTCGTGTCTCTAAATTTTACAAAAAATCCTTCTAATTAATAATTAACTGCTTTTTTTAAACAATCTTTAAATAGCTCCCTGAACTAAAACATCAAAAGCTATCACGGGGGAAAACCGCCCTCGATGACCACCAGCTAGCTCATGAAGTCGGTGTCGCTATGAGAACAGCACAAGAAACACGGGATAGGCGCGATAACGATCTTTATTATTTACACACGGGTAAATTTACAGTAAAAATAATGTTCAATGTTAAAAAAAACACATAGAAAAAAAAGTTAAGAAAATAATGTCACAAAAAAACAGTCAGGAAAAAATATAGTCACCAGCACAACACTTAACGTTCGCGAGAGGCAATAGAGGCCGACGAGAGCACGGATGGATGACTGGTGGCTCAGCGGCAACGGAAGCGGCTATGGCGGAAGCGGCGGCGATAGCAGCGGCGGCGTTGGAAGCGGCGGCGTTGACGGCAATAGCAGCGACGGCGGCGACGGAAGCGGCGGTGGCAGCGGCAGCGGCGGAGGCTATGGCGACGTCGGCGGAAGCGGCGGCGGCGGCTATGGCGACGTCGGTGGCCGCGGCGGCTGCGGCGGGATCGGTGGATCGACGGCGTCTCGGCTTAGCGTGGCGGCGACTTAGTGTTGTGACGAATGATGAACTGAATGTTTAAGCTGAGTGTTTCATCTGATGATTGTTGGAAAATATCTGATGTCTTGAGAGCGCTCCTTGGCCTTTTACGGGGTCCAGGCCCTACTCTTCTCCGGGTTGTGGGTGGTGGTGGTGGTGGTAGGTAGTGGTGTATTGGTAAAATAAGTAAGGGAACGCATGGTGAGAGCAAAGAAGTAAGGGAACGCGTGGTGAGAGCAAAAAAATAGCCCGCGACTTTCCAGCTTGCTGAAAGTTTTTCGGAGATAATCTTATTTTAAGCAAACTATTGTTTTCCTTGTAAGCTTTTTTATTTGTTTTATTCTTACTATACAAGATATTAACAAACACAAACGCGTTCCGTTTCTGAAAAAAGGTGCCGGAACGTCGTTCCTCCAGGTTCCCCCTCCAATACATCACTGGTGGTAGGCTGTGACGGGAGCGTCGAGATCGGCGCACGTGTTCGAACCGGCAAATTGCTCTTCCAAGAACAATTTGGGTTTGAGTCGATTTTGTCATGTACGCAGGCAACTGGGGGGAGGATCAACAGTCCATTGTGTTGGCAGCTGCACATTTCCACTAATAGTTCTGCGAAATATCCTAACGACGTCCTCGGTAAATCGACGTACAGCGGGTAGAAGCTCATCTCTTCATTGTTTCGTTACTTCGAAAAGTATCTCGTTTGGAAATTTCAATAATACGGATTTATGATAATTTTGAAGAGAAGCAATGGTCAGCTCATAAAATGCAAATTAAGATAATTACGCATTTGTTAAGACGCGTAGTTAAACTAAGCGCCGACATCAAAGCCACATCAACGATTTCGAGTGACAGTTTCCGATAGTTCCCGATCTTTCACGAATCAATTATAACGTCATTAAAAAGACGTCCGCTAAGAGCTCCTAATTTACGTCACGCGTTATAGTTATTTACATTTTAAGGGCTAAAGGCCAAAATGAGTAAGGGAGCCGTTTGAGGCCCGTTGAAGGACGGCCTTAATGCTCCCACGATCGTTATTCGCTTAATAGCAAGTAGTACGTACAACAATTTTCTTCGTGCTAATAATTTTAATTCATATTAAAAAATATTGAAACATTGAGTAATTATGAAAAATATTTTTAAACAAAAGATGTTAATTTTTTTGTGATTTTTAATATTTGTTAAAATATTTTTGATGTTTCATATTTAAAAAATTTTCGACAAGAAACAAAAAACGGTTAAGGTAAACACTCACTTCCGGTGTACGAAATTTTACCAAAAGCTTTTCTTTTCTTGGAATTATCAAATAAGACTTATGTTCAAAGTTTCATGTTAATTCCTGGATTAGTTTTTGAGATACAGCGCGCACTTTGAATTTCACCTGACCTTACGAAGATGTCACAAGGTCAAACCAAGGTCACTATGTCACTACATTATGTTCCCCTCCAAACATTTTTTTGTATCATTGATAGTTTCAGAGAAAATCGATATAAACTATCATTAATTTTTTATCTTTGATAGAACCTCAAAAGTTTTCCCCTAACTTTTCCGCGGTCCAACTTATGTTTTCATCATTTATGGGTGTGAAATACCACAACACCAGTGAATACGGCTCGTGGGCGTCTCAGGCCCAACGTTTTCTCTGTAGGGTTAAATAGGTTTTTCCCGTTACGGCAGGTCTTTTAACATTCCCCTTTAAATGAATAATAATTGTAGAGAATGCTAAAATGAACAACATAAACAATAAGATTTTTCGAAATCTCTTTAGTTTTTGTGTAAACTGACCATTAGTATTTGAAGTAAAATTGATCATTTTCATGTTTCATGATTTTAACGTTTTAAACGTCAGTTTCATCCGATTCTACAAAACGCTCGATGTACATTTAAAATATGATCTAAATTGAAAATAAACCATAAAATGTAAATATAAACTATGATACCATCAAATCGGAGAAAGTAACATGATGGCCACATAACAATTTTTTTATTTATTTCAAAACGGTACTTACTTAAAAAACATGCCTCGTATAATTGTTTTTTGTAATAAGCCTTTACCGCAAACAGGCGTTGGCCCAATCCCACATTCTCACATCCCCCATCACTTACAAAATCTTCCCGTTTGACTGTCACACCCTGCCCAAGTTAGCAAGAAAGTCTCATGTATTAAACATTTAAGAACTAATAGACGTTTAGAAGAAAATTGCGATCCTTACAACGTGCTAATCCATGATTAAACTAGATAACAAAATTTACTATGTTTTATCTACAACTAATTATTGGGTCATTCCATGCTATTTCAACAAAATGTTGTGCTGCACCATTTTTATTTTGTTTTATATTTTGCACAGATATTTATACATGTATCTAGAGTACCAAACTAATTTTAGAAAAATAAATTCTTGCCGCGTGGCAGATATGTCCCCAGATGAAGCTTGAAACATGTACATTTTTGTGATATACAAGCATTTGCGCAAAGTGGTATAACATTTTTTCGAATTGAGCAAATTTAAAAATTTAAAAATCTCCTAACTCAGATTAAAGTGGTGAACATTTTGCTTTAATTTTCTTTTATTATTCGGTATGTTTTTTCAAATTTATTGGCCAACAAATTTACCATCGAGATTTGCAGTTTTTTAATTTTTCGATCCTGATTTCGACTGGAAAGGGCGCAATACAATCAAACCAAATTTAATTTGCAAGTACAATAGTAATAATAGATTTTACCTGAGGCAAAAAATCTGAAGTGTTTTACACCCTTCTAATTTTTTTTCGCTGGTGAAAATTAGCATTTTCAACAAAATCCGTATTTTTCTAAAGCTGTATCTCCAGTGGGGTACACAATACAAATCTGAAATTTATACTACCAATGCTTCTATCCGGGAGCAACACCATTACAAAATTTGGTAACTTTGTTTTGCGTGGTAACAAAAATGTTTAAGTTCAAATTTGTAATAATTTTTATGCAATCGGATTAAAAATCGAATTTTAAATATTATCACTTCGCTGTGCGGAAACCCTTTGGTAGGTATTTTAATGCCTAGTACCAGTGATTATAAAATTTACAAGTGTATTATAATCACTGCTAGTATTGGAGTTCCATTTTAGTACCGGCTTCTAATATTTAAAATTCGATTTTTAATCCGATTGCATAAAAATTATTACAAATTTAAACTTAAATATTTTTGTTACTAGGCAAAACAAAGTTACCAAATTTTGTAATGGTGTTGCTCCCGGATAGAAGCACTGGAAGGATAAATTTCAGATTTGTACTGTGTGCCCCACTGGAGATACAGCTTTAAAAAAATACAGATTTTGTTGAAAATGCCAATTTTCTCCAGCGAAAAAAAATTAGAAGGGTTTAAAACACTTTAGATTTTTTGCCTCAGATAAAATCTATTGTTACCGTTGTACTTGCAAACTAAATTTGGTTTAAGTGTTCTTCCCAGTCTAAAGCAGGGCCGAAAAATGAAAAAAAAACAAATCTCAATGGTAAACTTTGACGGCCATTAAATTTGAAAAAATACAACAAATGATGAATGGAAATTAAACTAAAATATTCAGCACTTTAATCTGAGTTAAGAGATTTTAAAATTTTAAAATTTGCTCAATTGGAAATACAGTTATGCCGCTTTGCGCAAACGCTAGCAATTACAAAAATGTACATGTTTCATGCTCCATCTGGGGACATTGCTACCATATGGCAAGATTTTTTATTTTTCTTAAATTAGTTTTGAACTCTAGAAACATGTATAAATATCTGTCCAAAATATAAAAAAAATTAAAAATGGTGCAGCACAACCTTTTGTTGAAATGGCATGGAATGACCCTATTGTAAATAATATTATGGAATACAGTTATATAATCAACCTGTTTTGAATGGTCGTTTTTCGGCCCCAAAATACGAGAAGAAAACTAGATTTAGGATCCCAAAAGAGTCAAAATCGGTTCATAAATTTTCCAATAGAGGGCGGCATACTTTTTAAAATAAATATCATTAAACTCATGCTATTCAGCGCATATATTTATTAGAATACAACCCATACCCGAGGAAAAGAACGGATACGCGTGTGCACTTTCTTAGCGCTTGCGTCGATTCCGAGCAACGGCCAATAATAAAGTTAAAGAATTGTTTAAGAACAATTGATCGTTCAACGCCATAACACACAGTTAACTGACAGATTACATTCGTATAACGAACTGCAGTACAACATTAAAATTCGTCGATCCTTGTTTTTCTAATTGGAAATACAATTTCTCTGTGCCGGTGTAAAATATATATTCTTATTCGACGTTGGATCTACATGTGTCTCGATGTGAGTCGATACCGAATACGAAAATAAACACAAACGTGAGGTTTATTGCATACAATATATAATTATTAAATAATAATAATTGATGCTTCATATCTTAATTCTTTCACAATAGGCGGAAAAATAGCGTGTATCCCGCGGGAAGAAAAGCTTTAGCAACCCGCATGGTTTCTTCCCATGGTGAACAATATACTATTACGCCTCGAGTTTCGACGTCATTATCAAGTAATATACTAGCAAACATTACTGATTAACGAACAGCCTTAAGAGATACGATATATACCAATTAAAACTAGACGACAGGCCTGTATGTTAAAGGTTCAAATTTAAATAGCGATAATGCAACCATTACTCGACATTTTTCAAATTAACGAAATAACTCGAACACGCCCTATCGGGGCTTGAAGCTGGACCTCTATCTATTATGTCGCTTGCGGTGGTGTTACGAATTAAAATATTCTGCGGAAGATTCAGTGCGCGGTTGAGAATTTTTTTAATAATTGTGCCATTTAGTTCAAATTCGTTGATTATTAAAAAAAATTATGAATTTTTGAAGCAATAATTGCATGTTAGAGCGATCATGAATTTCAAAAATTAAAAAAAAATATTTCAACTGGCGATACATGTTTTTATTAGTAACAATACACTTCTTACATTCTTAAGCTTGAATAATTTTGTTATTTAGTTCAAATCCGTTGATTATTAAGAAACTTGTGAATTTTTGAAGCAATAATTGCACGTTAAAGCGATCATGAATTTTAAAAATTCTCAAAAAAAAATATTTCAACTGCCGATACATGTTTTTATTAGTAACAATATATTTCTTAATTCTTTAACTTTAATAATTTTGTTATTTAGTTCAAATCCGTTGATTATTAAAAAAGTTATGAATTTTTGAAGCAATAATTGCACGTTAAAGCGATCATGAATTTTAAAAATTCTAAAAAAAATATTTCAACTGGCGATACATGTTTTTATTAGTAACAATACACTTCTTACATTCTTAAGCTTTAATAATTTTGTTATTAAGTTCAAATCCGTTGATTATTAAGAAAGTTATGAATTTTTGAAGCAATAATTGCACGTTAAAGCGATCATGAATTTTTAAAATTCTAAAAAAAATATTTCAACTGGCGATACATGTTTTTATTAGTAACAATACACTTCTTACATTCTTTAGCTTTAATAATTTTGTTATTTAGTTCAAATCCGTTGATTATTAAAAAAGTTATGAATTTTCGAAGCAATAATTGCACGTTAAAGCGATCATGAATTTTAAAAATTCTAAAAAAATATTTCAACTGCCGATACATGTTTTTATTAGTAACAATATACTTCTTACATTCTTTAACTTTAATAATTTTGTTAGTTAGTTCAAATCCGTTGATTATTAAAAAAGTTATGAATTTTTGAAGCAATAATTGCACGTTAAAGCGATCATGAATTTTAAAAATTCTAAAAAAAATATTTCAACTGGCGATACATGTTTTTATTAGTAACAATACACTTCTTACATTCTTAAGCTTTAATAATTTTGTTATTTAGTTCAAATCCGTTGATTATTAAGAAAGTTATGAATTTTTGAAGCAATAATTGCACGTTAAAGCGATCATGAATTTTAAAAATTCTAAAAAAAATATTTCAACTGGCGATACATGTTTTTATTAGTAACAATACACTTCTTACATTCTTAAGCTTTAATAATTTTGTTATTTAGTTCAAATCCGTTGATTATTAAGAAAGTTATGAATTTTTGAAGCAATAATTGCACGTTAAAGCGATCATGAATTTTAAAAATTCTAAAAAAAATATTTCAACTGGCGATACATGTTTTTATTAGTAACAATACACTTCTAACATTCTTTAACTTTAATGATTTTGTTATTTAGTTCAAATCCGTTGATTATTAAAAAAGTTATGAATTTTTGAAGCAATAATTGCACGGTAAAGCGATCATGAATTTCAAAAATTCGAAAAAAAATATTTCAACTGGCGATAGATGTTTTTATTATTAACAATACACTTCTTACATTCTTAAGCTTTAATAATTTTGTTATTTAGTTCATATCCGTTGATTATTAAAAAAATTATGAATTTTTGAAGCAATAATTGCACGTTAAAGCGATCGTGAATTTCAAAAATTAGAGCTTAAACCGTTTTCGGCCATTATCGTCACCACTTTATTTGCTTAATTTCAATGGGCCACACACGGACGACGGCGCTTCACAGCGGAGCCGTCGTTCGTCACCAGTTACCTTGCTTAATTTTTAAGGGCGGCGCAGCGTAGCGGAGCCGTCGTCTGTTACCAGTTATCTGCCTTAATATATATGGACCATTCGCGGTCGACGGCGCAGTGTAGCGGAGCCGTCGTTCGTCACCCTTTTAAGGTCTACGCACCAGTTTATTTGCTTAATTTTAATGGGCCACACACGGACGTCGTCAGTCACCAGTTATCTGCCTTAATATATATAAATATATATGGACCATGCACGGACGACAGCGCAGCGGAGCCGTCGTTCGTC
Source organism: Ocypus olens (assembly GCA_910593695.2). Taxonomy (NCBI): domain Eukaryota; kingdom Metazoa; phylum Arthropoda; class Insecta; order Coleoptera; family Staphylinidae; genus Ocypus; species Ocypus olens. The sequence goes on along the minus strand of OU343065.1, from coordinate 24,939,761 downwards.
ACCAGTTACCTTGCTTGATTTTTAAGTGCTACGCACGGACGACGGCGCAGCGCAGTAGTTACTTTGCTCAATTCATGATTATGGTATCGATTTTAATACGTTGGCAGAAAATAAAAGGAAGAATGTTGTGTATCATAGAGCATTACAATAATAAACACTATGTTTTTGAATATTTTCTTTTTATGAATTATACCAATTCGAATTCAATATTCATAGTTAAGACAGGACAACGTCTGTCGGGTCAGCTAGTATATATATATATATATATATATATATATATATATATATATATATATATATGCAAAAAATACTTTAAGAGTACATGTGTTGATATTTCTAAGGCAGAAGCACGTAAAATAAATTCTAAATGTGGCTTAACGTGGACTTGTAAGGGATGTATTAAACTAGGCGATGACCTAAATGGGCTGAAATCTGCGATTGTAGCCCTACAAGAAGAAATAAAACAACTTAAATCGACACCTCCTTCACAACTCACCAAGCTTCTGGATAATGAAATAATAATCCAAGAAATTCAAGAGCGTGATAAAAGGAAACACAACATAATTATTTACGGCCTAGAAGAAACATGTAGTAATAAAATAGAACAAAATGTACATGACGTGAATTTGATGAAAGAAGTATTGTCAATTGTAGATACTAATCATGATATTATAAAACCTATTAGATTAGGTAAATATGATCCAACACGTACTATTAATAAACGCCCTATTCGAGTGTCTCTTCCCAATAATTCTTCTGTGACCTCTGCGTTGCGAAACGCGAAGAACTTAAAAACCAGTAATAAATTTAAACACATTAGTATCTCCAAGGATCAAACTCCAATGCAGACTGAACTATACAAAGAAGTGAAAAGAGAACTCCTACATCGAACGGCTACAGGAGAGACTAACCTCAGGATAAAATATGTACGTGGCATTCCAACGATTGTCAATACGGAAAACTAAATATGTCCAACAGTAACCAATTAGTAAACTTTTTTTATCAGAACACCCGCGGTCTCCGTTCCAAGACTCACGAATTTTATAACAATATATGCAATTCCTCTTTCGACATTATATTGTTAACTGAAACTTGGCTTCGTGATTCTATCTCTACGTCTGAGCTCTTTACTTCTCAATACAATGTGTTGCGACAGGATAGGAACGCTCAAGCTACTAACAGAACTAACGGAGGGGGTGTCCTGATAGGTTTTAATAACAATGTCTCATTTGAACATATTGATGTGTCTCATATATGTAATCGCGTACCACTAATTGACTTTATATTATGTAAATGCGTCATTAATTCATTTTCATTTTATATCATGGTTTTATACGTACCTCCTGACATATCGGTCGATGAATTAAATATATTTTTTGAAACTATTGTGCTCGTTATATTGAATCAACCTGTATTTATAGTTGGTGACTTTAATATTCCAGCATATAATGATAATGTATCGATTGCACCCAATAACGCAAAATGCATCGCCTTGTTTCAGTTTATGAGTATATTGAAGCTAAATCAGTTTAATAAAGTCAAGAACTCTAATAACAGGTTCCTAGATTTAGTTTTATGTAACTTTGATGTTGCTGTTAACACTGAAAGGGATGACTGTCCGCTTGTGCCTGAAGATGCTCACCATCCTGCACTTTCTATTAGTCTAAGCTTGGGTAAATCAATAAATAAAAATAAACCGAGCCTCTTTCCAATTAATAAAAATTTAAGATATAATTTCAAAAAAGCTAACTTTGTTCAGTTATATGAGAACTTGGCTAATACAGACTGGTCATTTTTGGAGTTATATGTTGACGTGAACGAAGCATGCGGTGCATTTTATGATAAATTGTATGATATACTTAACCTTTCTGTGCCTTTGTCTAAACACTCGAACAAACCACACTTTCCTCCGTGGTTCAATAATGAAATAAAACGTAATATTAAATTAAAACAATATTTTCACCACAAATGGAAGTCTTCTGGCACTACCTTCTTCCATAATGAATTTAAAAGATTGCGTAAACTCGTTAAGTATCAAGTCTCGAACGCTTATAAGGATTACTTACAAACTATTGAGGCCAATCTTAAAAACAATCCCAAGGATTTATGGAAATTTATACACCTAAAGAAAGGAACATCAAGAATTCCCAGTGAAATACACAGTGATGACACGTTATATTCATCTCCTCAAGAAATTATCAACGCATTTGCTAGCAACTTCTCTAGGGCTTACTCTAACAAGAACAGTATTCATCCTAATGATACTTTTACTAATCGTGAAACACTCATAACGCCTATTATTCAGGAATCTGATGTAATAACGAGTATTAATCGACTCAAGAACTCACAAGTATGTGGTGATGATCGCATTCCTTGTTACCTAATCAAAGACTGCAAGTACGTATTCGCAAAACCATTAACTTTTATATATAATCTCTCATTGCATACAATGACTTTTCCTGAGTTGTGGAAGACTGCAGTAATTAGCCCAATTTTCAAACGAGGAGACACTAAAGATATTCAAAACTATAGACCAATATCAATACTTTCCAATTTTGCCAAGATATTCGAACAAATCATTTATCAAGTCATCAACTATCATACACATATCTATATTTCACCTCATCAACATGGATTTTGCTCGGGACGATCAACGTCCACTAATCTAGCAATTATAACCCAACATATTTGCGAATCTCTGGATAGCCGTGGTCAGGTCGATGTTGTATACACCGACTTTTCAAAGGCATTCGACACTATTGATCATCAAATACTTTTAAATAAACTCAGCGCATTTGGACTCTCTTTGGATTTTATAAAATTTGTTGCTTCATATCTTGACAACCGCAAAAATTATGTTCACTACAATGGATTTAAATCGCATTATTTTATTTCTTCCTCTGGTGTACCGCAAGGGTCCAACTTGGGCCCCTTATTATTTAACTTATACATAGATGATTTAGTTGCATCTTTATCTTGCCCTGTACTGGCCTATGCAGACGATTTAAAAATTTACAACACTATTAATAACCTATCTGACTGCATCTTACTTCAGAGGAATGTCAATTATATTATTGAGTGGTGTGCAATTAACAAATTGCACTTAAATAACAGTAAATGCGTTATCGTCTCGTACACTCGCAAACACAATGTAACTAACTACGGTTACAAAATTGGTGATGATGTTATACGACGTGACATCACAGTGAGAGATCTTGGTGTTCTGTTTGATTCTGGCCTTACATTTCAAGAACATATTCGTACAATCAGTTTATCTGCTTTTAAACTGCTCGGCTTCCTAATGCGCACATCTCGGTACTTTGAAGATGTCAGTTTATTAAAAATATTATATTTTGCTTTAGTTCGAAGTAGACTGGAATACGCTTCAATTATCTGGTATCCGTATTATGTGAACGGATCCTTATTAATTGAACGAGTTCAGAAGCGTTTTCTAAAATTTCTGAGCTATAAAGTTAATGGTATGTATCCTGATCAATCGGTTGATTACACATACTTACTTCAACTACATAACTGCGCATCCTTGTCTGAACGAAGAGACCAAGCTAGTGGATCATTTATGATTAAATTAATATCCAACCTGGTGGACTCACCGGAATTACTTTCCATGGTTCATTTTAATATTCCGCGGCTCACATCACGTCAACATGTAACTTTCTTTTCGCCCACTGCTAACACCAACATTCTGATGAGAGCGCCGATTACCCATATGAGTCGAAATGCTAATATAATCATAAATGATTGCTAATTGTAAATAAGAATTAACTATTTGTAATTATGATGTATACTTTTTGTTTTGTTTTTGGTAATTAGGTAATTTTTGTTCTATAATCATTATTATTATGTATATTTTTGTATTATGTATTTTGTCCTTTTTGGTTAATCTGTTGGACAATAAAGAAGTATTATTATTATTATTATTATTATTATTATTATATATATATATATGTTAGCTTCTTACAACGTTTTTAGACGATCTATTAAAATTAAAAATTAAAATAAATATTTAATTTTTTTATAAAGAAACGCACGTGAAAATTCATTTAACAGTTATGAGAGTGACTTTTGGTTATGTGCAACTTGGAGCATTGGTATCTACATTTTTTTAGTACTACTAAAAATGTAGAAACTAAAATAATATTTCATTTTCCTTAACTTCAATTTTATATGTCTATTAATTTAAAAAAAAAACAATTGAAATATTGATCGTACCTTCATTTATGTTATCCATGTTGCACGTTTCACGTTTATTAATAAAAATTAAAAGAACTGATTGTAACGAATGTTAAATAAATACTGGCCTTATGCACAAAATGGGCTTAAAGAGGGCATATTTGTATTTGTATATCGCTGGCTCAGATAAGTGTTGTTGTTTATATTTTGTCCCGCCAAGTTTACCAGATCACATTTAATTATGTTCTATTAATTTTTACGAGGTGCCGAAAATCAATATATATCCACTAAGATTTCGTTTTTAGCCATCTGCGTTCCATTATACAAAATCGAATAAAAAGTAAAGAAACGCACCTTTGCGCACTTTTATGTTAACAAGGCATGTAGAGGGATAATGTAGCTACATTTTGTATATCTCAACTTTTAGTCACATTTGGGTACAAAAAGTAACAGTCCGCTAAACGTGTACGTCTCAAAAAGAAATTTAAAAATTAACGCAACTTCAATCCTCTTAAATAAATATTTAATGTACATATATATTAAAAAGAAAATGATCGAAATGTTTGTTATACCTTTGTTTATGATTTATGTATTACAGATATATTTTCATCATTACAAAAATTTTATACAACCAATAATAGCGAGCGCAATATTACGACTAGCGATGAGCACAACATATGCCGGGAAAGGTCATTTTTGGGGCTTTATTGTATCTCATTAACGCCGATAAAGGGTGTTTTTTTATGGATTTCTTCTAGCTAGCCATCCTAAATCACATTTAGTCGAGTTATCTTAATTTGAAAATACATCAAAAATTCAATTTTTGTCCCCCTAAAACTTCATTCTAGACCACAGTGCGGCGGCCCTGTGTAAAAATGATGTAAATTACATTACATTTTTTAAAACACCAAAACACATCAACCAAACTTAACGTTTCGTAAACACATTAAGAATTGGGTCAGTGTGTCACATGAGCCATTCATTCCATCCCTTAATGCAATTTCGACCTCTGCCCCCGCACTTTTACGGGTGTAGGAAAATCTGCCGGCTGCGTGAAAAGTAAATATCAGTTGTAACACACACGGCCTATCGGCGCGTAATGAGCTGAAAGGGTATAAAAATGGCATTCGTGTCACATTTTTGCATATTTCAACCCTCGCGAATGATTAATTTCGCACCACGTGAATTATGGCGGATGGAATGTTACACTTGAAAAATGTCAGAGGAGAGGAAATGTATTTGTAACGTTCAGCAGATTGTTTTATCGCCGCCATTTATCAAAATGTTGCCGTTAAATTATTATTAGGGTCGGAAATGACGTCAACCTGTATCGGGACTATAGAAAGTGGCTGGTACCCTTCTAGCAGTGAATAAACTAGCTCGAATATTGAATTTTTTTTTTGAATGGTAAAGCTGAGGAAATAATTTTATTTATGCACAAAGAGCGTTTCATGAGGAATGCGGTTGAAATTTCATACGCATCTTTAAATGTCCAATTAGTGTTTGTGTGATTGTCAAAGGAATGTTGAGCAACTTATAAATAAAATACTAAACCCAAACCTCTTTGTAAATAAAATAATAAACTTTAAATAAAACAGTTTCTATGTTAATATCAGATTTAATTTTTTAGTGACTTGAGTTTCGATCACTAGCTGATCATTTTCAAACTTGTGTTTTATTTACGCCTCAGCCATCAAGCAATAATAAACATAAAATAATAGAAACACTGATTTGTAATTATAATCAGTAGTTTCATAAGGAATGCCCATGAAATTTTTAATATTTAATTTGTGGCTCTGTTAGTTGACCTAAATAATCACAGCAAACAAAATCATTGCATTATTTTTAGATGGAGCGAATATGTTGGTCAAAGTTTCTTCAGATATAATTCTGCTGTACCTAACGATATGCTCATCGTTGATGCAATCGATCTTTTAAAAAATTGGAATTATTCTGATTTTTGTTGATTGATTTGGTACTGGACGGTTTTCAAAATGTATAGCAAAATATTACCGATTTTATTCGTTATTTATTTTTGCGATCATTGCATTGAAACGCTTTTATTACATTGCAATCAATTTAAATGAATAGTTCATTCTACTTAACAAAACATAAATTATGCAGTAGACGAGTAAACAAAATTAATTTTAGTCGGACGCTTTTATATGTATAAACCATTTAAATGGGAAAACCATCATCTAAATCCATCCAGTCGCTAATTCACAATCCATTAGGATTATCAACGGAACGCGCATATTTCTTTTATACACAATTTATAAAAACCCCATAAATATACACTTATACGCATCATAATATGTAACGACCAAAAAACCGGAGGGCAATTTTTCCACCAGAAAGGAAATTTATTATCCGTTTTCCCTATATCAGTTTTTCCATCCCACTCTCCGCAAATATGAAACTTTATTGAATATTCCGGTCTGCTTTACTCTTGTATCAATACTGCTGCGGAAAACATTTTTTTCACTTGAAGGAAAAGGTTTAATTAAACATTTGTGTGGAAATAGAAATTAATTAACGTATATAAGGGGAAATTGCCAAAACCCAACAAAATTTAATACGCTATTATTTCTTAAAATATACTGAAGGAAAAAAAATTAAACAAGTCGCTGAGTTATGTGCGAAACACCTCAAAATGCACTATTTTTCAAACACCCATAACTTGGTGCCAAATCGTCGTAGGAACTTTGTTCTTCGAGTCCTGAATAGGGAATTGATCAGATTTTAATGCCTTTATGGTGGATCGAGTCGACAAAATTTTTCCAACTCCGTAGACATCGTCAAAGTTGAACATAGTTTCCTGAAAAAACTTTTTTTTTCACAGGGGTGCTAGAGAGGGGCGGAAGGGGTTACGCTTAAGTTAGCATGCATTTCTTTAAAGAAGACACTTCAAAGTTTTTCGCCCTCAAAGATTCGTCAAAATCGATTGAAAATACGCCGAGTTGTGGCGGTTTGAAAATGGTCGAAATTTCACGAATTTCAAGTGTTTCATTTTTGTTCTACCAGTGTATTATATCCTTCTCTAATTACGCAATATAACACGTTCGGAGATTTTAATGTAAAGAAATAACTTCGTAAACATCATACTGTTGAAATACATCATTAAACCATACTTTTATGTAATAATAAAAGACTTAAGGATACTGGATTATCTTAAAAGGGTCCGAAAGATCAAAAAAGCAAATAAGCCTAAAAATATGGTGACTGTAATAACGTTACTAACACCTGTTAGTTTAAGTTGAATCGAATCCCGCTAATATATACTTTTATTCATATCAGACATTTCGCACAATTTTAACAAAAAAAAAAAATCGTAAAACGCACCTAAATAAGCAACAAAACTCACAGGATGTGATTCAAAAAAATACATCATCATGTCGTCTAACTTTTTTAGGATACCCTGTATAATCAAAAATAACTGTTTTAAATACGCCGTAGGAAGTAGATAAAATCTGCAAAATTTGAGAAGCCTAACTCTTTTAGAACTTGTGCAAACATGAGATGAAATGCAGAACCCTTGTATAATCTCGGGCAGGTCGTTTCTATTTATTTTTTTTTTCTCTAAAACCACCGAACCGATTTAAACAAAGTTTTAGGGCTGTATAGGGAATGGTAATGGGCATCTTACTAAGTAACAAAATTTGCAGCATGTAATTAAAAAAAAATATATCATCATGTCGTCACACTTTCTAGGGACACCCGGTATAATAAAAAATTATTTTTCTAAATACGCCGTAGAATGTAGATAGAGTCCCCAAAATTTCAAAATCCTAACTCTATCAGACACTGAGAAAACAGGATATGAAATTTGGACACTCTGTATCCCGGCGCACGCACCAGTAAGTAAGTGGTTTTTATTTTTTTGTCTGAAACTGCTTAACTGATTTGAATAAAATTTTAGACTTATGTCAAGAATCGTAAAAGGCAGCTAAATTTCCTCTGAGCGAAAATTTTCCATTCATCCCGAAAACAAACATTGTAGTCAAAAATTTCATAACTTGATCACTCAAATTGGGCTGCAAATTTACAACGGGAGTCACTTGATTCCGCGACTCATTCCTAAGAGTTTACTCTTTGAGTCGACTAACTCATGAAATACACAAAGCACACACACATTAATCGATAATAAATGAGCAAAAAAGAAAAAAATAACAAAAAATACTAAGTGGATTTATCGACCAGAAACTTGGACTGGTTTGTTAAAATCTTACCTGCATGTAATTTAAAAAAAATATATCATCATGCCGTCACATTTTTTTGGGACACCCTGTATATTCAAAAATAATTTTCTTAAATACGCCGTAGAAAGTAGATCAAATGTGCAAAATTTTAGAACTCTATTAGAAACTGTGCAAACAGGAGATGAAATGCAGATCCCTTGTATAATCTCGGGCGGGATGTTTTTATTGTTTTTCTCTGAAACCACTGAACTGATTTGAACAAAATTGTCGGGGTATACAGGAGATCGTAAAAGGCACCTAAACAAGCAACAAAATTCACAGCATGTTGTTTAAAAAAATATATCATCATATCGTCACACTTTTTTGGGAAACCCTGTATAATCAAAAATTATTTTTTTTAAATACGCCGTAGAATGTAGGTAAAGTTTACCAAATTTCAAAATCCTAACTCTATTAGAAACTGAGAAAACAGGAGATAAAATTTTGACATCGTCTATCCCGGCGCATGCACCGGAAAAAAAGCAGTTTTAATTTTTTTCTCTCAAACCGATGATTTGAATCAAATTTAAGAGGTATATAGGTAATCGTAAAAGGCGCATAAATAAGCAACAAAATTCACAGCATGTAATTTAAAAAAATATATCATTATGCCATCACACTTTTTTGGGACACCCTGTATAATCAAAAATTCTCTTTCTGAATACGCCGTGGAATGTAGGTAAAGTCTAGCAAACTTCAAAATCCTAACTCTATTAGAAACTGAGAAAACTGGAGATGAAATTTTGACACCGTGTATCCCAGCGCATGCACCAGGAAAAAATTAGTTTTAATTATTTTCTCTGAAACTGCTAAACCGATTTGAATAAAATATTAGGGCTATATAGGTAATCGTTAAAGGCGCATAAATAAGCAACAAAATTCACAGTATGTAATTTAAAAAAATATGTCATCATATCGTCACACTTTTTTGGGACACCCGGTATAATCAAAAAGTATTTTTTTAAATACGCCGTAGAATGTAGGTAGAGTCCCCAAAATTTCAAAATCCTAACTTTATTAAAAACTAAGAAAACAAGAGATGAAATTCTGACAGCATGTCAGCATGTTTTAATTTCTTTTCTCTGAAACTGCTAAACCGATTTGAATAAAATTTTAGGGCTATATAGGTAATCGTAAAAGGCGCATAAATAAACAACAAAATTTACAGCATGTAATTAAAAAAAAAATTCATCATGTCATCACACTTTTTTGGGACATCCTGTACAATCAACAATTATTTTTTTAAATACGCCGTGGAATGTAGGTGAAGTCTATCAAATTTCAAAATCCTAACTCTATTAGTAACTGAGAAAATAGGAGATGAAATTTTGACACCGTGTATCCTGGCGCACGCACCAGAAAAAAAGTAGTTTTAATTTTTTTCTCTGAAACTGCTGAACCGATTTGAATAAAATTTTAGGGCTATACAGGTAATCGTAAAAGGCGCATAAATAAGCAACAAAAGTCACAGCATATAATTAAAAAAATATATATCATCATGTCGTCACACTTTTTTGGGACATCCTGTACAATCAACAATTATTTTTTTAAATATGCCATAGAATGTAGGTAAAGTCTACCAAATTTCAAAATCCTAACTCTATTAGAAACTGAGAAAACAAGAGATGAAATTTTGACAGCATGTCAGCATGTTTTAATTTTTTTCTCTGAAACTGCTAAACCAGTTTGAATAAAATTTTAGGGTTATATAGGTAATCGTAAAAGGCGCATAAATAAGCAACAAAATTTACAACATTTAGTTTAAAAAAATATATCATCATGTCGTTACACTTTTTTGGGACATCCTGTACAATCAGCAATTATTTTTTTAAATACGCTGTAGAATGTAGTCAAAGTCTACCAAATTTCAAAATCTTAACTCTATTAGAAACTGAGAAAACAAGACATGAAATTTTGACACCGTGTATCCCGGCGCATGCACCAGAACAAAGCGTAGTTTTAATTTTTTTCTCTGAAACCGCTGAATCAATTTGAATTCAACTTTAGGGGTACGTCGGGAATAGTAAAAGGCACGTAAATTACCTCACCTCTTAAATTTTCCCATTCATCCCGAAAACATTGTGGTCAAAAATTTCGTAATTATTACCCAAATTGGACTGCAAATTTACAACGGGAGTTGTAAATTTGTAATGATTCCGCGACTCATTTCTAAGAATGTACTATTTGAGTCGACTAACTCATGATATACACAAAGCACACACACATTAATCGATAATAAATGAGCAAAAAAGAAAAAAATAACAAAAAATACTAAGTGGATTTATCGACCAGAAACTTGGACTGGTTTGTTAAAATCTTACCTGCATGTAATTTAAAAAAAATATATCATCATGCCGTCACATTTTTTTGGGACACCCTGTATATTCAAAAATAATTTTCTTAAATACGCCGTAGAAAGTAGATCAAATGTGCAAAATTTTAGAACTCTATTAGAAACTGTGCAAACAGGAGATGAAATGCAGATCCCTTGTATAATCTCGGGCGGGTTGTTTTTATTGTTTTTCTCTGAAACCACTGAACTGATTTGAACAAAATTGTCGGGGTATACAGGAGATCGTAAAAGGCACCTAAACAAGCAACAAAATTCACAGCATGTTGTTTAAAAAAATATATCATCATATCGTCACACTTTTTTGGGAAACCCTGTATAATCAAAAATTATTTTTTTTAAATACGCCGTAGAATGTAGGTAAAGTTTACCAAATTTCAAAATCCTAACTCTATTAGAAACTGAGAAAACAGGAGATAAAATTTTGACATCGTCTATCCCGGCGCATGCACCGGAAAAAAAGCAGTTTTAATTTTTTTCTCTCAAACCGATGATTTGAATCAAATTTAAGAGGTATATAGGTAATCGTAAAAGGCGCATAAATAAGCAACAAAATTCACAGCATGTAATTTAAAAAAATATATCATTATGCCATCACACTTTTTTGGGACACCCTGTATAATCAAAAATTCTCTTTCTGAATACGCCGTGGAATGTAGGTAAAGTCTAGCAAACTTCAAAATCCTAACTCTATTAGAAACTGAGAAAACTGGAGATGAAATTTTGACACCGTGTATCCCAGCGCATGCACCAGGAAAAAATTAGTTTTAATTATTTTCTCTGAAACTGCTAAACCGATTTGAATAAAATTTTAGGGCTTTATAGGTAATCGTAAAAGGCGCATAAATAAGCAACAAAATTCACAGTATGTAATTTAAAAAAATATGTCATCATATCGTCACACTTTTTTGGGACACCCGGTATAATCAAAAAGTATTTTTTTAAATACGCCGTAGAATGTAGGTAGAGTCCCCAAAATTTCAAAATCCTACCTCTATTAGAAACTGAGAAAACAAGAGATGAAATTTTGACAGCATGTCAGCATGTTTTAATTTTTTTCTCTGAAACTGCAGAACCGATTTGAATAAAATTTTAGGGCTATATAGGTAATCGTAAGAGGCGCATAAATAAGCAACAAAATTCAGAGCATTTAATTAAAAAAAATATATCATCATGTCGTTACACTTTTTTGGGACATCCTGTACAATCAACAATTATTTTTTTAAATACGCCGTAGAATGTAGGTAAAGTCTACCAAATTTCAAAATCCTAACTCTATTATAAATTGAGAAAACAAGAGATGAAATTTTGACATCGTGTATCCCGGCGCCTGCACCAGAAAAAAATACAAGTTTTAATTTTTTTTCTCTGAAACTTTGAATAAAATTTTAGGGGTATGTTGGGAATAGTAATAGGCACGTGAATATCCTCACCTCTTAAATTTTCCCATTCACCCCGAAAACATTGTGGTCAAAAATTCATAATTATTACTCAAATTGGACTGCAGATTTATAACGGGAGTTGTAAATTTGTAATGATTCCGCGACTCATTTCTAAGAATTTACTATTTGAGTCGACTAACTCATGATATACAAAGCACAAACACCAATCGATAATAAATGACCAAAAAAGAAAAAGATAAATAACATAAAATACTAAGTGGTTTTATCGCACAGAAACTTAGACTGGTGTGTTAAAATCTTATTGATGAAACTTGTACTTTCATGTAGCAGTTAATTTCGCTTTAAATTAGGCACGTTATGTTTTTTTACAGGGAAATATGTAATGAAAGTTTCATGATAATATTACACTTTATCTTTAAAAATGTGGTTTTATTTTATCACTCGATTAATTGAGCGAGGGGTCGGCTCCACAATTGCTCGCATAATCGGGATTATCTTGTAGTTTTAAAATAAACTGAAGGAAAAAAAATGAAACAATTGAAATTCATGCAATTTTGACCATTTTCAAACCGCCATAACTCGACGTATTTTCAATCGATTTTGATGAATCTTTTGATGCTCTTTTGGTGGATCGAGTCGACATTTTTTCCAACTCGGTAAACGTTGCCAAAGATGGACGTTTTTTTTTGCCCAAAAACGTGTTTTTTTTTTTGTTCGGGGGTTAAAGGGTTCGAAAAGGGATCATTCCAATTTGAGTTTACCGCCTTAAAGTAGAGCCAAAATGGGATTTTCCCGAAATAATCATCAAATTTGGTTAAAAATTCACTGAGTTATGTGCGAAAAACCCCAAAATGCACTTTTTTCAAACACCCATAACTTGATGCTAAATTGTCGTAGGAATTTCGTTCTTTGGGTCATGCATAGGGAATTGATCTAATTTTAATGCCTTTATGGTGGATCGAGTCGACAAAAATTTTCCAACTCCGTAGACATCGTCAACGTTGGACATGGTTTCCAGAAAAAAAACTTTTTTTCTGGAGGAGGGGCAGTTAAGTTCGTATGCTTGACTTTAAAGAAGACACTTCAAAGTTTTTCGCCCTCAAAGATTCATCAATATCGATTGAAAATAAGCCAAGTTATGGCGGTTTGAAAATTGTCGAAATTTTACGAATTTAAAGTGTTTAATTTTTCTTTCCACCAGTGTAGTTTCGTGTTTCTTTTTTTAGTTTACTGTCTCTATCTATTGAAACAATAAGGCTCTTTACTTCAATGTAGTATAATTTATAATAAATACAAAATAATCCTAACCATGCTACAGCGAACAGAAACCACTTGGGTAATTTAATAAAACAAGTTTTATTCGGTAAATACATTTAAAATATATTAAATAATAAATTCAATTTATTTACAAAAGCCTATCAACCCGAGGAAGATTAAAACAATGCTTCTAACTGATATTGAATCCATTGATTATACGTCGAAAAAAAAAACAAATTAAACCTGAAACTATTTACGTAGTTACGTGGCATTTTCATTAAAGTCGGAATTTGCGGCAACGGCTGAATTTTCCCACCGGCACCACACTAAAAATAGGGTAACTGGAAACGGGGGTTGAATTTGTACGCTGAATATTAAACAGAACATTGCTTCCAGATAAAGTGGGTGCTCATTGTGGCTCCGAATTATCGCATATTAATAATTTAGATCGATTCGGAATTGCTCTATCGTAATACACAGGAAGTGGACGTAGCCAATACACTTGACAATTTAACCATTTCCCCAGTTCGCAGCTTGTAAATATTGATTTGCCGGAATTAAGTTGTTCAAACTTTCTAGGGACGTCATCGGGATTGTAAAGATATAAAACAGTGGATAAAAGAACGATAAAATATTTATTTGTTAGGTTCGCAACGGCATTTAAGCGGCATCTACTGCTTACAATATTGTACTAAATTTCTTTATTAAATTATCGACAGAAAATTCAACAAGAGATAAATAAGAGAATATTAATGGTAAACATTAATAACTGTTTTCCTATCATCGATAACTGTGGACCATTTTCGACCTACTTTGCTATGATCAGCACAGTAAAGGATTCAGTAAGTGTGTTTTAACATTAAACACATTTAAGTCCTTGCACTAATTCCCCTAATTGAGTGGAATTATCTACCGATCAATTCAGAATACACTCAACAATTATACCAATAACAATGGTAAACATTAATAGTGATTCTCCTGTCATCGACAACTGCAAAACGATTTCGACCCAGTTATAAATTCTGTACTCTAATTGCTCCAGCTAGGACAGGTAGAGAGAGAAGGAGTAAAAAGGCAGTAATAACTACTGATCAAACAAATAGTGGTATTCGGTCAAATACTATTCCAGTGGATCGGATAAAAACCGTTCCACAGTTGCCAATAATATATTTTTTTGTAGCATCTGCCACAACCCTTTAGACTTTATTCAATATAGACTTTATTGAAATTGAAACAACCAAATAATAAACTAAACAAAACAATAGTACGGGAACTTACTAACATTTTTATTAATGAATGTGGTAAACACTTTCCAAGCAAAGTTCCGTCACGTCAAATGAGTAATAATATTATTGTTTATTTAATTTGTATTTATAAATTTATTATAAAAAAAAAATCGAAAAATACCGTTCGAAATTAAGTTACGAGTTTCTTACGATATATGTTTTATGTGATCATATGGGCAGTGGCAGATTTAACAATAAAAGCAATATACGAATATCGATGCAAAAATATAATTTAACGGGGTCTGTTGTCGCTTATCTTTTATCGAAACAGCCGTAACTCATTCGCCAGGGCGGAATGCAATTTTGATTCCGAATCGCTAGGCGTGCAATACAAATTATTTATGGAGGGACATGACCCCAAAATTTATGTAAGTATTTCATCTCAATACGTTTATTTTTGGTAATATTTTAATTTTAATGGCATTTGTAATTCACCATAAAATTGAAACGATCCAGGCTATTGCTCCCTCGAGGTGCCAAGAAGACGATTCCTATGTACTGATTCTTTGAGTATAAATGAAGCAACCGCATAATCTTCGAAGAAAAAAAACATGCTTATCACATTCCCCTAAGATGATAATGACATCTTCAACCGATTACAATCCAATGGCAATCCGACCCTACAGACTGTAAAAATATATTCTGATAAAACCTGTCTCCCCTTGGCTACGCCAATGATCATGTTTCCAAAAAAGGACATTCGTTTATCCATCTAATGCAGTGTTTCCCAACCTTTTTTGTGCCATGCCCCACCTAAGCTTTTCTAAAATTCTTATGCCCCCTATGTAACACATACATAATTTTTAATATTAAAAAATTGAATTGTTCACTTAAGAAACTTAAATGATAAGTTTTAGGAAGAAATCACTAGGAAATTGTTAACTAAACACAGTAAGTAAATTTTCAAAACATATAATGAAAAACTGAAATTCAAATTCGAAATAATTTTAATAAAGATTTTTCTATTATACTTTAGTGAGATCCTTGCGCTTGATGCTTGCTGCACAGAGATTTTATGTTAAGTTCCAATTTGGTTAGCTTCAGTCTCAAGTCTCCCCGTTGTGATATATCCAGACGATTTCTTTTTTACCAGTAAATCATTTACAGCACTAAATCCACATTCAGCTAAATATGAAGATGGAAATGGCAATAGTTTTCTTGCACATTTGGTTGAATTGCGGCATTCGATTTCTGTTTCCTCACAAAGCCATGCCATCGCTCCTTTTATATTAAATAAAGTTTTAACTGACTATCATTTTGCATTTCTGCCTGCTCTTCTTAATACTGCATATTTGATATATAAGACAAATCCACTAACATTGGCTGCATCATCCATCTTGGAAAATCAATTTGTTTTAAATCAGAAAATCTTCCTTTTAAATCAGCCGATAGAATTTTCAGATGATCGACAATAACAAGTATAGCGGTATCATTTACTTCACATTATTGGAGCCAATGAAACTGTTCAAAGTTTTTGTTGTTAATATATTTCTGAAATAACTCAATAAGAGTAATGAAACCAAATATCTACGCTTTTGCATCAACAAGAGTTTTATTTGTTCCTTGAAGTTGCTTATTTAATATATTTAGTTTTTCAAAGATATTGGCTAAATAACTCACAAATGCTTTACAATAGATTGTCAACAGATACTTCATTTCAGATTTGTCGCTTAAAAGATCACTAAGAGTATCAAACAATTCCATAAATCTTTTCAAGCAGTTCCCTTTAGAAAGCCATCTTACTTCAGTGTGAAGTAAAAGTCTCATATGGTCTACATTTTCTTCTTCACAAAATAGCTTGAAGAGACGCTCACATTTGGCATTAGCTTTAATAGCATTGATACACTTTATTACTGAATGTAGTACTACATTTAGAACAGGCGAGATGTTTTTAGCTACCAAGCAACAAGTTTTCCCTATGAATAACACATGCACAAGAATTATTTATGGATTCTCATCTTTCATCAATTTTAAACAGCCATTTTTCTTGCCCATCATATTAGAAGCATCATCAGCAGCACAAGATATTATTTTTCATTGGTATATTATTGACATCTAAGTAGTTTATATATATATATATATATATATATATATATATATATATATATATACCGGGTGACCCAGGGATCTGTAAAAGCCCCATAACTTATTTGCTATTTGAGATATCGACTTCTAGTTTTCATGAACTGGTACCCACACTTATTCTGCATATTTTAAAAATATGTATGTTTTTGTACAGGGTGTCCCAATATACATAACAGACCAAAGTTATGTTTTTTTAAATGGAACACCCTATATTTTATACCTCATTTTCAACCCTCTTGAGAAGCTGATAAAAATAGTATAAGATACTTTGGGTCTATTATGGACGGTTGGTTAGTTATGGGCAAATTTGTGGCAAAAACAAGGACACATTGCAAAGTTGCAGAAGCGCTCCTAGCAATGCTAGCGTCGTTTTTATACATTAAAGAATTTTCTACATCATGAAGAATAATACAAATCGGCTTTGGTTCTTTTTTATTTATAGTGCTATACAGGGTGTCAACATACGCAAAACAATGGATAACTTTTTTTTTTCAAATGGAACACCCTATATATCTTGCCACCAATGCATGCAATTTTTAATAAGCTTTCCAATGATGTACAATTTGTATGATGAAATATTAAGGATTCTTGAGATTTATCCATAAAAACATTTTTCTTTTGTCACCTCCTGCTCATTTTTGTATTTTCAGCCAAAACTATGCATTTTCTGAAAAAATAATAAGAGACCAAAGTTGTAGAGCGGAAAATTTCCGATCGATATAAGTCTTTCGACTTTTCCAATAATGCGTGCATTGCCCGCCAGAGTACGCAAAATCGTGACCGTATGTGCATTTTAGCGTTTTTCTCAAATTTTTTGTTAATTAATTGCACTATACTTTATTTTCCACGTCCTCTAGCAGAAAAACGGCTAATTATAGAAATATTCAAATGACCTACATCGATTGAAAATATTCCGCTCTACAACTCTTAAAAGAAACAATTTTTGCCCAAAATGCATAGTTTTCGCTAAAAATGCAAAAAACCATTGAAAAACGCAAAAATTGATATATACATTTTTAATTTGCATTTTTAGGGAAAACTATGCATTTTTGGCAAAAACTGCTTCTATTAAGAGTTGTAGAGCGGAATATTTTCAATCGATACGGGCCATTTGAATTTCCCTATAATTTTCCGTTTTTTCGGCTAGAGGGTGCGAAAAATAAAAATTAATAAAAAATTTGAAAAGAAAACTGTAAAATGCATATACAGTCAAGATTTTTCACGCTCTGGCGGGCAATGCAAGCATTATCCTAAAAGTTGAAAGACCTGTACGAATCTGAAATTTTTCGCTCTACAACTTTGGTCTCTTATAATTTTTCCTGAAAATGTATACTTTTGGCTGAAATTCCAAAAATCTGCAGAAGGTGGCAAAAGAAATATGTTTTTATTGATAAATCTCAAGAATCCTTAATATTTTGTTATACAAACTGTATATCATTGGAAAGCTTATTAAAAATTCCATAGATTGGTGGAAATTTATATAGGGTGTTCCATTTGAAAAAAAATAGTTATCCATTGTTTTGCGTATGTTGACACCCTGTATAGCACTATGAATAAAAGAGAACCAAAACCGATGTGTATTATTCTTTATGATGTGAAAAATTTTCTAGTACATATATAATAGTATATTCTGTAACAAGGTTAGAATGGAAATTCGATGCGAGTGGAATATTTCGAGCGCGAGCCGTGAGGCGAGCGCGAGGAATCACGAGCATCTGAATTTCCATTCTTACCGAGTATCAGACTATACTTTCTCCTCGACCAGATATAATAGACTAATAAAATAATGAACACAAAGAACTTACGTTTTATCACGTTTGTGGTTATGTTTATAGTATTTTGACAATTGTGGTATCCAAGGCTAATTGTTTTATTCGAAACGATGTGAGAATATTCATTCTATCCCTTGTTATGGAATGAATTACATGCAAAACGCATAAGCGCATTGTGTTTTGTTCCATAACAAGAGTGAGAATGTGTACGTTCTATAATCAAAATTGATTTCAGAATGCTTAAATTCTATGGTGGTCGTGGAGAAATAAAGATTCTATCTTTGCTAGGAACGCTTCTGCAATATTTTCAATGTGTACATGTTTTTGCCACAAATTTGCCCATAACTAGCCAACCGTCCATAATAGACCCATACTATCTTATACTATTTTTATCAGCTTCTTACGAGGGTTGAAAATAAAGTATAAAATATAGGGTGTTCCATTTAAAAAAACATAACTTTGTTCTGTTATGTATATTGGGACACCCTGTACAAAAACATACATATTTTTAAAATATGTAGAATAACTGTGGGTACCAATTCAAGAAAACTAGAAGTCGATATCTCAAGTAGCAAATAAGTTATGGGGCTTTTACAGATCCCTGGGTCACCCGGTATATATATATATATATATATATATATATATATATATATATCTTTGGAGGTAGTGGTGCTTTCTAATCTTTTACAGAACAACATTTCTATAGCAAAATTCCCTTTATCAATATATCTTACGTAAGTTATCAATACTGCCTCACTTTCGAACTATGTCAATTTAAAAACATGGCATTTGGATTAGGAAATTTGCCAGCGATTACGAAACCGATTCTGAAGAAGCTTCCCCGACATCAACATGTTCGCCTACTCGAACGATACAACGACCTTCTAGCAATACTTCAATTACCTCTAAAACGTATTCACAGCGCTAAAGAAATCCGAGCTTTACGTGAATATGAACAAGAACACCCCCTCTTCTGCAACATTATGCGCTATCTCGGTCACATCCTATCGAAAGTTGGATTTACTTCCGATCCCTTGAAGATAAAAGCCATGTGGAACATAGCAAGACCTACTAACGCTAGTAAATCTCCATTCTCGCATATTCCCGATATAGAAGATTTATCCCGTATTTTATCATACCACGAAGGCGTACTTTAACAATATACAGACCATAATAATCTAAAGAAGATTAAGATAAGGCTTACGAATACCTGAAAACAGTAGTGACAAAACACCAGTAATATTTGACGGCCGACCACACTAAACCTTGCAACGTCATAACTGACGCAAGTTGAAATCCTCTTGGATCAGTACTGAGCCAGGGGAAGAGTACCGATGAAAACCCTGTTGAGTATGCTAGTAGTCTCCTACCTCTACAGAACAAAATTGCGCCATAATAGAACGAGAAACGAAAGCTATGGCTAGATTTCGAAGATATTTGTAAGGTTTTCTGGATACGATCGCCACGGGCCACTAATATCCTTACTGGCTGATGAGCCTCTAGTTTTCTGAAGAAAGACGGGCCCTACATTTACAGGCCAGGTTGTGGGCTTGTAATTGAAGGGGCCGTCCCACTAGTCGCTAGCTGCTAAGGACATGCGAATAGAATATCAGATAAACAATCTAGGACAATGATGACGATTAACGGCTGTATTTTTGAGAAAATCGAAAAATCTCCACCAACCTACTTAACAGAAAAGAACTTACACACAGCCAGCTTAAAGAGAACGAGCTCAAGAATCAATGAATTGGTGAGCTAAAAACAGCCAAGCCCTACGAGAACACTTCCTATTGATCCAAGGATGGTTATATTATGATTAATTGCAATCCTGCATGCCACAATAAGGCGACTAACAAGACAAGTTGCTCACAAGGACGAAATACTAAAAATCCTGTGAGAGTGGGAGAGCATATGTCGGGCTGTTTTCAGGTGAAATGTGGGGTGAGGCAGGGGTGTCCATTAAGCCCACTGCTATTCAACCTATACGTCGCAGACATGGAGAAGGTGCTGGAACTGGGACAGTCAGGGGGAATAGTGGTGGGTGGAAAGAAGGTGTGGAGTAGTGATGACGAAAACAGTGATGGAAATGAGAGAGATGAAGGTGAGTACTTTGGAAAAAGAAGATTGGCTGTGAATGTGAGAAAGACGAAATGGATGATTTGTAAAAATGTAGGAAGGAGAGGAAAGGAGGAAGAATTGAGTTGGCTGGAAGAACAGATTGAGCGAGTGAGTGAGTTTAAATATCTTGGGTATATGTTCAGTGAAACAGGGACGAAAGCGCTTCATGTGGAATTTGTGTGCAAAAAAGCGAGAGTGGCTATGGAGCGTATGCGGGGTATATGAAACGGAATGCTAGGTAAGAATGTAAGTATGCAAGTGGTATGATGGGATGCTTGTGTGAGGGCAATAATATTGTATGTATGAGAGGTGTGGGGAGTGGGCAGGAAAATATCGAGAAAGTGCAGATGCAATACCTGAAGAGAATATTAGGGTAGGAGAGGACCACGCCAAATTATATAGTTCTGCAGGAGAGTCAGCGATTGTCGGTAGAGTAGGAAGCGGACAGAAGGGTGCTAAAAAGGATATGGGGCTTAGGGGATGAAAGAGTAGTGAAAGAGGTATGGAAGGTGTGTTACAGAGAATGGATGAGGAAAGGTAAAGGAATAAGATAGATGCATGAGAGGAATAAGTTGTATGTCAGGGCGGGGTAGTCAGCGACGATTTTCGAAGAAAAGGTATCGAGGGCGGAGCTGATCGAAAAGGAGGTGGCGGAAAGGTTACTGTCGGTGGAGTTGCAAGAGAGGCAAAGCAAAATTAACAACTGTAGATATAACCCGAAGTTCCAAGGTCTGCAGGTGTTCGCAGGCCCGCCTCGGTATTTTAAAATTTTGAAGCCTGACGAAGTGCGCTTGTTGGCGAGGTTTAGGTGCGGGAACGAGGAGAAGGGAAGGAAGGTGTGGATGGGAGAGAAATACATGAGGTGTGGGTTTTGCGGGGAAGAAAGAAATGAATGGAAGCACTGGATGAATGGATGTGAAGAAGTGATGGAGGCGATAAGGATGAGAGTGAACGAAAGAAGTAGGAATGTGTGTCTGTGTGAAAGCGGCAGCGGGATAGAGGTGTGTAAGTTATTCGTGAGATTGAGGACAGAGAAGTGTAGCTAACTGGAGGTCGAGAAGACTGTGAGAAGAGATGGGGGGCGGGTAGGTAAGGGAGATGTGTGCACATGTATATATAGAAATATGGAGGTAAAGTTTATAAATTTTAAGTTTTTAAGTTGTTATACGAGGTTATGCCAAATAAAGGTTTTTTTTTACTAAGAATCCTGAAAGCTCATCATGACGATGCTTTGGCAGGACACTACAAACCTCAGCATGCCCTGCTGAATGTGCAAAGGAATTGTTATTGGAACATAATACCCACAACAAGAGGTACAGCTCTTGCCAAATATATAAGATCTCCAATTTAACACGTTGGAGCAGAATGATACAATTTTTAAATATTGATGAAAGAATCAGATGCGCCATTAGCAAGCCCAGACGGGATATTCCGGCAGTTCTTCAACAAAATATCATAGACACATTTTAATAATCAATAACTTCGTTAAACTTCCGAAATTCATGGCGTGCTTCCAAATACAAAGGCATGCCAATAAACTGATTTCAGCAAACAACATTGACTTATAAAAACTCGTTTAATTAACTCCAATCTTTTCAATATTACTCATTTTGTGTCAGAAGTCCTTGATAATAGAGGCTAAGTTGACGTTGTATTTACAGACCTTCAATTTACTCGTCACCAAACTGTAAACCTTTGGGATTTCTAGAGCTGTTTCGGAAGTTATTAAATCCATTATAAAAGTGATGCGCATTTTCTGGGAAAAACAAAAATATTTATTGATCGTACCGGTACAAATGCTTAAAATTCTTTAAAATACTCTCCTCCGGCATCAATACACTTTTGAAGACGTGTCTGCCATGCCTGGAAGGCACCCTGAAACTCTTAGATGATAATGTCTTTTAGGAACTTTGTAAAATTGCTTTTAGATGTTTTCCATAGACTCCTCTCTTCAGTCAGGGAAACAAAAAAAAAGTCGCACGGAGCCAAGTCGGTACTGTAAAGGGGCTGGGGGACCACCAGGGTGTCGGCTCCAGGCCAGGAAATTGGTAACGATGAAGGCCGTGTGGTTGGGGGTATTGTCATGGTGGAGCTTGGCTATGGCTTTGATGTAGGCCCTCTCATACGCGCGATCCGGCGTTTCAATCTATTGAGCACTTGCAGGTAAAAGGCTGAGTTGACAGTTGGGAGTCCGTGGAAAACATCCAAAAGCATGTTACAACCTTCCTAAAAGACATTCCTGTCGAGGCGTTTCAGGGTGCCTTCCAGGACTACCTTCGACTGATTACCGCTGTTTTCATTAGAATTCGTATAACAAAAATTATTACCATAATACATCAAGGTATGAATATCAATAATATACCATTTCTTCTTCGCTTCTAAATCTACAACCCAATTGTTTCAGCTGCTGTACAAATCGAGCATTTTGGGCACTGTTGACTTCCAGTAACAGATCGTACTAAATTACTGCAGTGCAAATAAAGTGATAGTTTCTCTTCTGTAATAAAATGGTTGCTTCTGCTTTAGTTGTGTTTCCATGAGAATCTGCCAATGATGTATCTTCTGCAATATCAATAAATGCATCGTAGATCTCTCCGAGTTGAAATTTGATGGGACTTATAGCGTTTATTCTACTCTTCCATCTTGTAGTTCAGACTGTAGACTGGTTCAGATACGTATTCCAAAATAGTGTAACCATCTATATGTAGATGTTGAAGAAAAACTGAAAGCTTTGAACTTTTCTAAAAATAAATTACCGTTGCTAAATTTGATTTTGCAGAATATTAACTGAGTGGCAAGAACATGGGCCAAAACCCTTTTGAATTTATATTAACATTGTGCTTCTGCGGGCCGTAATCTGTACCATTCATGCTACTTTCGTAGCCCATATTTCCATTAAAAAAGATGTTTGAATTTTTTCTTACGATCACAATTCTTTCCCGTACTTTGTTACGAAGAGAGTAAAAATATAACTCCTAATGTTTAGACGCGAAGAAAGTTTACAACTAAGCCATTTTTTTTTGTATTTCATCAACATAGATTGAATTTATCATATTATGGATGTATTAATCTTATTGTAAGTATAAAAAAAATCTTCCACTTAATTTTTAATACCCGTTGAAATCTCTATGTTGAATTATACGAACGACTGCATAAGCGACGAACTCAAAATTAAAATTATTGCATTTTTGTATTGCTTTATGCATCTTAACCCTTTGCGGACGTATTTAATTTCTACAACTATTTCGTGCAGGTCGTATTTATTTTTCAGAAATAAATGCTTTTTACTGAAAAATTAAATTTCAAACATAAGTTCTTTTAGACAATTAAAGTTGAAAAGACCGGTAAAATTTTTAGAAGTGGCTATACTCTTTATTTACTAGAAATAAAACACACCATTTATAAAAAGGCCAATTTATAAAAGTAGTATAGATGTAATGATTCTAGAATAAGACACTTACATCTACCACTTACTTTTTAACAAATGTTGAAATCTCCATGTTAAATTATACGATGAACTGCATAAGCGACGAACTCAAAATTAAAATTATGCATTTTTGTATTGTTTTATGCATCTTCGCCCTTTGCGATCCTATTTAATCTCCACACCCATTTAGTGCAGGTCCTATTTATTTTTCAAAAATATACAGTGTGTATCAGCCAAATGCAATAAATTCGATAATAAATAAATGGAGGCGTGTTCGAAAAAACGCTCGGACACCTCCCTGTATAAAAATTTTTTATAGAAAAAAATGCGCAACTAAAAATACCAATCGACGTATCCGAGCGTTTTTTCAAAGACGCCCACATTTATTTATTATCGAATTTATTCCATTTGGCTGATATGCACTGTATATGTTACACTCTGGAACGAATTTTCAAACATAAGACTTTAAGTTGAAGAGACTGGTCAAATTTTGAAGGGCGGCTGTGAGTGTTTATCCTTTATTTTCTAAATATAAAACATAATATAGGCCAATTTATAAAAATCTTAAAGATAATATAAAACAATAAAACTGGTGATGTGGACATCATGTTACTTTCTCGGATTTGATGGTATAATAGTTATTTATATTCACACTATCACGGTTTATTTTCAATTTAAATGATATTCTAATATACATCGAGCGTTACGTAGGAACAGATGATATGGGCTTTTGTAACGTCAAAATTATGAAATATGAAAATCACAAATTATACTTCTGAAAAACTAACGAGACTTAAAAAATGTATTCTTTTATAAGTTGTTCATTTTGGCATTCTCTACAATTATTATTGAAATAAATTTGATGTTACAATTATCGTTTCATAATTATAAACCAAAAATGAAAAACATTTTAATATTTTTTTTAAACAATAATTTTATAAAAAATATTTTAATTTCATTGTTGCCTTCTATATTTTTTAATATTTTTGCATTTTTTTTAATATGGAAATAATTATAAAACAAAAACCAAAAAACACCAACTTTTGGTAAACTAAATTTTATTAAAAGTTTTTCTTTTTTTTTTCTTTGGATTGGCAAATTTTTCAAGTTTCATATAAATTCCTGTTTTAATTTTTCAGTTGTCTAAATTCGGATGAAACTGACGTTTAAAACGTCAAAATTATGAAAGATGGAAAAATTATACTTTAAATTCAAAAACACAGTTTAGAGCAAACATGTTCGTACAGAGCACAGAAAAAAACTAACTAAACAAACCAATTACAAGTAAAAAAGGAAGTACTAAGGAAATGGAATATTGATTTGGATGTCTCTAATCAGACAACTTTCTTCAAGCAGGTTTTGGACCGCTAAAACCAGAGTGGTTTGCCTCTAAACAAGTTTGAAGAACTCAAACTCTTTCTTATTTCTTTGATAGCTGCCAAAAATACTGATAAAATTACGTCAGTACTAAACCAAATAAAATACAAATTTTATAAAAAATATAATTTTGCCTTATGCTATAACCATTTAATGTAAAAACTTATATTTTTATGTTTAAATAAATCATGCAATAGAGGGTTAAGGTAAACACCCCCTTCCGGTGTACGAAACTTTACCAAAAGCTTTTCAGTTCTTCAGATTATCAAATAAGAGGGATGTTCACAGTTTCATATCAATTGCTCTATTAGTTTTTGAGATACAGCGCGCACAGACAGACACACACAAACACACAAAAATGTTTTTTTCCAGAAATTGTTGAAATAGCATTTAGGGACCCCAAAACGGATATTTCCGTAAAAAAAATTTTTGAAAAAAAAATCACGATCTCAATACTTTCTCGTACTTTGTAACGGAGAAAGTAAAAAACATGTAAACAAAACAGTAATTGAAAAGGCGGCAAATTTAAAAATTAACGTAAATTTTTTAGACCCATTAGTGCACAACCCTGTTTATTTATTTACATCTCCCAGTATATTTCGGTGAGTATTTCACTTGCATTTAATTACTTTCACAAAAATAACAATGGAATTTCACAGGGATTTAATGGCTCGTTTTTTGTTGCACTTTTTTTCTCCCTAAGTGGGCACAATTTGTTAGATAAATTCAGGTGCGGATTTGTAAATGTTGACGTGTAAATATCGGGAGTTTGCAATTTGGGGATTACAAACAAAGGCCCAATAAGTTTCGAAATCGATTTTACGTCTGTCGCACTCATCGCCGGCGCTCGCGAATGTTAAATCCGACCGTATTGACGTATTGGATAAAACTATAATTTATAAAGTTAAAAATGATATCAATATATATTTCACCGACAGGTATATATTAGATCATTGATTCAACATCGCAATTTTTTGATATTCTCTTTAGCCATTATATTAGACACTTTAGCTTTTTAAGGAATATAATTGCCCAAATTTAATAAAAGGAACTGGATTTAATGCTTCTGCAACAAGTGAAGTTACCTCAAATTTATTTATATAATTCTAAAAATGTATATAAGTATATAATGATTAGCGTCTAAAAAAATGTGCTTATTGTAGTTTTATTTTAGTGGACTGCATTAAGGGCGCGCCAGTAGTGCCCGATGCCTGTGTGCAGAAATTTAGTTGGTGCTTCTTTTATGAATGGCTTTTAACCAGAGTGTTTCAATAATGGAACTGTTGGAAAATTGGATCCACTATGATGTATATTTAAGGTTATAACCAATGGCTGCAGTATTAATTTGACTTCTGACAGTTATTTAGAATTGCAAAATTTATAAAAGAATTATAACTGATGAATAAATGATGTAAGCAATTCGCATTTTTTTATTCATATTTATACACGTGTGCATGATTTACACTACTCTCCCAGCGGCGCATGATCATAATCTATAATCTTAAAGCACGTGTCTTAATAGCCATCATTATAAATAAGTACTCCTAATATAATATTCGTATTACATAAGTTTTATAATAGATATAATAGAATACTGTTGGGCCATTAGTCAAGCAAGAAGTAACCTTGGGGTGGCTATCTCTCCTCGGATGGTCCCACATAATTTCAAGTAACGACTGACCCACACTTTTGTCCGATTTATCACCCCTTTTTTCCCACTTTGGCGACCTTCCAATTATGCCGTCCGTATTGGCTTCTTCCACAATCACCTAAACGATCCTACGATCCACGACCCGATCCATGTTTATAGCGGGACAGGGATTCAATAGTTTGCATTTTCTATGCAGGATGGTGTATTGTTTCACGCCTCGTATGAATTCTAACGCTATTTTTTTTTTACTTTTAAATGTTTGCGTCTCTAATTATTTTAGACTCAAATTATTAATGTGTTTTTGCTTTCTCTATTACGAAGTACGGGAAAGTAATCCTACCGTGAAAAATGTTCAAATATCCGTTTTAAGGTCTCTTGAGGCGATTTCAACGATGTGTGCTGTATGTCTGTGTGATCGAAATTTGTGAGCAAAATGGGGGAGGCGAGTTCTTGTATGGACTATTTTGACTCTCTAAAAATAGTGCTTAATTTGACTCGCAACGCAGAAATAACGAATAATTTTTTTTTTATTTTTTTTTCAAATATGCTCATTCTGAGAAGTATTTGTCTGAAAAATTTCTTCTTGGTACTTCTGGGAATGGAGATATGCAAAATGAGATTTGTTGAAAATAGTGCTTAATTTGACTCGAAACGCATAAATAACGACTAAAAATTTTTTAAATTTTGTTTTCAAATTTGTTCATTCTGAGAACTATTTGTCTGAAAAATTTCTTTGTCTTCTGGGAACGGAGATATGCCAAATGATACTTGTAGAAAATAATGATTAATTTGACTCAAAACGCATGATTAAAAACAATTTTTTTTTCTTAATTTTTATCAAGTCCAACTACTCTGAGAAATATTTGGCGGAAAAATTTCTTTGTGGTACTTCTAGGAACGGAGATACGCAAAATGAGACTTGTTGAAAACAGTGCTTAATTTGACTCGAAACGCATAAATAACGATTAAAAATGATTTTTTCTATTTTTTTTTAAATTCTTGTTTCAAGTCTAACAACTCTTTTTGAAAACTATTTATGTGAAAAAATTATTTGTGGGACTTCTGGGAACGGAGATACGCAAAATGAGACTTGTTGAAAATGGTTCTTAATGAACCGCATAAATAACGATTAAAAATGTTTTTTTCTATTATTTTTTTAATTTTTGTTTCAAGTCTAAGAACTCTTTCTGAGAACTATTTATCTGAAAAAAATCTTTGTGGGACTTCTTTGAACGGAGATACGCGAAATGAGACTTGTTGAAAATAGTGTTCGCAATTTATTCATCCCCAAATCTTCATGCAAAATTGTCAATACGGATGCCTCGCAAATTCTTATTGCATGGGCGATAATCGGGACTTTAATTCATCGATCCAGTAGTACCATTTCTTTTACTTTCTTGACGTTGTCTTCGGACTTTGATTCGTCGATCCAGTAATTCCATTTTTTTCACTTTCTTGGCGTTGTCTTGGGACTTTGATTCGTCGATCCAGTAATTCCATTTCTTTCACTTGCTTGACGTTGTCTTCAAACTTTTATTCGTCGATCCAGTTTCTTCTACTTTCTTGACGTTGTCTTCGTTCCTTGATTCCACTTTTAGGGTCATCTCGAATAGATTTTCGGCCCCATTTGAACTTCTTTGACCCGAATTTAATTGGAAAGTTTGTGCTTCTTAAGTTTAGGTACACTTTTCTTTAAAACCATAAAGGATATCAACACGAGTTTTGTTTTGTTTTGAAGGTGGTATCGATACCTACCAATATAGCCGAGATTATTTAAATATGTTGAGTGGCGGTTTTTTGAAAATATAAATAACTGGAAAAACAAATTTTCACGACTCTGAATCGAATTAATTTTTTTTAATTCCTCAGCCATAAATGCTTATTTTGGAGGTAAGAACACGTGTGCAAAATTTCAGAGAAATCGGTCCAGTAGTTTTTTTCTACGGTTGAGGAAGTGACAATCTTGAAACACCCTTTACAATTAAATATTACATGTATTTGCCGTTAAGCCAAATCACTAACATATATATCATCAAGAAAACTGCTTATATTTATCACCTTCATTGCCAAACTGAAAATTTGAATTTCGTTTGATGGCCATCTTTTATTTAGTTTTTATTGTGCTTCCCCAGTCTCTATGTAGACATCACGCGTTCTTTCGGTGTGGCCGCTATGTTATCCCGCATAGAAACTAGTTAGCGATGACCATGCGATATCGCACGAACGTGTTAGCAAAAACAGTTTTTTTTCAACGGCTGCAAATAGTTTTTTAACGGATAGAAAACAGCTTGAATTGGCTAAATAGTAATTAATGCAATTTCTTTTTATCGGGCGGAAACAATTTTTTTCAACGTTTAAAACACCGTTTTTCTGCCATCAATTCTAAATGTTTTTGTCCTAATTTATGGGAGTAACGTAAAGCTTTACGCCCTAAAGCGAAAAAAAGCAATGGAATTGCGGGCGGATATATAATTATGGTGTGTTTGATTTTGTTAATTTGGTAAACCGATTTAATCTTTAAAATTATATTTTACATTCAATTCAAAAGCTAATCTGCACTGATGAGAGATAAATCTCGAAACGTATCTGCAGATGGCTATTTACTTAATTTTTACATATGTTTTCAGTTTTATATTTAGTTATCATTTCATCTTGTAACACTAGATAAGTTGAGGCAGTGTTTGGCCTTGTCAAAATGTTTTTTCTTCTTTCTTTTTCATTTTAATAATGACATTTACAGTTTAAAATTTTCAAATTTTATTTTAGAATAAATTTCAAGTTAGTCCTCTATGTAGAAATAAACGACCAATGTTATTTCACTAGTATAGTCTGTTTGCTGGAATCTGGCGGCTGAGGTCGTAAAACGGTCGGTCCGCCCTGAGGATCGACGCTCCCTCGAAGAAAAGGCATTGGTGGTTCGACTAATTGCATCCCATACATTTATTACTGTTCTTTGCTCCTATTGGTATTCGCACTTTTACACCAGTACTTCTCAACAAAGATTGGCTAAGATAGAAAAATATTACGTCCCCTACTTACCAAGCTCCGACCCTCTTTTACGACAACAGCCGCCAGATTCCAGAGAACGGGCTATAGTACTAGTAACAACACGCAATTTTTTTTCTATCATTCAATATCCGGCGTGGCACTAGCCAGGAAAGTAGTTGTTTCAATAAGTTATTTGTTTATAGTCTTAGTAAGACTTAATGTTACAGTCACGAACAACTAAGGTTTTCTTAAGTTTAATTATCATACAACTTATTAGTTATCTATGGCCCGTATTAATACATCTCATTTAGAGTCGCTTTTAACTAAATGACGGATAAATGCGATGGCAGTATGTCATTTATTTGAACGGGAAATAAATATTCGAAATAAATAGAACGAAAATCGAAAGAATTATGAGAATCATTATTTAGTTAAAAGCGACTCTAAACGAATGGCTCATTGTCGTTTATAATTATAAAAGGTAAACATAGTTTTACTGAAGGGCAAATTAATTATAGATGTGTGTAATCTGTGCAGGTTATTGCGATGTAGCAGGTGCTGCTAAATTGTCTTGATCTAACTGACCAGTGCCTTCCGCCTCCTTTGATCTCTTAGATGTTTCGAGTAATCCAATAAAGCACTCTTGATGTTCATGTTTGCACAAATGTTCCTACCTTGGCGCTTTCTAAGCTCGAACCCTAAATTTTAAATTTCCTGCAAACCACGTTACATTCAGATCACTTTGATGATTCAGAATTTGATTTATGATTTTTTTTACAATGCATTCAAACATACATTTGTATTATAGATAAAATACAGGGGGTGTAGGAATACGATAAATAAAGATGCATATACGAATATTCAATGTGTTCGTAACTTTGCAAAATTAAGTCTTACAAGCCTGGAAAGAAGTTGTTTTAATTAATTGTTTGTTTTTAGTCTTTGTAAGCCTTAATATTGTAGAGTTACGAAGAGGTTGTATATTTATATATTTAGGCCACGTAGTTTTTATTTAATTTATTTAATACTTCCGCAACAAGTAATAGTTTTCATTTGAAATTCATTTAGGAATAATTTACGCACTTTTTCAATGTAATTTCAACCAATGAAAATATTTGCTTTCTCAATTGTTTAACAGTAAATTTGCAAATACCTTATTATACAGTATACCTGGAAATAATTATTATAAGTTCGAATTGTCGATAATAAATATTTATAATATATTCATTTGTAAATGAAAGAGTTTTCCGTGTACTAAATAAATAAATAAATAAAACAAACTGCTATTTCTAAAACATCTTAACTATGACCAGTGGCGGCTCGTGGAACATATTAATGGTAGAGCCCCTTATACAATCCCCCCACCCTTTATTTTTTGAAGAAAGAACGATTTATCTTCCTAGACCAAAGTAACTGGCGAAAAAGTGTCTTAAGAATTAATTAAAAATTCTTGCTGAGCTTGAAACTTCAGGTATTCAGGCTCTATATAACGAGCCGCCCCTGACCACAACGAACATTGAAATTTACAAATGGTATAATAGTACATCGCGCAGAGTTAACAATTTTTCATGTCAGTTTTAATTTAAAAAAAAAACGGTTTTGCTGGGATACCCTACTTGTTTATATTTCGGAAATATTTTCAAAAACTAAATTGGTTATAAAAAACAAATGTTTCATAATGTGCTTGGAATTTTTGTAGAATTACAAAATCCTCACGCTTAATGTTTCTGCTCGATTTTCTTTTCACTTGAAAGCGAACATTTTCAAAATACACAACTTGCCTGAAAAATTGGAATTATTTTAGAACTAACCATGAAAGATCGACGTTTCATGGAGTAAATGGATTTTTTTACGCTCTAAAATGAAAATTTTCAAAACACACTATTTGGCTGAAAAATTGAAATAATTTCAAAAACGAAACTAATATAATAACAATAATAATATAAGATCGATGTTTCATGAAGTACATGGGATTTTTCAAGAATTTCCTGTTTGTGCTAATTTTTTCCGCTTTAATACAAACATTTTCAAAATACGCAACTTGTCTGAAAAATTAAAATAATTTCAAAAACAAAACTAATACAGTGCGCGCCTAAAGTATGGAATATATTCAGTAAAATCGAAATGAAATATTTTTGAAAAAAATCCTCGAACACGTCGATTTGCTTTTATAAAAATACACATTTTTGCATGAAAGTCAATTTTCAGTCGTCATTTGTTTTTGAGTAATGACGTCAGCCATTTTGTTTTTAAATAGCAACCCCCAATTTTTATTCTTGATTTTGAGAGATCTTTTCATTATCGAACTGGAAATATAAAAATGTTGCCATCTTACATAAGAAATTTTTCGAGTAAATGACAATTGAAGGAGTGAATTTTTTCAAAATGACCTTGTGCCAGCGCTTGTAGCAATTTTTCCAAACAACAATGATCTTGACGTTTTATATAATATCATATGGTTTCAGCAAAACGGCGCATTCCCGCACTAGGCGTGTTTTTTATAATTTTAATTTTTTTTTCCTTTTTTAATCGAACATGTAGAAATTCTTCTTGAACATTTTGAATACTTTTCAGGCTAATTCTGAGTATTTATCTCTTTCGCGGGCTATTCTCTTAGTCCTTACATGCCAATCCACCTATTCGTAAAGCAATTGTCAAAAAACGCGCATAGTACGGGGTTGCGCAATCTTGCTAAAACCATATTGTATGTATGGGAGGTCAAGATCATTTTCGTTTGGTAAAGAAGCGCTGGAACAAGATCATTTTGCAAAAACTCTAAATGTCAAGTTTTCACCTTCAATTGTCATTTACTCGAAAAATTTCTGATGTAAGAAGACAATATTTTTATACTGCCAGTTCGACAATGAAAAGATCTCTAAAAATCAAGAACAAAAATAGGGGGTTGTCATTGGATGACGTCATTACTCAAAAACAAATGACGACTGAAAATCGACTTTCATGCAGAGATTTTTTTCCAAAAATATTTTATTTCGGTTTTACTGAATATATTCCATACTTTGGGCGCGCACTGTATAATAATAATAATAATAATAATAATAATAATATAAGATCGATGTTTCATGAAGTACATGGAATTTTTCAAGAATTTCCTGTTTGTGCTGATTTTGTTCGCTTTAATACGAACATTTTCTAAAATACGCAACTTTGGAATAATTTCAAAAACTGTATTAAACGTGAAAGATTGACGTTTCATGAAGTAAACGGAATTTTTGAAGAACTTCATATTTTCGCTGGAATTTTTTTCGCTTTAAATCGAAAGATCGACGTTTCATGAAGTAACTGGAAATTTTAATGGACTTGTTTTTCACGCATCATATTTTTCCTGGAATTGTTTACGCTCTAAAGCGAAAATTTTCAAAATATACAATTTGCCTGAAAAATTTGGATAATTTCAAAAACTCAACGAATCATGAAAAAATGACCCATATTTTTGCTGGAATTTTTTCTGCTTTAAACCGAAAATTTTCAAAATACGCAACTTGCCTGAAAAATTTGAATGATTTCAAAAACTGAACCAATTATGAAAGATCGCCACTTCATGAAGTAAATGGAATTTTTAAATACTTCATTTTCCGCTTCAGATTCTTGATGGAATTTTTTTCGCTCTAAAATGAAAATTTTCAAGACACAACTTGGCTGAAAAATTGGAATACTTTCGAAACTAATTATGTAAGATGGACGTTTCATGGGGTAATTGGAATTTTTGCAAAACTTCATTTCGACGCTTCATTTTTTTCCGCTCTAAGACGAAAATTTTCAAAATACACAACTTACCCGAAAAATTGGAATCATTTCAAAAACTGAAATAATTATCGAAGGGTCGACGTTTCATGAAGTAAACAGAATTTTTGTAGGACTTCATTTTCACGCTTCATATTTTTACTGAAATTTTTTCACTCGAAATTAATTGTACTAATCCCAATTCGAATGGTATAACCACCAACAGATATGGGAATGCCATATTTGCCACCGTTGGCATCAGCGGCGGCTCGTGGACGTTCGGGGGTGAGGCAGCGGAAGAACATTTAACCGAAAAAGCAACGGAATATTTACAAAACGGTGTTTTAAAGTGTAGAAACTGATTATGCGGAGAAAGAGACAACACGTCAGTGGCGGCTCGTGGAATATGTTGATGGCAGAGCCACTTATACAACATACCCCCCTCCCACCTTTTTTGAAGGAAGAATTAATTAAACATTTTTGCTGACCTTGAAACTACAGGTAGCGCCATGGCTCCTTGGCTCTATATAACGAGCCGCCCCTGACTATGACAGTTGGTAATGACTCTGTACGAAAGTATCTGTAGCTGAAACGCGGAAACTTTTCAGACTTTTCTGTAAATAATTATTTTTAAACATAGCATTACTCCTCTACGGAATTAAACAACGTATGTTATCTTCTGAGCAGGTTATCTGCACAATAATTTCATCTTATAACTTACATTCTTTATTAGAATTAATATTCATGCATTTTTTCCACGAAACAAAAAAAAAATGGAAATAAAGTCGCATATTCATATCTTAATTCCGACATCGTTACATTCATTACGGCGCAAATTTTTGTTCATTTCCATATGCAAATGGAATTATGGAATTAGGCGAAGGGGAAGTTGGTTCCCTGGAGGAAGTTCCCGGCAGCGGAGGAAGAACTTTTTCCCGACTCGGTCCTTGGGCACCATTTCCAAAACTTGCCAAGGCGATAGTTAAAATTTAACCTAAACACTTACATAGTTGCTCGACCCCAAATAACTCGCTCGGGATCGGCTCGATCGCTAACAAGACTGCTGGGACTAACAGAAACTACACAACTGCCGTGCATCACGTAATTAGTTTAAAGTTATAATAATTGAAACGTTTATTCCATAAACTTGCTTAAAATTATATACTTTACCAACAAAAAAAAACATTTAAGTTAAATGGTAAAAGAAGCTATTTGTATCTTTTTAGTGCACTTTTTTGAATTATCTGTTAATTAATTAAGATAAAAAAGTACGCTTAAAAAAACAGATGGCGCCAATTAACTACTGAAATGTTAATGAAAAAGAAAGTGATAGCACCTTTTTTCATTTAACTACTAAGTTGTCAGAAAATTATTCTAATCAACTAGGGACATTAAAACAACCTTTTTTATCCTATGTTTAGGAGCCCTTAAAGTTATTAGTGCCCATAGCAACAAAAAACCTTAAGACGGCTTTGACAAAATGGGTAAATGGTAAACGTTTTCACATGTCAGATTTTATAAAAAAATATGCTGCTGTGGCCTCCGATTTGATGGTCTATTGGTTATTTATGATTATACTTTCATAGTTTATTTTCCATTTAAATGTTATTTTAAATATTGTTTATGGAGGAGGCTTCTACTTCGTTATACATGTTGCAAATATAATAAAACACTTTTACTTTGTTGGTATAACACAAAATTTTATTTTATTGTTGACTATAGTTTCGGCAACTCAACTTGCCATTACCAAAACATAAACTTAAAAAAAAAGTTGTTCGATTCGGCATTATCTAAAATTATTTTTGATTACATTTGATGTAACTATTATCATTTCATAATCAAAGAACACAACACAATATCACGATATGTCTTAGGAGGAAGACAAATTCAGAAAGAAAATAAAAATATTGCAACAGAGAGGAAAATGGGTAAAAGTGGGTTACTGTAAATTACCAAACGACAGGGAGGTGTATGTATGGGATAAAAATGAAAAGGGAGAGGTCCTAAAGGGAGGACCAAAAACTATTAGGCACAAGAAATACGAACAGTGTACAAAAAAGACAGACACAGAAATAAAAGTATGAAAATTGGTACAAGGAATGCAAAATCATCAAAAGAAGAGGAAAAAGAATCAAACAATGGATCCAATAATGATAAAGGAAACACCACAAAAATAGTAAACATTGACACGTGGAACGTAATAAGGTTAGAGAAAAAGAAGTAGGACTAATAAAAGAGTTCGAAGAAGCAAACATAAAAATATTAGTAGTGGCAGAAACAAAAATAAAAGGTGATATATAACCCTGGTACGAACACTCAGTGCTCCAGTTTTATATGTGGCGTAAACATCGGACTCGGTCTTATCTGGTCTTATCAACCGATTGACCCCTCTAGCGCGATACCATTATCGGCTAGTTGAACCCAGTCAGTGACCCCTGCCTTGACGTGGCGCTGGGGATCAAGTAAGCACAACAACTGTGAAACTGTTTAATCGATCCGCTGGATGTTAACCGACTAGGTGCGTTGCAAGGCACCTCCGTGCCTCCCCAATCAGCCTATCCACCCAAACGGTTTAGAAAGTAGCAGTGTTGTACTTAGTTGCCAAAGTCGATCACAAGGTCACCTTGGCACGTGGGAGTCGTTTACTAATACCTGTGTCTCTCTGTTACAAAACCCAATTGTTTACTACCCTTCTGAGCTACGCCGGTAACAAAGGGGATGCAGAAGATCAATGGGCGTTTAATAATAAAAATCCCAGCAGAAGAAGAGAAAATAACGAAAGAAGGAATAAAAATAATGATACACGAAGTTTGGAAAGATGGAATAGTAGTCTAGAATCAAGGAGGTTCAAGAATGTTAAAAATGAGAATGAATATGGACAAGTAAGCAGAAGTGGACCATAGTATATGAACCAAATAAAGGGAATAAAATAGGAGAAAAAGAAGATTACTATGAAGAATTTAACGAAAGAAGGAATATCAATTATGATACAAAATGATTGTAAAGATAGAATAGTAGACTTAAATTAAGGAGGTTCAAGAATATTAAAAGTGGGAATAAAGATGGACAAAAAAAAAAGAAATGGACTTCATCGTGGTACATGGACCAAATAAAAGGAATAAAATAGAAAAAAATACAAGAATTTTATGAATACTTTAATGAAAAAAGGAATGTCAATTATAATACATAAAGATTAGAAATATGGAATAGTAGACTAGAATCAAGGTGGTTCAAAAATGTTAAAAGTGAAAATAAAGATGGACAAGAAAGAATAAGTGGACTTCATCGCGGGGTATGGACCAAATAAGAGAAATAAAATAGAACAAATAGAAGAATGTTATGAAGAATCTAACGAAAGAAGGAATTTCAATAATTATACATAAAGATTAGGAAGATAGAATAGTAGACTAGAATCAAGGAAGTCCAAGAATGTTAAAAATGAGAATGTAGATTGACAAGAAATAAGTGGAGTTCACCGTGGTTAATGGAGGTTAAGGAGGTTGTTAAAATGATAATATGAGAATGAAAATGTACAAAAAATTAGAAGTGGATTTCATTGTAGTATCTGGACCAAATAAAGCGAATAAAATAGGAGAAATTGAAGAATATTGTTAAGAATTTAACGCAAAAAGAAATGCCAATAATGATACATAAATTAGAATTAGAATCAAGGAGGTTCAAGAATATTCAAAATCAGAATGAAGCTGGACAGGAAGGAAGAAGTGGACTTCATCGAGGTGTATGGAGAATTTTTAAAAGTAGCGAAGAACACGAATGAAAACAATAACAGGATATGATTGCAAGAAGTGAAAAGCAAGCAGAAAGATATGCATCTGCAATCGGGGTTAATGGGGAAGAGATAATGAACAAAAACGGGAGAAATAGAATTATGTCGGGCAAGTAATCTTATAATTGCGAAAACAAAATTTGAACGTAAGGAATTCAAAAAATATACAAGAATACAGAGCAATAGAAATAAAAAGTCGATAATTGACCACATAATAGTATTAAACAACCTGATAATTAGAATAATAGATATAAGAGTAAGAAGTAAAAAAAGTCAAAAGCAAAAATAGAAGAAAACACAAATAAAGATAGCGAGAAGGTTAAGACGAGGAAACATAAACTGAGAACACAAGCTAAGAGAAGAAGAAATAAAATGGAAATACACAAATGGACGAAAGAAAGGTTACATCAACATGCGGAAAACATAAAGAAATACAATGGTGAAGAACTATAGGAAATTAAAAAAAAACATAATTGATAGAGCTAAAATCACATACGGCACCACAAGGGTAAGCCAGGGATAAAAAAGGACCACCACTGCTGGATAGAAGAAATAAAATGGAAGAAACAAATATAAGAATAGGTGCAAAAAATTGTAGAAGTGGATAAAATAACGAAAGAGAAATTAGAGAAAACAATAAAGAAATGAAAATAGGTAAATCGCCAGGGCATGGTGAAATAACAGCTGAGATAGTTAAGTATTTGGGAGGAATAGGAAGGAAAACGCTAAGTGAACTCATGCATAAGATAGTAGAAGATAACAGGAAATTGAGAAAACCCCTTAATTATACTACCCTTATAAATATGTACTGCTCTATTGTTGATTGTTTTCTTTTAATTTAAGAATATGTTAGAATTAGTTACAATTTTACTCTTACTTTAAATACTGTAGTATTATATTTCTTTTTTTTTGTTGTTATCCCTGTATTGGATTCTTCTGTTGGGTAATAAAATGTATTATTATTATTATTATTATTATTATTAAAAAAGAGACAGGAAATATACTGAACGAAAAAAAAATGAATGAAACATTTGATATTCGTGAAATTTCGACCATTTTCAAACCGCCATAACTCGGCGCATTTTTAATTGATTTTGATGAATCTTTGAGGGCGAAAAACTTTGAAATGTCATATTTAAAGTCATGCATGTGAAATAAAGCGTAAGCCCTTCCGCCCCCTCTAGCGCCCCTGTGAAAAAAACGTTTTTTTCTGGAAACCATGTGCAATTTTGACGATGTCTACGCAGTTGGAAAAATTTTGTCGACTCGATCCACCATAAAGGCATTAAAATTTAATTAATTCCCTAAGCAGGACTCAAAGAACGAAGTTCCTACGACGACTTGGCACCAAGTTATGGGTGTTTGAAATAAGTGCATTTTGAGCTTGTCACACATAACTCAGGACGAATTTCAAGTGTTTAATTTTTTTTTCCTTCAGTATATATAGAAATAAAGATTAGGTTACCTTAACAAAACTGTTAACACGAGAGTATATTTTATTAACCTCTTCCCAAAATAGCAGATATTGCGTTAGACTCCAACAATGAACAGAAAATTGTGTCTGGAAAATAATCTTATGATTACACAAATTTGAACAAAGGGAAATCCACAAATATAGAGTGCAGAGTAGGGCTGGAATTTTTCTTCGAAAATTTCCAACTTCGAAAACATAGAAAATCTTCGAAGAATGAAGTTTCGAAGATTCGAATTTTTGAAGATTCAAAGCTTAAAGTTCAACAATACAAACGAAAATGTTTTTATAAAAATGTGTTTGATAATTTTGTTTGAAAAAATTATTGTATAACTTTATTTAAAATGTAATGTATAATTTCGCATATATTGACAAGTGAAAATATTAATTTAGATCAAATTATTTAAAAACTGATAGAAACGATTCATTTCTCAAAGTAAATTTATTATTACCTCCGCTTATGTTTCGTAAAAATTTTGAAAATACATAAAAGTATAAATCCCTGGCTATTTCGGGTTTTGTGATTAAGAAAACACTTCGATACTTCACGACTTCAATTTCAAAAACTTCGAAATTTCGAAAAATTTGAAACCTTCGATATTCGAAGTTCACTTCGTTTCTTCAGATACTTCAACGCTTCGAATATTCGAAGCTAAGAATTATCAGGACCCCTAGTGCAGAGTAATAGAAACGAAAAGTCGATAATTGACCATATAATAGAATCAAACTACCTGACGACTAGACACAAGAGTAAGAAGTAAAAAAAAGTAAAAAGTGAAAATAGAAGATGAAAATACAAAGAAGGGCAGCGAGAAGGTAAAGACGAGCAAACACAAAATAAAAACATACAAGCTAGGAGATGAATAAATAAAAAGAAAATACGAGAAATGGATGGAAGAAAGGTTACAGCACACACTGGCTTGAAAGCCAAAAGAAGTTTTATAAAAATGGATCCAAAATCGGGATGAACATGGTTTTGGGGTAGGTTGTCTAGTGATGGAAAAAAAACAAAGCGCAAAATTAACACCTCACCAAATTGGGTTGGACAACATTGCCCCATCCACCATACAGCCTAGATCTATCACCGTCAGACTTCCATCTCTTAGGACCTCTTACAGACGGTTTGCGTGGACATTTTGATGACAATGAGAGCATAATTCAAGCGATGAAAACATGGCTTCGCACACAGGTCAAGAGTTGGTACCGGCAGGGAATACAAGCACTTGTTTCACGCTGGCGTAAGACCGTACAAGTTGATGGAGACTATGTTGAAAAATAAAATTGTTACCAACATTTAACACTTTTAAATAATTAGTTTTTAAAAAAGGAAATACGGGGCATTACTTATTCAACGACCCTCGTATACAGTGAGATCAGAAA
Organism: Ocypus olens; assembly: GCA_910593695.2. Taxonomy (NCBI): domain Eukaryota; kingdom Metazoa; phylum Arthropoda; class Insecta; order Coleoptera; family Staphylinidae; genus Ocypus; species Ocypus olens. The sequence continues at coordinate 24,899,239 of OU343065.1, read as the reverse complement.
GTCGAAAATAGTAGGCAGCACATTTTCTGAAAATCCCTATAATAATGCAAGTAAAATTATATTGGCTGTCTGGAATTCTTCCATGTAGTGCAGTGTACATTTTGTTAATATTGACGTCTTATGATTTTTTTAAAGTTACTTGTTTTAAAAATAGTATAGTGTGTTTTTATCTGCCAAATTTGCCTATTTTAAACATTTTTATAACTGATCATAGCTGTTAATAATACAATTAAGATTCAAAATTTAACTGTTTTATTTAAATTTTAGGTTTTTCCATGCCAAAATTCCCATTCTTAATGACGAAACTGAACTTCTGTTGGCTAGGTTATGTTTTAAGGGCTATTTTCGACTTTTTGATCTCACGGTACACGAGCAATTCTACAAAAAACGGCAAAACCCCTTAAGAAAGTTGAAAATCTATGCCGCGACATGATATAAATATCTCTTGGTACATATTTTTGTTGATTTTTACGGGGTAAAAATGATTCAAAGTGAAAAACCGGGTTTCAAAAGAAATCGATTAAAAACTTTTGGAAATTTTTTAGTCAAGAGTACTCCGTACATTATGTTTATTTTGATGTGTTTTTTTAAGGTTGGTTCTTTTAATAATAATTTTGTATGCTTTTAGCTGCCTATTTTAAACTTTAGCAGTTATTTCTAGAACTGATCATCACTATTAATAATACATTCAAGATTCATAATGTAGCTATTTTATTTTATTTTCCATGTCAAAATTCCCATTCTTAGTAACGCCACTGAACTTCTGTTAGTTAGATTATGTTTTAAGGGATGCCAATTATTTTCGACTTTTTGATCTCACGGTACATAACCTGGTATTTATTTACCATACTTTGAGTTAGGCAACTTATTAGTCACACACTCAGTATCCCGGCAAATAAGTAAGAAGCAGCACGTGGTCGCCAATGTTACATAAGCAACAGCCGGATTTGTTATTTGTAAATTATAAAAACTAAAGATAAAAAGAATCTTTCAAACCGAACAAATTTACCCTTTTGAAATTATCTGAAGCAAAAGAATGCCGGATAATTTAATCCATTGTACGAATTAAACGGCCATTACCGGAATAATGAATATAAATTATAATATCAGGTTATCTTGAAAGACTCCGCGCACAAAACAGGACCTAAACAATAAATCGCCATAAATCAGCCCCCCCGGAAAATCCCTTTTATTATTCAATTATTTAAAACGCGCCCAATTTGTATGCGACGAAAGAGTTTTGTTTGCCAATTGGAAATTCGGCGATTTATAGTGGGGCCATATCCGGTTCTACGCACATTTGCATTTTTGATTGATGGATAGTTTTGCACGATAACGCTCTTCACTGTCCAATATTCTACAAATCAATTTTAGTGTTGGTTTTATTAATAAAATATGCCTTGTGGAATAATGGATGTTCATCAATTCCGATCGGATTGTATTACAGGGGCTATTACGTTCCGATTTCCGCCAATCGAAGCAAATTGCATTTGCATTAAACGCGCTGGACGTTGAGGATTTGAGCCCCTTGAAATTGTTTGACTTCAATTATGGCGTAAAGTGATTATTGTCTCTTCGGTTTAATTTTTAATGGAAGATTAGTTATTACTTTCTCCGTTAGGAAGTGCGGGAAAAAAGTGTGATCGTGAATTTGTTTAAACGTAACTATCCGTTTTGGGGTCCTTAGAGGCGACTTCAAACGATTTCTGCAAAAAATGAATGGTGTTGTGTGATCGCCGTCAGAGGCAGAAAATGATTTACCCTTTCACCACGGTCGTGACATATATGTATATCCTAGAGAAAATAAACCACTGCAAGACAGAAATCGCATTTAATATGAGTCATCCAGTAATCTTGGTTATATAGGTTAACAAATTCCCGCCAAATGTGTAGTGTGAGGTTAGTTATACACAGATATTGTGAGTGTGCATATGTATCCATGTATAATAGCCGTGAAAAACAAAATAAATTAGAAGTATTTATTGTTAACGAATTGCCAAAGATACGCAGAACTATCAGGTAAGCGAAATAGTAAAACATTTACAACCTAGCAATATTTTTCCACATGAAAAGACTTGTGGGACGTATATGTCCCAATGGTAAGTTTTAAAGGGACATAAAATCCCAATAGTATATACCAAACTAATATCCTTCTTTTTGTTCCTAAGGATGAGCCGACATCTTCTGACACAAAAAGGAACTAGAAAAAATTGCTCAGGAGGTCAGTTTGTCAAGTTCCGAAGAAGATCCTTTCCATGCTTCTGATGAAGACAGCGATTTTATTCCTTCCGATAACATAGAATACCAGGAAGTAGATGTAAGTGACGGTTTGCTAAAAACCGATGGAGAAAATGGAGACTCAGAATATGACGACGCAGAAGATGATATAGAAATTGAAGACGAACAAGTCATTGATTTTCAGTGGATGTCAGTTGTTCAAAATTTTGTTCCAAGAAAAATGATTCCTGTTGAAAAAGAAGGAGTGCCTACTGTAGATGTTGACTGGTCAGCAACGGAGCGGAGCTACAAATTTCTTTAAAACTCTTTCCTAAAAGTTTACTTATTCACATAGCAGACTGCACAAACGAACGCTTGGGCATGTTGAGAAAAAAAACCAAAACCAAAAACTGATCAACATGAGATCTTGCTTGTCCTTGGATGTACTCTTGTAATGAGTTACCATTGCGTTTCCGAGTTCTCCAATTATTGGTAATTGAATGCGTTTAGTATTACTTAATTGATATCGTTGTTTAGTTTCGGTTGTGATGATCAAATAATGCAATCGAATATTTAATTTAATTGTTTATTTTCGCGCTATTAACGGCAGCGTTTTTTGGACATATTTCGCGACAGTTGCGCCCTTGGTCTCGTCGTGTGCGAAAAAGAAGAGAGACATTACAATCGTGGCGCCGAGAACATGTGTACTATTTTAATTGTGTCATCGTAAATTATTTATCGTCAAATTTGCTGTAACTATTAGCGTTTTATAACTACAGACCAAAAATGAAAAACAAATTCTCGAATAACAATGATTTTATGAAAAATGTTTTCAAGCAAAAGATGTTCATTTCTTTGTTGTCTTCAAAGTTTGTTTAAATATTTTTGTGATATTTCCCATATTTGAAAAAATATTGGCAAAAAACAAAAAACAGTTAAGGTAAACGCCCACTTCCGGTGTACGAAATTTTACCAAAAGCTTTTCAGTTCTTCAGATTATCAAATAAAACGGATTTTCAAAGTTTCATATCAATTGCTCTATTAGTTTTTGAGATACAGCGCGCACAGACAGACAGACAGACACCCACACACACACACACACAAACGCGCACACACACACAGACACAAATTTTTTTTCCAAAAATTGTTGACCCTAAACCTGATATTTCCGTAAGATAAAAAATTTAAAAAAAAATCACGATCACAATACTTTCTCGTACTTCGTAACGGAGAAAGTAAAAAGAACACTCCAAAATGTATTGTGAAAAAGATGCAAAGAGGAGACTGCGAATTACAGTATTGTAATAAAGGCATTATTGCAACTTATTGAAAGGACACAGAAGTTTTTGTTATGTCTAATTGTAATTCGAACAAAATGAGTTCGGTGAAAAGAACACCGATAAATGGAGAGAGAACAGAAATTGAATGCCCCAGCATGGTAGAATTTTATAACAAATGTATGGAGGGATAGATTTAGCGGATCAGAAAGTTTCCACCTACGACTTGGATCACAAATCAGCAAAGTGGTGGCGAAAAGTATTTTACAAATTGCTTATGACTGCAGTTGTAAACTCTTGGATAATATATCAAGAGATAAAACGTAAAAAAAATATGTTTTCTTCTTTTATTACTGAATATTATTACCAAAGCCCGTTAGAACATTTGTGGCCAAAAATGTTGAACCTAAACTAGGCCTAACAATAACTTTTGATCTTTTGAAAATTAACCAAATTTTATAAAAGTGCTAAGTCAAAAAAATATTTAAACGAAAATAAAAAAAAAAATGTCCTTCTATTACTTAATATTATTACCAAAGCCCGCTGTGGTCAAAAATATTGAACCTAAACTAAGCCTAATAATAACTTTTGATTTTTTGAAAATTGACCAAATTTCCTAAAAGTGCTAAGTAAAAAATTATTTAAAGGAAAATAAAAAAATAGGTATCCTTTTATTGCTTATTAATATTACCAAAGCTGGTTAGAACATTTGTGGCCAAGAATATCGAACCTAACGTAGGCCGAACAATAACTTTTTATTTTTTGAAAATTCACCATATTTCCTTATAGCGCTAAGGTAAATAAATATTTAAACGATAATGAAGAATGTGAGTCCTTTTTAGTATCATCCAATAATAATAAAGCCAAAAGGCCAAAAATATCGAACCTAAACTAGGCCTAACAATGACTTTTAATTTTTGAAAATGGACCAAATTTCATAAGTGCTAAGATAAAAAAATATTAAAACGAAAATAAAAAAAATTGTTTTTAATTTTTTTTTTAATTACTTAATATTATTAACAAAGCCCGTTAGAACATTTGTGCCCGCAAATATCAAACCTATAATGGGCTTTACAATGACTTTTATTTTTTTTAAATTAGCAGGTTTCGTAAAAGTGCTAAGTTAAAAAATTATTTAAACGAAAATAAAAAATTTTTGTCCTTTTTTATTACTAGGTATTATGAACAAAGACTGTTGGAACATTAGTGGCTAAAAATATTGAATCTAAACTAAGTCCTACAATGACACTTGCTTTTTGAAAATTGACTATATTTCCTTATAGTGCCAAGTTAGAAAAATCTTTAAAGGAAAATTAAAACTCTGTCCTTTTTTATTGCTTAGTGAAAGCCTTTTAGAACATTTGTGGTTATAAATATTGTACCTAAACTAGGTCTAACAATCACTTTTAATTTTTTGAAAATTGTGAGCACTAACGTAAAAAAAAAACAAATTTAAACAAAAATGAAAAATATGTGTCCTTTTCTTATTACTTACTTATTATTAACAAAGACTGTTAGAACTTATGTGGCCAAAGATATTTAACCTAAACTAGGCATTACAAATTGAAGAATATGTGTCATTTTTCATTATTCAATATTATTAAATATAAAGCCCGTTAGAACATTTGTGGCCAAAAATTTCGAGTCCAAACTGGGTCTAGAAATGACTTGATTTTTTTTTTATTGACCATGTTTCCTAACAGTGGTAAGGTAAAAAAAATATTTAAACGAATATGAAGGAGATGTGTTCTTTTTTATTGCATAATATAAGAACATTTGTGGAACTCAAACTAGGTCTAATACTATCTTTCGATTTTTTGAAAATTGACCAAATTTCATAATAGTGATAAGTTAAGAATATTTAAATGAAAATAAAAATATTTATTACCAAAGCCCGTTAGAATATTTGTGGCCAAAAATATGGAACCTAAACCAGGCCTAACAATAACTTTTGATTTTTTTTTAAATTGACCAAATTTCATAAGTGCCAAGTTAAAAAAATATTTAAACGAAAATAAAAAATATGTGTCCTTCTTTCATTACTTAATATAATTACCAAAGCCCGTTGTGGCCAAAAATATTAAACCTAAACTAGGCCTAACAATAACTTCTGATTTTTTTAAAATTGACCCTACTTCCTAATATTGCTGAGGTAAAATATATATTATGTAACTAGGAGATCAAGCTGCAGTTTAAAGCTGAGGAGATACTTATAAATCTTCGAAGATTTAAACTTAGCTTGATCTCCGTGTTGCATATGATTTTTTATTTCATTTCGTTTGTCAACTCCTTTGACTATATACTAATGGACTGCTATTCCCCCTCCATTCCCCATATGATCACTGCTCCAAAAGTTGTCCATGACCTGGAGCCCGATATATGTCCCGCCCCAGAGCCGAAAATGGAGCGTAATTTAAAAACCGGTAAGCAAAAAAAATATTTCTCGATGTATTTATCGGCAACGTGGAGAATGCAAATTCGAGCATATTTCAGCAACTCGGGTCCACTTTCCTGCCTGTTCTTTACAAGCAAAGCATCAACCCATAATTTGCGAAGTTCCGGATTTGATGGAAATCTAATACAGAATTTTAGGTTATAAGTCAAAAGTCAACTGACGTGTACATCAGCTGACGAATATTATAACCGCGTTGGCATATATACGTGGACGTATTGCAGCCTTTCGCATAGCAATATTTGGCATTTATAAATGTTTATATATTCAAAGGTGTGAATAAATTGCAGGGTATCACAATATGCAATGCGAGCTCATAGAGTTATATGTCATAGACATAAAATAGCTACCAATTTAGTAACATACCGCAACCGTTTAGGGTCCCGCCGCGCCATCGTTGCTTGGAGACATACATGAAGCGGCGCTAGCAGTCCAATAGTATATAGTCAAAGGTCAACTCTGATTTATTATAAGCCACAATACAACAATTGGTATGATTATTATTAAAATATTTTAAAGTTGAAACCGTGATGCAGATTCAACTAGTGCGTCTGTGTTGATTCGGCTTCAACACTAAATATTATCGATATGATTAATCGTAACACGAGTGATATTTAGCGAGAGAATGTAATGAATACAATTTTGTATGATTGATGTCAACTCACAAATTGCAGCGTTTTGAGTTTGTGTTTTTTGCAGCACAAAAACTCCGTAAACTGTCACCACTGTCTCTTTATTCCTTACGGTGTTTCTTGACGATGCACTGTTTACACTGCTTTCGCTGTTAGAAACTGCACCCCGACCATTTGCTACGTCCATTTTGTCGTTTATGAATTCTGACAGGCTATAACCTATGACCATAGCTTATTTAGTTTTTTATCAGTGTACCCAACTTATGCTGCTGTTGGGTCCGCATCAAATTCTGAAAGTCCAATTTCCTCCACAACTTTAAAGTCATGCATGTGAACTTAATCATAACCCCTTCCGCCCCCCTCAAAAAAATTTCCAAGTCCGTCGAAGTTGGACATGATTTCCTGAAAAACATTTTTTTTCACAGGGATGCTAGAGAGGGGCGGAAGGAGTTACGCTTAAGTTCGCATGCATGACTTTAAAGAAGACAAGTTTTTCACCCTCAAAGATTCATCAAAATCGATTGAAAATACGCCGAGTTATGACGCTTTGAAAATGGTCGAAATTTGACGAATTTCAAATGTTTCATTTTTTTTCCTTCAGTATATTTATTTCAAAATATTGAAGAAAATGTCAAAAATGCAAAAACTTTTTCTTCAAACATTATATCACTGAATAATTATGTTAAAGTCGAACTTTATTGCCGGGATCACAGGCGTCACTAAAAGTAGTTATAGTGCCGCTTACAACTTCTCTACATGCCAGTAGCATCACACCACACGCCGTGTAATAGCACCTTAACAATAGCAGTAAACAATTACATTTTGTAGATATTTAGGGCTAATTCAAATCGTTGGGTGACGTAAAAGTCTGCATTCACGATATCTTATCGGGATTGTCGTAAATACGGCGTAATAGTTTACCAACAAATGCATTTATAACTTATATTGGCGTACTGTACGGCCAATCGATTACAGACCGCCGTATTCTTGTACGCTCGAGGAATTTGTTGGGATTCCTTTCCTCGAATGACTGTAATATTTACATCGCACTGTAATGCCGTATGGTATACAAATCGAGGATATGGTCGATCTACTGTAAGAAATAAATTGGATAAGTATGACCACTGACGTGCAAACTAAAAAATATCTCAGTTCGGTTCAGATCTATTGATAGAAACTGTTTTTTTTTATATTAGACACAGCACTCTTTGAATATATATTTAACATTTCTTCTGAATAATTTCATATTCATTTTTCATACAATACGCTTTGTTTGTAAAAATCTGTCCTCATGCATAAACCGACTCACGTTTCAATCTCGATCCATTGTCTTCGAACGGAAGGTGTAATCATACCTTCATTTAAAGTTGTGAAAGTGGCGAGACGGGCAAAGTTGCAACGAACTCCAAACTGCAGTCCGGATACGGGAAGCTTATCCGAAATTCTTTCCGTATTAAAACTTGCACTTGAATAACAAGCAAAAATCCGCAATATCCGTTACGTATATCGAAACTTTGCGCATATCATAAATTTATCAAAAAGGGACAAATTCATACCGGGGTTTAATAGTTGAAACTGGCTGACATGTAATTTTTACTTTCTCCGTTACGAAGTACGGAAAACTGTGATCGTGAAAATCTCTTAAAAAAATTTACGGAAATATGAAAAAATGAAACACTTGAAATTCGTGAAATTTTGACCATTTTCAAACCGCCATAACTCGGCGAATTTTCAATCGATTTTGATGAATCTTCAAGGGCGAAAAACTTTAAAGTGTATTGTCTAAAGTCATACATACAAACTTAAGCGTAACCCCTTCCGCCCTCTCTAGCATCCCTGTGAAAAAAAAATGTTTTTTCAGGAAACTATTTTCTACTTTGACGATGTCTATGGTATTGGAAACATTTTGTCGACTCGATCCATCATAAAGCCATTAAAACCTGATCAATTCCTTATGCAGGACTCGAAGAACGAAGTTCCTACGACGATTTGGCACCAAGTTATGGCTGTTTGAAAAAAAGTGCATTTTGAGGTTTTTCGCATATAACTCAGCGACTTTTCAACCAAATTTGATGATTCTTTCGGGAGAAAATCTCTATTTGGCCCTACTTTAAGGGGATAAACTCAGATTTGAATGATCCCTTTTCGAACCCTTCAACCCTCGAACAAAAAAACACGTTATTGGGCAAAAAACGTCCAACTTTGGCAACGTGTACCGAGTTCGATAAAATGTGTCGACTCAATCTACCAAAAGGGCATTGAAATATGTTCAAAAACGAAGTTCCTACGGCAATTTGGCACAAAGTTATGTCTAAGATGTCTAAAAAAAGTGCATTTTGTGGTCTTTTTATTTTTTGTTTGGAGGGATGTAGAGCCCTCTATTTGAGTGGGGGATAAATTCCCTCAAAGAGGACACATTTTGCTTTTTTATTTCTCAAAAAATCGTCGAAATCGGTTGAATAGAAGCTGAGTTATGGCCATTTGAAAATTACCTAAATTTTTACAAATCACAACTGTTTAATTTTTTTCCGTCAGTGTAATTTGTTTGTTTTTATTGAACGAATGGAAAAATAGACGAATGGTGGTGAGTTAGGCCCACATTTTTGCCGACCCTACGAATATCGTTAAAGTAAGCCTTTTTTGACCTAAAATAATTTTTTTTGTTAATGGAGTTCCAAGGTACAAAATGCGATATTCGTGATTTCGCGTAAACAATTAATTTTCAAAGAACCTCAAAGAACATTCGTGAAAACGATAACAATTTCGTCGAAAAACTTCGGACTTATGAGTCAAAAAACCACAAAATTCGCTTTTTTCAAACACCCATAACTTTGTGCCAAATCGTCGTAGGAACTTCGTTATTTGACTCATGCGCAGGTAATTGAACACATTTCAATGCCCTTTTGTTGGATCGAGTCGACACATTTTTTCCAACTCGGTACACGTTGCCAAAGTTAGGCGCTTTTTGCCCAAAAACGTGTTTTTTTTTTATTCGGGGGTTGAAGGGTTCAAAAAGGGATCATTCCAATCTGAGTTTACTCCCTTAGAGTAGAGCTAAAATGTGATTTTTTCCCGAAAGAATCATCAAATTTGGTTGAAAAGTCACTGAGTTATGTGCGAAAAATCTCAAAATACACTTTTTTCAAACACCCATAACTTGGTGCCAAATCGTCGTAGGAACTTGGTTCTTTGAGTCTTGCAAAGGTAATTGATCAAATTTTTAATGCCTTTATGGTGGATTTAGTCGACAAAATTTTTCCAACTCCAAATACATCGTCAAAGTTGGACATGGTTTGCAGAAAAAAACATTTTTCTTCACAGGGGCGCTAGAGGGGGGCGGAAGGGGTTACGCTTAATTTAGCATACATGACTTTAAAGAAGACACTTCAAGGTTTTTCGCCCTTAAAGATTCATCAAAATCGATTGAAAATACGCCGAGTTATGGCGGTTTGAAAATGGTCGAAATTTAACGAATTTAAAGTGTTTCATTTTTGTTTCCTTCAGTATATATGTTGTTGCTTATAACCTGCTGAACAAAAAATGTGATGGAATTAAGGAATTTCTATGCACAGAAGGGTAGATCGTGTTGTATTAGTTCACTTTTAACTTCTTAGGCACCATGGAAAGGGCGTAAAAAATAATCAATTTTGATAATTTTTTTTGTAATGAAAACGTACATCTTCCCGTAAGCATCTATGAAATCATTATCTAAAGCATCGTATAAATTTAAGCGCCAGATTTGATTCTTCACTGTAAATCGACAATAGCCAATTTAAAACTCTTAATACACAAATAGCTATTCTTGCATAAATGACAAGTTATTGAAAATTACCAATTGTGTTTAATTTAGTTGATTACATTTTCAAACACTCAACAGAATGCCACAGCTAATTAGCACCGATTACCAAGCGCAATTATCATTAAAAGGATTACCAAAGCTTAAAGCCCGGACGCAAAACATAACAATCGTCTACGTCCGGCTTAAGCTGCAAGGGACAGGTTGGCCATCAGCGATCAAAACCAATAATCCCACCGCAATTTGTATAAACCCCAATTCCCCATTGCAAACACAGACACCCTCACATACACAAAATTTCATCCATCAGTCTGCCAATATGAAATCTTACACATAAAACGACACCTTTTGTGTTTTGCGTCCGTCTTGACATAAAAGCCTTTCCCCGATGGAAATCGAAATACATCCCTCTAGGGTTTCGACGCCTATGAAAAAGGGACACCCCTCGGTTCTCTGGATTGAAATTGTATAACACCGGTTGGATCTTGAAATAAAGAGGGGAACGATGTTATTGGGAGGAGTGGGTAGGGGGGGGGGGTCGCAATGATTTCAGGTTTATCACTGCGGTTATTCTAAAAGTTTGATGTAATATTTCCAGTGCGTGGATTTAGTGGATGGCCTGTCGGGAACGATCATCGATGAGATACGATTTCGAGCGGTTTTATTTTTTATGAAAGGGGATAAAATTTGACAACTTGTATAAGCACGTTTCAAAATATTTTATCATTTTTACAACGCAGTTTAATTATGGATTTACGCAAGTCTTTAATTGTTATTTGATCGAAACACCATTGAAGTGACTTATACTATATAAAAAGGTTCACTAATTTCCCTAATTGAGGAGAATTAAGCTACGCACACACTTATCGGTATCGGAAGGACGGCACACATCGGCAAAAATTGCTTAACACAGTTGTAAACGAGTCAACGCACATTTATCCATTTCATGCCGTACCGATAAATGTGCGTTAACTCGTTTACAATTGTGTTAAGTAATTTTATCCGATGCGTGCCATCCATCCGATTTCGCGTAGCTTTATCCACCGCCAATTGCAGAGAAAGGTTAATAAGCGGCAATTATAACAATCATAATGATAAGCACGAAAACACGGAATTTTAATTATAATATTAATAAACGTTTATTGGTGCATTCTTATTATTACATGAAAATGTTTACCGATTAGAAGTTAACCACAAATTTCAGCCACGATTCCGGCGCCTCCACCATATTGTCAATCACTAATTTCTAAGTGATCTCTACTAATTTACTGAAAATGGATACGAATTCATAATTTATGAAATGGCAGTCATGCTATATTAATAATAGTAAGTTTTTAACTTATGATTTACCTGGATTTTTTGACATCTACCGAAACATTAATTTAGAAAAATCAAAACTAATTGTTAGGCGTAGTTTAGAATTAACAGTTTTAGCCATAAATGCTAACAAATAAAATTTATCCGGCCAAATTAAACCTCTTGTGGTATTACCCCCGATAATCTAGTAAGTAAGATGATCAATGAATGAACGACTAAATTATTGCCTGGTGTAAATTCTATTCCTGCATTTAGTTTTCGGAACTTCTTCATCCCAGCAATTTTTTTCCTTGAAATAATTTATGCAAATACGTTTTGTGCACTTAATTGCCGATTTTCACTGTACCTCACCTGGAATAGTTGGTTGCTAGCAGAGTTTAGCCACTTAAAGAGTGATCGCCACAGCAACTCCAGGCCAGTATCCCCACATACATTTTAATTCAATTTAATTATTTATATTAAAGCATAAATATTACAAAACAAGTTTTCGAGATAACTTTCAACCTTTTGCGAAATATTTTAATAACTCTTTGTATAAAATTCTTTGAGTCACGTTGAAATTTTCATCGCAGCAGGAAATTGCCTCAATAATAGTTTTACGACTTTTAAACGTGATCTGTTATATCAAATTTTTCGACAACTGCTGTTAAAGGTACACAATTACGATTTTCATGTGGCACAGTTATTACATCACATCATTACAAAGGCCGTTACTTTTTATTCACGGCACGCAAACAAATCCGATTTGCGAATTGCAGGAATAATTAAAAGTAACTAGCAACGTAAAATCAAATTACTGTTTGAGATAATGAAAATTCGCAAATGTAATTGTAATTAAAAAGGAACTTCGTAATGATTATTTTAATCACCTTATAAACATAAGTAGTTTTATTGTGGAGAAAATGATCTCATTAAAACTTTCTTTGTAACCCCTCAGGTTTGAATATGGTGGAGTATTTCAAAATTGCATTAGTGTCGGGCAAGTTGTGAACGTGTACCGAGTAAATTTATTTTATTGATTTTAAACCAAAGGCTGTACTGATGAGAGAGACAATTCAAAACGCGTCTATAGATGGGCAATGACTACATTTGTTTGTTTGATAAATCATTTATGTAAAAGCTTTAAATGTCTCTTTTGTATTGCTGGAATTATTAATGATTTTTAAATCAAAATTTAAAGTTTTTTAGACTTTTTTAAGCCAAGTGTTTTTAGCACTTTTTTGTTTTTCTCGATATTTTTTAGATTAGAAAATTTGGGGGCCGCGGTGGCCTAGTGAGTAGAGCTCCTGCTCACGGGCCTCGTGGTCGTGGGTTCGAATCCCATCCGTGAGGTCACTTTTTCGGAACAAAGAAGTGGCCGTGCGGGTCCATGGATGTCCAGTGTATGTCCCCCCAATCATTATATAATATATAATTGAATATGTATTTATAATAAATAATTAGAAATTAATACAGTTAATTGAACTCTGGCGGTATGGACCAGTTTCCCATGCAAAAAAAAATAAGAAAATTATCAAAAAAACTATTAAACAAAAAAAAATTAATATAGACAAAATATAGCCCGAGTATGTGAATTTTTAACCTGTTGCTGACTCTTGCAAAATTAAGTCTTGTTAAGACTATAACCAAATAACTTATTGATACAACAGGTCGAATATTATATTTCTTCTTTATTAAATTTATTTAATGCTTCTGCAACAAGTCACATTGTCTTTAAATAATTATTAAACGAATGTTTAAAAACATAAGAAAGAATTAACACGTCTTATTTGATTAGGCTTTAAAATTAAACACTTGCTTTGTTTCAAAGTTTTATTTCCCGTTTCTCAAGTTTCAGTTCTTTCAAGCATGTACAGTTTGAGAATCACTGCATGATTGTATATTTCTCCTTAAAAACCCATCTGTTTTGGCATCCTAACTTTTCCTTTCTTTTCTACAATAAAGAAAATATTTCGCGTGTACCCGTGATGTTCTGGAGTTTTCAATGCGTTGTCGATTAAGATGATTTTATTATCGTAAAAAGGCATTGAAAATTTGCCAGATCGCAGTCTCTATCGCGAAACTACTCATATATTTTCCCCAGAAGGGATAATTTAAAGTGCTCGATAAATCATCCACGTTACGATAAACACACCGCAGCACATGTGCTTAACTAGTAAATTACGCGTCCTACATATTCGCCCGCCATTGAAAAATTGTAATCCTCGAAAACAATCTATAAGAATTTTAATAATACAATCAATAAAGTTTTTGACATACATTCCAAGTATTAGCCCTTTACACTCGTATTTATTAGTGATAACACGTATTGTGTCGACAATACACGAGTGCAAACGATTAACTGAAAACTAATTATTAGTTTTGTCAGAAATTACATAATTTTGTACCTTTTTTTTATTTTTGCATTGACCACTTGATCTTTAACTTCAATAATTAACCGTTACCACCCTTAAATAATATAAATTATCAACATATTATATACTATAGCAGAACGACAGAGTTTCGAAAAGTTAAAACTTGGATTATACGTTTGTTTTGTGACCTATTTTCAGGTAGGGTGCGGACGTGGGGGAGGCAGTAAATATTTCCTCATGAAATAACAAAACCAACGAACAATTGTCTGTATTTTTAACTTGGGAAATTAACGTTGCAGCGGGACAGTCATGCACGGTTAGCCGCGGCACGATTTCATGGATGTATACCGATGCTCACGTTGAATTATGTTGTTATTATGTTTACCTTTTGGTGCTTTTTATGGTTAAAAAGTTGGGCGCAATTCCAATGCTTAATGTGGCTTTTCAAATGCTTCAATATATTAATGTTTGTATACACCCCTACGGCGATTTTTTTTTAATAATTGACCTCTCAATATAAGAGAATTACCTAATCAAATATTTAAAAAAAATAGATTAAAAGCCTTTTTGATAAAACACGCATTTTACGATTTTAATAATTTTTTAACAGCTGACCTAACTTGTTTGTGTCTTAACTGATAATATTGTATACTGAATACTTGTTGTGCTACTTTCTTGATGGAACCATATTGTCAAGTTGGGTAAAGTAAAACGCTTGTTTTGTTCCATAATTTTATTTTCAGTTGCCTGACACGTGTTTCGATCGGTTAGGATCATTTTCAAAGTTAAACTTTGAAAATAAAATTATGGAACAAAACAAGCGTTTTACTTTACCCAACTTGATAATATTGTATTTCTATATCAATTTTTTAATTTGTAACCTTATATACATTTTGACCTGTATGAGTACCTTATATTTAAACATTATTATTATTATTATAAATAAAGACATTTCCGGAATATATGAATATTCAACATAGTCGCAATTTTGCATGTAGAATTACGTACAGGTTGAATATTCATATATTCGGGTTAAATTTTATTTAACTTAAAAAACATGCCCTGTATCATCATCAGGGATGACTTATTACAAATATTACTGTAATTGCAGATTGTGCCTTAATTTTTATATTTTATATCTATTCTACTTCTGGCTTGGTATGTTTGATCGTTCACGTTTTCATTTGTCAACACGTAAAGCTGGATAACTATATCATGAGAGCAGAATGACAGACACCATGCCTCTGCAAAAGAGGAGCCGCGCATTTCTGAAAAAAAAAACGTAAAGCCTTCAGAAACATGTGGGATCAGTCGACATCCAGTTATCATGAGAGATTTAAGGACGACCAGTAACAGACATCACAGAGCAAAATTCAATCATTCAGTGGTACAAGGCGCAAGTAACTTGCCAACTATTTCAATTGTTCATATAAATATATTATTTAAAAAAAGTTCAAGGATAAGACTTGAGATAAAACTGGACGTGCAGTAACTGACATACTTAAAAGACATAAGAAATATATTTATTTGCAACACAACAGACTCCAGGTTTAAATAAAATGTAGAAATAGCAATATGAAATAATATATTTGTTGTATTAAAAAATCTAAACTTGTTGAAATAAAATATAAAAATTGTCTCACTTTAACAATCCTAAATATGAAATTAAATTCTGATACTTAAATTAATTTACTTAATAAATACAGTTCAGGGTCTAAATAATAATAATAATTTCTTCGTGGTAGTATTTTATTTTATTTTAATTTTTTTTTTATTTTATTTATTTTATATACGGTAATCACCCTTTTACAATAAAAATGGTGATGTGGCCATCATGTTACTTTCTCCGACTTGATAGTATCATAGCCATTTATATTTACGTTTTCACGGTTTATTTTCTATTGCAATCATATTTTAAATGTACATCGAGCGTTGTGTAAACTCGGATGAAACTGACGTTTAAAACGTCAAAATTATGAAAGATTATACTTCAAATTTAAAAACTCAATTTACTCAAAATCTAAAGGGATTTCGAAAAAAACTTATTCTTTATAAGTTGTTCATTTTAGCATTCTCTACAATTATTATTAACATAAATTTGCTGTAACTATTATTGTTTTATAATTATTAACCAAAAATTAAAAAAATTATAATAATTTTTTTCTCGAATAAAACTGATTTTATGAAAAATGTTTTCAAGTAAAAGATGTTCATTTCTTTGTTGTCTTCAATGTTTGTTAAAATGTTTTTGTGATATTTTTCATATTTAAGAAAATATTGGCAAAAAACAAAAAACATTTAAGGTAAACGCCCACTTCCGGTGTACGAAATTTTACCAAAAGCTTTTCAGTTCTTCAGATTATCAAATAAGATGTATGTTCAAAGTTTCATATCAATTGCTTTATTAGTTTTTTAGATACAGCGCGCACAGACAGACAGACACACACACACACACACACACACACACGCAGACACAAATGTTTTTTTCCAGAAATTGTTGAAATGGCATCTAGAGACCCCAAAACGGATATTTCCGTTAAAAAAATTTTTGAAAAAAAAATCACGATCACAATACTTTCTCGTACTTCGTAACGGAGAAAGTAAAAATACAATTATGAAGAGAGTTCACAAAAAATAGATAAATACAACTAAGTGGTATTGAACCCATCATTAAAAATAATTCTTAAATTAAAATTTAGAGAAACAGTTTGAACATTAAATTAATTACAAATATTAAACAAGTTTTATAATTAATGATCTCTACAATTTAGAATATGACTAACTGTTTTTTTTTTATATATTTATTTTTTATATATTTTATTTATGTTTATTTTTAGTTACAAGGATTTACACAATTTAAGAGAAAAATACTGTTTTACATAGTAGAACGTATATAATATAAATTATTTCGTAGATATATAAAGTAATTAATACGGTGTTATCATGACACACTCTTAGTAAAACCGACTGGAAGTTAGCCATAAATTTCAGCCACGAATCCGGCGACTCCACCATTTTTGCCTCTAGTAAATTACCAAGTTATCTTTACTAATTTACAGAAAATGGATTAAAATTCATAATTAATCAAATTGCTGTAGTGTCATAGTAATAGCAATAAGCTTTTACCTTGGGATTAACCCCGATTTTTCGATAAGACATCTATCGAAACATAGTCAATTTTCAAAAATCAAAAGTCATCGTTAGGCGTAGTTTAGGTTCGATATTGTCGGCCACAAATGATCCATTGGGCTTTATTTACAATATTTAGGCTTAAAAAAGTAACACATATACTTTATTTTTGTTTAAATCATTATTTACCCAAACTTTTACTTTTACGAAATTTCGTCTATTTTCAAAAAATTAAAAATGCCTGGTTAGACGCAGTTTAGGTTCGATATTTTTGGCCACAAATATTCCATGGGGCTTTATTTACAATATTTAGGCTTAGGAAAATGACGCATATTTTTTATTTTTGTCTAAATAATTATTTACCTAAACACTTTTAGTAAATTTTGTCTATTTTCAAAAAATGAAAAGTCATCGTTAGGCGTAGTTTAGGTTCGATATTTTTGGCCACAAATGTTCCATGTGGCTTTGTTTACAATATTTAGGCTTAGAAAAATAAAACATACTCTTTATTTTTGTTTAAATAATTATTTACCTAAACACTTTACGAAATTTCGTCTATTTAAAAAAAATAAAAAGTCATCGTTAGGCGTAGTTTAGGTTCGATATTTTCGGCCATAAATGTTCCATGGGGCTTTATTTGCAATATTTAGGCTTAAGAAAATGACACAAATTCTTTATTTTTGTTTAAATAATTATTTACCTGAACACTTTTACGAAATTTCGTCTATTTTCAAAAAATCAAAAGTTATCGTTAGGCGTGGTTTAAGTTCGATATTTTCGGCCACAAATGTTCCATGAGGCTTTATTTACAATATTTAGGCTTAAAAAAGTAACATATATTCTTCATTTTTGTTTAAATAATTATTTACCTAAACACTTTACGAAATTTCGTCTATTTTCAAAAAATGAAAAGTCATCGTTAGGCCTAGTTTAAGTTCGATATTTTCGGCCACAAATGTTCCATGGTACTTTATTTACAATATTTAGGCTTAGAAAAATGACACATATTCTTCATTTTTGTTTAAATAATTATTTACCCAGACACTTTTAGGAAATTTCGTCTATTTTCAAAACATCAAAAGTCATCGTTAGGCCTAGTTTAAGTTCGATATTTTTGACCACAAATGTTCCATGGGGCTTTATTTACAATATTTAGGCTTAAAAGAGTAACACATATTCTTCATTTTTGTTTAAATAATTATTTACCCAGATACTTTTAGGAAACTTCGTCTATTTTCAAAAAATCAAAAGTAATCGTTAGGCGTAGTTTAGGTTCGTATTTTCGGCCACAAATGTTCCATGGGGCTTTGTTTACAATATTTATGCTTAAAAAAATATCACATATTCTTCATTTTTGTTTAAATAATTATTTACACTTTTACGAAATTTTGTCAATTTTCAAAAAATCAAAAGTAATCGTTAGGCGTAGTTTAGGTTCGATATTTTTGACCACAATTGTTCTATAGGGCTTTGTTTACAATATTTAAGTTGAAAAATGTTTTCGAAATCCCTTTAGTTTTTGAGTAAATTGAGTTTTTAAATTTGAAGTATAATTTTTCCATCTTTCATAATTTTGACGTTTTGAGCGTCAGTTTCATGCGAGTCTACAAAACGCTCGATGTGCATTTAAAATATAATTTAAATTTAGAATAAACCATGAAAGCGTAAATATAAATGATACCATCAAGTCGGAGAAAGTAACATGATGGCCACATCACCATTTTTTTAATGTATATTTTAAGTATTATGAATTACTCACCCTGTATATAAAAATTTCGTTAAAAAAATTGACCTAAATTTTATTTTAAAAATCGGCAATTAGTTACTAAACCAATACTTGAGATATTAACAAATTATCATTGTCGAACAGGAAAGTGCAAGTAAACTGAACTAAAAAAAAATCACCATTTATTAACCACTTAATTTCGGTGAATTTATCAATTAATTGTAATAATGGATTATCGCGTAGTAACGCTCAAAACTGTCCTCTTTATTCATGAAACTGTCACGCTTCAACTAATGCCATTTATATATAACCCCCATACAAATCAACCCTTTTTGCAATAACGATGCAGGTGGCTGTATTCGGTTCGAATTTGAACTGTACGTTTTACTAATTGAAACAATTTTCTAAAAGCAATTAACGCGACAATGCACATTAATCACAATTACGTCACAAGGTGTAAAAAAAGGCGAACACGATAAATCACTGGTGGTGATTATTTGTTAATTTTCGGGACGTGGAGGTTTTCTTTGATGGAACTATTCACCGGCTAATGGCCAATTAGCTGATTAAATATTCAGTGGATTACGGACGTCAGGTGAATTAATCATGCTTTGTATATAATGGGCGACTCAAATTCGGAAATTCGAAGCGGTTTGGAAGACTTAAGTTATAAAACAATTAAGAGTTTATCGAGACATAATTCGATCACGTAATGGGTTTATTCTACTGAATAGTAATCATTCGATTTTGCGTGAGAGAGTCTATGGAGGTGTTCATCAAGTAAAATGTATACCTCAAGCTAAAAATGCCTATTTGTATTATTAAAAAATAATAAAGAATAATCACTTGAACATTAAATATTGTTCCCCCATCAGAACACCTACAGACCGGTTTCGACCATTCAGGTCTCATCAGTGTAGTTAGTTGCTGCTGGGGAAACGGGGATTACTATGGTTCAGTACAGCATGCAGGCAATAGATTCCGCCACTTTGGCGTTTCTACCAATAATCACTTGGTTTGTTTGACTTTAATTGTTAAAATAAATAAATAATTAAAGTGAAACAAACCAAGTGATTATTCTTTATTATTTTTTAATAATACAAATATTCAATCATGTTTCATCAAGTGATCAATGAGAATTTAACCAAAAATATAAAAATGGCTAGATTCAGTCTTTTCAAGCGTAGTACCGGACTAAATTTAAAAATTTATCAAATCTTTGTTACTTGTGGATACATTTTTAAATTTAGTTTAATTATGGATTATTGCATAGTAACTGTCACAACCATAGTCTTCGTTAAGATAGACGTAATCTTTAGAGAAAATATGTTGGCTAAATAAAAATATATTCTTAGAGATGGGCAGACGGTTCAGGAACCGGTTCAATGAACCGGTTCTTAGCAAAGAGCGCTCAGGAACCGGTTCGGACAAAAGGAACCGCGGTTCCTCTGCTCTTTAATATGTACTTGGCTTTTTCTTCAAGAGTGAAAATCAGACGCGTATCCCTACCTGTAGAAGCACCGCATGAAGTCACCTGCGTAAACTTTATGCAGTTCCAAGAGATGCGCATCAAGTTAACTGCAAAAATTTCATGCTGTTCCTGGTATGAAACGCACGAACTTCATACGGTTCCTGGTATGAAACGCACGAACTTCATGCGGTTCCTGGTATGAACCGCATGAAGTTTCCGTAGATAACTTCAAGAGGTCCACACCTCGAAACGCATGGAGTTTCCGCGGTAACTTCATTCATACCAGGAAACGCAAATTCCAAAGTTCCTACAAATAGCGTTCCCGCTGTGAACCACTTGAAGTTATCTGCCGAAATGTCATGCTGTTTTCGTGAATTTAAATTTTGACTTAAAGTTTTATACTTGGAATTTTAAATAAAAATGTTAAAGCGTTTAATTAAAGTCAACATTTTTTTAGGGTCCTAACAGCTTAAGGTCAAAATTAGTCTTTTTTCTTGACGCTTGTAACTTTAAGTCAAATTTTGACATTCATCTTTTAACTTTAATTAAATATGACATTTTTTAAAGGCTTAACGGGTTTAAGTCAATATTAGTCGTTTTTTTTACGTTTGACGATTTTAAGTCAAATTTCGACTATAATTTGCACACAGAGACTTTTAACTTTAATTCAATTTGGCATATTTTCAATAGGTTTAACGACTTTAAGTCAAAATTAGTCTTTTATCTTGACGTTTGTTGACTTTAAGTCAAATTTACACATTAATTTGGACATAAAGTCTTTTAACTTTAATTATATTTGACATTTTTTTAGAGGCTTTAGGCTATAAATGAAATTCATTTTTTTTTCTTAACGCTCGTCGACTTTAAGTCAAAATTCGATATTAATTTGTTATAAAGTTTTTTAACGTTAATTCAATTTAACAAATTTTCTTGAGGGCTAACTGATTTAAGCCCTAATTAGATTTTTTTTCTTAACACTACTAACAATTTCTACATTGAGTTGTCATAAAGTTTTTGAACTTGAAGTAAATTTAACATTTTTTTCAGAGGCTTCACGAGTTTAAGTCTATTAGTCTACCTTTTGACGCTTGTCATTAATTTGTCATTAAGTCTTTTTTTTAAAATACGTGAGTATTTTAATTTACTTTAACTTTGAAAATGATCAGCTAATGATCGAAACTCGAGGCACTGAAAAATAAAGTGTGATATTAAAAAGAAACTATTTTATTTAAAGTTAAAGTTGACATGAATTAAATTTGTCACTTTTTCTAGAGACTTAATGGCTTTAAGTCAAAATTAGTATTTTTTCCTTAACGCCTGTTGACGCTAAGTCAGATTTTGACATTAATTTCTCATAAATTCTTTTAACTTGAATTAAATTTGACATTGTTTCTAGAGACAACTATTTTAAGTCAAAATTAGTTATTTGTCTTGCAGTTTGTTGACTTTAAATCAAATTTTGACATTAATTTGCACATAATTCTACTCAAACTTGACTTTTTTTTTCTAGAGGATTAAGGGTTTAAGTCAAAATTAGTCTTGCTTTCTTAACGCTTCTCAACTTTAAGTCAAATTTCGACAGTAATTTGGACTTAAAGTCTGTTCACTTTAATTAAATTTGACATTTTTTGTGGAGGCTTAACGCCTTTAAAGTCGAAATTAGTCTTTTTTTGATGTGTATCGACTTTAAGTCAAATTTCGACATTAATTTGCACATAAAGCTTCTTAAATCTACACAAATTTGACAGTTTTCTGGAGGTTTAACGTCTTTAAGTTAGAATTAGGCTTTTTTTTCTTGACGTTTTTCAACTTTAAGTCAAATTTTGACATTAATTTGGACATAAAGTCTCTTGATTTAACTCAAATTTGACATTTTTTCTAGAGGTAAGGGTTTAAGTCAAAATTAGTCTTGCTTTCTTAACGCTTTTCGAATTTAAGTCAAATTTCAACATTCATTTGGACATAGTCTTTTGCCTTTAATGAAATTTGACATTTTTTTAGAGGCTTTAAAGTCAAAATTAGTCTTTTTTGATGCTTATCGACTTTAAGTCAAATTTCGACATTAATTTTCACATAAAGTTTCTTAACTCCATACAAATTTGACATTTTTCTGGAGGCTTAACGTCTTTAAGTTAAAAGTAGTCTTTGGAGATTTTCGACTTTAAGTCAAATTTTGACATTAAATCTATTAATTTAACTCAAATTAGACATTTTTTCCAGGTGTTTAGGGGTTTAAGTCAAAATTAGTTTTACTTTCTTAATGCTTGTCGAATTTAAGTCAAATTTCTACATTAATTTATCATAGTCTTTTAACTTTAGTTAAATTGGAAATTTCTTTTAGATACTTAATAAATAAATAAATGAAAAATAAATTAACCCACAGCATGAAAAAACATAAAATAATATTTTATACTTTCATAATAAAGAAATTATATCATTCATTTCATACAAAAATTAAGAAAAGTATGATGAAAGTGTGCATTTTACTACTCTCCTGATTATTTTTGAAAATCTACCAGATTCGATTTATGTTTACTATCGATGTGCTACCAGAGAGGAGAAAATGTGAAAATTATATTATAATGTTAAAATAGCAGAAGCCATGACTGGAAAAACTAAAACTTGTAATTTAAAAATCAATCGATTTAGAAATATCAGAAGCAAAAAACGGAGTAAATATTTAATGCCCACTCCCCGTTTACAAATATTTACCAGTAGTAGTTGTCATATTGTCAAGTATAAATACAAAAAAAAGTATATTACAGTTGTGGCCACACTGTAAATACCCATATTTTATATTTGTTTAATTCATTGGAAGCCTGGTACTCATTTCTGACAATCTGGTATATAACTGTAGAAAAGACCTGTGAACCGCTCCAAGGAACCAGTGAGTGAACCGGTTCGGAACCGTTCCCGACAGTGAACCATTTTTCCCATCTCTAATTCTGAGCATCTATGAAACCGGCCAGAGCAAAGCTATATAAAGCTACGATAGGATCACGTAAGGTAGGTCGCTCGATAATTTGGTGCAGAAACAATATAAAATTACAAAATATTTGTTATTGTAATATTTATTATGTAGGTTAGGTTTAAATACCATGATTTGTAGATTTTGTATTATGTATTATATAAGTGCATTTATGTGTTCACTATTATAAATTGTAAAATGATGATTGCTTCAAATAAATTCAAAATACATTCGTATAGAGACTATTACAACGCCACCTAGTCGTCCCTAGCATCAAACATATATGGTAAATTCTTGAATCTTGGAGGCGTTCACTTTGTGGTACATTTTCAATTTCGATATAAAGAAAACACTTAACTTTTTTATACCACTTTTATTCATATTATATTAATAAAAGTGGTATAAAAAAGTTAAGTGTTTTCTTTATATCGAGATATATGGTAAAAATCGAACCTTCTCTGGCCGCGACACTGCCGTGAATGGCGGACTACTACGAACCAATCATAAATTATTGTTTCCCGTCAAAGACAACTGCGGACCGCTTTTGGCTTGTGGCCGTCAACAGTTCAACAGTTAATAGCAACACATTTTACTATGAATATAAGGCATCTCAGCGATTTTAAAATAGTAGAATGCTTTGCTACGCCATCTAGTGGTCCTTATAGCCCATACATATGTAGAGATCGGACCATTTCGGGCGGAATTTCTATTTATTTTTACCAAACAATAATTTATGCTTGTTGCATTCGTAAATTTGATTAAACGTGCTCAGTTTTAGCAATCACTGAAATAATACAGCGAGTAAATGTGCATAATAATTATAATTCAAATCAATACCATAACCCACATAGGCGTTTAATTGCGATAAACATTCAATCAACTGCTAGTATTGTTGGTCACTTGACGTTTCACCAAACAAATCTGATTGTCGTATTGTTTCGTTGCAGATAATTGCAGTTAAATGTTACTATATTCCACGTGGATTCATACTAACAGTTACATCCCGCATATAAGGAATTTCAATTTAGGTAGTTTTAGAATATATTGGAACGCATTACATATTACATATTGCATCCGAACCCACGGGCATTCGGATATATTACAAACTTGTAAGGAAATAGTGATAAACTATTCGATATGTCTTATAAGTAATTAACTCTACCTTTCGTGATGACATTAGACATTAGTAAAAAATGCATAGCTTCAGCATAACCCGTAGTTAAGACCGTGATGGCCACCGGCATATTGCTTCATACATTTTTTATGAATTATGCAGTCTTCCACTTATGAAGACTGATATGAGCTTCAGCGTTCATAGAATATTTATGTGTAATGAATATGTAATAAATAAGTGATATAAATAAATAACATAATAAATAAATAAAACGAATTGCATAACAAAATGAACTCACTATAGAATTATTTTATTAAATATTTAAAAAACCACAAATGGTATACCCACAAAACCCTACATCATTGTATAGTCGGGCCGCTGAGAGCTGCCTGTGACTCATCGCTTAAAATCGCATGAATCAAGATTTAACTAAACGTATCTCCGTAAGAAAATTTGGTGCCGCGCTGATTTTCATTGGCGGGATATTTAAAAATTCTTGCGCACCACCCTATATATTTTATCATTTGGCGATTTGCGTTCAAAATAATTAAACACGTTAATTAGCATATGTTGAGACTGACTTTTTAGCGATTTATTTCTGAGCATGATGAATTAATTAAGTATTAACTCGATCGAAATGAAATCTAAAGCGCAATACAAACCAACTTTTTACGGTTATGTTATTTGACGTAGCGCTCGCGTGTTTTGTGTGTTTATATGAAGCGTGGCAATGCGATGCAAGAGTCATGCGTGAGCTTAGACCTACGTTTATGCTGCCCCATTCTTTAACACGCAGACACACGTTTCGTCTTTTATTTCATACTGTTTCGTACATGATAGAAAAAGATAGATATAAAATGCAAAGCAATTCTTAGTACGAAAATGCACCGTCAGCTCTCAACGGATGAACTATAATTGTTGAATAGGTATCTATTTGAAAATGTAAAAATACAGAGTAATTCATTTAAAAAACTGCTGATGACATCATATCTTGAAAATTAGGGTAGCTGTTGAAAATCAGTAAGTAAGTGAATAGAATAAATAACACCATAAACATGTCTTGTAAAAGTAATAAAAGAAAAAAAACAGACGTTTAGCCGGAAAATAGGTGTTCCGACACATTTGCCCAATCCTGTATAGTTGACTGCGTGTTTGACCATTTTGCAATATTGAAATGTTGAATTTTAACATTAATTGAAACTGCTATTTTTAACCTTAAAAACGCCCTTAAATGCAATCTTGCGTGAATTTTATGAATTTTGACATATTTGGTCTGACATTTTGGATCCGCCATTTTGAATTTCGAAATATTTATATCAAATTCATAATCAGGGATCTCAAAAATACTCTTTCGTGAATTTTCTTGGTCCACCATATTGGATCCGTAGTTATGAATTTCGAAATTTAATATATAAAATTTTCGTGTCATAGTGTTTGTGACAAAACTCCTCCGAAACGGCTTGATCGATTCTTATGAATTTTTTTGTGTATATTCAGTAGGTCTGAGAATAGGACGTAAACTATTTTTCGTACCCCTAAGTGATAAGGGTGGTCCACCGCAAATTTTTAATTTTAATTTTTTGGACAACATTTTTTAATTTTAATTTTTTATGATTCGGCATTAAAAAGTACATACAACCCTAAATTTTCACTCTTGTACCACCAACCCCTATTTTTTATTAGCGATTTTAGTACTTAATAATTTTCTACTCACGGCGATCAACCGCTCGATCAGTTATTCCGGCCAGGCGTCTGCCGAGCCGTCGTTCCTCACCAGTAATAAGCTACGTATTGGCGACGGCGCAGCGCAGCGGAGTTACCTTGCTTAATTTTTAAGGGCTACGAACCAGTTTATTGCTTAATTTTAATGGGCCACACACGGACGACGGCGTAGCGCAGCGGAGCCGTCGTCCGTCACCAGTTATCTGCCTTAATATATATGGACCATGCACGGACGAAGGCGCAGCGCAGCGGAGCCGTCGTTCGTCACCAGTAATAAATTACGTATTGACGACGGCGCAGCACAGCGGAGTCGTCGTTCTACACCAGTTACCTTGCTTAATTTTTAAGGGCCACGCACGGACGACGGCGCAGCGCAGCGGAGCCGTCGTTCATCACCAGTTTATTTGCTTAATTTGAATGGGCCACACACGGACGACGGCGCAGCGCAATGGAGCCATCGTCCATCACCAGTTATCTGCCTTAATATATATGGACCATGCACGTTCGTCACCAGTTACCTTGCTTGATTTTAAAGAGCTACGTACGGACGACGGCGCAGCGCAGTAGTTACTTTACTCAATTCATGATTATGGTATCGATTTTATTACGTTGGCAGAAAATAAAACGAAGAATGTTGTGTAAGAGCATTACAATAATAAACACTATGTTTATGAATATTTGTTTAAATTAATTATACCAATTCGAATTCAATATTTATGGTTAAGACAGGACAAGGTTTGTCGGGTCAGCTAGTTTAATATATAAAATTTTCGTGTCATAGTGTTTGTAACAAAACTCCTCCGAAACGGCTTGACCGATTCTTATGAAATTTTTTGTGTATATTGAGTAGATCTGAGAATAGGACGTAAACTATTTTTCATACCCCTAAGTGATAAGGGTGGTCCACCGCAAATTTTTTATTTTTATTTTTTGGACAAATTTTTTTATTTTAATTCTTTTATGATTCGGCATTAAAAAATACATACAACCCTAAATTTTCACCTTTCCACCACCAATTCCTATTTTTTAATAGCGATTTTAGTACTTTAATAATTTCCGGCCAGACGTCTACCTGTGTCACTTCTCACCCCGTAAATAGCACTCACTAACGTTTAGAGCCTAAACCGTTTTCGGCTATTATCGTCATCAGTTTATTTGCTTAATTACCTTGCTTAATTTTTAACGGACAACGGCGCAGCGCAGCGGAGCTTGATCTTAAAGGGCTGCACACGGACGACGGCGCAGCGCAGTAGTTACTTTGCTCAATTCATGATTATGGTACCGATTTGATTACGTTGGCAGAAAATAAAACGAAGAATGTTGTGTATCATAGATCATTACAATAATAAACACTATGTTTTTGAATATTTTTTTTTTATTAATTATACGAATTCGAATTCAATATTCATGGTTAAGACAGGACAACGTCTATCGGGTCAGCTAGTATTTATATAAAATTCATGATCAGCGACCTCGAAAATACTGTGGAACGAAATTTTGCCTGAATTTAATGAAGTTTGACATTTTTGGTCCGCCATATTGGATCCGTAATTATGAATTGCGAAATATTTATATAAAATTCTTAGTCAGCGATCTCAAAAATACTCCTGAATGAAATTTTGCGTAAATCTGATGAATTTTGACAATCTTGGTTTGCCATTTTGAATTTCAAAATTTTGACAATTAATTCGTAATCAGCCACCTCAAAAACCTATATTATCTATAGCCTCTATCTCCTGACTATTTTTCAACGCATACTGTAACGCTGTGTGTACAGTGCTGTACTCGTTAGGTGGGGGACTGAGGAATGAAAGAAAGGTTACCGAAGTTTTTTCTTTATCACCAATTGTATGAATGCCTTCCATTCTGGAATGGTTGGCACCTTTGTAGTGGGTTCCACCTCCTGAAGCCACTTACCACTCATCTACACGAAGGAAATTTTGCCTGAATTTTATGAAGTTTGACATTTTTGGTCCGCCATATTGGATCCGTAATTATGAATTTCGAAATATTTTAATAAAATTCATAGTCAGCGACCTCAAAAATACTCTGGAATGGAATTTTGCGTAAATTTGATGAATTTTGACATTCTTGGTCCGACATATAGGATCCGCCATTTTGAATTTCAAAATTTTGACAAGGAATTCGTAATCAGCCATCTCAAAACCCTAAATTAACGAAACATTTTGCGGTTATTTATACATTTTCATACGATGGGCAAGTTTTTATGGGCTGTGGCCCATTGTGCGTCGTGAAGGAATTCGGCTGAACTGTCCGTTTTCGTTTCCCCCGCGATGACTACAGGGCACCCACAAGGCGCGCAACCTGGTGCGCATCCAGGGGGGTGACTATCGGGCTTGACAAAACAAAAATGTACATTATTTGAATGTCGGACACATAGTTATATTGATTTAAATCGATTTAAATTGACTTGAATTGATTAAGCTGATAAGCTCC
This sequence comes from Ocypus olens, assembly GCA_910593695.2. NCBI lineage: Eukaryota > Metazoa > Arthropoda > Insecta > Coleoptera > Staphylinidae > Ocypus > Ocypus olens. The sequence continues at coordinate 24,870,607 of OU343065.1, read as the reverse complement.
CGTCACATCGTCAGGATTCGATAAGCTCCCGTCGTTAAGTAAACGATATGATCAAATGGTGATTGGCTATTTTAACCCAATGTATCGTCAAATTAATACATTTTATTGGGAACTAAGATATGATAGAAATAGAAATTACAAAATAATCTATCACAGAAATGAATAAATAAATAACTATATAGATATTATACACTTATCGAGTGGCAGCACAAAAATCTTCTTAAATACCTATAATTGCTATAACGGATTTATACAGGCTGATTAAGCTACGCGCACAATTATCTGAATCGGACGGACGGCACGCATCGGAAAAAATTGCTTAACACAGGTGTAAACGAGTCAACGCACATTTATCGGTACGGCATGGAACGGATAAATGTGCGTTGACTCGTTTACAACTGTGTTAAGCAATTTTTCCGATGCATGCCGTCCGTCCGATTCAGATAAGTATGCGCGTACCTTTATTCATATATTCAGGCTTCTTTTTTTGTAAATTTATTTATTGCATTTGCAACAAGCACAGGTTTTCAGTTTTAATCAATATTCAAAGTAAATTAGAGAAAAAACGTTGAATATTTCAATGGTTGAGTATATTTAGACTAAAATCTCTAAGCATTCAGCAATAATTTTTATTTCTATATAAGTAGTTCTCGAAACATGAAATGTCAGTATAAATATTCCGACTAGTGTTTCACTACAGCGTGGTCATTTGTCAGTGACAGTGGTCGGATTTTGTTATCTTGGTCCCGCAAGGTCTATAAGTAGGGCTGTTAACAATTCATTCGTTGTCATAATGTATAAACTCACACCTACGCAATGGCGTGTAATTTAATATCATCCTCTGAATTAATCTGCCGGATGTTCTGCCTGTCGGATATATGTCCCTATGGACAAAGTCGACAGCGATATATTTTATTTCTAGGACTGTTGGTTTAACTCATTTTCCTACGTCACGTAATTATATAAGTTATCCTAACAAAGATAAATTATTTACAATGCTTAACTTTTCATATTTATGGGTTGAGGTTAACGGCATTCACAAAATGTAATAGTCAAATAGTGCCCTTTGAGACTCTAGTGTATTTGCCAGAGCTGGGTCGTTTTCAACGAAGGGGGTAATAATAATAATAATAATTGATGCTATTACGTAAGTTTACACAGGGTAGAGGTAATTTAATTTTACTTTAAAAATTAACATACAAGTGAACTTGGTTTAAACTTAAAAAAATGTATTGTAAAAACATTAACAACAATTTAATATATTTCCATTGACATCACATATGTCACATCATAGAGCAGCTCATTCTGAAAATGCTATGGATGGACTCATGCCATCCGCAAGACCCTCCTTCGGCATTTAGTCAATTTGTCTATATTGCTTCTTTATCCTTCCTGTCATTGTCTTCACTTCTTTTTCTTCCTTCCAATCCCAATGGTGAGTTTATAAAATTATTTTGAATTTTTCAATTCGAGATTTGATTGCTGTGATGATAGTTTTCACCGATGCAAAAAAATCAAGGTCCTTGGATTTTTTCAAACTTTTAAACCTACGTAACTTTTTTCGTTCTGAAGATTTTGAGTTGAAATTTTGAGAGTGTACTTCGGAAATGTTTTTAAAGATTCTCCGAGAGTTTGATGTTGAAAAATTTAGAGGTAACAAAAATACAGCGGTTCAAAGTTCGTTATTTTGGGGAAAATAGCCGAAATACCAATTTTTAAACTTACATAACTTTTTTTTTGTCTGCATATTATTAGCTGAAATTCAATAGGTATACTCTATGAATATTTCTGAAAAGCTTCTGAAAGTTTGATACCAAAAAATTGAGAGACACCCGAAATACAATGTTTCAAATATACGTATTTTATCGAAAATCGCTAAAACTCGCATGTTCAAAACCACGTAACTTTTTTCTACCTGAATATTTTGAACTGAAATTTGGAGAAACTACTCTTGAAATGTTCCGAAAGAACCCCTAAAATTTTTGTGTCAGGGAATTAAAGGATACCGGAGATACAGTGGTTCAAAGATTAGCAATTTGCCTAAAACGATAATTGTAAAAGTTACTATAATTCCCATGATTAAGCCTACGCAACATTTTTTTATCTGAATGTTTTGATCTGAAATTTAGAGGATATATTTCTCTAGTGTTCCCAAGGAATCCCTGAAAGTTTAGTACCAGGGGTTTTAGAGGCGGTAAAGATGGAGCAACGAGAATGAACCGGTTCTTAGCAAAGAGTGCTGAAGAACTGGTTCGGACAAAAAGAACCACGGTTCCCCTGCTCTTTAATATGCACTTGGCTTTTTCTTCAAGAGTGAAAACCAGACGCTTACCCCTACCTGTGTAACCGCATGAAGTGTTCCTAGATATGCGCATGAAGTTAACTGCGAAAATTTCATGTGGTTCACTCCACTACCTGCACGAGCTTCATACGGTTCACACTAGGAAAACAAATTCACGTTAAGCCGTTAAGACCCTAGAAAAAATGTTCCGCAGTTTTCGTATATAGTTTCAAGCGGTTCACACCTCGAAACGCATGGAGTTTCCGCGATAACTTCATGCGGTTAACACCAGGAACCGCATAAAGTTCGTGCAACTAGCGTTTCCGTTGTGAACCGCTTGAAGTTATCTGCGGAAACTTACCGCAAATATTTCATGGGGTTCTCGTGAATTTTTTTTAGTCCAGACTTAAATTTTGACAAAGTTTTACATTTGGAATTTTAAATTAAAATGTGAAAACGTAATTTTTTTTAATTAAAGTCAACATTTTTTCTAGGGTCTTAACGGCTTTAAGTCAAAATTCGCCTTTTTTTCTTGACGCTTGTCACTTTCAGTCGTCATAAAGTCTTTTAACTTTAATTAAATTTGACATTTTTTAGAGGCTTAACGGGTTTAAGTCAAAATTAGTCGGTTTTTTGACGTTTGACGATGTTAAGTCAAGTTTCGACATTAATTTGAACATGAAGTATTTGAACTTTTATTCAATTTGCCATATTTTCTAGAGGCTTCATGACTTTAAGTAAAAATTAGTCTTTTCTCTTGACGCTTGTTGACTCTAAGTCAAATTTACACATTAATTTGGACATTAATTAAATTTGAAACTTTTTTTAGAGGCTTTAGGTTTTAAGTCAAAATTAGTCTTAGCGCTTGTTGACTTTAAGACAAATTTCTACATTCAGTTATCAGAAAGTCGTTCAACTGTAATTAAATTTGACATTTTTTTCTAGAGATTTTAGTCAAAATGAGTCTCTTTTGTTAACGCTCCTCGATTTTAAGTAAAATGTCGACATTACTTTGTTAGAAAGTCTTTTAACGTTAATTTAATTTGACATATTTTCTAGAGGCTTAACTGATTTAAGCCATAATTGGACTTTTCTCTTAACACTTGTCGACTTTAAGTCAAATTTCTACATTCATTTCTCATAAAGTCTTTGAACTTCAAGTAAATTTGACATTTTTTTTCAGAGGCTAAACGAGTTTAAGCAGAGATTAGTAGTATCTACTCTTCTCTGGTTTAAGTCAAAATTAAAAAAAGTCAACCTTTTGACGCTTTTCATTAAGTCTATTAACTTGAATTAAATTTGTCATTTTTTCTAGAGACTGAATGGCAAAATTAGTATTTTTTCTTAACGTTGTCAGATGTCGAAATTAATTTGTCATAAAGTCTTTTTAACTTGAATTAAATTTGACATTGTTTCTAGAAACCTAACGACTTCAAGTCAAAATTAGTCGTTTTTCTTGAAGTTTGTTGACTTTAAGTCAAATTTCGACACTAATTTGCACATAAAGTCTCTTAATTCTACCCAAATTTGACATTTTTACTAGGGACTTAAGGGTTTAAGTCAAAGTTACTCTTGATTTCTTAATGCTTCTCAACTTTAAGTCAAATTTCTACAGTAATTTGGACATAAAGTCTCTTCACTGTAATTACATTAACGCGTTTAAAGTCAAAATTAGTCTTTTTGACGCTTATCAACTTAAAGTCAAATTTCGACATTAATTTGCACATAAAGTCTCTTAACTCTACCAAAATTTGACATTTTTTTCTAGAGGCTTAACGTCTTTAAGTTAAAATTAGTCTTTTTTACTTGACGTTTTTCGACTTTAAGTCAAATTTTGACATTAATTTGGACATAAAGTCTCTTAACTCTACCAAAATTTGACATTTTTTCTAGAGGCTTAACGTCTTTAAGTTAAAATTAGTCTTTTTTACTTGACGTTTTTCGACTTTAGGTCAAATTTCGACATTATTTTGCACATAAAGTCTCTTAACTTTACCCAAATTTGACATTTTTTCCAAAGACTTAACGTCTTTAAGTTAAAATTAGTCTTTTTTACGTGACGCTTTTCGACTTTAAGTCAAATTTTGACATTAATTTGGACAAAAAGTCTGTTAACTCTACCAAAATTTGACATTTTTTCTGGAGGCTTAACGTCTTTAAGTTAAAATTAGTCTTTTTTACTTGACGTTTTTCGACTTTAAGTCAAATTTTAATATTAATTTGGAAATAAAGTCTCTTAACTCTACCAAAATTTGACATTTTTTCTAGAAGCTTAACGTCTTTAAGTTAAAATTAGTCTTTTTTACTTGACGTTTTTCGACTTTAAGTCAAATTTTGACATTGTTTTGGACAAAAAGTCTCTTAACTCTACCAAAATTTGACATTTTTTCTAGAGGCTTAACGTCTTTAAGTTAAAATTAGTCTTTTTTACTTGACGTTTTTCGACTTTAAGTCAAATTTTGACATTATTTTGTACATAAAGTCTCTTAACTCCACCAAAATTTGACATTTTTTCTAGAGGCTTAACGACTTCAAGTTAAAATTAGTCTTTTTTACTTGACGTTTTTCGACTTTAAGTCAAATTTTGCCATTAATTTGGACATAAAGTCTCTTAACTCTAACGAAATTTGACATTTTTTCTAGAGTTAAAATTAGTCTTTTTTCTTGACGTTTTTCAACTTTAAGTCAAATTTCGACATTAGTTTCTACATAAAGTCTGTTAACTCCACCCAAATTTGACATTTTTTCTAAACACTTAACGTCTTTAAGTTAAAATTAGTCTTTTTTACTTAACTTTTTCAATTATTAGTAAAATTTCGACATTAATTTGCACATAAAGTCTCTTAACTCTAATAAAATTTGACATTTTTTCTAGAGGCGTAACGTCTTTAAGTTAAAATTAGTCTTTTTTACTTGAGTTTTTCGACTTTAAGTCAAATTTTGACATTAATTTGGACATAAAGTCTCTTAACTCTAACGAAATTTGACATTTTTTCTAGAGGTTTAAAGTCTTTAAGTTAAAATTAGTCTTTTTTCTTGACGTTTTTTAACTTTAAGTCAAATTTCGACATTAATTTGTACATAAAGTCTGTTAACTCCACCCAAATTTGACATTTTTTCTGGACACTTAACGTCTTTAAGTTAAAATTAGTCTTTTTTACTTGACTTTTTCAATTATAAGTCAAATTTCGACATTAATTTGCACATAAAGTCTCTTAACTCTACCAAAATTTGACATTTTTTCTAGAGGCTTAACGTCTTTAAGTTAAAATTAGTCTTTTTTACTTGACGTTTTTCGACTTTAAGTCAAATTTTGACATTATTTTGGACAAAAAGTCTCTTAACTCTACGCAAATTTGACATTTTTCTAGAGGCTTAACGTCTTTAAGTTAAAGTTAGTCTTTTTTACTTGACGTTTTTCGACTTTAAGTCAAATTTTGACATTAATTTGGACATAAAGTCTCTTAATTTAACTCAAATTTGACATTTTTTCTAGAGGCTCAAGGGTTTAAGTAAATTTGACATTTTTTTAGAGGCTTAACGGCTTCAATTTTCGCTTTGCATTTAATTAAAAATAATATTATATGTTAATATTAAGAATTATTGATTTATTTCTATGTTTAAAGATTTTTGTATTAATGTTTTTTTTTTACTCATATATTATATTTACCAGTAGCTTTTCAGTTCTTCATATTGTCAAGTATAAAATAGAAAAAAAGGTAACATATATTGCAGTTGTGGCCACAGAATACCTATAATCTATATTTTTTAATTAATTGGAAGCCTGGAACTCATTTCTGACAATCTGGTATATAACTGTAGAAAAGACCCGTGAACCGCTCCAAGGAACTGGTTCACTCGAGTGAGTGAACCGGTTCGGAACCGTTCCCGACAGTGAACCGTTTTTACCATCTCTAATAGCTTTTAATTTAAGGTTAAGGATGAATTAAATTAAATTGTTTAAATCTAAGCATTAGGGTGATGCATTTTAATAGGAGCGTGTAAATATTTCGCCCCATGAATGTTAAAACTTTGACTTGTAATTTTTTCGTGGCGGTCTTTTCTTACCTCTTCCTCATAACGGCGTTTTACTTCTTATTTCTGCTTTCATATTCGGATTTCTAATTATATTACCTTTTAAAGTAATACAATAATACATCAAACGACGATCCTATTGAAAAATTATATAGCCGTATTTTGTAACCGTTTCGATTCGATTCTTAACACGCACTAATTTGGCTTGATAAAGGCTGAATATTTTCTAGTAACATATTTGGATTTCATATTAAATTACTTTTCAAACAGTATGGCACACGTCGGGCCTAGGCAAAACTATGTGGCCATTTCCTGTGAGGTCTACCTTATTGAGGTCTAACCACAACTATTTAATTTAAGTACTGCTTCGCCCACTTAGAGATTAGGAATTTCCACTACATATGTGGATTCCATATTAAACTACCTTTTAAATTATACGCACTACTCAAACATTATTAGTTTAGCAGTGAGCGCGAACGTTATTATTAAATATTCAACATTTACGGCATTCCCTATCAGCTATTTGATTAGACGAACGGTAAAAGCGCCGACTCTTTAACTAAATAACGCCCCGGACCCGGGATCGGATATTCGCTTGAGAATTTAATTTGATAAAAAAAATTAATGAATAAAAAAAATAATTAATTTAGTTAAAAAGAATTTTAATTTTAATATAAAAAAAATCACATATTATCGGAAATGTTATAAAACCAGCACAATATGTAAATTGAACATCTACCAATGACAAACACACCGCGAAGGTCGCCGTTCCCGATTGACACATGATAAGATAAGAAAAGATAAGAATACAAGCTAATGTCCCAATTATTGATCATAATCTTTCATTGCTAAAAATTATCTCTGGCACTGATGGGCTATTATGGGGATTAGAATGAAAGGTCAACTTAAGATACACTGTGGGCAAAAAAAAACGGTACAAATTGGAAATATGCATATTTTAAATAATGATTAACGCATTAAATATTAAAGGTAGAAACGCCAAAGTGGCGGAATCTATTGCCTGAATGCTGTACGGAACCAAATCCGGGTGGCTTTAACACCGACAAGATATGGACATTGCCAGCGGCGGTAAATATAACAATATTATTGTGAACATTAAATATTGTTGCAGACGCTGGCAATGTCCATATCTTGTCGGTGCTAAAGCCACCCGGATTTGGTTCAGTACAGTATTCAGGCAATAGATTCCGCCACTTTGGCGTTTCTACCTTTAACGGTGTTTGGAATACTTATATTCCAATAGTAATTTCCGTTTCCCCATCAGCAACTAACTACATTGATGAGACCTGAAAGGTCGAAACCGGTCTGTAGGTGTTCTGATGGGGGAACAATATTTAATGTTCGCATTAAATATTGCTTTGAAAAACAAAATGTTTACACTTTGTAGATATTTCTTCATCTTCTTAATAAAAATTGGGCTCTTCACTGTTATGTTAATTATTTCAAATATTAATAACTCACCAAGATATATTAGTACAAAACTACTTGTACCGTTTTTTTGGCCCACTATATATAGTAAAATATGGCCGACTCAGGCAGTACATCGGATTATTTAGTAACCGAAGAAAACAGTTTATTGTGTACGTTAAAAAAGTGCAATTGGGTCGTAACGCGTTCAAAAGTGCAATATATGAACCATTTTGAAGAGTCCATTAATCTTTAAATCGAGATATTTAAGGGTTTTTGTTTCAATGAATTAAAATTACAAACATAAATTTATTATCCACTTGCAAAGACCACTTCAGCGAACTTCTCCAATGACGTGCATATGGCGGTGCCTCTCGGTGATCCACAAACCCACTTGGCGAGTACAAAATCAGTAATTCCTCTTCCTCGCGTCTGGCTACCTGAACTTTTCATAGAGACCATATCCAACCAAACACCTGCCCAAGGTGTACCTGTGCGATTAATAGTGAAGTACCCCTTTTCTGCAAAACTCCTTGTACGCCTCCGGATGGCCAGCTTTCAATTGTATCATATTTTACACCTAGAGATGGGCACATTTTGCCCACTTGGAAGAATGGTACCATCTGCTGTAAACACACCAAGTGACCGTGCTAAACACCACAATGCTCAGAATCATTGAACTTATTCATCAGGATAACCACGTTGAAGTACTCAGCCCATTATACTTTAGGGATTCTAGATGATTCTGAAATCACCAGCGAAGCATTCTCTTCAACTTTGTCTGGAGTAAGTTCATCTATGTTTGTCAGCATAGTTAAGATCTCTAAAACATTGGCTCCTAGAATAATTCTACATCAAACAAGCTAAACAAGTAAATGTCCTCAAATAGTTTGGCTGTAGACGTGGCCTGTTAAGATATCATCAACAGAATTAGCAGCGAACACTTGGCATAGTACATCTTTCAGCCATTATGTGACCTGCACTCCATGAAGAACATTAGGGTGTGAAACTCACCACGACTCAAAACAATGTTCCCAAAAGTGATTTCTCTAGCCTTCAGGTACAAAGGCTGGTCGAATGTTACGAAGCAATCTGTAACCCCTATCTCCTGACTACTGTAACCTTATGTGTACAGTTAGGTGATGGACTGATGAATTAAAGAAAGGTTACCGGAGTATTTTCTTTGTAATGACTTTACTCACCAATTGTATGAAACCCTTCCATTCTGGAATGGTTAGCACCTTTGCAGTGGGTTCCACCTCCTTTACTCACCAATTGTATGAAACCCTTTGCAGTGGGTTCCACCTCCTGGAGCCACTTACCACTCATCTACATGAAATCTTCAATAGTAGGTGTGAATATGTCACAGGGGATGGCACTCTTAAGTATTCGATGGTAATTTGCTGCAATTCGTCGGTTTCCTTACCCTCAAGGCTTGCAGTTTTAGAACTCCCAGTTGGCCCACTTCCTACTGGGGAAATATCATGGTTGTAAGGAAAGCGTAGATTGGTGTAACATATTTGATACCTCCCATGCTGTGTATTGCAGTCATCGAGAGTGGATACATTAAAGTCAGCAATATCAAAGATGTACTGCCAAAATAATTAATTTGGGATAGGCTCTTGCTGGTGGTAGATGGTGGAGAGTTTCAGCAGCTGAGCGTCGTAGTAAGAGGCATTCAACCATAGAAGGGATACCAAGTTCTTTGATCTGAATTTTCTGTATGTGAACAGAAATGGCGATATGAATCATCGAGGGCGAACAGTAGCAATAAGAGCATGAGGTATAGTTGTAATCTTTTTCCCCACTGCCTCTTTTTTTGCAATGCAGTGCATAAAGACTCGGAGAGACTTAGGTATTAATTGTTTAGACTCACTGTTGCCGTAAGCTTTTTGTACAATTCTCTCACGTTATCTTTGTTCATCTTTACACCTTAAAGTGTACAATGAGTGGCTTAAGATTCTATCACTAAAACTACGAAAGGAGATGACAGTTTGTCTGGTCCGATTTGTAAGGAAAACAATTTTGTCCCCATATTTTTCCCTTATTCTCTCCTTAATGGTAACCACATGTGGTGGTTCTCCTGTAATAACCTGTTCCAACAACTCATCCATAGAGTATTGGCAATTATTAGTCTCTTCAATATAATCGTATATTTGCTTCTAAAATTCCTTCATCTCGAGGACGTCCAGTTTTTTTTTTTTTTGAAGAATCTTTTGTAACAATCCTGGTGATATATTGCATCTGCTGCGCGTAGATCCCCAACAGTACAGATACGTCTTACAACGTCGGTTTCGCACTCATCCTTTCTTTCCTAGTCAAGATCGATAGTGGAATTATGAAACGCACTCGTACGAACATTAAAAACTTACGCTTAGCATAAGGTCTTTTAATCTCCTTCTGTAAAGAAAAAAACACTTTGTTTTAAAATCAAATTTCACTTTTTCTGAACGCATAGACGAGGCATCACGTGATGTTGAAGGTTGATCTGAAAGAGTGAGAGCTCAGAAACCTCTTTATAGAGTCACTTCTGACTTACTCCTGAAACCCTTCTCTTTCCCATTTTCTTTGACACACTTGCCTTCACTAATCCAATTATCCATTTTTTCCGACGTTACACAAATCACTTTCAACTTCACCCGCATAAATTGAACACTTCTCAGCCATAGTCATATACACACTGGAAATAAATAATCTTCTATTAAACGCGTGCCAATATTTAATGTAATAAAAGCAGATATTTTAAAGACTCACTGAAAAGAAACGAGCACCGGCCGCATGCGGCCGCCAATACAAAAGATCACCTGGCACTGAGTAGGTAGGGATAAATAAAATAACAAAAACTAATTTTTCTTTAATTTCCCATTTCCCCCTCCATATCTCCTTAAGCATTAATCCTAGCAAAAAAAAGTGTATAGAACTTTTTTTGTGGAGAATTTTATGGCGATCATTTTTTTCGCTAGGGGGAGTAATTTTAGAGTTATTAACGAAAAACTAAAAAAAGGACCTTTAGAGACCCCCCACCCTTAACTTCACCCCCACCCCTTAGTACTTTTAGTATGTTGTTAAGAACACCTTCCCCTACAACTATGCCGAAATTAGCTGCTACATGAATTATTTCCGCTATTTGATCTTTTTCTTTGGTATTCGTTGCCTGAACTAGAAACGAGACCTGGAAACGCTGAGCGCAGAATATCCATCGGCCATGCTGTATGTGTGCGATTGCACCGTCCTGTTGGAATTATATGTCCTCCAAGCCCAATTCTCCCACTTGCGGCAGCAGGAACTCTGTTATCATGGTCACAATTCACAGTCAAGGTGCGGGCGACGTCTTCGAAAAAATAAAGGTCAATCACACTTCCAGCGGAAACGCCGCACCAAACTGTAACTTTAAGAGGATGCAATGGCTCTTCATGAATCGTTTGCGAATTTGCAGTGCCCCAGAATTCAGATATCCACAAAGGTGAAAATGTGCCTCATCGCTCATGATGATTTTCGAAGAAAATATCGTCCATACAGTTTAGAATGGCTTGGTAGTAATTAAGGCAAAAGCTGCTGTACTGTTTGCTACAGGGAAACATTTTCAAGTCTTTCGCCCAATTGCGTGGCCATGTTGATTCTTGAGTCATCTTAGGCACTTGCAACCGCAACAGCGATATTCTGGGCAGAACGGTTGCTCTGGGACCGGCCGTGACTTTGAATATCCCGTGTTGTGCCAGTTTCCAAGAGGCGAGTATTTGCCCAGTTGGTATTGTTAACACCACTGACTGGAAAATGGAAAAATCTTATTTTCATCTTTCATAGGAAAAAATCATGTCCTGAGAATACAACTCACTTTCTAATTAAATTCAAACAACCAATTAGTTAATTCAGTTGGATTCTAATTAGTCTTTTATTTATTAATAACACCATCAGATTTCTCATACAACCAGATAATATTAAAGTTAACATTATTTATGTTTCAATTTTTCAAACAATCATTAATTTCTTGCTGTGCCAGCATATCGGATTTAGCTTGTAGCGCAATTGAATTACTGTTTCCCAATAAGCGACTCTCGTTCAATTAAACAATGCACTCACGAATTGTTGGCTTTGATTACTTTTGCAGTTCAATACACCGGAAGTATTGCCCGAAGCCAATTGTGCACATTGGATGGAATCCGTTACATTTTATTTCTTATATTGGATATCCGATATTAGAAACCGAATGAATTTTTGTTAGAACGCTTAAAAAAATACATTTTTTACTTTACGCCTGAAAACAAAAGATTTTAATTAAACATTTCAAAATTTGCGTCAAAATTTCAGAAATTGATTAATTTTTTTTTTTAGCAAAAACTTTGCCAAAGTAACGTAATCCAGTTCTGAAAATATTGTAATACTTCATAGAGTGATATAGAATTGTAAAATATGTAAATGCAGTCGATGAAGAAGCTATAAATATGTTCACGAGTAACATGGCGGCAGCTTTCAGCAAAGTCCACGCTCCTGCATTCCAAAGAGTTATGCAATGCAACTCCTGAATGCGCGTTTGGAATTATGCTCGAGATAAATAGATTAATGGTGAAACTCGATACCGATATGATATACGGCTCGAATTAACAATCAGGAAATTGTACGAGCTGAAATAAAAATATATGTAACAGGATCAATGATTAGAATATTTTCGAGGGAATCGTTTTGTACATGTAAAGACCCTAAGGCGTGGTATTTCATGAATTTTATGAAATTTGCTTGAATCAATGGAAATTTCCGTTCTTTATAAATGCCATTATTAAGGAAATCAAATTAACATTTTTAAAAACATCTGTATTTCAACATGGCTTTTTTTATATAATCCCAATGGAAAATAAGGTTATTCAAGGAAAGAATCATAAATAAGAGTCAATTTCAACCATCCCATTGTCCAAACCAGATTGAAATTAGTTGAGTAATTGTAAAACAATTTTATCAAGAATTAAAATTCTTATACAAGATAATAAAAGGTGCTTAATGAGACGTTATATGCAATTTGGTGTCGGGTTTGTTTGATGATGTGCGTCGTTTGGTGCTCGCTGTAACGAGCTTGTTTCGCACCCAACAAACCGTAGACAGTGATTATATAAGAAAACACACAAAGTGTCGTAACTATTGCGGGCTCGGAGCTCTGAGCTTCAGAAGCGTTCGCCTGGATGTAGGTCAGAGCCAGCCAGCAGGAAGGAACTTGAAGAACTTTCCGGTGGGAACATCAACGTCGACCTCCACTCCGTCTGACTACTTTCCATACAAATATTTGTGGGTTTCTTATTTAATTCGTTAACTTGAATTTATAGTAGTCTTTAATTTAATAGTTTTAAGATGGAAATATTTTACGCTTAAAAACAAAATAATACAGATGATCTAAACAACCTCAAACTCATGTACTAGTCTTACTGACAATATTACCTGAAATGGTCATCGGCAGAAACGCGTAGCCAATTTATATCCAAATTATTAAGGAAGTTTAATAAAACTGCAGAATCAGACGACACCACACCTTGAAGCTTAGACTAAAAAACTTGTTACAGATTTGATATTTTTTTTAATTTACATTGATAGCTAGAATAAGGCCCACTTGCACCGCAGGTACTTAATCGTGGTTAAGAAGTTAATCAGGAGTAAGCGGCTCATTAAGTTAAAATTTTGGAATATAAAAGTCAAACTTTGGCAACGTGTACCGAGTTGGAAAAAATGTGTCGACTCGATCCACTAAAAGGGCATTGAAATGTGTTCAATTACCTGCGCAGGGCTCAAATAACGAAGTTCCTACGACGATTTGGCACAAATTTATGGGTGTTTGAAAAAGCGTTGTTTTGAGTAAGCGGCTCATTAAGTTAAAATTCGGGAATATAAAAGTGTTATAAATTTGTAAGATATCCCTTTGATCAATATTGTGTATAAAATAGTTGCGTAAGTACTTACCGGCACTATCCACTGATTAAAGTTAATCGACTGTGGTGTAAGTGTTCATAATTATTTTTTTATATACATCCCCAAGGAAATCTTCATTACTAATGAATGAAAAATACTCTGTATTTATTTGCCTCATTTCTTCCCAAACGACTCGATAATTTTCCATTCATTTCCAAACAAACAGAATCGCATCCGCAGTAAAAACAATTCACTTAAATGTTATAAACTTGGGAAAGTTTAGAGCCCATCCACTTCGCCCCCAAGCAAGAATTATATCTTATTTTCCGAGCCTGAAATTGCGACGTAAACTTTTGATTCGTGCGTCAAGTGGCGGAAAAAAATCTCATCCCCAATTTTAAAACGATTCCAGTGTCAATAGTAGAAATTAACGGGATGGCACTTATATCAAACTTTTTCACTTAGAACCGGGGATCCATAAATTTTACGGGAAGAAGTTAGTTTTTATGATATCAGGAGTTCGGTCCACATATTGTGCTCATTTTAAATATTTTATTCGAAAGGACAGGACCGTAATAAAATAGAAACAGCATGAGTCATAATAAGAATCATAAATAATTCAATATGGGTGTGCTATAAATTGTAGCCCGTAGCGGATTATTATTTAAGCCCTGAACGCAACCTGTTCTATAGCAGTAGTAAAAATGGTGGTGTGGCCTTTATGTTATTTTATCCGATTTGATGGTATAATAGTTATATATTTATACTCTCATATATAAATATTTTAAATGTACGTCGATCGTTTTGCAGGATCAGATGACACTGACGTCACTTGAAGTCAACTAAAATATCTCTCGGAAGGGTCTAGCTAGCTTATTCTTTAGGTAAAACTAATTTAATATGTTTATTCCGTACTGTTTGCCAATTCATCATGCAAAGATTAACATCAGAGCAACGATTGCAAATTTATTATAAAATCGTGGTTCCGTTCGCGAAACTTGCAGATCGCTGCCACTATTCTACAATTGTGCATCTGAACAAATAAATTGATAAACCATGGATTCATTTGACATCTCGTATACACCACTATATATAACTTAAGCCTTTATAGAAAATTGTAATTATTGATCTTGGTTTAGACCAAATAAAATCCATTTCTTGCAAGACCTGACGATGGCTGAAAATTGGGTCATCGCAGGCTGAGTTTTGACTCAATGACTATGTTGGCAAACAAAATTGTCGCGGTTAGAGCAAAGATAATCCATAAGCGGTTCTTCAAAAGCCACTGCAGCTTGAGAAAATGCAGTTTGGTATACTTAATGGGATGGGGATGCCACCGATCGTAAAAAGTAAAATAATAATTTTCATTATAATAAGAGTTAAAAATGAATAGTAGTAAATACATTGGTTATCATCTTTACGTTATAAGTAAAATATGAGTACTAGTGTGGTTCCCATTTTAGAAGAGCCTGGGCTCGGTAACGCGATATTCGATTTAGCAAAAAATTTACAGTTATTAGTTTTTTATCTATACAAACAAGTTTTGGGCTGTCCCGTGGATTTTCAATTTTCACATACTTCGAAACTCTCCATACATACTAAAACCACTCTAAAAGTATAGAAAATTACATACAAATTATATGCGTTACAGATTTCCAAGTTAAATTAGTAGTTTTGATATTATGTATTTTTTTTTCGTTTGCAAAAGGAGTCCATGGGCACAACAGGTTTGGGAACCACCTTATAGAGCGCCGATTTAACCCTAGATAAGGAGCGCAAACGCTATTTTGTAGCACTTTTCTATATTTAAGTTGAAGTATTATAATTTCTCTCCTTAGTTAAGTTAATTTGTCAAAATAATTCAAGAACATTTAAAAATATACTTGATTTTAATTCGTAGTCTATCAGTCGAATGATCAGTTACAGAGTAACACTGATTTAAGTTTTGTTATCTGGGGTTAAGACCTTCATGTCAGTGGGTGACATGAAGGTAAAGATGTGGTTGCATCAGGATGGCGCATTCCATAATAGCACGTGATACAATGGTTTTATTGAGGTAAACGTTCGGCAATCAAGTTATTTCACGAAATAGTACTGTTAATTAGTCGCCACTTGCTTGTGACTTGATGCTACTGGTATATATTTCTATAAGAAACATATAGCCCTTGGTATATGCAGATAAACCAATGACAATGAATAATTTCTAGGCGAATATTGTGTATATTTCACTGGGCTACAAAAAAATATATGCCCTGTTGCATGATTCTTAGTTTTTTTGTCAATACTGATTTCAAATCTTAAATCAGTTTTCTTCTGCATGCTACGGTTATGTCATTATTTATGTAGTTGGGTATTAAATTTATTTAATTGCTCGCCAATAAATAACATTGGAGTGATTGGATTGGCCTACTTTTTGAGCCAAATGTTTCACAAATATCCTTTTTCGTTCTATTATATTTTGCACAGGTGCCGAGGAATAGCTGTCCAATCACGCGTGTTCGGCCATGTTCGACATTTAAAATTTTCGCCACATTTTTCTGTTTTTCTTTTTAATGCAGTTCACTATAATTTTGTTACAAGAAACATCACTGTTTTCCGTTTTTTTTTAATATTTTGAGCAGGTACCCAGGAATAGCTGCTTGATCATTTGGGTTCGGCCAATTTCAAATTTTCCTTCACTAGTGCCTTCCCTTAAATTTAGTTCACCATACTTTTGTAGCAAAATACCTCACCAGTAACCTACCGTTTTCCTTTTGTTGATATTTTGAATTGGTGTCCAGCTGGTGTGTTCGGGCGCATCATTAGACACCCGAAATTAGTCACCTTCTTCGCCCCGAGAACACACATTTCTTCTCGAACGCTCCGAAAGATCATTAGACGTGTGACTTGTGTGTAAGCTAAAAGCTTCTGGTTACTACAATGTTGTTGACTTTCCGCGAACTGGGATGCAACATGATTATCAAGATCTATTTCTTGAACAGTCACCTTGATAAATGTTCAGTAAACTTTGGGCCTGTAAGTGACGAACAAGAGAGCGCTTCCACCAGGACCTGATGATCGTGAAAGATCTATCAAAGGTGATGGAACAGGGAATGGCGAACTACTGCTGGATTATAAAACGAGATTGATCTGAGCAAGTGGACAAACGCAAGATCTATAAGCGCAAATTTTTGCCGGAATTGAATAGAGCTGAACTGTAGGGTACTAACCTTCATTCTGGGCTCATAATATGGCTATGTATACATCTACGCTCATATATAATTTATGCATGTAATATGTATAATAAATCTGTAAATTTCTCAAAATGTTCATTGTTGAATTGCATACAAACGGTAGCTTGGAAAAAGCAAAAATAACGTCATATTTCGATGCAGCACACACAAATTAGCTTAGAACAAGTGCTTTCATCAATGCAGTAAACATTTTATTGTCCAGTGTTATTGGTGAAATATCGTCTGATTTGCTTAAAAAAATGTTCGGAAATTTAACCATCAGGAACCGATAGCGGGAGTCTCAAATGATATTTAAACACCAAATGGCTTAAGGGGTTATACCTACTTAGGATTGGTCGAAATATCGATATTTTTTTATTACACTTTTTAAATGTATATCACCTTAAGAAAATTTAGAAGTGTAAGTTGTGATCCATTATTAACTGGGTGTGTAGTAAAGAATAGTTGACGAAGTAGTACTCTCCTTATAAAAAAACCAACTGGAGAGAGTACCTTATTCGTCAACTACCCTCTAAGAATATTTCCTCAAAATTATAAAAAATCGGAGCACACGTTAAAAAGTTAAAAGCATTTAGAAAGCGCTGCCTGGCAACGTTCGCTCTCCAGATAACGTTTTATTGTGTTGTTTGAGATTCGTAGGTGGATAAATATTCAAGTACATTTGTATTAGTGGGTAGTGGACATTAAAATGTAAAATATCAGATGTTTGTTACGATCAGTTTATTTGATTTTCTCTACATTTACTGAAGTTTTGCTGCTTTATTAACTATTATAAATATGGCCGGATATTATAACAAAGTCACACGTGAGGACAGAACATCTAAAAAATCAAGGCCAAACAAAAGGAAGCAGTCTTTTAATCAGAAAACATCAGACCGACGTGAAGAGCTTACGCGGCGCTTCCCGAAGATAAAAAGAACGAGATCGCAAATTTCGAGCAAGCGCCTCTTTCTCCATTTATTTTGGAAGCTACTATTGCTACTAATTGCTTGATAGTTGCGTTGGCCGATTCACACAGTAATAACGAAAGTTATAACCAACTCATCTGGAAAATCAGCCCCAAGAGTCTGCTCTTCCCGTTAAAGTTGCAGCATACATATCTGCCTGTAGTTTTAACGAGGGCCCTTCTGAAGATTTTTGAGTCATTAGGCGTGCCCTGTTTTCGCAACAGCCATGAATATATTACAGAAGTTATAACCAACTCATCTGGAAAGTCAGCTCGAAGAGCCTTCCCGGTGGTGCACTTTCCGTTAAAGTTGCAGCATACACATCTGCCTGTATTTTTTTAACGAGGGCTCTTCTGAAAATTTTTAGAGTCATTAGTCAATCCCTGTTTTCGCAACAGCCACGAATATATTACAGAAGTTATAACCAACTCATCTGGAAACTCAGCCCGAAGAGTCTTCCCGGTGGTACACTTCCCGTTAAAGTTGCAACATACACATCTGCCTATATTTTTAACGAGATCCCTTCTAAAGATTTTTGATCCATTACGATATTATTACAGAAAAGAATGAGACCCGAGTTACGATTGCCAAGCAGCGTGCGCATGCGGCCACTAGAGAGCAAAGGATCGTATACAGCACCAACTCTATGTTCTGGAGATGGCTAAAGGTGCAGAAGAGACCCTTTATGCCTCTCGAATACATGACTAAATAAGTTAAAACAAATTAGTTTCAATTATGAAAAACATAGACTTGAAACTTTATCACGAAACGGATTTTTTTTTAAATACGGTTGCGGTGACCAAAGTTTTTTAAAAACTATTGCATCGATCAAACTAAAAGGACCCCGCAGTATTTCAATGTAAAATGGGTTTCATCGAAATTGCCCCATTTTTTGCAGGGAGCTAGCTTTTGATATCCTGAACAAAAGTCCTTATGGGCGGAACAAAATTCTATGTAAGGATTTTGAGTTATCCGCCGAAGAAGATGTTATTTCACCGATAATCGAAAATCGTAAAAACGGGGTGAAGAACGCATACAACGATGTTAATATCATCATGTTTGGACAGCTTTAGACCAAGAAGTTCTTATAAAATGCTCAACAGTCATTGCTAGGGACGCTGGGAAAGTGTACCCATCATTAGGCAACTTGTGGGACATGAACATTTCAGGAAAAAAACGAACCTTTATACCAAAACTTCAATTGAAACTCATATTTTGAACCGGAAGATTAATTTCACGGGCGGAAAGGCCCTGAAAACGTCTGATAATCGATGGGCCATCTGTTGTCTCAATGGTTCATCATGGGCACTCTCAAAAAAGTTACAAAACTTTGCACCGGACAATTTTCTTTTTATTCCTATTTATTGCCTAATGGTAGGCACACATGACTGCTGAGCATTGTACAAGAACTTCTTGGTCCAAAACAATCCAAACATGAAGATATTAATAGCGTTGTTCCCTCCGTTTTTACAATTTTCGAGTATCTGTGAAATGAGACCTTCTTTGGCGGATAACTTAATATCCTTACATAGGATTTTGTTCCGCCCATAAAGACTTTTGTTCAGGATGTCAAAAGCTAGCTCCCTGCAAAAAATGGTACAATTACGTGCTTATTTGTTATTACAATAGGCAGGACCTTGCCGTAGGATTTTTATTTCGGTTGAAATTTTGTTGTTTATTGCAAAAATCAAAGTCAGTTCACCTCGAAAATTTTACTTTTTCGTAAAATTGTTGTCATTTTTGTAAAAATCCAAATTTTACCAAACCCTTCGTTTGGGCCCTTCGTAACCCAACATAATAACGCAATATTCTTTTATTTTGATATCAGATAAGCCGTTCCAAAGATATCTTGGTCACCGCAAGTGAAAAAAAGACATATTTCCTTCATTTTTGGATATTTTTTCATAAACAAATTTGTACATGTATCTCGAAATAGGTTTTTTGTATGGAGTTTTGTAAATGTCATTAAATTCTTATTAAAGGGGAAAAAAATTCTTGATAATCACGTAATTTTGACAATCTCAAGTGGGCATAACACCTTAAGAGTTTCTTTTAAATAAAGCCAAAATTCCATTCATTAGGTCAAATAGTATCCCTATCGGTCCTGTTAAGTCCCGACCGAAATCATGTACACTGCACCATTCGACTACGCCACCGAATTCCGCCGAATGCAGGTTAAGATGACCGAACCAGTGTGCAGAAACGCAAACTAAGTCCCACTAATTGATACGCCACAGATATAAATCATGCTCAGAGCCTCCAAATAGTGTCTGCCCGCACCCTAGCGATGGAAACCATAATCGAACACATTCAGGCCCTACCATCAACGCTGAAGATGAAGAAAAGGGTCCACACACAGAACGGGACCATAAAGTTAGTTGGCCCTCCCATACAGAAGACCCCCACTGCCAAGTCCCCGTCTAACCTACCTCGTCTTTCCAGTGTGCCTGCTGCGCCTTCTAAGGTCGCTACCAATACCCGAAAGGTGCTCTCAACATGTAAGACAACTATCGCACCAGCGACTTCGCCCTGTAAGGGATCACCGCCAGTAGTACGCATTGATAGACGCAAACCAAATGAAGTACGCCAACGCCTGATAAGCAGCAAAAGGGCCGCTGGTCTTTCGTACGACACCGAAGAACTTTCTCACCGTTGCCTACGGAGGCGGGGATAATGAACATTAATCTACCAAGATTTAATATAAATTTAATAAAGATAAAAAACTAAATTAAAGGACCCCTCACAAATAAAATCGAAATTGGCTTTCGCTGAAATTGATAAAATTTTGGATATGTTGTTCCTTTCAGTGTCCAGATCAAAAGTCTTCACGGGCACAAAGCTCGAAAATCTTCCCTGCGAGCAGTACCCAGCTCCGAAGGTTAGAGACCGGTAATCCCCAATTTTCGCTGATTTTACCTCTCCCCTTGCATTTTCGCGATATACACTGCTCAACATTTGAACTGGTACACTTATATGAAATGCAGTAAAAGCAAACAACCATTTTTAGGCATTTGGCATGACTTCCTAAATGATCAAGGCTCTGTTTCGGAATGCGAACAAATGCCTAATGCTTATACTTAATCAAGTTTTAGGAGAATTTTTGCGAATTTCTCGAATGGCTAAATATTCCTCAGAATTACATTCGGGATTTGATTTCCAGCATGCCAAGACGTTTCCAAGAGGTCATAAGAGCTAGAGGAGGTCCCACGCATTATTCATCTTTGAGTGTTTGTTATCATTTCTTTCCAGAGAACTTTTCTGTAATACTAAAATGAAGATTTTGTTATTTTTCTATTAGAACATTTGAAATTCGTAATTTGAGTTTTACTGTTTTAATTCAATGCCCTAAAAGTGTTTCCAGAACCATGTACTATCAATTAAGCAAGAAGGTGTTGATTAAAAAGTAGTAAATTGTTTTTTATATATGTTCTTGTAAGTGTGCCAGTTCAAATGTTAAGCAGTGTATATGAAGATTATATATATTCCGATTTTCTTGTAAATATCCCGAAAATACAAGGGGAGAGGTAAAATCAGCGAAAATCGGGGATTACCGGTCACTAGCCTTCGGAGCTGGGTACTGCCCGCAGGGAAGATTTTCGAGTTTTGTGCCCATCGAGACTTTTAATCTGGACACCGAAAGGAACAACATATCCAAAATTTGGTCAATTTCACCGAAAGCCAATTTCCATTTGATTTGTGAGGGGTCCTTTATATATTAGCGATAAGTATCCACTCTGGATGGTCCAGGTCCAGGTAGATAGGTAAAGATGCTCGACGCATCTTCGGCATCAAAAAGATCATGGGGCTCAACGTAAACGAAGAACAAAAAGCATGATGATAGCCGACAATACTGTTGGGGCAGAAGCACACTTAACGCAAGAATGCGAGAGGTCGACTATCAAGTCACGTGTGCAAACTGGGCCAAGGGTCATCCAGGCAGAAGAAGGTTTGCAACTCAACAGCATCCGCTCATGAAGGCCATACCAGAAAACAACGCTTCGGCAAGTCCGGAATCCGACTTCACGAAGGCCGGTCAAGCCAACAATACAGTGAAAATAGCGGTGAGAATCTATAGCGCTATAAAATCTTTTATTAACAAAAACGAAAAATCGGTATAAAAAAAAATTATAGTCGTCAAAATAATATAACCAATATTACCAAACCAAACCTGGCGTCACCTTGCAATAAAATTTGCGCAGAGTGAAAAAGTGTTCAGAGAACACGAGAGAATGCGATACAAAATATAAGAGGCGTCCGCTCTCTGAAATTTACATTGGTTACTGCACAACTTGCCACGAGGTTTTGGGACGATAATACTTGCCTATACTGATATACGGAAGCGAAACATGGGCGATGAATGCAAGACAAAACTCCAAGGAAGTAGATAAAAATAGAGATAGAATACGAAGCAATTACGAAGCACAACTAAATAGAAGAAGACTGAAGAGGAACAGTTAAGATGGTTTAGACACATAAATAGACTGGGCGAAGTGAGACAAATGAAACAAGTGTGGGAGCCGAGAGCAAATGAAAGAGAACAAGAGGAAGGCTACAATACAATCAATAAAATGGTGAAATAATACTGAAAGAGCTGGACACAGTCAAAAGAACAACAGCTCATAGAAATAAGTGGTTAAAATTTTATATAAAATATAATTGAAACTCGCCTCCTAATAAGGGAAAAAAAGAAAACATATATAATTATCTATAATATTTTGATTTAGAGTGGATTTATCAATCCATTTTACTAATAGATTAGTACAATCTTAATTTTTATGTGTACATAAAGATATGTTACTTCGGAATAAATCACATTATTCCTTCAGATGCTCGGGTAAGTCTTATCTAGGTTTATTGAATATGGAAGTGGATTCGGGTCATGCTTTTCCCATATCATCGCCAAGTTGACTCCTCTTGTACTTTCGCTAGGATTTCCCTTCCCGAAGGGAGAAATTTGTTATGATTTATTCAGGTTATATATCATTTATGGGGATATTATATCACACCGAAAATACCCCTTTTTTATATATAGAACACATGCGCCTCGAGAAATTGCTAAAGTTTACTTACACATATTAAACGAAGGTTGTTAAACTTTAAACGCGAATTAATTAGTGTAATATTTAAGCAATTAAAAATTTGAATTTAAAATCCTATACTCGTCGCAGATGCATTAAATACGGAATTTTAAAATACGAAAGGTTCGTAAGATCTACAAAAATAAGATTCCCTTTAATAAATTCAATAAAACGAATTGTAGCCTGAATATATGAATATTCAACCTGTTCGTGACTCTGCAAGCAAAATTAAGTCTTACTAAGACTGTATAGTCTTAGTAAATTAAGTCTTACTAAGACTATATAGTCTTAGTAAGATATAAGTTTGCTTGCATGGTCATGAACAGGTTGAATATTCATATATTCAGGCTACATTTAGTTTTATTGAATTTATTTAATGCTTTCTGCAACAAGTAAGGTTGTTTCTAAATTGTTTAAGATTCCCTTATTGAAATTTAAACCATTTTTTTAAATAATACCAACGCATATATTAAGATTTACAAAATAGACATTTTAATATGGTCTGTGAGGATAGTAAGAAGAAAATTATGTCTTAAGCGCGTTTTTTTTTGAGTGATATACAAGGCGTAAAAGATGAACGTCCGACATCGATTCAAGCCGATGAAATTGTTACCTAAGTGTAAGAACTTGTGAACTCTGATCTCTGTGCGTCCTAATTTTGAAAACTTACGGAATTTTGAAGGACTTATGGTTTAATTTCTTTGATTAATTAAAATAAATAATTGATGAAAACGTAATTATGAAGAAAATTTAAATAGTCTGCTACTCTGCTTCATCCTACACATTTTATATTGTGGTTTTATCTTCGGCAATAAATATGGGTAACCACATTCATTATTAACATATAAATATGAATGACAAATTATAATTATTTCAACCGCCAAATAAATGTGGGTAATAATTCTCATTATAATCCGCTTTCAATATAAATGTTGCCAATTATTAAAGCTTAATATATAATCAGCTACCCATCCACTATTTATTTATTTATAATAATTACTGTAAATACCTAGTTATCAAGATATAATTTATTAATTACAATTTGATTAATGTATTGCCACATAAATTATCGACTATAATCTCATTTAAATATTCAGAGTATTGACTAAATTTTGTATTGTAAATAGAATTATAGGCTGCTCCGTGCTGAAGCGGCTTAGCAACTGCTTGTGGTAGGCGCGCCATGGGCGGTGGATTAACGAAAATGTTCTGTTCGAGCTTTTCAAAGTTTAGTGTTTATCCTCTTCATTAAAATTCGTTTAAATTTATAAAAATATATTCTTTTATATTACAAAAAACTATAGTTGATTTTTGTGAACTCGATAATTGCATTGTTTTAATTCCGACTAAGGCCAAATACATTTTCACCACAGTAGTAATAATCCGAAATGAACACATATTGAACGCTTCAAGTATGAAAAGATAAATGGCGAAATAACTGCACGCAACCACATGCACACGAAATGCTCGTCGACAGAGTGCAAACGATCGATGCCTGCAATAAATCACATTTATCCCACAATGTCACGTCCGCTTGAAGTTCTCGTTCTCTTATAACAAAACCTTTGGCCATTGCAAAAATACCAACAGCGGAATCTTTTTTTTTTTATTGTACATGTTCCATATGAGTACAATTGCAAATACAGGGGCATCAACACTGACGGTAATCGACTGGTAGTTCATGTATAGATTTTTAAACTTTCTGTTTTGCCATTTTCTTCTTCGTCAATTTACAATGAGATTTGTTTGTATATTTTTTTGCCACCGACACAACAACTAATTTTTTGCCAGTTTGTTCTTTGTCAATTTACAATGCGATTTGTTTGTATATTTTTTTGACAACGGCACAAGAATTATATATAATTACAAATTTTTAAGTTATTTGTAATTATATATAATTGTTGTGCCGGTGGCAAAAAAATATAAACAAATCACATTGTAAATTGACAAAGAACAAAATGTAAAAAAATTAGTATGGTGTGTATAAGTGCAACCAATGCAACAGAAATGGCATCATGTGACTAGAAAGACCCCACAAACTCGTGTGGCTTTGCTAAGCCTACCTATAACTATTACGACTTTAAAACTATCAGATTCCCTTGCCAAACCCTGCATTTACAATTTTTTCAATCTCAACCTACTCTACAGACAATTCAGCGTTTTTATTTATTAGCAAAATTTATACTCGTCTTAAAATTTCTATAGAACTCCCCTTTCCGTATCCAAAGGCTGCGGCCACAAATCACTTCCAAATGTCGTCGATAGTAGCTGAACCAAACATTAAATTTTATTACGGTCATGTTCGACAGCAATATATTGTTTATTTTAATAACCTTTTTTTAATTTTTTTGTATTATAAAGGAAAATTCCCGTAAATAAATAAATAAATAAATAAAAATAAATAAACCTTAAATAAATTCGCCACTGAATAAAATTTTATTACGGTCATGTCCGACAGCAATATTTTGTTTATATTTTTCAAATCACAAATGAAATATCTACGCACATCAATAACCTTAAATAAATTCGCCACTGATAAGGTAAAATCACTTACCTTCTCAATGCTCGCTCCTCCATAGTCGTCTGGACTTGCGATGGTATTGCAGCCGGCCTTTCTTAGCCGCAATTTATTAACGTGAAACGCCGAGCCGTAACAATACATGAGGATCATTGTCGTCGGGAAATAAAAGCCACATGCCGCCAGGATTCGAATGGAAGCTTGTGCATAAAACGGTTCGCAGGCAACCATTCCCGTGGGATTGAAGTAGAAACCTCCCCTCGGCAGCACCAGCACCGAGAAAAGTGTCACCGACATTATCCAGGTCATACTTATGATTGCGACGCATCCCTGAAACAAAATTTCATCTCAATTGACTTATGTAACACAAACGACAGTTTTTTTTTTTTTATTAACTTTAGAATAAAACATGAATGTTAGAAATCCCTGAAACAAAATTTTATCTCATTTGACTTATCTAACACAAACGACAGATTTTTTTTTTATTAACTTTAGAATAAAACATGAATGTTAGAATTCGTTCATTGAGGCACTACTTTGTTTGCTCACATCTGCCTGATTAATTATCTCCATTAATATAAGTGAAATTCTATGGTTACTTATAAAGTTCATAATGGAGTCAACAAGTAACAGTCTGAGTAAATTAAATACGAAATATAGCCTGAATATATACAACATGTTTGTAATTCTGCAAAATTAAGTATTTCGAAGAATAAAAACAAGTAACTTCTTAAAACAATTTATCTCCTGGCTAATGCCACGCCGGATAATGCATCTACAAGAAGACAAGGGTTTGAATTTAAATTTTTCAGACACAGTAATCAAATAATTTAATCAGTTTTGCTCTTTTACTGTTAATGTTATACGTTATGATTTCGTGTGACCGACGAAAAATCATTAAAACTAAAAAAAAGCTAGCAATTAATTTCATGTATGGATTTTCCCGGCGCATTCACCAAAAATTGCGCAACAAATTTTTTATTTTAGTTTTGCTGTACCTTTCTGGAAGTATATTGAACAAATACGAACTGTCAAGAAAGCGTGAAAATATTTGGAAATATATATCGAGCAGTCCAAAAGAGAACTAAAAATGTTTGATTTTATTTGTGCAGTGCATTGCTGCAAATATACTCACCAAACAAAAACTGTCAAAAAAACCGTGAAAATGTTTAGAAATATTTTGTGTTTTAATATTAAACAGAAATTCGTGGCTGGTACACCAAAATGGCGTCCATTTTTTAAAATTTTTTTACAGTGCATTGCTGCAAGTATATTTAATAAATTCAAACTGTCAATAAAACATTTTTGTTCATTGGATATACAGGGTGTTTTAGAGCTCTGGGAACGGTCAACCACGTGCCTATTTGTCAAAATTTCGAAAAATGTTTGATACAGAAGTTTTGCAGAATAGTAAACGACACGTCCTAAAAATGTTTAAATTTATACAAGGCGTCTCATGTAACAAAGTTACAGACCAAACTTATGTTTTTTTTATAATTCATGTCCTAAAGATGTTGAAATTTATACAGGACGTCTCATAACAAAATTACAGACCAAACTTATGTTTTTTTTAATGATTTATTAAAATTTTAAATAATTGTTACATGAGGTTTAAAATGATTTAGGTTATGATGATGGTGCTGTTTGAGTATTATACAATTTTTTTAGCAAAATTGTGAAAGTGCTCCCCTGCAACTAATAAAGACAATACATTTTAATTAAGTGGTTAAGTTTGAAAGATCTCGAGGCTTTAAAATTACTTTATCGTCCAAAACATAACTCAGCGTATTATATGATGACCATTCACAAACTGCATCATTTATTCATTTTTTTTTCAAACACCCTATATATTGTTTCATAATTTAGAAGTCCATTAAGTAAGCAAAACACTCAAAATTTGAAACTAATGAAATAAAAATTGCATTCGGCGATAAGAAAAATTCTAAAAAATTCATCTCTGCTGGAATTAGCTTAAAAAATTCAAAACCCCTATTTTTGACACTCCAAAAACAATTGTCATATCACAGCTGGAAACAAAATAACAACATTCAAAACTTGAGCTAAGGAAATGAAAATTACATTCTGCGATAAGAAAATTTGTAGAAAATTCATCTCTGCTCAAATTACCTTCAAATTTTCAAACCATATCCAGAATTAACCTATTTTTGACACCCCTTTAAGACAATTGTCATATTACAGCTGGAAACAAAATAACAACATTTAAAACTTGAGCTGAGGAAATGAAAATTGCATTCGGCGTTAAGAAAAATTGTGCAAAATTCAGGTCTGCTGGAATTAGCTTCAAATTTTTAAAACCTATCCAGAATTAACATATTTTTGACACTCCTTTAAAACAATTGTCATATTACAGCTTGAAACAAAATAACAACATTTAAAACTTAAGCTGAGGAAATGAACATTACATTCGGCGTTAAGAAAAATTGTAAAAAATTCATCTCTGCTGGAATTGGCTTCAAAATTTCAAAATTTATCCAAAATGAATCTATTTTTGACATACAGGTAAAACAATTGACATATCACAGCTAGAAACAAAATAACAACATTCAAAACTTGAGCTGAGGAAATGAAAATTGCATTCGGCGTTAAGAAAAATTGTGCAAAATTCAGGTCTGCTGGAATTAGCTTCAAATTTTTAAAACCTATCCAGAATTAACATATTTTTGACACTCCATTAAAACAATTGTCATATCACAGCTGGAAACAAAATAACAACATTTAAAACTTAAGCTGAGGAAATGAAAATTACATTCGGCGTTAAAAAAAATTGTAAAAAATTCATCTCTCCTGGAATTGGCTTAAAAATTTCAAAATTTATCCAAAATGAATCTATTTTTGACATACAGGTAAAACAATTGATATATCACAGCTGGAAACAAAATGACAACATTTAAAACTTGAGCTGAGGAAATGAAAATTGCATTGGGCGTTAAGAAAAATTCTACAAAATTCATGTCTGCTGGAATTAGCTTCAAATTTTTAAAACCTATCCAGAATTAACATATTTTTGATACTCCTATAAAACAATTGTCATATCACAGCTGGAAACAAAATAACAACATTCAAAACTTGAGTTGGGGAAATGAAAATTACATTCTGCGATAAGAACAATTGTACAAAATTCATCTCTGCTGG
The DNA here is from genome assembly GCA_910593695.2 of Ocypus olens. Classification (NCBI taxonomy): domain Eukaryota; kingdom Metazoa; phylum Arthropoda; class Insecta; order Coleoptera; family Staphylinidae; genus Ocypus; species Ocypus olens. The sequence goes on along the minus strand of OU343065.1, from coordinate 24,842,045 downwards.
AATTAGCTTCAAATTTTCAAAACCTATCCAGCATTAATATATTTTTGACACCCCTTTAAAACAATTGTCATACCATAGCTGGAAACAAAATAACAACATTTAAAACTTGAGCTGAGGAAAAGAAAATTGCATTCGGCGTTAAGAAAAATTGTAATAAAATCCACCTCTGCTGGAATTGGCTTCAAAATTTCAAAATGTATCCAAAATGAATCTATTTTTGACATTCAGGTAAAACAATTGACATAGCAAAGCTGGAAACAAAATGACAACATTTAAAACTTTAATCACAAAAAAGAAAATTGCAGCGATTAGAAAATTGTAGAATCAGCTTCAAAATTCGCGCTGAATTAATTTATTCTTGAGATTCCTTTCAAACAATTGACATATCAAAATTGGAAAAAAAACTCCAAATTCGAACGAAGGAAATGAAAATTACATTCGGCTGTAGGAAATGCTGCCTAAAATTTCATAACCAATTATCCATCAGGAATGAAAATATTTTTGACATCACGGTACATGATACTATAGGATAGCGTGCAGCTCCTGAAAGGTAGCCAATTCTAATAAAGGGGCTGCAGTGGCCTAGTGAGTACAGCTCCTGCTCATGGGCCTCGTGGTCGTGGGTTCGAATCCCATCCGGGCGGTCACTTTTTCGGAACGAAGAAGCGGCCGTTCGGGCCCATGGATATCCAGTGTATGTCCCTTCATTCATTATATAATAAATAATGATTATATATAAAAATATATATATTAGAAATCAGTATACTAGTTAAATGGTACCTCTGGCAGAATGGACCAGGTTCCTATGCCAAAAAAAAATTGAATAATATTGAGATAACATGTAAGAGGAGAACATTCCCTGTGCGCACTAACAGACTTCAAAATTCAATGAGCTGCATGTTTTTTTTTATTATTATAAAAAGAAGAACATGGATGGAACTGCGGGAAGGAGAGTGCAATATGTTTAAACATTTGTTTTTGACAGTTTGTTTTTCGTAAATTTGCTTCCTAAAAGGCACTGCATAAATAGAATTAAAAATTCATAGCACTCTTCTAAACTTATATTTTTTTTAATGCGAGGCACGGTACAATGATCTGTTCAATATTTTTAAACAAATAGTTCTTAACATTTTTGACAGTTTCTATTTATTTAATTTACTTCCAGTAACTGCTGTATAAATAAAATTGAAAATTCGCACTATTGGTGAATGCGCCGGGGAAATACATGTCTGGAAATTCATGGCTCACTTTTCATCGGGTTTTGCGTGAATTCTCTGGAAATAATACAAAATTGGTTGCTACGAAAATTAGAAATTAATGGGTGATCTATACAAGCAGATTAATATCATTACATATTGTTTTTAGAAGCACAGTATCACCGCTGGCGCTTGATCGAGTTACAATTTACATCATTAATAACGTTGATACAATTACGTTATTCGCTTGCTCCCGAGGTATTGGGGAATCCTTAGCATGAGCCAGTATCAATACGATTTTTAGTCATTAATCAAGATCATTTTAATGAAAATATAATATAAAACACCACACAAATCATTTTACGAAATATTACAGTTGCTTAGAACAACATAAACGACGAATTAATTAATTATTAGCAATAATATCAGCTGTAAACAGTTTATATATATACAAACATATCCCATTTCGGCCAAATCCCAATATGGATACCTACCTCAAACGCGGAGATACGAAATTGACGATTCCAATGTCTCTCAATGACTGGAATCGCGAATTTTGCGACAGTGTGTTGAGGAGCATTCGCACTGAGATTGTTTTATCTTTTCTTTACTAAAGTAACTAAAATACATTTGATAATACGACAGAAAGTAATGTTTTAATAGGCTTTCATTAAACATCAACTATTAGCAATAGGATTCATTTGGTCTAAATATCAAATTAAACCTTTTTATTGCTAATAAGGTCGAAATTGTTCAACAATAATCAGAACACTTTAATTTTTACGGTTTCAAATTAAATGCAGAATATAACTGCCATGAGTCCATTTCTCAAAATAATAACAATTTGGTTCTTTATGCTTGTTTTGTTAGAATTATTTTGTATTCTCTAGTTTTCTTACCATTTTTGACGTTAATCGCAACAAAATTGTTTAATTTGATATTTAGAGCGAGAAATTAGAATTAGTAATAAAAATTATTTTGCGTATTTCTCAAAAATTAGAGTACTGATAAATAGTAATTTTCAAGAGCTTTCCAATATCACAAATGGGGTGTTGCTATTTAAAAAAATTGGAGTGGCTATAGCCCCAGGGGTTATTTAGTGAAGGTCATTTTTATGATCATACTGATTCCTCCCATATACTCTAGAAACGGTTTTGAGAAATTTTTGATATCTTTTCTAGGTTCATATTAAGCATTGCTCGTCTTTAAATAGACACCCTGTATAGAATTGTATATGGACATTTATTTAAAATTACGTGTACAGTAATAATTATTAATTTTTGTGTGTTTATTATATTTGTTTAATATATAACATGTTTATTTATATAGTTCCGGATATTTAATTTGAATTAAAATTGAATTTTGTTGGAAAATAAATTATTATTATTATTAAATATACATGGCATCGAGATTATCTAAGCATGGAGATATTAAACACGGCTTTATTAGCTTTCGGTAGATTTCACTTTGTTGAACCAATCTTGAACTGAGATCGCATTATCTCCGAACACTTGGTGATTCAGATCATATTTCGACGTTTGCTTCGCGTTGATGCCACGAATTTAAATATAACGTAAATTTTAGTTCATAGTAAAAGTATAGTATATAATGTCAAGCCATTATCATTGAATCTCCAATTTTGTTTTCGTCCTCTTTCCTCTTTAGTTTTAACTATAAGTTACAATTGCTTTTATATTTTTTTGTTCCTTTCTCTTATTATTTTTACGTTTATCTTTTTTATATCAAATTCGTAATTACCATGTAGTTTTTCTCTATCTCCTTTTTCCATTTTTTTAATTTCAACATCCATGCCCTCGTCGGGATTCGAACCCAGCACCTCCTGCATTAATTCTGACGTGCTAACGCACGTGGCTAGGAAGTCGGCTACTTTTTTCCTCTTCTAATTTTAAATTTTTGAATCCTTTCTTTAAATTAATTTTTCTGCTTGTCCCGTGTCATTTTCTTCCTTCTCCACTGCTTTTCTGTTAGTAGTTAGTTTTCATACTGTTCGTAATTTCATAAGAAATATGCTCTGTCCTTCTCAGTCTTTCTTTCTTTTATTTTTAAATTTCCAACTGTCTCTTTCTGTTTTCTATACAGCTCGTATGTTTAAAAGTTTTCTTGGATGCCTATAATCAGTGGCGGCTCGTGGAACATGTTGATGGTAGAGCCACTTATACAATATACCCCTCCCCCTTTTTTGAAGCAAGAAAGAACGATTTATCTTCCTAGGCCAAGGTAACTGGCAAAAAGTGTTTCAAAAATGAATTAAAAATTCTTGCTGAGCTTAAAAGTGCAGGTAGTGCCATGGCTCCTTGGCTCTAAATAACGAGCCGCCCATGCCTATAATGGCACCCAATTTTGCGTTAAGCGTCTTTTCATCTTCAGTTATTTTTTTGTCTTATTTATTTTTGTATTCGGAGATCTATCTAGCAAGGCTGTAATTTTTCTTCAAAGATTTTAAATTTCAAATTTATTAAGTTACGAATTTTCGAACTTTCAATTTATTTCAAAACTAATAGAAACGATGAATTTTGCACGATATGTTATTGTTTTTACCTTGCAAATACATTAGTTTGATGTTAATTTATTATTACAGCAACTCAGCATGCGCATCTTAAGTTTTGTCTTGGTTTTGAGGTAAAAATTTTGAAATTACATAAAAGTTTAAATCCCTGTTTCGGGTTTTGGGATTGAAAAATTCTCCGAAACTTCACAACTTCGATTTTCTAAAAATTCGAGAACTTTGAACATCGAAATTTCGGAATATTCGCAACTTCGAATCTTCAAGTTCCCTTCGTTTCTTCGGATTCTTTGAAGCCTAGAAGTTGCGAAGCTTCGAATTATTAGGCCCTCTTCTCTCTACCTATAAATACGATGCTAAAGGTTCCCCAACAATTCAGCGCTACTGATATTAATTTGTAGAATTTTTATGTTCTCTCTACTTATTATTTAAAATGACTGTCATCTTTCTTTCAGTTCATATTTCTATTTGTCCCATGTCTTTTTCTTCTTTCACTACTGTTTTTTTTGTTTGTAAGAAATATTCTGTCTCTTTCTGCTTTTGTACTGCTCGTTTTTTTTAAAGAACTATCTTCTGTCCTTTCACGATTATTTTAAAGTTCCTATATGTCTCTTTCTATTTTCTGTAATGCTCTTATCTTTGCAAGAAATATCTTCCATCCTCCTCTTCTTATTTTAAATTTCTGTATTTTTCTTTCAATTAATATTTCTGTTTGTCCCATGTCTTTTTCTTTCTTATCCCGGGATTTTCTGTTTGTAAAAAATATTCTTTATACTTCAATTTCTGTAGTATGCCCTCAAAAATTAATTTTCATCATCAAGCATTCTTTTTAGTTTCAATCTTATGGCATCAGATCTTAGCGAGACTCTTCTTCGCTATTCAAATTTTCTCCTCTCGTTTCTTCTTCTTGTTCGTTTAGCAGTATGAAATTTTATTTGTATGGAATATACACTGGTGGGGAAAAAATGAAACACGAAATTCGGAATTTCTACCATTTTCAAACCGCCATAACTCGACGTATTTTCAATCGATTTTGATGAATCTTTAAGGGCGAAAAACTTTGAAGTGTCATTCATGCAAACTTAATCGTTACCCCTTCCACCCCTCTACCACCCCTGTGAAAAAAACGTTTTTTCAGGGAACCATGTCCAACTTTGACAATGTCTACGGAGTTGAAAAAATTTTTTCGACTCAATCCATCATAAAGGCATTAAAATTTGATCAATTTCCTATGCAGGACTCAAAAACGAAGTTCCTACGGCGATTCGGCACAAAGTTATGGGTGTTTAAAAAAATGTGTTTTTGGGGTCTTTTGGCGTAAAGCCCTCTCTAAGAGGACACATTTTGCTTTTGATTTCTCAAAAGATCGTCGAAATCGGTTGGATAGAAGCCGAGTTATGGCCATTTAAACATTACCTAAATTTTTACAGATCTTAAGTGTTTAATTTTTTTCCGTCAGTGTAATTTGTTTGTTTTTATTGGACGAATGGAAAAATGGATGAATGGTGGCGAGTTAGTCCCACATTTTTTTCCGACGCTACAGAGATCGTTAAAGTGAGCTTTTTTTGACCTAAAATAAAGTTTGTTGTTAATAGAGTTCTAAGGTACAAAATGTGATATTCATGATTTCGCACAAACAATGCATTTTCGTGCATATCTCAAAGAACATGATGAGAAAATTTCATTCGTGAAAACGAAAACAATTTCGTCGAAAAACTTCGGACTTATGAGTCAAAAAACCACAAATTCGCTTTTTTTCAAACACCCATAACGTTGTGCCAAATCGTCGTACGAACTTCGTTATTTGAGTTCTGCGCAGGTAATTGAACACATTTCAATGCCCTTTTGGTGGATCGAGTCGACACATTTTTTCCAACTCGGTACAAGTTGCCAAAGTTGAGCGTTTTTTGCCCAAAAACGTATTTTTTTTTGTTCGGGAGTTGAAGGATTCGAAAAGGGATCATTCTAATCTGAGTTTACGCCTTTAAAGTCGAGCGAAAATGGGATTTTTTCCAGAAAAAATCATCAAATTTGGTTGAAAAGTCACTGAGTTATGTGCAAAAAACCTCAAAATGCACTTTTTTTCAAACACCCATTACTTGGTGCCAAGTCGTCGTAGGAACTTTGAGTCCTGCAAAGGGAATTGATCAAATTTTAATTCCCTTGTGGTGGATTGAGTCGACAAAATTTTTCTATTTCTATTCTACTCCGTAGACATCGTCAAAGTTGGAGATGGTTTCCAGAAAAAACCTTCTTTTTTCACAGGGGCGATAGAGGGGTGCGGAAGGTGTTACGCTTAACTTAGCATGCATGACTTTAAAGAAGACACTTCAAAGTTTTTCGCACTTAAAGATTCATCAAAATCGAATGAAAATACGCCGAGCTATGACGGTTGGAAAATGGTCGAAATTTCACTTTTTTTTTTCGTCACTATATTTTATAAAAATTCAAATTGAAGAAGAAATTATTTGTCCCTTTTCCAAATCGTTGCAAATGGAAACAAAATATGATTCTTGCCATTAATGTTAAACTTTGTTGTTCGTGTTGAATCCACATTAATTTTATTCGTTATCATATTTACAATAACAAAACATTACTGTTTTCTTACTTTTGTATCAGCGGTTCATTTTCTCATTCGCACTATAAATTAACTGACTAATAATAGAAAAACTATTTTGTGATAAAAAATATTTGATGCGATCACATCAGAATTTGTTTTAAATTTGAGAAGTAATTTTTAAAAATTAATAATAATTTGATAAATTGAAATTTACCATAAAGAATTATTGTCCTACTATCCAGTGATCGAGAATTGATAATAACCTGATTTATTTCTATTTCTTTCAATATCAAAATTAACTTTTGAAATCTGATAATAATTCGATAATCCGGAACGAAAACTTTTTCCTCCCGGATTTATAAAGTTTTTCTCACAGCAGCATCTGATAGTGTAATTTTCTCTCAGCAATAAGGTCATCAGTTTTACGAGGTCTCGTAAATATAAAAGAAAGCAATTTTTTAAGTAAATTTTTATTTTCAGAGCATCCCGCACAGATGAATATTTCAGTTCCGAGTTTATTCTGGAATTACGGTTTGTGGCGAAATGCATATTTATAAAGTAATATACATACCTAAACGAAAGATATACTCCTGAAGCATAAATAATCATCTGAACTGAAATTGCCCAACAGGTAAATGTACTGCAGCTCTTTTATTTATTTAATATTGCATCCGTAATGAGGAAATATATAGCATAAACTTGTTCGTATCTCAAAACAGAAACGACGATTGAGCAGTTTCCGATAGTAGTGAACACCGACGCAAACTTTTTAAGTTAACTAAAGAACAACTTTACTCGAATTTATTCACTGCATGAATGGAAAATGTCTGCAGTCCGAATAAAGTCGTCAGTAATTGTACACCCCAAGAATTCTAAATGATTGGGGTGTACAATACTCCTGTAAATAATAGCGCGCAGACGTCTACTGGATACCACAGGTGTAAAGGTGGAGAATTAATCAAGCGGCTGAAGCAGCTATAGACGCGCGACCCTTCCGACGTTTCATCAGCCACTGCTTAAATTAGAAATAAATGAACCTATACCTCAATCAGACGGTTTTGTTCGGTGGACAGAAACGACTGCAGCGAAGCTTGAGACGCGGCTGCAGATATTGCAGCACAGCCGCTACAGTCGCCGATACTGTAGCGGCTGAAATGACATTATTTGTTTTTTGTTTTCTAATAAATATCATACAGGTGTCACTTCTATCAGTTATGGAAGACCATATACAGGACGTATTACGGAAAGGATAAAATAAGTTATTAATTTGTAGTCAAAAACGCGCTCAGGGCACAAGTTTAAGTACTATTTCTTTAGGGCAAAAGTACTTTGTGGCGATCAGCGCCCGGGCGCGCGAAAGACGCTCGCCACTAGGGTGACTTACCACCAGCGGCACTCGCTACGCACGATCCCCCACCAAAGGAAAAGGCCGCTCGCAACCTGAACAGAGGGCGCGCCCTACGCTCGCACGATGGTTGTGGTCGCATGACCCACTTAAATAGGGTATGTGCCCCCTCATCTCGTCACTTCGATCAGCGCACTGCAATCGAACAGTCAGTACAATCGGTAAGATAGCTGAGCTGCTAGAGGCGGCGACGGTAGTGGCACACGTACGATGGTGACTGCGGTGGTGTCGGGTTGGACGGGGGCCTGGACGAGCGGCATCGTTATCGTCGCAATTGGCAGCGGAGTTGGCTCTGGCACAATGGTGGTTGTTAAGGCAACAACTACGGGATGGGCCGCGGCGAGAGGCATCGCTTCCTCGTACTTCAGCCCGTAGAGTTCCTTTATGCATGCCCGCAATTGTGGTGCTGGCGTGTTTGTTGGAGACGTCCTCTTGGGCAAGCCGGAACGGAAACGTTCTTGGCACAGATTGTCCGACTGGCGTCTAATTGCATCTTGTTTCGCATCACAATTTCCCTCTCGATTTGAAGGTACCGTATTTTCTCGTCGTACATCCGCTTATAGTTCGCACCGGGAAGCCCGACGAGTTCGCGGAGGGGTGACCGGCGGCTCGGCGGCAACTACAACGGTGGCGAAGGCAACTGCGGCGACTGCAGCGGCAGCGAAGACAGCGGTGGTGAAGAAAGCGGTGGCGAAGACAGCGGTAGGGCGTCGTTTGATCGGCGGTGTGGCGTATCGGCCGCTATGGTGACGGCTGCAGCATCGGTAAAGGCGGTTTGCGTCGACTGTTGTGTGTGACTGATGGAGTTGAATGATCTGATTCTGAGTGTTGAACTCTGCCCTTGTCTTGGATGATCTCCCAGATTGTTGAATTCTGACTGATTTCTTGAGAGCGCTCCTTGGCCTTTTACGGGGTCCACGCCCTACTCTTCTCCGGGTTGCGGGTGGTGGTTGAGGTAGGGTGAGACGGGAGCATCGAGGCCAGCGCACGTGTTCGAACAGGCAATTTGCTCTTCCAAGAACAATTTGGGTTCAAGCCGTCTTCGTCACGTACGCAGGCAGCGGGAGGCGTATCAACAGTCCATTGTGTTGTCCTGGCAGCTGCACATTTCGCAAATTATTCTGCGAAAACAGTCTAACGATGTCCTCGATGGGAAGATGCACAGCGGTGGAGGCTTATCCCTTCATTGTATCGTTACTGGCAGCTGCACTTCTTCGAAAATTATCTCGTTTGGAAATTTCAATAATGCGGATTTTATCTTAATATTGAAAAGGAGCAATAAAGTTAGCTCATAAAATAACGCATTTGTTAAGACGCGTAGATAAACTAACCGGCGCACAGTGGGATGGATGACTATTCTAGCGCGACAAAAGTTTTTTTTTTAAATAAAAATAAGATCCTACGGGTTTTCGGCTGCTGATTTCCAATGTGAGTATACTTTTTTAATTTGCGCCCATCTAAAGGCTATAATTCGGAAAATACACCTAAAAATTTACATTTTTTTATAAGGGATTTCAAATAATAATGACTGAAATTTTATTTAGCAAAATAATGTAACCATAATAAATTTAAACTTTTAAGTCATGCCCGGATTTTATTCATCTTAATTTAATTTAATTTATAAATCTTAATTTTTATTTTATAATTCAACAAAGAAATTTTTCCTCAAATCTAGATTTATTTTTAAGGTTAAAGTTTTTCAAAATAAAACTAACTTTCGTTGCTAAAAAGTGTTTACTTTCAATGTTTTAAATCGTTTTTTTTTAATGGAAGCACACAAAGGATCGCCTCGGCATCGATCGAATACGGAGAGTTACAGATTAGTGTCCAAATATCGAAATGGAGGACATTTCGGAGGACACTATTCAAGGGAGGGTGGAACATACAAAAGGGCGTTCATTTTGTAAATTTGCGAAATCATAATTTGTTGAAAAGTTATAGCCGAAAAAACAAAACTATAGCTGATTTTTTAAGGAGTGAGTTAAGGGGTAAAACATGGTTTTTAGTCGAGAGAAAAAAAATACGTATCAAATATTTTGGGCCCCTCTACAAATCCACTAAATTTCATTTTTCGGAGTGGAACACATGGGTTACTTCCCTTGCTAGTCCATAACTTTGCAAGTTATCGTAAGTTATCGCAAGTTATCGCAACTAGAACATGCTAAAAATCATGTGAAAATGTCTGAAGAAAAATGACATGAAAGCCGTTTTTCGGCAAAATTCGGCAATTTTGTTGTACAAGCCAAAATATATCCAAATTTATAATAAAATTAACGATGAAATCAAAAAATTATAACGACAAATAAGAACAACTGAAAAAATACTTATCACTGAAAGAACACTTGTCATCATGTACTAATTGCACAAAAAAAACCCCAATTATTTATATGCACATTTACTAACTGTTTTCTGCATTTAAATATGTACAAATACGCTCCTTCATATCAACGCTGAAGTATTCGGCAAGATGAGTATAGTCATTGTCGCATTTCACAGCAAGTGTATCTGCGACAGGTGACTTCTAACGGTTATTTTGATTGAAGAAGTGTTATAGAAAGAGATTTTCAGCTTTTATTTTTTTTTGAAGTACAAATTTTTTGACTTTTGTCGCGCTAGAATAGTCATCCGTCCCACTGTGCGGCGATAACAAACGGCCCCGAAAAACGAGAGAATTTTTTATTCAAAATAGAAGAAGTACATGATGATACATAAACAATCAAATCACAACAACGCTAGTTGAACATGTCACAAAGAGAAAATACATACTTGGTTTAAATTAATTACAATTAGTATATTCCGATATGGAGTAATATTCTTTTTCGACCAGATAGGTTTTTAATTCATTTTTGAATAGTCGTTCGCTTCCAATAGTTTGCAGACGTTTTGGCAGCCCATTAAACATCCTCAATGCGGCATACAAAGGTGATGTTTCAAAAAGGGTGAGTCTATGGGGTGGAAATGCATATTTTTCTATATTACGTGTATCATATTCATGTTTTGTTTTGTAAGAAATTTTCCTTTGTATTTAAAATTAAAAAGCAATATTTCATAGATGTACAGGCTATAAAATGTAAGGATACCGGCTTTCTTAAACACTCCTTTGCAGCTTTCATTAAATTTAAGATTGAATATGATTCTTAAGGCACGTTTTTGAATGATAAATAAGTGCTTTGCGTGCGGAGAACATCCGTAGTGAATTATCCCATATCGTAATAAGCTCTCAAAATTTGCTAGGTAAACCGTTATTATCGCAGAAGTATCTAAAACCTGTCTTAGAACCCTCAAAGCATAGCAGGTAGAATTTAATCTTGATAGCAATTGATCGCAATGCGAATACCAATTTAAATTACCATCAATTACCATTCCCAAAAAATTAGATTTATTTTTAATTTCAAAAGTCTCATTTTTCAAGTCTATATTTTCTGGAATATTTTGTGAATTTTTTGTTTTAAATATTACAAGATTAGTTTTGGATTTATTAACTAATAATTTATTCATTTCCATCCATTCTTGTGTGACGTTAAAAATATAATTAGTTTTTTGCATTGTTTCAATGTTAGTTTTTCCAAGTTTCGAAGTTCGTATAATAATCAGTAAACATGTCTCTGGCAAAAACTCATGTTGCGTTTGTGTTAATACATTAACATTAAAATAGCCAACTTGACTAATATAATTGTCTAGATTAGACAGTATCAACGCCGTATTCCCATTAGCTATTTTACACCCGGGAATACTACTGAAATAACTGTTCATTACATTACATTGAGGTAACTAAAGTTAGAAACCATTATATAATCATTAGCTGTATCCATTACAAGCACACTACAACTTTGATAATGTGAAGAGAATTGTGTCCGACCAAAGTCACTTACAATTAAATACGGTCTCGCCACAGGCCTTAATGTTACGTTTCATTTTCATTAAATCTTTGAAATTCGAAAAACGCGGTGTAATTAAGATGTAGTGGTAGTTACGAATTTCATTGATAGTAAAGAAATTCTAAACTTTATTAATTGTAATACTGTTTTATTCCTTTTGGATATTATTGTAAAATGTATAGCAGTCAGAGATGGGCCAGTCAACTTAGCACCCCCAGTAGTTTATTTTAGGCCTTACCTAGCACCAGCAAGCACCACTCAAATAATTATAGGTGGCACTTAGAATTATTTTTAAAAAAATGTGAGATGCGTTTTTACAATGAACTCTGAGAGGGTATTTAATGTGGCAACAATAGACCGCAAGATAACGTCATGTTTGTGTAGCTTTGGAAAACAGAAGTGAAATTGTGAACCCAGGGACGGCTCGTGATATAGAGCCAAGGAGCCACCTGTAGTTTCAAGCTCAGCAAGAATTTTTAATTAATTCATAAAACACTTTTTCGCCAGTTACTTTGGTCTAGGAAGATTAATCGTCCTCTCTTTCTTCAAAAGGGGGTTAGGGGTATATTGTATAGGTGGCTCTACCACCAACATGTTCCACAAACCGCCACTGAAATTAAGTACAGTTTTTGAAAATCTACCAGTAATGAATTTTCGAATTGTGTAATACTCGAGCAAAAAAATTTAAAAAATATATATAAAACGTGTCGACGAATTTTTACAAAAATTAAATTGGATTTACATATCATCATTTTATTAAATTAAGTGCAGTTTTAAAAAATCAACCAATTATTTCGAAGTTGTGAATTTTTGAAAATTTTAGTTTTCGAATTGTGTAATGCTCGAGCAAAAAAATAAAAGAAAATATAAAACATGTCGACGAATTTCTACAAAAATTAAGTTAGATTTGCAAACCATTATTTTATCAAACTAAATGAAGATTTTGAAAATTTACCAATTATTTCGCGAATTGTGAATTTTTGAAAATTTTAGATCTCGAATTGTGTAATACTCGAGTTAAAAATTAAAAAAAAAATATATAAAACGTGTCTACTAAATTCTATAAAAATTAAATTCGATTTGCAAATCATCGTTTTATCAACTAAATAAAGTTTTTGAAAATTCACCCATTATTTCGCGAATTATGAATTTTTGAAAATTTTAGATTTCGAATTGTCGAGTTAAAAATTGTAAAAAATATATAAAAGGTGTCTATTAAAATCTACAAAAATTAAATTAGATTTGCAAATCATCGTTTCATCAAACTAAATAGAGTTTTTGAAAATCCACCAATTATTTCGCGAATTGTGAATTTTTGAAAATTTTAGATCTCCAATTGTGTAATAGTCAAGTTAAAAATTTAAAATATATATATATATATATATATATATATATATATATATATATATATATATATATATATATAACGTGTCTATTAAAATCTACAAAAATTAATTTAGATTTACAAATCATCGTCTTATCAAACTAAATAGAGTTTTTGAAAATCCACCAATTATTTCGTGAGTATTGAATTTTTTTAAATTTTAGTTTTCGAATTGGGTAATACTCGAGCAAAAAATAAGAAAAATATATATAAAACGTGTCGACGAATTTTTACAAAAATTTAATTAGATTTGCAAATCATCACATTTTTATCAAACTAAATGAAGTTTTTGAAAATCCACCAATTATTTCGCGAATTGTAAATTTTTGAAAAATTTAAATCTCGAATTGTAATACTCGAGTTAAAAATTTAAAAAAATATATAAAACGTGTCTACTAAATTCTACAAAAATTAAATTAGATTTGCAAATCATCGTTTCACCAAACTAAATAGAGTTTTTGAAAATCCACCAATTATTTCATGAGTATTGAATTTTTGAAAATTTTGGTTTTCGAACTGGGTAATACTCGAGCAAAAAAATAAAAAAATATATATATAAAACGTGTCAACGAATTTTTACAAAAAATAAATTAGATTTACAAATCATTATATTTTCATCAAACTAAATGAAGTTTTTGAAAATCCACCAATTATTTCGCGAATTATGAATTTTTGAACATTTTAAATCTCGAATAGTGTAATACTCCAGTTAAAAATTTAAAAAAATATATAAAACGTGTCTACTAAATTCTACAAAAATTAAATTACATTTGCAAATCATCAATTTATCAAACTAAATAGAGTTTTTGAAAATCCACCAATTATTTCGTGAGTATTGAATATTTGAAAATTTTAGATTTCGAATAGTGTAATACTCGAGTTAAAAATTTAAAAAAATATATAAAACGTGTCTACTAAATTCTATAAAAATTAAATTAGATTTGCAAATCATCGTTTCATCAAACTAAATGTAGTTTTTAAAAATCCACTGATTATTTCCTACGTTGTGAATTTTTGAAAATTTAAATTTTCGAATTGTGTAATACTCGAGCAAAAAAATAAAAGAAAGTATAAATTGTGTCGACGAATTTCTACAAAAATTAAATTAGATTTGAAAATCATCGTTTTATCAAACCAAATAGAGTTTTTGAAAATCCACCAATTATTTTGTGAGTATTGAATTTTAGAAAATTTTAGTTTTCGAATTGGGCTATACTCGAGGAAAAAAATAAACAAATATATAAAACGTGTCTACTAAATTCTACAAAAATTAAATTAGATTTGAAAATCATAATTTTATCAAACTAGATAGAGGTTTTGAAAATTCATCAATTATTTCACGAATTGTGAATTTTTGAAAATTTTAAATCTCGAATTGTGTAACACTCGAGTTAAAATTTTTAAAAAAGATATAAAACGTGTCTACTAAATTCTACAAAATTTTTATTAGATTTGCAAATCATCGTTTTATCAAACTAAATAGAGTTTTTGAAAATCCACCAAATATTTCGTAAGTATTGAATTTTTGAAAATTTTAGTTTTCAAAATGGGTAATACTCGAGGAAAAAAAAATATAAAACGTGTCTACTAAATTCTACAAAAATTAAATTAGATTTGCAAATCATCGTTTTACCAAGCTAAATGGAGTTTTTGAAAATTCTCTAATTATTTCGCGAATTGTGAATTTTTGAAAAATTTAGATTTCGAATTGTGTAATACTCGAGTTAAAATTAAAAAAAAATTAAAACGTGTCTACTAAATTCTACAAAAATTAAATTAGATTTACAAATCATCGTTTTATCAAACTAAATGGAGTTTTTGAAAATCCACCGATTATTTCGTGAGTTTTTGAAAATTTTAATTTTCGAATTGTGTAATACTCGAGCAAAAAAATAAAAGAAAGTATAAAACGTGTCGACGAATTTATACAAAAATTAAATTAGATTTGAAAATTATCGTTTTATCAAACCAAATAGAGTTTTTGAAAATCCACCAATTATTTCGTGAGTATTGAATTTTTGAAAATTTTAGTTTTCGAATTGGGTAATACTCAAGGAAAAAAATAAAAAAAATATATAAAACGTGTCTACTAAATTCTACAAAAATTAAATTAGATTCGCAAATCATCGTTTTATCAAACTAAATGGAGTTTTTAAAAATTCACTAATTATTTCGCGAATTGTGAATTTTTGAAAATTTTAGATATCGAATTGTGTAAAACTCGAGTTAAAATTTAAAAAAATATATATAAAACGTGTCTATTAAAATCTACAAAAATTAAATTGGATTTGCAAATCATCGTTTTATCAAACTAATTTGAGTTTTTAAAAATTCACCAATTATTTCGCGAATTGTGAATTTTTGAAAATTATAGATTTCGAATTGTGTAATACTCGAGTTAAAAATTTAAACAAAATATAAAACGTGTCGACTAAATTCTACAAAAATTAAATTAGATTTGCAAATCATTGTTTTATCAAACTAAACAGAGTTTTTGAAAATCCACCAATTATTTCGTGAGTATTGAATTTTTGAAAATTTTAGTTTTCGAATTGGGTAATACTCGAGGAAAAAAATAAAAAAATACATAAAACGTGTCTACTAAATTCTACAAAAATTAAATTAAATTTGCAAATCATAGTTTTATCAAACTAAATGGAGTTTTTAAAAATTCTTTAATTATTTCGCGAATTGTAAATTTTTGAAAAATTTAAATCTCGAATTGTAATACTCGAGTTAAAAATAAAAAAAAATGTATAAAACGTGTCTATTAAATTCTACAAAAATTAAATTAGATTTTCAAATCACCGTTTTATCAAACTAATTCGAGTTTTTAAAAATTCACCAATTATTTCACGAATTGTGAATTTTTAAAAATTTTAGATCTTGAATTGTGTAATACTCAAGTTAAAATTTAAAAAATATATATAAAACGTGACTATTAAATTCTGCAAAAATTAAATTAGATTTAAAAATCATCGTTTTATCAAACTAAATGATTATTTTGAAAATTCACCAATTATTTCGCGAATTGTAAATTTTTGAAAAATTTGAAAATCGAATTGTAATACTCGAGTTAAAAATTTAAAAAATATATAAAACGTGTCTACTAAATTCTACAAAAATTAAATTAGATTTGTAAATCATCGTTATATCAAAATAAGTGCAGTTTTTGAAATCCACCGATTATTTCACGAGTTGTAAGTTTTTTAAAATTTTAGTTTTCAAATTGTGAAATACTACTCGTGTAATAAAATATATATATATATATATAATGATGTTGAAAAGAAGTAACGGACGTTTACTTGTAATGAGGAGAAGTAACGGGAGGTTATGTCCATACAGGGAGAACACTAGTTGATGGGTGGTTCACTCAAGCCTTTATTTCCATGTAAAGCTAATATTTCGCTAAAACTGTTGTTAGCATCTTCAGAGCTACAATATGATGACAAAAAAATAAAAACAATGGGATCTGATTTATAAAAAGTGAGTTACATACCTCGGAAAAGGGGCTACCCTATTGTAAAGTTACGCAAAAATATAATTTGAAGTTGAAGTTCAAGACAAAAATCCAACGGTGTGAACATTATTGTTGTTAAAATTTTAAAAAACTTATTCTAAATAACAGTTGTCAGAGTATATTAAAAGAACGTCGATTGCCGGATACGTCGGTGCAATAAAAACAGATTAAAACACAAACTGTGATCAAGAAACACAAAACATATTAAAAACGTGACGAGCGTGTAGGTAAACGTGGTATATGGCGACCGGATATATGGAACAGCTGATCGTATGTTGATGTAGGGACGGACGAAATGGAAAAAGGATGTGCATAAAGTTGCCTACCTCACTGCGAGCCCCCGAGAAGAGAGCAAGCAACAGGGCAAGTGTGTACAGAAAGACCGAACAGGAGGAATTGAAAACTCGAAAATAAAAAAGGCGGGCGTAACGGATTGAACGGGGAAAAGAACTAAAAAATGGGGGATGTAAAAATTGAATGAAATGAAATAAATAGAACACGATCACTGCGCCCTCCAGGGGCCATACAAGGTAAAGAGATGGGATGAAAGTGAAAATGAAGAGGGTTACTGTCTGACCGGGCGGGTGAGGGATTGGTTTAGGAGGTAGGTGTAGATGGAGCTGAGGTTGTTGATATCCTGTTTTGAATTAATCGCGCGGGGTCTATTATTTATGTGGCACATTTCCAAGAAACATCTTTGGAAATAGTTGTTATCGCTTTCCAGAATAGTTGGTTCATTAAATTTGAAGCAATGCCCAGTGGTGTGTGCATGTCTGCTTAACGCACATGCTTGGGGCTTGCATTTAATATCGCTCCTATGAAGTCTAATTCTAGCTTCGAGCTTTTGCGACGTTTGACCAACGTATTCTGCATCGCAGTGATTGCAGTTAAATAAATAGACAATTCCGCTTTTTTGATTAACAGGGGTGGGATCTTTGGGATTGGGAAGGAGGTTTTTAATGAGTTTGATGTTATATGTTGAAAATTTTACATCATATGGCCTGAAAAGCGCAGTGATTTTAGGGGTGAGGTCTCTGATGTATTGGATCTTTTTGTACACGACCCTGCTGGTCACTACGTCATCCTCGGCAGTAACGACGGGAGTGGAGGCGGCTCTATGCGGGGTGGAGAACAGGAGCTTATTAAGGAGTTTGGGGGGGTACATATTGTCACGAAGAATGTTATGAAGGAGGTGGAGGTTCTTTTGGTGGAACTGGGGGTGGGATAGTCTCAGAATTCTATTCTTTAGGCCCAAAATGACATTGACCTTTTGTTTATCTGGGTGGTATGAGTGGTACTGAATGTAGCGGCCTGAGCTAGTGGGTTTTCTATACCAGTCCAGCACAATTTCTTGGTTATTGGTTCTAATCACACTACAATCAAGGAAGGGGACTCTGTTATTGGTTTCAGTTTCAATTGTGAATTTTAAAAGAGGGTCAAAAGAATTAAAAATGTCTAAAATACTGTCTACTGTGGATGATGGAATTGAGGTGATGATGTCATCGACATATTGAAAAATGAAAGGGAAAGTGAAATCAATTTTATCGGTTACAAAGTGGAGCAAGGAATTCATGACTATTTCTGCTAGAATGGGAGAAAGGACAGACCCCATGGGGGTTCCTGTTTTTTGCAAATAGAACTGATTTTGAAATGAAAAATACGTGTTATTGAAAATGAAGGAAATAAGCCGGAGGAAAATGTCTTTTGGAATGGTGGTGTTGGGTTCGATAAGATGCCAATTCTGTGACAGAATGTCTATTACAAGTTCTAATGATATGTTAGTAAAGAGTGATGTGACATCTAATGAAACCACAACAAAGTCGGGTGGGATGGTCATATTTTTCATTATCTCGGCAAAACAAAATGTATCTTTAATTCTGAATTTATTGTAATCTATAAAAGAGGTTTCAAGGATGGTTTTAATAAATGAAGCGAGTTTAAAGGTTGGGCAATTGATACTGGCAATTATGGGTCGGTAGGTCATTGGATCTTTATGTATTTTTGGAAGTCCGTAGAACTTTGGAGGGACCGAGTTGTAATGTTTCAGCGATTTGGACGTTTGAGGTGTAATGTACCCATCCAGCTCTAAATTTTTTATGATTTCGTTGTGCCGTTTCTCAGTTTTTGAAGTAGGGTCTTTATCAATTTTTACATAAGTGTCGGTGTCGTTCAGAAGTTCTAGGGACTTTTCAATGTAATCTGATTTATTGATGGCAACAGTGACGTTGCCTTTGTCTGACTTGGTGATCATGAGGTTGGGGGAGGTTTTGAGGAATGATTTGACTTTGTTTTGGATATCTGTAAACTCGGTTTTGTGGGATTTATTGAAATGTATATGATTTGTAATTAAATTGGTAATTTGTGCACGGACAGAATTTCTAGCACTTTCGGGGATTGATTGGATGGTATTTTCACATTCTGACAGTAGTTTATACATTGAAATGTCATTGTTGGAAACTGGGAGGCTAAATTTGGGACCTAAAGATAAGAATTCTTTGACGTCAGATGGGATGTTTACGTCAGACTTATTGACAAACCATTTGTTTACCAGCCTATCCGGCAGTCGAGTGTTCGGGGTTCTTAATCTAGACAGTTTTATAATATTCGATTTCTTAATTTTGTTAAATAAGTAGTTGAAATGTTTTGATTGAGTATTGAAATAGTCGTCAACTATAAATCTAGGTAATCTACTTGAAATGTTGTTAGAGAGGTTAAGTTTTGACTTATTGAGGAATCTAATTTGGTCGTTTGAGTTTTGAATTTCTATAGATAATAATCTCCTCATTACCATTTGGTTAGTCGCTTCGAGTTTCCTGTTCGTCATAAAGTTGAGGTTTTGTGACAGGGTGCTGATCGATCTGCATCCATCTGTTAGGAAGCGTGGTGTTAATCCTTGTCGTCTGCATTCCATGAGGAAGATTCGTCTGTTGAGTTGTGAGGCCAATTTCCGTAGTGTGGTACTGTACTGTTTTAGAAAAGTTGGGATATCGTATCCATAGTTCTTACCGATGTCTTCATAGAAACCCATTTTGATTCTGTAATGATGTTGAAAAGAAGTAACGGACGTTTACTTGTAATGAGGAGAAGTAACGGGAGGTTATGTCCATACAGGGAGAACACTAGTTGATGGGTGGTTCACTCAAGCCTTTATTTCCATGTAAAGCTAATATTTCGTATATTAGCTTTACATGGAAATAAAGGCTTGAGTGAACCACCCATCAACTAGTGTTCTCCCTGTATGGACATAACCTCCCGTTACTTCTCCTCATTACAAGTAAACGTCCGTTACTTCTTTTCAACATCATTACAGAATCAAAATGGGTTTCTATGAAGACATCGGTAAGAACTATGGATACGATATCCCAACTTTTCTAAAACAGTACAGTACCACACTACGGAAATTGGCCTCACAACTCAACAGACGAATCTTCCTCATGGAATGCAGACGACAAGGATTAACACCACGCTTCCTAACAGATGGATGCAGATCGATCAGCACCCTGTCACAAAACCTCAACTTTATGACGAACAGGAAACTCGAAGCGACTAACCAAATGGTAATGAGGAGATTATTATCTATAGAAATTCAAAACTCAAACGACCAAATTAGATTCCTCAATAAGTCAAAACTTAACCTCTCTAACAACATTTCAAGTAGATTACCTAGATTTATAGTTGACGACTATTTCAATACTCAATCAAAACATTTCAACTACTTATTTAACAAAATTAAGAAATCGAATATTATAAAACTGTCTAGATTAAGAACCCCGAACACTCGACTGCCGGATAGGCTGGTAAACAAATGGTTTGTCAATAAGTCTGACGTAAACATCCCATCTGACGTCAAAGAATTCTTATCTTTAGGTCCCAAATTTAGCCTCCCAGTTTCCAACAATGACATTTCAATGTATAAACTACTGTCAGAATGTGAAAATACCATCCAATCAATCCCCGAAAGTGCTAGAAATTCTGTCCGTGCACAAATTACCAATTTAATTACAAATCATATACATTTCAATAAATCCCACAAAACCGAGTTTACAGATATCCAAAACAAAGTCAAATCATTCCTCAAAACCTCCCCCAACCTCATGATCACCAAGTCAGACAAAGGCAACGTCACTGTTGCCATCAATAAATCAGATTACATTGAAAAGTCCCTAGAACTTCTGAACGACACCGACACTTATGTAAAAATTGATAAAGACCCTACTTCAAAAACTGAGAAACGGCACAACGAAATCATAAAAAATTTAGAGCTGGATGGGTACATTACACCTCAAACGTCCAAATCGCTGAAACATTACAACTCGGTCCCTCCAAAGTTCTACGGACTTCCAAAAATACATAAAGATCCAATGACCTACCGACCCATAATTGCCAGTATCAATTGCCCAACCTTTAAACTCGCTTCATTTATTAAAACCATCCTTGAAACCTCTTTTATAGATTACAATAAATTCAGAATTAAAGATACATTTTGTTTTGCCGAGATAATGAAAAATATGACCATCCCACCCGACTTTGTTGTGGTTTCATTAGATGTCACATCACTCTTTACTAACATATCATTAGAACTTGTAATAGACATTCTGTCACAGAATTGGCATCTTATCGAACCCAACACCACCATTCCAAAAGACATTTTCCTCCGGCTTATTTCCTTCATTTTCAATAACACGTATTTTTCATTTCAAAATCAGTTCTATTTGCAAAAAACAGGAACCCCCATGGGGTCTGTCCTTTCTCCCATTCTAGCAGAAATAGTCATGAATTCCTTGCTCCACTTTGTAACCGATAAAATTGATTT
This sequence comes from Ocypus olens, assembly GCA_910593695.2. Taxonomy (NCBI): domain Eukaryota; kingdom Metazoa; phylum Arthropoda; class Insecta; order Coleoptera; family Staphylinidae; genus Ocypus; species Ocypus olens. Next base: position 24,820,765 of record OU343065.1, on the reverse strand, counting down.
CACTTTCCCTTTCATTTTTCAATATGTCGATGACATCATCACCTCAATTCCATCATCCACAGTAGACAGTATTTTAGACATTTTTAATTCTTTTGACCCTCTTTTAAAATTCACAATTGAAACTGAAACCAATAACAGAGTCCCCTTCCTTGATTGTAGTGTGATTAGAACCAATAACCAAGAAATTGTGCTGGACTGGTATAGAAAACCCACTAGCTCAGGCCGCTACATTCAGTACCACTCATACCACCCAGATAAACAAAAGGTCAATGTCATTTTGGGCCTAAAGAATAGAATTCTGAGACTATCCCACCCCCAGTTCCACCAAAAGAACCTCCACCTCCTTCATAACATTCTTCGTGACAATATGTACCCCCCCAAACTCCTTAATAAGCTCCTGTTCTCCACCCCGCATAGAGCCGCCTCCACTCCCGTCGTTACTGCCGAGGATGACGTAGTGACCAGCAGGGTCGTGTACAAAAAGATCCAATACATCAGAGACCTCACCCCTAAAATCACTGCGCTTTTCAGGCCATATGATGTAAAATTTTCAACATATAACATCAAACTCATTAAAAACCTCCTTCCCAATCCCAAAGATCCCACCCCTGTTAATCAAAAAAGCGGAATTGTCTATTTATTTAACTGCAATCACTGCGATGCAGAATACGTTGGTCAAACGTCGCAAAAGCTCGAAGCTAGAATTAGACTTCATAGGAGCGATATTAAATGCAAGCCCCAAGCATGTGCGTTAAGCAGACATGCACACACCACTGGGCATTGCTTCAAATTTAATGAACCAACTATTCTGGAAAGCGATAACAACTATTTCCAAAGATGTTTCTTGGAAATGTGCCACATAAATAATAGACCCCGCGCGATTAATTCAAAACAGGATATCAACAACCTCAGCTCCATCTACACCTACCTCCTAAACCAATCCCTCACCCGCCCGGTCAGACAGTAACCCTCTTCATTTTCACTTTCATCCCATCTCTTTACCTTGTATGGCCCCTGGAGGGCGCAGTGATCGTGTTCTATTTATTTCATTTCATTCAATTTTTACATCCCCCATTTTTTAGTTCTTTTCCCCGTTCAATCCGTTACGCCCGCCTTTTTTATTTTCGAGTTTTCAATTCCTCCTGTTCGGTCTTTCTGTACACACTTGCCCTGTTGCTTGCTCTCTTCTCGGGGGCTCGCAGTGAGGTAGGCAACTTTATGCACATCCTTTTTCCATTTCGTCCGTCCCTACATCAACATACGATCAGCTGTTCCATATATCCGGTCGCCATATACCACGTTTACCTACACGCTCGTCACGTTTTTAATATGTTTTGTGTTTCTTGATCACAGTTTGTGTTTTAATCTGTTTTTATTGCACCGACGTATCCGGCAATCGACGTTCTTTTAATATACTCTGACAACTGTTATTTAGAATAAGTTTTTTAAAATTTTAACAACAATAATGTTCACACCGTTGGATTTTTGTCTTGAACTTCAACTTCAAATTATATTTTTGCGTAACTTTACAATAGGGTAGCCCCTTTTCCGAGGTATGTAACTCACTTTTTATAAATCAGATCCCATTGTTTTTATTTTTTTGTCATCATATTGTAGCTCTGAAGATGCTAACAACAGTTTTAGCGAAATATTAGCTTTACATGGAAATAAAGGCTTGAGTGAACCACCCATCAACTAGTGTTCTCCCTGTATGGACATAACCTCCCGTTACTTCTCCTCATTATATATATATATATATATATATATAACGTGTTGATGAAATTATACAAAAACTAAATTAGATTTGCAAAGTATCGTTTTATCAAATTAAGCAGGGGCGGCTCGTTATATAGAGCCAAAGAGCCATGGCACTACCTGTAGTTTCAAGCTCAGCAAGAACTTTTAATTAATTCTTAAAACACTTTTTCGCATGTTACTTTGGTTTAGGAAGATAAATCGTTGTTTCTTTCTTCAAAAAGGAGGGGGGGGGGGGTATATTTATAAGTGGCTCTACTATCAGAATGTTCCACGACCCGCCACTGTGTAAACCATCAACGTTTTTGCTGTGATTTCATTTACAGCAACGTAACGAACGTATTGTTTCTTAATTGGAAGGAAGTTGTCGTCGGGGCTTTGTTTATTTTCTTATAAACATTTGTGTCGTTGATTATATGGTTTATTTTATTGGCGTATTTCACTTTCTCTATAGCAGCTGTGACTGCCTTCTTATTGGCATGAAGTATTAAAAATATTAAGAGTTCTTTATTATTTGATAAAAATTGTTTGCATTCATTCTATCGATCGCCACCTCATGAACGGGACTGGCCGGTATCAAGGAATTTTGTAATTAAATAAGTGATGTGCGCCCTCTTGCTCTCCTGTGACTCCGGAGGAGATATTTCTAATATTTATTTAATGTTGGCTAACAATTTGCAAACATTAAGCTCAGTTTTGTTAATCGGAATCCCAAACTTAGGGCCGAGTGAGAAAAAAATTCTTGCCAATACTAATACAATAGTTGTTATAGTTTCTTCAGATTTCTTTTTTTTATTCATAACGATATGTTCATCATTCACACAATCATTTTCCTCAAATTTCTGAACGATTCTTATTGTTGAGTGACACGGCACTGGACGGTATTTATACTTATTTATACTTATTGATATTTATTACTTTCATTAAAATATATACTAAAGAAGTCGGCAAGAGCACGCGAAGAATTCCCGCCAAATTTTCATTTCTAATCTAAATTTTTCCATGCTGAATTTAATAAATTTTTTGTGTTTAAAAAAAAAATTAGATGACACACTGTGCTTTAGAAGTTGTATAATTCTAAAATTACTCTCAAGGTGTATTACGCTGTAATACGCTAGTTCTGATTCCATTGCAAACGTTGAAATAATTCCTGAATATTTTGTTCAAACGAATCTCGTATCGAAATATTAACATTCGGGCGCAACAAATCTGCACACATCAATGAGTATTCTTTTAAACCCACGGACCAAAGCAAAATTAATAGGTTTACTCGTGTACTGGAACATTTTGCATGGGTAAATAAATCTCCAAATAAAATGAAAAATATACTTTCTGAACTGAAACTCAATTAATCAAACATGAAGGTTTTCGTATCTAAAACAGAGAAAAACCGAACAGCATTTGTTTAAATAAAACGAGCGATACTTTATATAATCTACAACATGAGTTTACAATAAATAGAGAAATTATTTATTGATAAGGGACATGGGGGCCGCGGTGGCCTAGTGTATAACGTTCCTGCTTCTGGGCCTCGTGGTCGTGGGTTCGAATCCCATCCGTGCGGTCACTTTTTCTGAATGAAAAATGGCCGTGCGGGTCCATGGATGTATAAGTGGTTGTCCTTTATCTATACATGAAAATTATTACAAACAATTGGTTGTGGCAGAATGCAATAGATGGCTACGCCAATTCGCACTATCATCTACACTTCCTTAACCGGAATTCTCATCAACCATCCTTCCTTAAAAAAAAAAACTTATAGAAATAAATTGGTTTATTTAGTCTTTGTAAGGCCAATCAATACATTTTAAAAAATAGAAAAAACCAACATTTTTTTTTTAGATGCAGGTTTTTATAAACTACTTGATAAAAAAAAATGCAAAATGTCTGTTACATAAAATTTATGCTAACAATTATTTATATATTTATTTATTAGAATGTTAATATAATCAACTTATAAAGAGGCTAAAAGACCTCTGGTCAATTGCCTGTTGAGGTCATTTGTAAAAGTGTCTCAATAAGTGTATTGTCTCCCTCTCTCTCTCTCTCAACTTATAAAGAATACGTTTGTTGATATCGCTCTGATTTAAAGCAAAAGTTCGGATATCGTTTAAATTTAGGATCATCGATACATACACACGAATAACATCGATATAAAATGAATAATCATTTACGGAAAAATAAACCGATAAAACCTACGCACACGCAAAAAATCTGCGGGACATGGAAGTCGTTTGGAAATAACATCCCCCTAAGTCTGCACTATCTGCTGTTAGCCGAAACATTGGTTTTGCGCCCCCGGGGGCTATACATTGTAAATGTTTACTCGCGCGTCAAACATCGAGTTCTTGTATGTTTTGTAACAATAGAACCTAAGCCACAACGCAATCGGTATAAACACAATCAATCTCATCATTTTTAGCATGTTTTTTTAATGAATTATTAAATCGCATTCTGTGGGTAATTATAAAAAAAATAATGCTATTTTGAAATATTATAACAAGACTTGATTTATGAAATACAGTTACCCTTCATAAAGTATGTGGAATTTGATTTAGGTGAAAATAATAAAACATGATCAAGGGAGATGCATAAAGGCAAAAACAGAAACCATTATATGACAAACATTTAAAAACTATTTCCCCGTGCGACAACCGAGGACCGGTTTCTATCTTATTATATATCATCAGCTCAGTATAGTCGCTGATAAGAAAACGATGAAGTTATAAACCTCCAAGTATCTGTTGAGATACATTTATTATATAGATGACATCTATTGTCTAAACGTTTCACAAATTAATTGAGTGGAATGTTCCATTCAATTAAGGAATTTGTACAACGGTTATACAATATATATTGCCTTTATAGTATATCTACCATTATATGCTAAGAGAATTATACTGAGGATGAATATACAAGGAGTCTCACTGAAGCGCTAGAGTAACATTTTTAAGGGGAAACACCACCTCGACCTTTTTTTTTTTTTTTGGTTTAAAATATTCCTTGGGATTTATACATTAATTTAGCATTCAACCCAAGTTTAAACATTTAAACCCGTTAATGAGACGATTTTCTAAAAAAAAAACATCCCGGCGCGCTAAGCGAGCATCAGGTGCTCCTGGCAGAAGGCGAAAGCGACGGGTGTATTTCAGGGATATCGACTAAAGCCAGCGATGAAGAAAGAGATTTTCGACGCTCTCGGGTCCTGTCTACATAGAACTGAGCCAGGATGACTTGCTGGAACGGTGCCTAGGCAGGTTTACGCAAAATGGGAACGAAAGTTTCAACGCGACGCTCTGGCAGATAGCTCCAAAAGTTGCCTATTCTGGGAAGTCAGTGGTAGACATCGCACCCGGTAATGCTGCTTGCAATTACAATGATGAACTTCACGGCATTATGCAAGCTTCAGGTCGGTCCGACGTGCTACAATTTTTGCGTCAACGACGACGCCGAGCGAGTGAAGTTGACACATTCCAATATGATGTCATAGCCAGGGGCTTTATTATTGGGGAGCTTTCTGATGAGCTCTTTAAATATAGCTGAGATGGCTGGGACGATTAGGCATTGCGCGCCGTCCAATGCCATGTAGTTAATAACCGTGGAAGTTATTTCGATTCGAACTTAAAATCGTCGTCGTTCGGGTTGAGCGTGAACTGCTGCTCAATTGAGTTCGTCTTCTCGCTATCTAAATAGGCAAGCCCTGTCTCACCGTGGATTGCGGCGCTATCTTGTGGTTTGCGTAGTAGAGCTTTAAAAATGCATCGTCATTCACCTCTTCGATTTTACGCATGAAGAGCCAGTTTTCAAGCCTCGATACGATGGGCTGCCGTCGACGGCAGGCTGCTTTCCTGTCTCTAAAGATTGACAAGGTTAGCGGAATTTAGAAAGGATCGATTTGAGTCGAGATTCTAGTCCTTGTGGATTCCTTAGCAGCTTGAAGAATGACAGAGGTTAGGCCAGCAACCGCGGCATTGAGGTCCACTTTCGATTAATGGTTGGAAGAGGAGTGACGGGAGTTTCGACCTTTTTCCAGAATTTGGGTCGCAGGGGTCGTTTACGGTACATGGTCAAAAGTGCCAAAAAGAGCAACAGTGCTCGTATTTGTCTAGTATGAAGACGCCCAACTCAAAGGGTTAATATTACGGAAAGGTTAATGAATTCCCAACGTCAATGTTCAGGATAACTGGATTGTGATCTCGTTCTAGGCCATTTTCGACCAAAATTTCATGTCCACCTTGAAGTTACAGAGCAATATGCAGAATATCTGGCCAGATATTAGGAAGAACGTAGAGCTGTCACTTGTCGCCGGTCTAAGGCTACAAGGCGAATTGTCTAGGAACTACAGTAGGACCGTTTTTGGTTACTTTACTCTTTTAATTTGTGCTTTTGGAAATTAGATTTCATGCCAAGATGTTGTTAAGGATTAAGGATAATATTTAGATCTGTGTCTGGTATAGTACTGCGAGGAGAAACGTACGCAGATACCATTTTGATGGGAACATCCATGATATTAAGGACCAATGCGGTTGACTCTATAGCACAGACACCGAGCAAAGCAACATCACTAGTCAAGTCGAATTAACTCATAAACGCTCAGCTCAAAGATTGAACACACTAGCTGTTATTGCGGCTAATGACTGCAATGTCGACCAACAAAAGTTTGAAAGCGTGTAAGCCGGGATGATAGCGACCCTCAAATGTACGACATGATGCGGTATAAGATGGCCAGCCTCAAGGCTGAAAACTCACGCTTACAGATTATGGATAACCAATGAATTATCAACATCGAAATACAAAAAGAGAAGATCGTGACCCTAAAGCGTCGCCTACACGTGGCGAAGATCAGCACGCTCCCAGTTACTCTTACCCGCGGGTAGGTAGGCGTGCCTCTTCACTGAGACGGACGATGAAGTTACGGCCGCACCAAGAATACCGATGACCCAGAAAAGGGCTGCGGCTCTCTCCGCGATAAAGAAGACCGGCAAAACTGCTTCTACCACGACGCTCTTGTCCACTCTCAAGGTGTCAACTAGACCTTCGACGAGCTGCAACAGTCCACCTTCCCTCCCAGCTGCGTCCTCTAATGCAGCCAGTAATCCTATCGCTTACTTCATCACACCACCTGTGCAGTACACCAAGAAATCGTCTCCGGCCGTCTTGCCATCGGACACCAACTGGAGTACTATTCTGAACTTGATAGAATAGAAGTCCATCAAGTTTGCACAGGCCAAATATGCAGACAAAAGACTGCGTTCCCTGCCATACATACTAGCTCGACGAGGAGAAGACAAGCAAGGCGGTGATCCGTAATATCTTTCCCCAAATCACCGAGGCCTCAATCGCCAAAGATCCAAAAGCATATCATCCGTGAAGACGATGACCAGAACCGACCACCAGACTGACGAAACCCACCCGTCCAGAATAACATAATAACAACGCGTCCAGAATAACAGGTTTGTGATCTGGGCCAAGATCAATTTCAATCCAAATATCATATAAATTCCCAACGTCAATGTCCAAGATAACTGGATTGTGTCTTGAAGCTACAGAGCAATATGTAGAATAGAAGGACCAAGGCGGTTGACACTATAGCCTAGACACCGAGCAGAGCAGACGTTTATTCAAGCAACATCTCCAATCAGGCCGAACGGATTCATAAACGCTCAGCTCAAAGATTGAACAGACACGCTGTTGTTACGGCTAATGGCTGCAACTCCTACGCCGAGAAGTTCGCCAACGTATGGGCCGGGATGCCAGCGACCCTCAAAGTACGACATGATGCGGTATAAGATGGCTGAAAACTCACGCTTATAGATTATGGACAACCAATGAATTATCAACATCGAAATGCAAAAAGAGAAGATCGTGGCCCTGAAGCGTCGGCTATACGCGGCGAAGCCATCAGCCCGCTCCCAGTCACCCTTATCAGCGGACAGGCAGGCGAGCCTCTTTCACCAACAATACCGATGAGTAAGAAAATTGCTACGGCTCTCTCCGCGATAAAGGAGACCACCAAAACTGCTTCTACCACGATGCACTTACCCACTTGCAAGGTCTCAACCCGACCTTCAACGAGCTCAGACACCCCACCTTCCGCCCCGGCTACGCCCTTCAGCGCAGCCAACAATCCTACCGCTTACTTCATCACACCACCTGTGCAGTACACAAAAAAATCGTCCCCAGCCATCTTGCCATCGGACACCAACTGGAAACTGGAGTACCATCCTGGATTTGATAGAATAGAACTCCATCAAGTTTGCACAGATCAAATACGCACACAAAGGACTGCGTATCTAGCCCGAAGCGCCAGGGGATTTTCGTGCGCTAACTAAAATCCTGGACCAGGAAGCTGTTCCCCACCACACTTACTAGCTTGACGAGGAGAAGACAGAAAAAACGGTGATCCATAATATCTTTCCCCAAATTACCAAGGCCTTAGTTGCCAAATATCCAAAAGCACAGAAGTTTCCAACGACATCCGTGAAGACGATGACCAGAACCGACCACCAGACTGACGAGAGCCACCCGCTATGGATAGTCTGCGTCCAGATTGAGGCCGATCACAAACGATACGATGGTAGCAGACAACAGTGCTACCGTTGTTAGAAACTGGTGCACATGCAGAGCTGCCACATGATGCCCCCAAACCGCGTCAAATGAGCTGGAGTAAATCTGTGCTCCCACTGCACAGAAAACAACTACGAACGCCGCACCGGGCTCCTCGGAATCCGACTTTGCAAAGGTCAGCAGCACCATGTTGGAGTTTCTGTAAGCCCTCACCACAGCCAAAGGCCCGGTGAATCATGTAACCATGGTATGAGAAGCATAGGAAAATTAGTTTGAAGAAAATAATCTATTTCTGCTTTAGACTCCGGGTGATCACCAAGCACAACAATGAGTCCGGTGGAAATTCTTCCACCACCCTACTCCTACTGATACATAGAAATGGCAGAAGATGGTATGATCCTGGGCTCGAAAACAACTAAAACAGCGCGACACACAGGAGAGGTTTCAACTGCTGGCACATTGCTAGTATTATACATTGCTTCAAGATAATAGCGTACCTTCTGCAATTTTACGAATATTTTAGAAATGCTTTTCATTTTTGTGTATTTCACGTTAGCGTCTTTGAAATAACGAAGAATGCTTCGAGTTTTGTTTTTATTTTAACAGGATTTAGATTTTTGAAAGCATAAAATGTGAGTAACATAAAATTGGCCCTAAATAGTCTGACGTTATAAATATAATGGTCTAATCGTCTGTATAATGAAAGATTCCTAAGGGTCTTTAATTTTTGTGCAATATAAATCAGCAGTCATTTTGGTGAATAAAGGCTGAAGTTATATGTCCATTTGCTTCTCATACTCCAGTGTCTCGAGCTTTTCAACGGTACAGAGAAACAGAGATTACTCTAGATGTCCAGGATAAGCTTAACAACGCAGGACTTCTGCTTCACAAGATTGTTTGCTAATGCTGCAGGCATTAAGAGAGCGTTTCATAACAATAAGTTGCTGCTTGACCCATAACGCCAGGGCGAGCATCTTAACTGGGAGAAAACATTTTGCTGAAGATCATTTGAATCCCAGAAGACTACCACAGGCCTCAGATCACCGCAAAGTTCGAATTTTGCAAGGTAATATGTCGATTGACAAGAAGAAGGAAAGGTTTTTTACGGATTAATCCAAGTTCTGATTAAGCAACTGTAATCGACGGGTGAAACTTTTTAGACATAGTTGTTGAAATGAGTGATACTCCTTATGTAATATTCTTCAAAGAACACCATTTGGCGGTAGCTTGGTGATGGTGTAGGAAGGTATATCATTGACGGCACATATTGACTTGCTCGTGTTCAACCGGGGCTCTGTAAACAGCAATACTTACATTTTGGTAGAATATGTTCTTCCATTTGCCCTATACATTGGTGAAGATTTTTAGCTTGTAAAATAATCCCTTGGTCGTGTTAGAATTAATATAATGGAATGACCAGCCAGAAATTTTGACCTAAATCTCAGAGAAAATCTATGGGAAACTCTCGTCAGTTGATAAGAGCCCTTCATCCAACACCTGGCAAATATTCATGAATTGGGACAGCAACTTATTGAAATTTTTTGATAATAAACCTGACAGATAAGAGTCGGCTTGACTGACAATCAGTTTATCTGACACCGGCAATGAAAGTGTTAATATTACGGAAAGGTTAATGAAATTCCACCGCGTCCAGAATAACTGGTTTGTGATCTGGGCCAAAATTAATTTCAATCCAAATGTCGTGCCTTGCCATGTGGTAGCAGAGCAATATTCTGAATATCCGGCCAGATGTTAGGATTTATGTAGAAGAAGGTAAGCTGTCAGGTGCCACCGGTCTGATGAGACGAATTGTCTAAGAACGACAGTAGGAGTTTGTCGTTCCACTAAGCAGAACGGCAAAACGGTCACTTATATAAGCAACATCCAAGCTATGCCGAACGGATTCATCAAAGATTAAACATATAAGCCGTTATTACGGCTGACGGCCGCAATGTTGACCAACAATTCCTACGCCGAGGACTTCGGCAGGTTGCAGGCAGGGATGGCAGCCTTCCCCGAAAGCGACTACGCCAGAGAGTACGACATGATGCGGTGTATTGTGAAAACGTACGGTTATATAACATTTTCAACCAACGCATTATCAACATCGAAATGCAAAAAGAGGAGATCGTAGCCCTAAGACCAAGTAGCGCCTACACGCGGCGGAGTCGTTAGCCGGTTCCCAGTCACCCGTTCCTGCGGGCAAAAAGAACGCGTGCGGACGACTACGTAACGGCCCCACTTACAACGTCGATGACCAAGAAGAGGGATTCGGCCCCCATTCCGCCAGAATGGCTTCTACCACGATGCACCCACTCCTAGAGTCCCAAACAGACCTTCTATGAGTTCCAACGCCCGACCCTCCGTCTCAGCTACTTTCGCCAATGCAACTAGTAATCCTACCACTTCCTCCACCGCCTCAGCAATGCAGTACATCAAGAAGCCGCGTCCAGTCGTCCTGCCATCGGGCACCAACTGGAGTACTATCCGGAACTTCGTCAAATATGAATACGCCAAATATGCAGCCAAGGGACTGCGTATCTAGCCCGAAGCGGCAAGGAATCTTCGGCTAACCTGAAAGTTGTTTCCTACCACAAATAGGTACCTGCTCGACGAGGAGAAGACAATCAAGGCGGTGATCAGTAACAAGCCCAAATCACCAAAGATCAAAAAGCCAGACATCTGCGAAGACGATGACCAGAACGGGCAACCAGACTGGCAAGACCCACCCGCTGTGGATGGTCTACATCCAGCTCAAGGCCGAGCATAAACGACAAGACGGTAACCGATAACAGTGCTACCGTTGTCGTTGGGGCACACGCAGAGCTGTTGCACGATGCCCCTAAAGTCGGCAAATGTGCTAGAGCACATCTGTGCTTCCAATGTACAGAAGACCACAACAGTGAACGCCGCTCCGGCTCTCCCGGAACGCGATTTCGGTCGGCAGCATCGTGGCGGATCAGCTTCGGGCCTTCAGCACTACCAAAGGTTCGGTGGATCATGCGCCATAGTAAGAAGAGCTTCGAAAAGTTTGACAAAAATCATCTATTTATATTTCAGGCAACCACTCAGCACAACAATGAGTCCGGTGGAAATTCTTCCACCACCCTACTCCAATTTACAGATAGAGATGTCACGAGATGGATCGATCCGGAGCTACAACTCCAACAGCGCGATGCAGAGGAAAAGTTCTACATTGCTATATCATAGCGACCCACCTGCAATTTCCCGAAAATTTTAAAAATCATTTCTATTTTTATAACGAATAATGCTTTAAATTTTGCTTTTATTTTGAAAGGTAAAAGATGTTTGGACGCATAAACTATAAGTAAAGTGAAATTTGCCCTAGAGAGTAACAGTTTGAAGTTATAAATATAGTAGTGTAACAGTTTGTATCGTATGTTCATTTAAAAAAACCTCAAGTGTGCCATGATTTTTTATTTTTAAAAATGTAAGTCGGCATATATGTTAAGAATTGCCATACAAAACGTCAGATCGTTCTAAAAGTCACAATTATTTCGTAGTCATAATGGTTTACACCAACCAGCAAAAACGTTTCTAGTTGAAAGTTATTTCCGAAATGGGACTAAAGTGGACGGAAATTGGGTGTATTCTTTCGGCGCACCTTTGGCTGAGTTTCAGGAAAAATTTTCTAACGTTCCCATTATTTATGATGAATTTAAAAATTCCTTATGATCTGTTGTGTCTCCGTAAACCAGGAAGTGGTAGACCAGTACTTAGGATGCTATTAACACAGCCCAAGGAATTTTTGAAGGCGAACCTACGTCTTCTCTGCGTCGTTTATCACAGCAAATTAATTTATCGGTAGGAACATGCCGCAAGTAACATAACCTTAATATGTGTTACCAACTTAAATTTAAAAAAATAAAAAATCATGGCACGCTTGAGGTTTTTTTTTAATGAACATACTTTATAATGAAAGATTCCGAACGGTTTTGCAAAATGTTTAATGTTTGTGCAATGTAAATCGGCACAGTAGTAATTTGAGTCGTGATGAATGCATCCATACAGTCGTTTTGGTGAGTAAGGGCTGAAGCTACATGTGCATTGCACAGAAGCTTGCAATATTTCGAGCTGTTCAATGGTACAGAGAAACGGAGATTAATCTGGATGTCCAGAATAATGTAGACAATCCAGGACTTCTGCTTCATTAGTTTGTATTCTGATACTGCAAGCGCTTCATAACAATAAGAAGTCTCTAGTTGCCGCTTGCAACAACCCTTAATGCCAGGGTGAGGAAACATTTTGCTGAAGATTATTTGAAACCCAGAAGATCAGCTACTGGCCGCAGACCACTGCAAAGTTCATATTTTGCTAGGAAATATGTCGATTGGCAAGGGGTTTTATTTACATACCAATCTAAGTTCTGCTTAACCCTCCGGGTCCCATGGGTCATAGAAAGCACATGGTCAAAAAACGCCAAAGCGCTTGCCTTTATCTATTGCGAAGAGGCCCGAAAAAAAATCTCAACAGTGAGATCGCGCTGTTTGGGACTCAAAGGGTTAATCAATTTTAATCGATTGGTGAAAGTATTTAGACGTTCACTGAGCAATATTCCCCATATTCTTCAAAGAACACCATTTGGCGGTAGCTTGATAACGGTGTAGGAAGGCATATTTTTGACGGCACACACTTGCTCGTGTTCAGCCGCGGTTCTTTAAATAGCCATACTTACATTTTGGCAGAAAATGTTCCTCCATTTACCCTATACATTGGTAGATTTCTTGTTTATAAAATAATACCTTGATAGTGTTGAAATTCGGGTAATGAAATAGCCAGACAGAAGTCTAAATCTAAATCGCAGAGAAAATCTAAGAAAAACTTTCGACAGATATATGAGAACTCCATCCGCCGCCTTCCAAACATTCATGAACTGGGACAGCGACTGATTGAAGTGAGGAATTTTGTAAAATATCTACAATTGTCATTTTATTCGGCTCATAAAACTGCACTACTTTGCCCGTTTAACCGATTCTCTATCTTATAGTTTCCGATATCCCCATAGAGAACATCTAAAAAAAAATCACCATCAATAGTCACGTCTGAGCATGAACCAATAGTTTTTGAAAAAAATTGAAAAATGTGACACGTTTTTGGTCACCGCCGCTGGATCTCGTCTCTAATTCATCAGGACCTTTGATTTATTCATCACTAGAAGTGAGTATGTAAAGATTGATTTTGTATGAGTTTTTTTTAGGGTTAAAACTCTAGTATTAGTATTATTATGATTCTATTAACTTAATCAACGTGTTATGCTATGAGATGCATAAGAAAATTTTATTTTGCGTCAGCATCGCAAGGATACGAGAATGTCCACGGCCGTTTTATATCTAATAATACACGATATATTAAATTAAATCAAATGAACGTTGTATTACGAATTAGGAATACTTTCCGAAATATAAATGTTTTATTATTAATCATCAGCAGCCATCAATTAAATCAATCAAATCAGTTATCCGGCGTACAATCCACAATTCCAAAACATGATTTGGGATCCGCAAATTTCCCCAGAGCATCCGCAAGAGGTGCAATTATCTTCCGCTCCTAATAAAGACCATTTGAAAACAGTTTATCCGTCCCCGGGGAGGATTTAAATAACTAACTCCGGCTCACTACAGTAAATTCCAGTTTGGTCATTATAAATCAGACGTAATATGCAGGTGGAAAATAGAATCCACCATGGAAATTGACTCCATTACGTGAGAGAGCGCGCGAAATTGCGAATTTTGGCGGTAATGAAATTTCCCACCAGACGTATGAAATAGTGCAATGTGTGAATCGCGCTCGTAAAACTTCGAATTAATTTAGTTTTGTCGGGAATTTTATGGTCAATATTATTTTTTTTTGTTCAGGTTTGGTCTATTATTAAGACAATATGTAATTCAATAAAATTGTTGTATGGACAAGCGACTAAAATTAATTTTTGAATTTTATAACATGTACCATGAAATCTATAACTATATATACAAATGTTAAGTTGGTCTGTGTTGTAATCATCAACATTTGAACTGGTCCGTTATGGCTGATAATAATCAATTATAAAATCCTGTTTTTATTTCACCCTAATTTCTCAGCTGCGGGAATAATATTACGGCACAGAAATCAACCCTCGAGCAAGGTTGATTAAAAATTGTATTTAATGAATAATTTAATAACGTAATGCCATTTCAGAGGAAACAAGTAATCACAATTAACAAAATCAATGAGCATATTGTAAAGTTATACACAAGTTAGTTAATAAAGTTACTTTCTATGGAAATCATGGTTACCTTAAAATAACAATTAATTTTTTTTTTCAGTTTGATTTAAAGAATTTTATTTCAATTCAATTAATTTATTTCTTAAATCTTTGAAATTAAAATGCATTCAACAAAGGAAAAATTTCAGATCTTCAGATCGGACTTGCGGGCAACTTGCTGTATATCGGGTGTGTATAAATTGGCGAATAACCCATATATTTATTGGTCTAATAAGGTCAGGTTATTGTGTAAAGACAGACCCACTTCGCTTTTTAAAGTAGTCCGCCTTTGCACTATAACGCTCGCGGGAGCTATTGTGCAAAATTTGGACCGAAGTAAACGCAACAATTTCAGTTCCAATAAATAAAATTAAAATAAAATTAAGCTACTACGAGTGAAACTACTTGTAGGCCCAAAAGGGGGGAGGGGAATCTTAACCTCACCCTAACCTAAGCATAAGGACCAATCGTTCTATAGGTCAAACTACTGGCGGGTCCAAAAGGGGGGAACCCAAACCTAAGCATAAGTACCAATCGTTAATTGGTAAGTGAAGATAATCTGGATTTGAAAGAAATGACACCTATTCGCATAAAGAGACTTGATAACATAGTGAACCAAGAAGGTCCACCTTTGCGCAGCGCCGGGGTTTTTTGTTAAATTTGCACTCCTCGCAATTTTTTTACATTTGTAATTGAATCAGTAAATCGTTTTATATAAATTAAGCCACATTGAGTAGGAGAAGAGTGCGGAAGTGACTTCTGCTAGTAAGAGTATGGCGGGAAAATTAGTTGTAGAGGTATCGAAATTCATGTGAGCTACTAAAGGACACCGATAAAAGATCTTTGGCGAGTTAAAAGCCAAAATTACAAATGGCAGTCCAGCGGTCGCCGAAATCAAAGGTCTCAAAAAGGATAAGATGGCGGAGGGCATCGTCGGGATGCCGGAGAAGTTCAGGGGTGGTCCTAGTCAAGTAGATGAGGACCTTCGGCCGGAACCTCTGGCCTTCTGGGGCACCAAAGTTTACATCGCCAAGCTCCTTGAAGGCAAGACCATCAAGATCGGGTGGATCCATTACAGGACACAAGAGCTGCCTGATAAACTGATTTCTTGCAGAAGGCGTAAGAGGTTTGGGCATAAGGCGGACGACTGTATCAGAGAGTATTGCAGAGATGCTAGCAGAAAGAGTGTATCTGCAAGGGAGAGCCATGCTGAATCTTATGTACAAGCTCAAGGAAGAGTCGGGACATTGAACGCATAGTAAAGTGCTTAACAAGCAGAAGAGGGGCACTGGAGCTTCTCCAAACTCTAAAGTAGCAAATAGCGGTGGCGAATAGAAGCCTTGCTGGTAATTTGGTTGACGAGGTGTCTAAGGGGGTAGTTAGTGAGGATCTCTTGAAGGAGATTGCCGACAATGTGAATGAAGGAAAGCGAGAGTGATCAGTAGAAGCTTAGCCGTAGCTAATATCGCGTTCCTCGAAGAGTATAGAGAGATTTTAGATACCATGGATAAAACTCTGGGGGTAAAGGCCAAAATTAGGGTCGAATGGATCAGGAACCATGAGAAGGATTATTGATCGCCCTCGTAGAAGGCCCCCGGGATAACAACTATGCACTTTCAAGGAGAAGCTGCTCAAACTGTTAGATCCAGGATAGGCTGGAGAAACAGATATCATGTAAGGAAGTACATGTAGCCATAAACTACAGCAGACCTAATCGCGGAGCAAGGAAGGACACATCGTGAGGTTTGCTAGACATCACCGACGTATTCCTGTGCAGATATCTGGGCAGGGAGACAAATCACTTTACCGGGAAAACGAACTCTATGCATATAATGAGGCAGCTGCAAAAATTTAGTAGAAAGGAGACAGGGCCGAAGGCAGGGGAAAAACCTCTACTACATGACGGGTAATAAGGTCGAGTACGCAGGGAAATCAGGCAAGTAGAATACAGTAGAATCTCTAGGACACGTTCAGATTCATCTACATGCATCTGAATAGGCGCCACGCTGCCAACGATCTGTTAGAAGCCACTGCCAAGGACCTGGAAGCGCAAGTAATCATCCTTAATAAACCAAACGAAGCCAGAATATAAGTTTAATGATATAGCGAGGCTGATGTCGCCGTACAGGTCGTGGCTAAGGCAATATACCTGTCTACAACTTTAGGAAGCCTCTGCAAGTGTATTTCCTAGGTGAGACCAGCGGATGTGGTGATAGTAGCCTAGTAGGAATTCCTAGATTGGCGTGCAGCACTGAAGAACTGCGTGACCTTAAGGAGCAGTCAGTTTCTGATCCAGAGAACTTCAACGTGAAGGCTCGCCAGTAGGGGAACACAGAGCAAACAGAAGAGGAGACATGCTACTGGAACCGAAGGCCATTATGGACTTGGAGGACAAGGGGAACGAGTCGACGTTCATGAGGGGAGACTCGGAGTCCATCATTGATCTAATACTGGCCACTCTCAGTATACTAAGACTATTAGACCACTGAAGAGTTGGGGTGGATTTAGAGAGCAATAGCGACCACCGATATATTACGTCTGAAGTGACGAGGGCTGCGATTAGGTGTAGTCTAAAAAACATTGACGCGTATAAGCTTATTCTCCGCGGGGCGTAAATGCAAACGGTCGGTGAAAATGATCTAGTGGTAGAGTGAGGCCTAAGGCCTTCCTATTTGGAAGTGCTGCTGCTGCGCTACTGACCTCGTCAACCGTGAACAGGTCAGTCTCTGAAGGTCCAAATCGTTTGAAATGGCCCGTTCTTCTCCATTACCAGACGGAAACAATTCCCTAACAATTCGGGAGATACCGCCTGGGACGAGCGGTCCTGGGTGTGAAACAACCATGCGCATCTTTTTTGCCACAATTCTATAGGGTTTACCCCATACGTCAGAGTCCACCTCATCACAGAGTTCTCTTCACCGCTGGTCTTTGCTTCGTCTAATACTGGTGCAAAATGCCGCCTTGGCGTTTCTGCAGGCTTCCTCCAATATCTGCAGATCCCCTCCCGCACGCCTGCAGCGGGTTAGATCCCTCCTAGCGGAGTTGGCAAGCGATCTGGCTCTAGCCACTTCATCGCTCCATCAGTAGACAGCTTTCCTTGTCTCCACCCGCCGTCTTTTACGCATTGCCACGTCGCATGCTGCACAAAGTCTCATGGAATAGGCACTGCATACGCCCTCGGCGGTGTCTACCGTAGGAGGATAACCCCTCATATACCCGATTCTGGAGTATCCAGCCTGGTCGGTTGTTGGGCGGGGTGTCAGCTGCTGCCTGCCTAGGGACCACAGAAAATGTTATGTATCTGTGGTCACTATAGCTTTCCAGTTCCGTCGCTACTTTCCACTCCTGTATATTAAGGGCTAAACTGGTGTCTGACGCCAACGTTATGTCGATAATGGATTCTGCGTTTGCCCTAGAAAATGTGGCTACTCTGCCAATATTCGCCACCTCTAAATCCATCGTGGCCAGGCTATCCACGAGAATCTCCCCCCTTCTATCGACCCGGTGTTCGCCCCACAGGTATGCCTTAGCATTAAAATCGCCCCCGATGATAGAGCTACCCCTATGGCGCCGCATACAGTTCCCAGCTTGTTTAGCCAGGCTTCAAACTCCTCCAGGGCGGGGGGAGGCGTAGCAAGAGATAAATGTCATTTCCGTGAGTGATACCCAGACTATGCCCTTACACGGGCTTCCAGACGCCGTGATGAGGTGTCTGACATGTTGTCTTACTAAGATGCCCACATCGCCCTCCGGACAGTCCCTGTACCACAGAGGACCCATTCTGCCATCATTTGGTTCGCTGGCAAGGACAACTCGAACTCCCAGCTTTCTGACCGTGGCCTCCAACAAGTCATAGGCTACATGACAGCGGTTGAGGCTCACTTGATGCTGCGGTCCGGCTCCAGACACGTGGTGCCTGTCCCTGCCAGCTCCCCTGGGTTGTCATGCATTCTCTGTCTCTTCAGTACCCCTGGGGGCCAACCCAGATTCCCTAGCGGCCGTCGCAAGAGTCGCGGCCTTGAGCGCCTGACACCTTTTGCTTCCCATGAAATGATCAGCATCAGCCCCCATCTCATTGCACGGCGCACACCTCGGTTCGTTTTCGCAAGTTGCCTCGATGTGATTCGCCTCGCCGCACCTTCTGCATATGTTGAAGCGATCAGGGCCCTTGCACGCCGCTGCTAGGTGGCCAAATCCCTTGCATCTCCAGCATGCCTCTGGCTTGGAGGGTCGCTCCTGCACCACGCATCTGGACCATCCTACCGTCAACCTTCTAAGAGCAAACGGAGCTCCACGGAGCTCTCGACCTTCACAGACTCCGGTGAAGCCCCTGTACACCTTGCCACCTTCTCTATTATTTCTTTTGCCGTGTTGTCTTCTTCTAGGCCCTTTATTTCAGCCACCGCCTTGCTCCCGTCGGTTATTTTGACTTTATCCTTGCCAACAATCCCTTCGATATCTTAAAGGAGACCATCCCCACTAGCTCCGTTCTTGAGTTCGATGACGAGACTTCCCGCCAGGCTCTGCTTTGCCGAAGAGACGAGACCGGCGCGTTCACCCGGGCCACTCCCGTCCTGACCGCCAAAAGTGTCGCACTGTAAGTGCTGGTGGTGATCATAAGCCTGACCGGCCTGGGGCGTGCTGAAGGCTGGTTGACATAACCAGCGACATGCTTTGACTCTTCGCGCTGTGCATTTGTATCGGTTCCTCTCTTACCCGCCTTGCCCTTCCCTGCGACCTGGCTCCAAGAGGGCTCCAGTGTCGAAACACCGCCGTCCTCTCTTCTTAAGGGTCCGGGTATTGGCTCACCTCCGACTTCCCGATCCATGTTTGTGGTGGGATTCTCCTCCTTCAGTTCCATTGTCGCTCTAACTGTAGTTCTACGAGTTAGTGCGGACCCCGCCTGTAGCTGCTGACTATTGCGGCTCGTGAGTTGGTCCCTGGAGCTAGTAGTGGCCGACGATCCCGCCCCTTCTTCTTACCTACCGACTGATTAGTGTTTCCCCAGCCCTCTTCTGGTATGGGGTCCTCGCTGAAGTTCTCATCTGAGTCCTCCAACTGCGCTAGCAGCCCGCTAACTTTGGAGCAAGCTTCCCGGAGCTTCTGCCTGACCCCTCTGACGTGTAGCTAGAGTGATGTCCACATCTCCTGAGTCTTCCACTTGGCGCGCCGGCCCCGTGGGCGTGCCGTCCGGCGTCTTCTGCCTGATTTGGCTACATGTCTCCGTTTGGCTCGCCCTGGCGCTCTTGCTCCTCTGCTCCTCCATAAGGCCTCTGCTTGTCTCCCGCAACGCCTCACCGTTGTTCCAATGGGCCAGCTCCACGGCAATTTGCTGCAGATTGGTCACTTGTTGCTTAATGTCATTTTGCGTGTTTTTATATCTGTTGATGAGTTCGGCATGCTGTTTGACACAGAGCGTACGCCGGGTGCAGTTCCGAGATCTCATTCATAGTGTCATCGAGGATTTCCTCCGGGGTTCTCTCCTCCCGTTTCCTCGTGGGTGCAGGGCGGTCATCCAGCGACCCGCTTGCCGGCCTCTTTCCCCTGGGTGTTCTATCCCTCGTCTGTTTCAGCAGTTCCCCAAGGATCTCTCCGACGAATTCGACGGAGTCATCCGGATATTCCGCTCCAGATGCGCTCGACCCAGAGGCGTCGTCCCGTGGTGATGTCGGTCCGCTGCCGAGTACGCCTTAGGATTCTCCTGATACCACACGTGCGCCATTGGCACCGCATGATTCCTTGCCTGCGGGATCACTACTGTCCGTGCTGCCCCTGCTACCGTTTTCCGAGGTCGGTTTACTGTTGGTTGGAGTAGTCCGCTCCGGAGGGTTTGGGGGATCCCCGTCCAAACCTAGCTCCCCACGTCACGCCAATCAGTAGCCACTACCCAGTGGAGACTGAGTACCGAGTTTCACGCCGATCGGTTGGTTGGTTCCCGAGCTAGGATTTTATTTCCTGCCAGGGACCGTTACGCCGATGGCCCGTTAGCGTTAAGCACGCGCAAAGAAATATAGCGCCAGCCGCCTAGAGTTCCTCAAAAGGAGGCCCCACACAAAATTTCAAAGCCCTAGCCCTTCGGATGCCCGAGATAACCGCCGATTAAGAAATCGAGGATTTCCTAACCTCACAATTCTGTGAACACGTGTTACGCTGAAAATGCTCCGATCGAGTCCAGTTTTTGGGGCTGCACGCTGGTGGCACTAACAAGTAAAATCCTAAACCTAAAGCACTAAAGTTCCTCACCTAGGCCCAGCGTAGTCGTGCTGCTACGAGGTTAAAAGTCCAAATGTCATTAAAGTATATTTAAACAGAAGTACCTCTCCTATCCACCTCACATACCAAAATTCACTGCAATCGCCGCGAGACTTCCGGTCGCACTGCACCAAGACTACGGAGCTTACGCAAAAGACGTCCGCACTCAATGAATAGCAACGGACGACTCGGCTAGATGTAAGCTCACAGGAGGTCATGATCTGGGTATAGGAGTAATCCTGCAGCAAAGTGAAGAGAAAGATGCGCATTACGTTGGAGCGAAAAACCTTCAAATTAAATTTTAATATTCTATATGCGGAAAAGTGATCTGGATCCAAGACATTACCCAAAAAAAATTCTATTGGACAGGATTTAGCGGTGGGGCACTTTAAAGATCAGTCGACCGTAAACAATACAGGCGGAGGCAATTTGTTATATATACTTATTATGTAAGAAAAGTTTAGCCGCCCAGAAAAAACCGCTATAAAGGGGCGTCGGCCGACCGGCACAAAAAATTCGCCCAAAAATATGAGTATTTTGAAAATTGCGCCCCCCGAAACTCACCCTTAAAACGGGGGCCCCTCATCGGGGCCTTATTCGGTAAAATTTTGTTAGTTTTTTCACGCAGATCGACGCCCAGGTAACCGGGCAAGCTTTTAAAACCCATCATCTTGTTTCACCCCCAATTTTTCAAACGCAGATTTTCGATTTTTGCACGTTTCCAAAAAAAAAATAACTACTCCATAACCGCCGGAGCTGGACGATCCTTGTATGTTTTAAAATAATCTTAAAGAAAGTATCTAAAATTGATCGAGCCACTTTTTTGAATTTTTGCCCCGTTTCGGAGATATGATTTTTTAAAAACCGGGTAAAAAATTTTTTTTTTCTTCTTTTAAGGACGTATTTTTTCTTTTCAAGTGGAAAAGCTGAAACCTTCAGGGATGGCAAAAGGGATAATGGGCTTTCATTGGGAATTTTTTCAAAATTTTTGGAACCACCCCTACGCTCCAACCAACGCCACCAACCCAGGGGGTGGTTCGGTTTTCTTCTTTTAAGGACGGATTTTTTTTTTTAAGTCGAAAAACTGAAACTTTCAGGGATGCCAGAAGATATTTTTTCAAAAATTTTTAAACTACTCTACACACCATTTGCACCCCTGGGTTCGTTTTTCTTCTTTTAAGGACGAATTTCTTTATTTTAAAGTCGAAAAGCTGAAACTTTCAGGGATGGCAGTAGATATTTTTTCAAAATTTTTGGAACCACCTGAACCACGAACCCTGGGTTCGTTTCTTTTAGATAAGATAAGATAAGATAATTTTATTAGTGCTAACAGATGTATCATCTTTACACAAGTCAATCACAAAAAAATACATGTATTAATACTAGAACAAATATAACAATAATAGTTGATTGCAATACAATGTATTATAGTAAGATTAACAGATTAAAAATATTACAATATAAATTAAAATAAATTACATTACAACGAATTCCTGAATTTTTCCTTTCAAGTCGGAAAGCCAAAATTTCCAGGGATCGCAGAGAATATAACTGGTTAAAAAAAATAAAAGAAATAAAAATTAAATATAAAAAATTTTAAATTAAAAATTAAAATAAAAAATAAAAAATAAAAAAATTGAAAATGAAAAATGAAAAATGAAAAATGAAAAATGAAAAATGAAAAATGAAAAATGAAAAATGAAAAATGAAAAATGAAAAATGAAAAATGAAAAATGAAAAATGAAAAATGAAAAGTGAAAAATGAAAAATGAAAATGAAAAATGAAAAATTGAAAATTAAAACTTAAAGATGGAAAATTAAAAATGGAAAATTGAAAATGAAAATCAAAAATGAAAAATATAAAACGAAAAATTAAAATTGATTTAGAAAAAAAATATGTTTTTCATTGATGGCGCAGCGCAGCGGAGTCGTCGATCTTTGCCAATTACTTTGCCTAATTCATTATAATAGGTGCTATTAGACGCAAATTAACTCAGTAGGCAGCCAAAAAGTTCAACACCAGGCGGATATTTTTCACCCAAGCTTTATATATTTTTTTAAATAATGTATCTTCACTAATTTTATAATATTCTGTAATTATTATAAGGATTAATGCGATGTTTCACTTATGCGAGCATCTGTATTTTATTTTATTTTAATTTTATTTCTTACTTCTATGCCTATTACATTACCCTGTCTGTTGGGAAATAAATATTATTATTATTATTAAATGTGATTTGAATGGGCCACGCTGTGTCGTCGTTCGTTCCCAATTTAATTACTTAATTTTAATGGGCACGGACGACGGTGCAGCGCAGCGGAGCCGATATTCGTCACCCGTTATCGTGTTCAATTTTAATGGGCGCTGCGGTGTCGTCAGCCACCAATTTACTCGCTTAATTTTGATAGGCCCCGCATGGACGACTGCGCAGCGCAGCGGAGCCGTCGTTCGTCACCAGTTACTTTGGTCAATTTTAATGGGATACGTACAGACGACTGCGCAGCGCAGCGGAGCCGTCGTTCGTCACCGATTTAATCGCTTAATTTTGATAGGCCCCGCATGGACGACGGCGCAGCGCAGCGGAGCCGTCCTTCGTCACCAGTTACTTTCTTTTTTTCTTACATTTTTACTTCACAATTTCACATAGAGAACACAATTTCACATACATCAAACTTTAGCCTAGGAAAAACTAGTTTTAGTACTAAGTCGACTTTTGACGCGCTTACGTTGTTGTTAACTTTTAAATTAAGGTTTGATGAAGTAATGCCATTCATTTTTGATTAACATTGGTATTCAAATAATATTGTGTACTGGTATAATTAAAGAAAATTACCTAAAACTATAAATTTGACTAAGCGTTCTATATTTGGAGCCTTATACAAGTTTAAACTTAAACTAACCCTAACCTAAGCATAAGCAGCTACCATTTGTAATCATTAACTTGCAAGTAATAATGATCGATGGTTCCGCTTCGCACCGCCATCGACCACAGCGAGCCCGTACAACTACTTCTTATGCATTCATGACGGCTTCACCGTCACCTTAAGTGTAATGGACCGTTTCTGGACGCAAGTGTCCCTAATTTTAATGGGGGCGCAAGTGTCCCGGGCGCAACTGCCTCAACACCCTTCTAGGCGTAAGTGTCCCGATTTTTGACATGGGCGCAAGTGTTTTGGGCGCAACTGAGCCTTCACTGGAGACAATATGCTCCCTACTTAGTTGGCATTTCCAGTCGTAGATCGTCGATGCAATGACGATATTAGACTGCCCGGTTTGATTTATTTAACAAATCATATACATGCTTCAAATTTAAATTGAATCGTATTTATTTTAATTTTTGGTGTTTTACATATTAAACAAGTATTTAGTATATGGAGCACAGTTATGTTATGCATGTTCAGTTTTACATTTATGTACAATAGCGGCCAAAAAATAACAGGACACCTTTTGTGTCTAGTGTTAATCACTCTCTATTTGAATTTTAAACTTAGGCAGCTATACCCCAACGTGCATCAGTTTTATTTATCTTATGAAAGCATGCAGGCTGATGCAAACCTTGAATAAATGGCATATATGCTTTCTCATCTTTATTGCTCTACTATATACAGATATTGACATGGATATTAAATAATAATGATTGAGCATTGAAGCTGAAGTGAAGACATGTACTAATGTACTAAATTAGAAAGGTGTCCAATTTTCTTTTGTCCGCAATTGTACATGGATATTTTTACTTTTGCAATGTTTGAGTTTTTATTAATTTATACTTTCTTTGTAAAAGTTGATCTGCCATTAATAAATGTATTATTCTATGCAAATCATCTGAAAATTAGTATTTAAACATACTGTAGACATTCGTACATGGCGAGAGGAGAGGTATTTTAACCACCGTCTAACTAGATATTCATATAATGGAGGGACCGACGCGCTAATGAAATCAATCCGGAGCCTCATCTACGGTACGACCCTCATTAAAAGAATCCGCCCGCGGTAGGGGAATTCCCTAATGGACACTTGATACTCCCGAAAGACTCCACACTTTCCAGTGGAGGAATGTAATTATGCTGTAATTAAGGGGTTTTTGTGCGGTGCGCTTTGTGCTTATTATGCAACAAAGTCAGTGCGGTAACTTAATTTTTTCTGCTCCAACCTACTACCCCCCCAGAAATAGACATTGAACCTCTTATTTCAAATTAAAAAGAAATGGTGATGTGGCTGCACTTTCATGGTTTATTTTCAATTTAAATGATACTTTAAAGGTACATTGAGAATTTTGCAGGATCGTATGATACTGACGTTTAAAACATCAAAATTATAAAAGATTTTTTTTTTTGACAGGCCTGAGCCATACCGTCATACACGGCTAGGTTTATAATTTATGTATATTTGACATAGGGTACTTACTACTAGGTATGAAACAATATGTGAACGATTACACGGGGACACAAAATTAGGAAATAGGTTGTCAATGAGAGCCTTCATGACGTTAAGGTTACAGACTAACAGGAGGGGGCTCGTGGAAACATACCACATTAGAGACTGGAGAAATTAATGATATGCAACCTATATTAAGCTAGAACTAAATTTTGATATTAGTATTTTTAATAAAATTGTATATCGCATTATACACATTCATATTTTGTAAACTAAGAAGATGCGTCATGTTGATAGGAAGAAACACCGTATGTTTTATATCATAATACAGTTGGGCTGTATGAACCTTATTTTCATTACATTTAAAAAATATATGATTTATATCTCCAATAGCACCGCAGGAGCATAAAGGGTCTTCTTTTAGCTTAAAAATGATAAAAGATGAAAATGATAAATTTTACTTTAAATTCTAATAATCTTTACAGTCAAATTAATCAAAGAGATTTCGAAAAATAAAGTTTTGGAGAAATTTCAATATTTTCCCCTAGAAAGTAATAACTTAAATATCTACAAATTATGAACTCATATTAACCGTGAAACCTTTATAGAGAACTCTATTTGAAACACATGAATTTATTATTGTGAACTTTGCAATGTTCGTCGTTGTATTTGCTAGAAAAAAGAACTACAAATTGTCTTATCTTCATATTGTTGTATTAGTATATGTAAACTAGTTTTTCAAGCTTAAGTTGCTGTATGTGAAATTGTGTTTTTTATGTGAAATAGTGAAACATAAAATTAAGAAAATTAACTGGTGACGAACGACGGCTCTGCTGTGCTGCGCCGTCGTCCGTGCGTGGCCTATTAAATTTGAGCAAAGTTACCGGTGACGAACGACGGCTCCGCTGCGCTGCGCCGTCGTCTTTGCATATACCTTTAAAATTGACCAAAGTAACTGGTGACGAACGACAGCTCCGCTGCGCTGCGTCGTCGTCCGTGCGTAGCCTATTAAAATTGACCAAGTAACTGATAGTAGCGTAGTCCAATAAAATTGAGCAAAGAAAATATTTTTTTTTCGAAATTGATTTTCAGGGGGAAAATTTTCAACGTTCAATAACGACAATAATTCAAATATCCATATCTCGGTTATTAAGCGGGCGATTTAAAAAATTCAAAGTTTGTTTTATGTACACATAATACCGCAATGATAATCCGTCGTTAGATTTGTGATTTAAAAAGGAATAGAAATATTCATTTTAAAACGATCGAAAATATTTATGGGCAAAATAAATAAAAGTTTAATGTATTTTTAAAATTAGAAGGAGGGGTAGGATCGAGAAATTTTATTTGGATTTTCTGTTGGGCTTGAGAAGGGCTTTCCGGTGGTGTAATCAGATTTCTGATCGGAGAAAAAAAGTGCCTTGCTGCTAAATTTCGCTTCCCCCTTCCGTCATATCTCGAAAGCCACAAATCGGATCGAAAAACTTTATGAAGATCTTTGATATACGGATTAAATCGGTGACTAATATACCGTCGTCAGATTTTTAATAAAAAAAAAAAATCGCAAAATTCTTCGAAAAATTCCCGCAAAACAATCAAAAATCGGCCGTGGATCGTAAACGGTGCGCCCCACGAAAAATATAGACGTTACCTTTTCGACGAAAAATGCAATTCCAAATAGCAGGCCATTTAAATATCTCGCGTAAGATAAAAAATGGCTGCTGTAGAATTTTTTTATTGAAATCGGGGGTGGTTTTCTTTGAATAACTCCTCAGGGGTTGGATATATCAAAAATTTGTAAGAGACATAAAAAGTAGAGGGGAGTCAGTTCTATAGAAATCTGTAAAATTCGGAGTCGTGACCATAAGGGGAAGCGCGCCCTTTTTTCAGGAAGCGTCCGAAATGTGATTTTTTAGAAAAACGCTTGAGGGGCTGCAACGGAATTTTTTACGGGAACGTGTCACAGTAGATGTTGTGTCATGATGCATTGGGGATTTTTTGAGCCATACTTGAATCCTCCAACTCACAAATTCTGGGAGGAGATAGGTTTGGCGCGAACCACTGCATCGCGAAAAATCGATTTTCAAAAATGCACCCCCGAGTCTAGGGGAAAGTGGGAAAATCGCGGTTTTCACGGACCCCTAGAGGACGTTTCTGGCTTTCGGGAAAAAAATAAAATGAATCGTTTTTTTTATTTTAAGGGGTTGGCAACCCTTTATTAAAGGAGTGGTTCTAGAGGGTTGAAATTTTAACGGTATATTTCTTGGATTATTTGTGATTTTTCATGAAAATTTCAAATTGCCATCTATAAGCGTTTTGAAAATATTTGAAAAACACGTGATTTTGGCCTTACTCTTTTAGTATATATAAAAAATATAATACTTATTACATCGCCTTGGTTAAAATTCTATCCATTTTCTTATGCTTTAAATCTTTATTACTATCATCATTGACATGCAAACTTAATCCCTACAATTCATGTATTTGGACATAGTGTATAACTTACAAGGTTATAATAAGAACCGTTCTCCTCCTTAGAAAGCACGGTTCATCACCCCTTGCGGTACAACCACTTTAATAACGTACGCCTAGCTCATGTAAGGTTTCTCCACAGGTTGCCACTATAAACTAGATCCATAAATATTTAATAGGAATAACAGGCGTGCAAACCGGAAATGCTCTCTTCTTGTACGGCCGCAGTTTATGCAAAACCAGTCCGCATGTAATTCCACCATTATTTTATAATAAATGCAGTTAGCGTTGAATTTGCATAAAATTAATTCAAGTTGTTTTCAGTGCTCATCAAAATACATTTTTTAGATTCAGAATCCTAATGAAAATAAAAATCTGGTGAATTACTGCACGTCGTTTTATGAGAACGATCGCTGCAGAAAATTCAATGGCTTTCCGAAAACAATAGATTGGGGAAACATTAAATCATTGCTATCATCACTCAAGCAGCACATACAAGAAAGACAATAAATGGAGGATGGCTTTGTTGAAATAAATTATTCTAAAGGACTATGCTATTGTAATTAATGGATTTATGTATATAATGCATACCTGAATAATAATAATATAGAATACAAATGTTCGTGTATGAAATTGTATGTATAATATCGATCTTAATGTAATATAGCCTTTACGATTAGCCCCTGTTAACTATCAGGAATTAGTGCATGCCGGAATACCAGACCCAAATAACAAGTTGAAAGGAAACGGGGAAAAGATAGACTACCCCGATTAATAATTAGGTCACTAACAAACCCGCACATTAGTCTGTTGAAAAAGTTCCAGGTTCTAATTCCGAACGACAGTGGCTTCAGTGTAGTCGAGGGCGGGCAAAGAGCGCCATCATTAACTAAGCAGGCGACAGGAGCTGGGGTAGAAGAATTTTATCCGTCTCACTCTATCCTGACCAGTGACCTATTGATAGGAAACGCCACATCCATCATACAGCCAGACAGTCCCTGCAGCTTTATAAAAGCTGTACAACCAATTTTTTGTTGACAATGGAGGAGGAAATATGTCTGCTTGAAATTCAACTCAATTCCCCAAACAAACCTTTAATTAAATCACCACTGGACTAAACGAAATTTGATTTGTTTTACTCGCCGCCTAAACCCATCAGTTGTGTATTTATAAAAAAAATTATAGCTTGAAGGGTTGTCTGGATGAATTCTTAGTGTGTTTAGATTAAAGGCTTAGTGCCTGCTTGAAATTCACCTCAGCTACATATGCGAGGTGTGGCTTATAATTAAATCACAACCGTTGTCACCGGAGCAGAACTCGATTATTTCGCCCCCGTTCCGAAAATGCACCAACCAGAATTTAAATGAGAGCAGTCTTAAAAATAAAAATATTGGATTAATTATTTACTACTGCCATTTATCTTGGCGTTATGTTTAATGTGGGCCATTCAACATCGCGAGCAGGTCCTAGCCCATGTATTTTATATTATTTTCGTGCCAAGCCGGAAGCACATAAGTAATTGTCCCCTGCAATCGCTTTCTTTCATTCGAATGTATCAATTATTTTGCAATCGGCCCCACTGTGCGGCACCCATAGATTTATTATTAGGGGTGGGAACTGTTCTTGAATTAACTCAAAATACACCCTCTCATATCAAAGGCAGCCCTACGGCTGTTCTCACAACGCTGGGATGGGTTATCATGGGT
The DNA here is from genome assembly GCA_910593695.2 of Ocypus olens. Lineage (NCBI taxonomy): Eukaryota > Metazoa > Arthropoda > Insecta > Coleoptera > Staphylinidae > Ocypus > Ocypus olens. The sequence continues at coordinate 24,791,376 of OU343065.1, read as the reverse complement.
TTCATGCCCAATTCTAATCCAACCTCAATTGTTGCAATGTTAAATCACATCGAATCACAACCTTCATTGAATGATACACTCAGGGCATTTTGGGAAAATGAAGAGATTTCTGTCGAAAAACCAATGTCTCCGGAAGGGGAGGTTTGCGAACAATATTTTCAACAAACTACTACTCGAGATGGCCTAGGTCGTTACATTACGCGACTACCATTCAAAGAGGGAATCGCTCCTAAATTGAGTTGCAATAGGGAAATTGCACTTAATCGGTTTTTAAAGCTTGAAGGTCGCTTTGCACGCGATAATGTCTTACACAAGATGTACTCTGAAAATATCCAAGATTATATGTCACGGGGTCACTTAGTACCCTCCAAAGAGGCAATGCCTTATATTCTCACACATCATGGTGTCACCAAACAAAATAATATCGGTAAAAAGGTCCGTGTTGTATTCAATCCCGCAGAAAAGGATAAAAATGGAATTAGCTTAAATGACACTCTTATGTCTGGTCCGAAACTGCAAGCAGATATCGGCCAAATAATTACTCGTTTTCGACTTTCAAAAATAGCTCTCACATGCGACATTCGGTCCATGTTCCGAGAAATTTTGGTACATCCAGACGATCGCAAATATCAACATATATTGTGGCGATTTTCGACACAAGAACCCATAACCGAGTGGGAACATACACGAGTAATCTTTGGAGCTACTTGTAGCCCTTTTTTGGCCCAACGCACATTGCTGCAGTTAGTTCAAGATGAAGGTTCTCATTATCCCCTCGCTGCTGAAGCATTGCGTTCGCTCACCTATGTGGATGACATATTAGCTGGATCAGATTCCGTGAACGGAGCAATTGAGTTGCGTAACGAACTCATTCAACTTTTGAAATTGGGCGGATTTGAGCTTGGGAAATGGGCAAGTTCAAATAGCCACGTTATCCCTACCAATACTTCGATATCGCAGGAATTACCTACGAATAGTCTGTCCTCAATAAAGATGTTGGGATTGCACTGGAATCCTACACATGATCATTTTACATACGTCATTAATTCTGAGGAAGAAATTCCCACAAAACGTGGAATATTATCACGAGTTGCTCGGATTTACGATGTTAATGGTTACCTCAGTCCGCTTCTCTTATCGTTTAAGGCGCTATTGCAGCACTTGTGGCTACTGAAAAGTGGCTGGGATGACCCATTACCCTTAGATATTATGGAACATTGGAAACGTCTTATTAAAGAGATACCCTCCCTTAGCAATATACACATCCCTCGGTGGATAATGGCACCCACTTACGGGAATGCTCGTTTCATTGGGTTTTCCGACGCAAGTTCTCGAGGGATGGCCTCTGTCATATATCTTCGGTTGGAGTTACAGGACTCGATTCTCATTCATCTAATCGTTGCGAAAACACATGTAGCTCCACTAAAAACTTGGACGATACCAAGACTGGAACTTGGGGCCGCATGTATGTTATCGAAATTGATTAAGATGGTAGCACCTTCTTTTTCGTCCATTCATATCGATGTCCCGATATGTTTTACTGACTCTACCACGGCACTTGCCTGGATTCGAACCCCTCCTTATCGTCTAAAAACATTCGTCGCAAATCGGGTTACACAAATTCACGAAAATTATGCAGATGCTCAATGGAGACACGTCCCAGGTTTGGAAAATCCTGCAGATCCGGCGAGTCGTGGGTTAAGTCCATCGGAGCTCATAGATTGTACACTCTGGTGGAAGGGGCCCAATTTTCTGTTTAAACCGTTAGCAGAATGGCCCACAGATAAAACGGAGTTTCCCTCAGCTCTTCCTGATACTAAAGAATTAGCTATTTTCTCTCACATCTCTTCATTCGATTCAACACCATTTGTTGAAGTGCTTGAACGTGTTTCATTGTTCACAAAATTACAACGAATTCTCGCGTACATTCAACGTTTTGCTCATAATCTTCTTCTTAAAGTTCGCAAGAAACCGGATGATAAATATTTATCCGGGCCTTTGTGTAGTCAAGAATATACAAATGCATCTTTGCTCGCTATTAAAATTACCCAAGCACAGCATTTAAGTTCAGAAATAAAATATCTGGAAAATGGGAAACTGTGCTCTAAACGTTACCTTGGTTTATCACCATTTTTATCACCCCAGGGATTCGTCATGGTGGGGGGTCGATTAAGATGGGCTAACATTTCGCACAAGTCTCGCCATCCCTATTTAATCCCTCCTAATAGTCGTCTTGCCATTTTATTATGCGACCATTACCATTTAATCTCGGGTCATGGTGGTCCTCAACTAATGCAGTCCCTTATTCAGCGTTGTTTCTGGATTCCTTCCGCACGTAATTTAATTAGGAAGCGAATTTTCAGTTGCTTAACTTGTTATCGTTTTCGGGCAGAACCTATTCATCCAGCTATGGCCGATCTACCGGCATATCGTTTACAACCCAGTAAATGTTTTAGTCATACCGGATTAGATTTCGCTGGCCCGTTTTATATTAAAGCCTCATTATTGAGAACAACGCGCTCGGTGAAGGCGTACATGGCCCTCTTTGTATGTATGGTCACAAAGGCTCTACACTTGGAAGTCGTTACGGATCTCACGACACAAGGGTGTCTTGCTGCATTAGACCGCTTTATTTCTCGACGAGGATTGCCTACTCATATATACTCCGACCAAGGTCGAAATTTCAAAGGGGCAGCAAGGGAAATATCTGAAATTACCAAATTTCTGGATACTTCGAATGAACAAATTTCGCATTACCTCGCTTCTCGTAATATTGAATGGAGATTCAACCCTCCTTATGCACCCCATTTCGGCGGTCTTTGGGAGGCCGGAGTCAAGTCCGTTAAACATCATTTTAAACGCGTCATTGGCGCACAACTATTAACTCTAGAGGAGTTCCAAACAGTGCTTACTCGCATTGAAGGCATACTAAACTCTCGTCCGCTATGTTCCATATCAAATTCGCCTGATGACGATACTGACTACTTAACTCCAGGGCATTTTTTGATTGGCGGCCCCATTCTGGCCCGACCGGAGGTTGATATTCTTGATGAGCCCATAAACCGTCTCAATAGATGGCAACTTACCAGGCGTCTGGTCCAGTCCTTTTGGAAGAGGTGGAGCCGCGAATATTTACACACTCAATTGAATAGACCAAAATGGGTTAAATCAACACAAACGTTCTCTGAAGGTGATCTTGTCTTTTGGTACAGTCCGGGTATGTCACCAACGCAATGGCCAAAAGGCAGAATTACGCGATTGATGCCGGGCGCGGACGGTCTGACGAGAGTGGTGCAGATTAAAACTGCCGCAGGTGAGGTGATGAGGCCCATAGTTAAAATCGTGCCGTTACCTTCAAATTAATTTAAAACCGAAATTATTCATCGTTATAATAAGTTAGTTGGGTGTAAATTATCGGGTTAAGTTAAATTTCGTATTACGCTCAATATATTTGTTTATTTTACTTAATTGTAAGATCACTCGCAGTTTTCACAAAATTCACATTTTGGGTGGGGGGTATGTTCAGTACATATTTACGCGAAACGTTCAATTCGCGAAATCTAAAACCTATCATGTGATCATCGCTCCCAAAAACTCTCATCCATCGCCTGTAGGAAGGAGGATGAACAGAACGAGAAGAGCAGTGATCGAGCAAATGTGTGTCCATAGTTTTAAGTACATTTCATATAAGCTAGCTAGCTACGCGTGTAATCGTATAGTCAACAGTGCCATTACAGAGGAGTTGCAGCCTACAGGTGAGTCCAACTTCCTTTCCGTCGTCCATTCATTGTCGCTTTCGCTTATCACATATAGTCGGGAGAATTCTAGAAATAAAAATACAGTCCACGGTCCTCCCGAGTTTCTCTCTCAAACAAAGATTATTATATTATATCAAAAAAAAACTATTTTTTTTTAATGTTAATTAACGCAAATGAGCTACACGCTTTGTTGCTTTAATAGATTAATTATAGAAAATTATTATTTAAATTTCTTTATTGATTATCAGCATTTTTATTTTAAATTGATTTGTCAATTGAACAGTCCAGTTCACATATTAAGTCTCAGTCAGATTTATGATTCTCCATCGATCGTACATAATCTGGTTCCATTAGTGAAAAGTTGGTTTACTTCTGAAATGTTGAAAATACCACCGTCGTAAACAAGAGAGTGAAGTCGTTAAAGGATATAAGGGAAATAACAAGGTTATTACGTTACCGTCAAGATATTTTACTATAAAGGTTTCATATCTCAAAATCGTATTGCGATAATAACATATCTAGTGTTGTCAATATCAGGAATTCCGAATTGAATTTATATACAATAACAGACATCTTCGCCGGAGATTAAGTGTAATGTTTTCAATTTGGAATAAAACACTTTTACCTTTGTTATATCACACCGTATTTATAATTTATGGCTGCAGTCTCGACTATTCGCTAGTTTTTATTATAAAATTATTTTGAAATTCGAGTTTGAAAAAATTATTCTTGGAAAATGAGTATTTGTTTCTCGTTGCAGACCGAGTTATTTCAAAATAGTGTAAAAAAGATTTGGGTGGAATATCAAGTGAGTTTGTAACCAGAATTTAGACCTATTAGCGATGGAACATCATCTACATTATAAAAATAGTTAAAATACCTACAAATGTTTTTATTCCTACTTGGGTTCTTAAAGTGCTGAAAACGCATTGACTATTTCTTTGCCAGGATTTATCACGTCCAGTTTCGTTTGCCTTTATTTTGTAAAATTGTTATTTATTGGTGTTGTAGCAATCGTATAGCTTGTTATCCCGGCATCGTAAACATCGTAACAATGCGAGAGGATTTATTCGGTCCATCGGTTCATTAATCCTTGCTTCGCGTTCATTGAAGGAATCGCTGGAGCGAAATAGGAATCGTCTTGTCCTAATTACGCAGACGGCGAAGGAAAAACGACCTTCTAATGACTTTTAATATAATTGTAATTAAGAAAATGTTTTGCTTATAAGATAATTATAATTACTTGTACGATTTTTTTAGTAACTTCCATTTATTTATCAATTATATGCTTTTATAAACAACACAATGGTTAATAAATTCGATTGCAAGACCACAATCAGCGTTAATATTTTCCATTTACAGACAAAATGGGGCTTTTGAAATTGGAAAAATATGTGCTGTAGAACTTTTAATGAAATATCTGATTTTCTTTTCAAAGCCCGTCCAATGGTGCATAACAAAGGAAATTATATACTCGTCTCCGCGATGCATTATATAATATTTATTATACGGACGCAAACAGAATATTTAATTATTTGAGAGGATTTATTCGTCACGATGATAAAATGTTTTATTAAAGAATAGATGGAAACACTAGTAGGAAAATCAATTTTTTTTTCATCTAAATTCAATTCTTTTGAACTCATGACAATCGCATCTCCGAAATAACTACAAAATGCAGTACTACTTTTTTTATTTTGTAAACAAATTCTGATCTAACTTATCCACAACGTTCATATTCATATAAATCAGAAACACAGGTACCTTTCAGGCAATTTAAAATAAAACAATTGTCGAAGTTTTACAGCAGTATTTATTCGCGCCAAATCTTATGTGATACAACTGTCAATTGGCTCTCAATTTGAGCGCTCGATCAAAAGCAAAATAGTTTAAAAAACTTCTGTTTTAATATATAGAGTATTCCACGAAAAAGTTGCATTTTAAAATTTCTATAAAAACCAGACGGGTGGATATTTTTCAATTATTTTTTTTAATGAATAGCCCCAACATTGCGGTTTAATAGTGGAAGACCACTTCATTCATATGGCTGCCCCGGCTGGCTTTGCAGTAGCCTATTCTGCAAGGGCATTTCCAACCAACTAGTCTAGGGGGGGTAATAAAAAAAAAAGATAAATAAACTGGTGCTTCCGCTCTCATACACCCAGTGGCTAAAAACTACTTTTTACGCGTTTTTTAGGCGATTCCAGTCGATCTAAGCACTATTTACGACTAAAGTCATTTAGCATATCTTCGTTCCTGGAAGTTTTACAAAAAAATGTTATATGCAAAAAAAAAACTCTTGAATCACCAGATTTTGAAAATTCTTGGTGCAATGTGTTGTTCACTCATCTAATAGATGCAGATAAAAACAAAAAATAAATTCGTCATTCAATTGTTTGAAAGGATGGCCACATTTTAAAAATTCATCCAGCAAAGTGTTACCCGTCGTTCTTTTTTTGAGGATAACTCATGTAACGGATAATCTGATTTTTAAAATTCTTCCGGCAAAGTATTGTGCTCACTGAATTGATGCAGATGAGATAAAACATTAAATTCGTCGTTCATTTTTTTGCGGTTTTGAAAGCATAACTCTTGAACAAAATGGCAGATATTAAAAATTTTTTCAGAAAAGTGTCAGAAATTGTGGTTTTTGGCAGTTGAAAATTGCCATTTTTAGCAGTTCAAAATATAAATTTTTGGTTGTTGAAAATTATCAATTTTGGCATTTCAAGATTGTAGTTTTTGGGGGTTGAAAATTGTCAATTTTGGTAGCTCAAATTATTTTTGGCAGTTGAAAATAGCCAAAAATTCTGCCAGTAAGCAGATGGTCATTATAAGCAGATGAAAATTACAGTTAAAACGGCAGTTGAAAATTTGTCATTTTTGACAGTTGGGAATTGTGGTTTTTGGCAGTTGAAAATTGCTATTTTTAGCAGTTGAAAATATAAGTTTTTGATTGTTGAAAATGAACAATTTTGGCATTTCAAGATTGTAGTTTTTGGAGGTTGAAAATTGTCATTTTTTGTAGCTCAAAATTATTATTTTTGGTAGTTAAAATTAAATTTTTAATTTTTGTCGCGATTTTGATATTTGAAATTGCCGAATGCGTCGTCCGATTTTGATGATTTAAACACGTAAAAATGTGGCAAATTTAGTGTTATGTTAAAACGAATTACAAAACATTTTCGTGAAATTAACACAAAAATGATTTTTGAAATTGCACACCTGCGTTGTCCGATTATAATTATTTAAACTTCAAAATGTGTCGAATTTAATGTTATTTTAAAATGGATTCATATATTTTCTCGCGAAATTAACGCAAAATGTAAAAAATTGCAATTTTTTAAATTTCCAGAATTTAAAAAACGCGATTTTAATTTTTGGAATTGTACACCTGCCGAATGCGTAGTCCGATTTTAATTATTTAGACATCAAAAAATAGCGAATTTACTGTTATTTTAAAACGTATTACATTATTCTCTCGTGAAATTAACACGAAATGCAAAATTTTCGTGAAATTAGCACAAAAATGATTTTTGAAATTGCACACCTGCGTTGTCCGATTATAATTATTTAAACTTCAAAATGTGTCGAATTTAATGTTATTTTAAAATGGATTCATATATTTTCTCGCGAAATTAACGCAAAATGTAAAAAATTGCAATTTTTTAAATTTCCAGAATTTAAAAAACGCGATTTTAATTTTTGGAATTGTACACCTGCCGAATGCATAGTCCGATTTTAATTATTTAGACGTCAAAAAATAGCGAATTTACTGTTATTTTAAAACGGATTACATTATTCTCTCGTGAAATTAACACGAAATGCAAAATTGCAGTTTTTAAATTTGCAAGATTTTGATTTTTTTTTAAATTGCATTACTGCTGTACGAATTATTCAATTGTGATCATTTAAACTTCAAAATATGGCAAATTGTATGTAATTTTATTACGGGTTACGAAATTTTCTCTTGACATTAACACAAAATGCATTTTTTTCAACATTTTAACTTTTGAACCGAGGACGAGATTTGTAAAATTCTTTCGGCAAAGTCTTATATTCATCCGGAAGATGTAGAAAAAATGTCTCGACTGACGGAAAAAGAATATTACTCAGTAGAGGATTATATTAATTGCAAATGATTTTGTTCTTGTTTTCTGTGACGTATTGAATTAGCTGTAGAATTTGGTTTTATTGTGATGTACTTTGTTATAATTTGTCATGTACTATATCTAAATTTGAATAAAATAAAAAAAAAGAACCAAAAAATTAAATTTGTTCAATTGTTTTTCGGGTTTCACAGGATAACTCTTCAACGTATGACCAAATTTGGCAAATTCTTCCAGCAAAGTGTTGTACTCGTCGAATGGATGCAGATAAGACCAAAAAATGAAATGTTTCCTTCAATTGATTTCTGGTTTTTAGAGGATAACTCTTGAACGGATGACCAAATTTGGGAAATTCTTCCAGCAAAGTCGAATAGATGCAGTTAAGACCAAAAAAATAATTTTGTTATATAATTGTTTTCTGGTCTTTAAGGACAACTCTTGAACGGATAAACATACTGGGTGACCCAGTGATCTGTAAAAGCCCCATAACTTATTTGCTATTTGAGATATCGACTTCTAGTTTTCTTCAACTACTACCCACACTTATTCTACATATTTTAAAAATATGTATGTTTTTGTACAGGGTGTCCCAATATACATTACAGAACAAAGTTATGTTTTTTTAAATGGAACACCCTATATTTTATACTTTATTTTCAACCCTCTTGAGAAGCTGATCAAAATAGTATAAGATAGTATGGGTCTATTATGGACGGTTGGTTAGTTATGGGCAAATTTGTGGCAAAAACATGTACACATTGAAAACATTGCAGCAGCGTTCCTAGCAAAGATAGCATCATTATTTATACAATAGAAAATTTCCCACATCATTAGGAATAATACACATCGGCTTTGGTTCTCTTTTATTCATAGTGCTATACAGGGTGTCAACATATGCAAAACGATGGATAACTATTTTTTTTTAAATGGAACACCCTATATAAGTTGCCACCAATCTATGGAATTTTTAATAAGCTTTCCAATGATATACAGTTTGTATAACAAAATATTAAGGATTCTTGAGATTTATCAATAAAAACATATTTATTTTGTCACCTTCTGCTGATTTTTGGATTTTCAGCCAAAACTATGCATTTTCAGGAAACATTATAAGAGACCAAAGTTTTAGAGCGAAAAATTTCCGATTACATAGGTCTTTCAACTTTTAAGATAATGCGTGCATTGCCCGCCAGAACGCGCAAAATCGTGACCGTATATGCATTTTAGCGTTTTCTTTTCAAATTTTTTATTAATAAATTGTACTATACTTTATTTTTCGCACCCTCTAGCGGAAAAACGGGAAATTATAGGGAAATTAAAATGGCCCATATCGATTGAAAATGTTCCGCTCTACAACTCTTAAAAGAAGCAATTTTTGCCAAAACTGCATAGTTTTCCCTTCAAATGCAAATTGAAAATGTATATATCGATTTTTGCGTTTTTCAATGGTTTTTTGCATTTTTAACGAAAACTATGCATTTTGGGCAAAAAATGCTTCTTTTAAGAGTTGTAGAGCGGAATATTTTCAAGCGATGTAGGTCATTTAAAAAATTCTAGAATTACCCGTTTTTTTGCTAGAGGACGTGGAAAATAAAGTATAGTGCAATTGATTCACAAAAAAATTGAGAAAAACGCTAAAATGTATATACGGTCACGATTCTGCGCACTCTGGCGGGCAATGCACGCATTATTGGAAAAGTCGAAAGACCTATATTGATCGAAAATTTTCCGCTCTACAACTTTGGTCTCCTATTATTTTTTCAGAAAATGCATAGTTTTGGCTGAAAATCCAAAAATGAGCAGGAGGTGACAAAACAAATATGTTTTTATTGATAAATCTCAAGAATTCTTAATATTTTGGTATACAAAGTATATATCATTGGAAAGCTTATTAAAAATGCCATAGATTGGTGGCAAGATATATAGGGTGTTCCATTTGAAAAAAAATAGTTATCCATTATTTTGCGTATGTTGACACCCTGTATAGCAGTATGAACAAAAAAGAACCAAAGCCGACTTGTATTATTCTTCATGATGTGGAAAATTTCTTTAGAGTATAAAAAACGACGCTAGCATTGCTAGGAGGTCTTCTGCAACTTGTTCAATGTGTCCTTGTTTTTGCCACAAATTTGCCCATAACTAACCAACCGTCCATAATAGACCCATACTATCTTATACTATTTTGATCAGCTTCTCAAGAGGGTTGAAAATAAAGTATAAAATATAGGGTGTTCCATTTAAAAAACATAACTTTGGTCTGTTATGTATATTGGGACACCCTGTACAAAAACATACATATTTTTAAAATATGTAGAATAAGTGTGGGTAGTAGTTGAAGAAAACTAGAAGTCGATATCTCAAATAGCAAATAAGTTATGGGTCACCCGGTATATTGAAAAATCTTTCAGCAATAAAGAGTAACTTAGGTCAACTAACAAACCATTACACAAAATAAACTCAAATAAAATAACTTAAAAATAACTTACCACAACTCAACGTTTTAAATATTCGAATTTTTCATTTTTTTTCCTTTCGGTAGTCATTAAAGAGATATAGATAAGATAAAAAATAATTTTCCGTTTTTTAACCAAAAATAAGTTTTAAATTCTTAAAGTATTACACTATGCGCCACTATAGAGATGATATAGGATTTAGATTACCATCAAGTAAGTTTCTCATGTTTGCCGATGATCTTAAATTATATAAGTCGGTAAATAATCATCAAGAGCATGTTGATCTCCAGCTTGATTTGGATACTATATTTGAGTGGTACACTGTGAATGATTTATTTCTGAACGTAAAAAATGTTATTCCATTTCTTTTTTTAGAGGAAAGCGGTCTGTTAATTCTTATTATTTTCGCGACCAGAAGTTATCCTACACCGAAGAAATTAAGGATTTGGGCATTACGTTCAGCTCTAATCTTAAATTCAACAAACATATTAAGAATATATGAAATAAAGCGTCGCAGGTATTGGGTTATATCAACCGCTTCTCTCAAGATTTTAAATCACCTACAATTAAACATCTTTACCTAACTTTGGTAAGACCGCATGTGGAATATGCTTCCTGTGTTTGGTCGCCGTATTTAGTTTACTTGAAAAACAATATTGAGGGAGTTCAGAGTAAATTTTTACAGTTGATGTCCAGGAGACTTGGTATTCAGAGGTCTAACTTAAGCCACAGCGGAATGTTGGCAGCTTTGAGTTTGAGGTCGTTGGAAAATAGGAGAATTGGGGCTGACTTGTGCTTTTTATTTAAATTAGTAAATGGATTTATTGATTGTAGTAGTTTATTAGCGAAATTGCAATTTGTTACACATTGCGCTAGAAATACTAGATCCAAGTATTTGTTCAGATTGGATTTTCATTCAACCACTTATGGGATTTTAAATCCTATCTCCCGAATGATGTGAACTGGCAATCTGATCTGGAATCGTCTTTATTTTTTTCGAAATCGTTCGCCTCATTTAAGCATAATGTTAATCGCGTGAACCTAGTTGCCCTGTTTTAAGTCTATTTATGCGATCAATGTTTAGTCTTATTATTATTATTTTATATTTAGGTATATCATTCTAAATTCAATTGTTTATTTTTGTTTATATATTTAAATTATCTTTTATACACGTTTTGGTTTGTAAAGTGTCTTTAATTTTATCAGCCGTAATTTTTATTGGTTAGTTGTACAACATTGTGTATTTTCTCATGGAACAGGGGATTCCGTAAATAAATAAATAAATAAATAAATAGTGGCTTTCGCGGATGCAATTTTCATATTGAACTCTGCCGTATAGAGAAACAGCCCCGTGCAAAATTCAGCCGTGCCTAAGAGGTTAAGGAGATGTAGATAAGGTTACAAAATACAATTCGTCGTTTGATTGATTTCCGTGGACGAAGAACGGTATTACAGATGTAATGCGGGCTATTTTTCGTCTTTATTTATTTTTTGTGCTTCTTCTGATCGATTTTTCTTTCCTCAAAAATGAGATGGTGAGATATATTGTATATGCTAAGTGGCTCTACCGTTAAAATTTTCCTAGAGCCGCCACTACTCCGGGCACAAGTTTAAGTATAATTTTTTTAGAGCCAAAGTATTTCATCTTATCTGTAAAAATTGGACTTTTCACTGTTATATTAATTATTTTAAAATACTAATAGCTCACGAAGATATAACAGTACAAAACTATTTGTACCGTTTTTTTTTGGCTCACTGTGCATTATTATATTATATGTTAAGTGGCTCTACCATCTAAATGTTCCACGAGCCGCCACTGCATACACCTGTTCCATGAAATCTCCCTATCCTTTTTCAACGTTTTAAAGCGTTGGAAAAATTTACCGCTTATATTATCTATTTGGAATATGGAATATCGGTAATTTTTAACAATACAAATTGTTAAGCGAAAAATTCTTAGGAGGGTAATTACCCGATTACCCCCCCCCCCCTTTGAAACCGTCACTGCTATTCTGTCGATCCAATTTTTCATGACATTTTCGATGGTGTGACCCTCAATGGCTGCAATGGCGACTTCAATCTCGTGCTTTAGGTCGTCAATCGTCTCTGGATGGTTGGCGTAGCACCTATCCTTGACGGCCCTCACAAAAAATAGTCCAACGGAGTCAAATCGCAGCTGCGAGGCGGCCAGTTGACATCGCCGTTTCGGCTAATTATGCGATTTTCGAACGTACCGCGAAAAAGTTCGACTGTAGCGTTGGCTGTGTGGCACGTGGCGCCGTCCTGCTGGAACCAAATGCCGCCGATGTCTTCCTCTTCCATTCGGGGAAAGAAAAAAATTCCAACATGCCGCGACAGCGCTCACCATTGACGGTTACGACAACTGCTGCTTCGTTTTCGAAGAAAAACTGACCAATGATGCCACCGCACCAAACAGTCACTCGTGGGGACAGTGACTTTTCCATGATTACGTGTGGATTTTCTGAGCCCGAAATGCGGCAGTTTTCCTTATTGACATAACCACCGAGGTGGAAATGAGCTTCATCTGAAAAGATGATTTTTCGATAAAAATTCTCACCTTCCATCAAGCGTTCTTCGGCCCATGGGCGAACCGAAATCGCATCGGATGGTCATGCGGCTTCACCTCTTGCACCAATTGAATTTTGTTCGGCTTTAAACCGAGGTCTTTCGTCAAAATTCTTTGAAGGGACGTGCAACAAATGTTCAATTCCTGCGAGCAGTGTCGAGTTGATGTTGATGGATTGTCACTCACACCTTCGGCAACAGCAGCAATATTTTCGATTGAGCGCACTGAATGCTTTGTCCATTAACGAGCCACTTTCACGCACACGCTTCACAAATTTATCCATAAACTGCCTGGAAGGCGCTTTATTTTTCGCGAATTTTGTGCACATTTTTCTTGCAGTTTCGGTTGAAGACTCACCATTTTGGAAGTAAGTTTTCAATATTTCCCAATTTTCTTTGAGCGTAAACTTAACCATTTCGTAAACCGCAAACCTATTACTAAATATTTGACACATTGGCAGTCATTCGAGCAGTCAAAGCCGAAATAATCGATAGTTAAAAAAGCAACCGATAGATGGGCCACCCTGTACTATCAACAATAGAAAAACAATGTTTGATCTAAAAGCAGGTTTCGCAATACCGCATGAAAATATACAATTAAGTTTGAGAACACCTTTTTTAATAATCCAATACTCAATTTGTTTACACATTCAGTTAAAATAATTACTTCTCCTCACCACGGTAACATTTCTGATGAAATATCTTTCGTGGATGTAAAACGCAAAAGTTAAGCTAAACTTCATGCGGCTACCTTCGAGATAATCTCCGCGTTTAACATTCCATGAGAATAAAAGGGAAAGAAAAGATTATAAAGTAAATCATCATCGGGGGAGATTCGAAATTTAATAACAAGTTTACGAGCACGGTTCGACGAGCATTGTTTGGGAATTTAATTCCTCATAAAAGTATAATACATTTTTATTTTTAAGCTCCAACTGTGTAAGGATATGATTTCCTATATTACTCAACCCGGTGTAATAATAAAAGTGTATATTACAATTATTTTCGCTATAAAAGATTTAAGGTTGAAATAGTCCGTTATATTTTATACTTGCTGGCAATGGAAATTAAAATAACAGTCCCATGTACATGTTAATCGTGCCCCGTACTAGAGCACAAATAATATGTAAATTTACGAATTACAATATCTACACTTGTAGGTAGTAACTGTAACATAACTATAACTAACGGTTAATAGTTATAACAAGCATATAATGGCATAGGGCACGGCTTTGGTTATTACTATGCAGATATTGTAATTGGGAAATTGCTGAATAATAAACATAAAATGTTTCCTGGTGAATATAGATCAGTAACAAAAACTTTATTAAAGTCATAAATATTGTTATTTGACTGTTAGTGCAATAAAAAAAAAATAACACCGAACGAAAAAAATAGAGTCTTAACCAATTACATAAAAACGTGTGTGCCCATAATTTCTGCCAAAAATTAGTTTAAGTTTAAATAAAACAAATTCATTATGATTTTTTCCACTTTGAAAGTATTACAATTATTATTGTTTATACAACTAGAGTTTTGCAATTATAGACAAAACATCATACAATTTTGCAGTTTTTTCATATACAGAGTGGTTATAAAGTTCCGCACAAAATTCATAATTGCTCTATTAAATATTTTCAAAAAAATTGTTTGTTCATTATTGCGCACTTTCTGCTCGCTCAAAAATATTGTGACGTCACTAGTGTTTGACGTTGGACGTCATCGGCAATTTATTTAAATAGTACTTTTGTAAAGCTCTTAATTCTCTTTACATTCACTTTTTGTTGAAAAATAGTTGTCATTTGATCCAGAAACAAGAGATGGAAAAAATTGTGCTGAAGTTCCGCACAAAATTCCTAATTGCTCTATTAAATGTTTTTAAAAAAATCGCTCGGAATTGGATGTGCGTATTTTCATAATTTACTTTTTTCCGGTAAAAAAATCTTATATAGTCAACATTAGATATTGTTTCCCTATCAGAACACCTACAGACTACTTATGATGGGGAAACAATATCTAATGTTCACATTACTATTGTTATACAACATTGGTTATATTTGCCGCCGCTGGCAATGTCCATTTCTTGTTGGTGTTAGAGCCATCCGGATTTGGTTCAGTACAGCATTCAGGCAATAGATTCCGCCACTTTGACGTTTCTACCTTTATATAGTCAATCTTATATAAAAATCTGGTGAAAAACTAACCGTTTTCTAAAAATAATGTTTGAACTCTGTCCAAATATGATTCACACATGCTCAGCACTACATTTGCACTAGCAGAAAGACTAGGATCTGTCACATCAACACAAACATAAATTTAGAAATATAAACAATAACCGAAACTGGATTTACAAATTTTATAAAAATCTTGTTCGTTTGCATAAGTAAAGGTAATGACGAACTGTTTTTGGATCTTGCCCAAATTACTTTATTTCCTGGTGCTCCAAAGGAACTTAGATGTCGAATTCAAGGAGCTTTTTAAAAGTTTTATGATATATTTCGTAGAATATATCATATATTTTATGATATATAGGTTTTTTTTAAGTAAGTAGTATTTTAAACTAGTTTTTCCTAGGCTTAAGTTTGATGTATGTGAAATTGTGTTCTTTATGTGAAATTGTGAAATATAAAAATGTAAGAAAAGTAACTGGTAACGAACGACGGCTCCACTGCGCTGCGCCATCGTCCGTGCGGGGCCCATTAAGATTTAGCGATTAAATTGGTAACGGACGACGGTACAGCGTGTCCCATTCAAATCACATTTTGGCTGCCTACTGATATTGATTTGCGTCTAATAGCAACTATTTTAATGAATTAAGTAAAGTAATTGGTGAATATCGACGGCTCCGCTGCGCTGCGCCATCAATGAAAAACATATTTTTTTCTAAATTAATTTTAATTTTTCGTTTTTTATTTTTCATTTTCATTTTTCATTTTCAATTTTTCAGTTTTAATTTTCAAGTTTAAATTTTTCAATTTCTCATTTTTAATTTTTATTTTCATTTTCATTTTCATTTTTTATTTTCATTTTTCATTTTTCATTCTTAATTTTTTATTTTGTATTTTCTATTTCTCATTTTTCATTTTTATTTTAAATTTTTTATTTTTGATTTTTGATTTTTATTTCTTTTATTTTTTTAAAGCCTGTTGTATCCTCCGCAATCCCTGAAAATTTCGGCTTTCCGACTTGAAAAGAAAAAAAATTGTCCTTAAGAGAAGGAAAATTAACCCAGGGGATGCAAATGGCGCATAGGGGTAGTTCCAAAAATTTTGAAAAAATATCTTCTGCCATCCCTAAAAGTTTCAGCTTTTGGACTTCAAAAGAAAGAAATTCGTCCTTAAAAAAAGAAAAACGAACCCAAGGGGTGCAAATGGTGCGGAGGGGTAGTTTCAAAAATTTTGAAAAAATATCTTCTGCCATCCCTGAAAATAACAGTTTTGCGACTTTAAAAGAAAAAAAATCCGCTTTTAAAAGAAAAACGAACTTAGGGGTGCAAATGGAGCGTAGGGGTGGTTCCAAAAATTTTGAAAAAATTCTCAATGAAAGCCAGTCATCCCTTCTGTCATCGCTGAAAGTTTCAGCTTTTCGACTTGAAAAGAAAAAATACGTCTTTAAAAGAAGAAAAACGAACCCAGAGGGTGCAAAAAGCGCGTAGGGGTGGTTCGAAAAATGTTGAAAAAATTCCCAATGAAAGCCAGTCATCTTTTCTGTCGTCTCTGAAAGTTTCAGCTTTTCGACTTGAAAAGAAAAAAATACATCTTTAAAAGAAAAAAAACCGAAACCAGAGGGTGTAAATGGCGCGTAGGGATGATTCAAAAAATTTTGAAAAAATTCCCAATGAAAGCCAGTCATCGCTTCTGTCATCCCTGAAAGTTTTAGCTTTTCGACTTGAAAAGAAAAAAATGCGTCCTTAAAAGAAGAAAACCGAACCACCCCCTGGGTTGGTGGCGTTGGTGCCGCGTAGGGGTGGTTCCAAAAATTAAAAAAAAAATCTCAATGAAAGCCAGTTATCCCTTCTGCCATCGCTGAAGGTTTCAGCTTTTCTATTTGAAAAAAAAAATACGTACTTAAAAGAAGAAAAAACATTTTTTTTTACCCGGTTTTCAAAAAATCATATCTCGGAAAGGGGGCAAAATTTCAAAAAAGTGGCTCGATCAATTTTAGATATTTTCTTCAAGATTATTTTAAGACATACCGGGATCGTTTAGCTCCGGAGGTTACGGAGGAGTTGTTATTTTTTTTGGAAACTTGCAAAAATCGAAAATTTGCGTTTGAAAAATCCCCTCCGGGGGTGGGGGTGAAACGAAACGACGGGACCGGTTCTAAAAGCTTGCCCGATTATCTGGGCGTCGATCTGCGCGCAAAAACTAACAAAATTTTATCGAATAAGACCCCGATAAGGGGTGGGGTTTAACCCAATACGACTTACTTTTGATAAACCCTATATATACAAATGAAATTGAAGACAGTTTAATATGCGGGTTGAAACAGCAAGAGGGCGTTTTAAATAAATACTCCTTGTATTGCTCTGTACAGTATTAAAACTCCTAATCAGATCGAGAGGACGCACCGAACTGGGGGCAGAAGGGGCCTATAGCCTGCATTGCGCTACGCTACTGAAAACTTTTTGTTATTCAACGAAATTTATTTGTGAATTCATCTCTAATATTGGAAGTTTAATAATATCGAAAATAGGGGTTGCAATTCAGGTAAAAATGGCACGGAGGGTGAGGAGTGTGCTCTATCTCACTGTCCAAATAGTAAAACGAGGATTTCACAAGTAGAAAACAATGGATAAATCATTGAAATATTGCCTTCTGATTTTGCTTCTGACATTTAGAAAGCCTGGACTCTATTAAACTGGTTGGATAGGGGCCACCCATCACCCTCCGTATCTACTTTAACTTAACCTGTAAAACTCTGTGATATTCGATGCGTTTTTTTTTAAATTCATTTTTAATGTTTTTGTAGTGTACCTATCTCGGAAAATAGGGATCGTAGTTAGGTTACAATTGATACGGAGGGTGTCGTATGGGCTTGATTTTTAAACATTAGCAGTTATTTCAGAACTGATTATCTCTATTAATAATACATTCAGGATTCATAATCTAGCTATTAAATTTTAGGATTTTTCATGCCAAAATCTCAATTCTTAGTGACGCCACTGAACGTTTGTCAGTTGGGTTATGTTTTAAGGGCTGCCTACAATTTTCGACTTTTTGATCTCACGGTACGTCCTTTCCGTCGAGCCCGATGTTTTTAGATCTTCGATAAGTTCATTGTTTCGTACCTTGTCGAATGCTTTTTGATAACTAGTCGGAGAGACAAATAAAAGCAGTGAAACAAAACCAAGTGTTTTAATTAATCAGATGCTTTTTGATAGTCTCTGAAGCATATGTAGTCCAAGCGTTTTTGCACAAGAATCTGAAGTGCGAATAGTACTTTGCGCGTTCCAAAGCCGTTACGAAACCCGAATTGTACTTTGCTGTTCTTCATTTCATATATTTTGTATATTCTGTTTTTTTTTTATAATGTTTAGGAACACCTTTAGGGTATGTCTCATAAGGCTTATGAGAAGGAAGTCTTTACAATATCCAGGATTAGACTTTTTTTGGAAATGTAATGAAGGCAGACTTTAGTCATTCAGTTGGTTTCAAAATATTGATGTTTCCTTCTTCTAACAGTTTCAGTTTTTCCACGTGTATTCCGTCTAGTCCACTAGCTTTACCAGATTTTGCAGTTTTGATTGTGTATTCAACCTCTGTCAATAATTTTGGAGGGCCGCTTATATCCTGTGGTGTTTTCGCGTTATTTCGATCATCCTCAAAAAGTGTATTACTATTTTTCTGTTATCAGCTATCAAGATTGGTATGCGTCTCTTTTTATAAACACCACCTGCCTCTTTCAGTTTTTTTTCTGTATGCATGTCAAAGCTGTCATATCTTTGGTCTAATTCTTCTATTTCATCACATGCTTTTCGAAAACCACTCTTTCTTCGCCATCTTTATGTTCTTACGTCTTTCTTTGTCCATTTCCCAGTACAAAGAAAGATCAACTTGCGAAGTGCTACAAATCTCCACTGACCGAAGTCTTTCGGCCTCTCTGATACAAATTCTGGCGTGCCAACTAAGCAAAACTTTATTTAATTTAATTAGTGAAAATTAATGTAAAAATAAATTCCGATTATACTAGATTTAACTATTTAATGAAATGTGAAAAAAAAAGATATATACATATGTATATTCACTTAAATATGGATAGTAAATTAAACAGGGTTAGGCAAAAGGGGACACCTGATTTCTAGCTAAACGTCTGTTGTTTTCTTATTACTTTAAAAAGAAATATGTAAAGCTATATTTATTCTATTCAGTGACGTATTTTGATTTTATAGAGCTACCCTATTTTGCGAGATATGACGTCATCGGCAGTTTTTTAAATGGTTCACCCTGTATTTACCATACTACTTTTAATATTACTTTTATATAAAAACAACGAACAAAATTAAGCAAACCAGTTAATAAAAGTTGTAAGTTACAAGGAGTCAAGATGTTAACTTTACCCATTTGTATTCTATTATTTGTAATGGCCTTCCATAAATGAATAAATAATAAAGAAAATAAAAAGGAAATTTATATCCAGATTCATTCGGACAAAATTTTAGTCTTGTATAAGTTGTTCTCGCCATATCTGCATTAATGGCATATTGCTACATTTTTATTCTGCAGGTCTTCCAAATCAATAGGTGCTGCGGTTCATGCGACATGCTTTAGATATCCCTAAGGGAAAAAATCTAAAGGTGTAATATCTGGAGATCGCGCCGGATAACTTATCGTACCATTTTATCCGATCCTGCGTCCTTGAAACTCAATATACTCAGCAACTTGTGAAGCGCTGCACCATCCTGTTGCCACCACATTATTGCTCTCTCATTTAACTGAGTCACTTTCAGCAGTTATGGAAATTTATTTTGGGGAAATTAAAATATACAGCACCAGCCAATACCTTGATAAAAGTAAGGATCAATCATACGACCATTGAATAAAGCAAACTATGCATTTTTTTTAAATAAAGGAGGAATGTTTCATTGAATTGCGGGTTAAGGAGAGTGAATCATTATAAGGGAACTGGCGTAAGCGATTAGCTGTGAATTTTCAAAATGAATGGGACAAACACTAAACAACCATGGACCCGAATGATAACTTTTCGTTAATAAAAGCTACCGCCTGAGCGTAGGTCTCGAAGCCACGACGCCTGGCACCGAAAGCGGTAGTGTAACCACTTCGCCACGGAACGTGCCCACTATGCATTTATACCCCAAATTTGCTGGAAATAAGAAGCTTGGATTGTCATCGAATATGCAGCAAATAATTAATTTGTTTGAGCTCCGATTACATATTTCTTTTTGTTAAAAAATATTCATTGTGATTTTTTTAAGAAGGTTGTACACTCTGGAAATTTCAAAAAATCTATTATTTTTAGGGCTTAAAAAATACTTTGGAATGTCTACTTTAAGGTAGACTTGACCTCAAGTACGCAAGCAACATCGTTCCGAAGTTATAGGCCGATTAGTGGACTCGTGTCGGGACGCTCCAAGCGCGCTCAGGTGAGCGCTCGGAGAACCCGCCCGTTACCGACGAAATGGCGGGTCTTTTTAGTTCCGATTACTACCGCGTCGTATACCAGATGGCTCTGGTATCGTATAGGCTCGATTGTGATGGTTTTCCTTCTCATTTCGAACAGTCTATGACGACAAAACAAAATCACGTTTGCCCAAAATCTGGAGATGAACGTGGAAGGACAGATATATGGGTCCAGGAGAGCTGACGGAAGGTTACTTGACAAAATCGTTAAAAACTAGGCCTTAAACGCGATTATCTCGAAACGATGTTTTCAAAATTGGCGGAAGCTGTATCTCAAAAACGGCTCATCCGGTTTAAACGGCGCCTGGATTTTCGAATTTAGAACTTTTTTTCTAGCCGAGTACGTAGCCGTTTTTCAAAAGAATCAAAAATGGATTTTTGGTGCAAGCTTTTTATCTCCATTTTTAGGGTCGAAAACCGGATTTTTTTTTCAAAACGTCACCAAATTTTTATTATTTAACCAAATCAAAAAAGACTACGTACTTGGGTGGGTCATCTATCAGAGAATAACCACAAAAATTTCGTTATTCTAACTCCAATGGTGTGACCGCAATATTTCCCGCTCTGCGACAACTCAGACGGGAGGTCTCCTGAAGAACCTGGTGCAGCAGCTACAGAAGTCATCAGATCTCGACGAAAAAATTCTGCCTTAAAGAGGACATTTCAAAGAATAAAACCTTGCATTTCATTTTTTTAATTGATCCTTATTTACCCTTTAAAAAATTCGCGAAAATTACCTATTTTTCATGCCGCCAGAGTGTACTACCCCCTTAAGAGAAAGAATGCCCCCCCCCCTCCCTTCTGCTAATATGCCTTTCGTTACATTTGCCACCGCTGGCAATGTCCCTATCTTGTCGGTGTTAAAGCCACCCGGATTTGGTTCAGTGCAGCATTCAGGCAATAGATTCCGCCACTTTCCGCGTTTCTACCTTCTGGAATTTTGTTAACGAACACTTTAATTACAGCAACTGAATCCGATCAACCAAGGAACGGAATCGAAAGACACAATAACAATTCCACAGCTGAAAGCTGTCGATGCGTGGGACGGATCGCTGCAAGAGATTCCCGACGAGAAGTTCTTCATTTACTACGATTTTTCGTAATCAACAATCCGCATTATCATAGGTCTCCACATTATGGATTTCATAATAGTAAGTAAACAAAGTCTGTTTTCTTTTTTAGTATGACGAACCAACGGTGACTTTAGATTGTTGAGATTTTCTGGAGGCAAAAATCAAAACTTATTTTTTTTTCTTTATTTTGGGTATACTACATCTACCCATAGATTAGACTTTTTCGACAACTTGAGTGACAGAAATCCCACTAGGTTGCCGAACAACTCTCGCCTCAAAAAGTAGTACCATATGTATAAAATACATCTACACATCACAGATGATTAGCCATCTACATCTACAAGTTAATAACTTTTTTGTTATATTTCTTCTCCTGAAAAAGCTATCTGCACAGTGTACTTTTTCAGCTTTTATCGAGTTTGACTATATGTTTGTAGTTGAAGAAAAAAACAGAAATCATATGAAATAAGACCAAGCAAATAAAATAATATTCACCAATAACGGAATATAAATTCATCCTTCCGAATTCATTATCTCGGCCGTCAGAAATATTCGCCTAAATCAAGAACCTATTCTGGTTTTATGACTAGTCTGATGATCTATTATTATCGTCCATTCGTCCCAGATGCTATTAAATCATGCCCTCGCAATTAATTGTGCGGTTTCTCTGCCTCACCCTCTCGAACCCCAGGAATTTAAACGCGGCGTCAAGCAATGGCGGTGGTGTGTTGTTTTTTGCTCGTTCCTCCCGCTGGGAAGAATTCAAATTAAATCATTTATCGACACGGGGCGACTGCGAACAGTATTCGGGAGCATTATCAGTTACCGACTCTTGACATTTCAATTTTCTTTGGCTATCTGCTGTAATGATAGCGTTTTAGTTTCACTCGGGCGGGTTTTTACGGCGGCGCCGTTACCTAAATTACTCACCCCGAAATGTATGGTATACTAAAGCACAGGGAACTCTTTACTGGTATTTATTAGAACTATTGTTAAGATTGAATCTCATAAATAAGTTCACTTTCTGTGATAATTTATTCTTTCTACTTTCGATTAAGGCTGTTAGACACGTTCGAAAAATGAATCGATTTTGGCACTCGGCTCGTAACTGATTGTGGTGAGATCGGTAAAAATGATTTAATAATATTTTACACAGGGTTACATAAAGGATGAATGTTAGTTTCTAAAAAAATATATTTTTTATAAGTATTTTCTAACAATGTGTAATTTAGTGTTGAAAATTAGGTACTTTCAACATTAAATAAAATTTAAATAAACGCTGAAAATCTCAAATATTTTACTATAGAGGCACAGATTGATTCTTTAGTAATAAAATCCAATAATACGAATTAGTTTTACATGAAAAATAAGGACGCAAATACGTATGATCTAGACCAGCGCTGTCCAACTGGCGGCCCGCGGGCCGCATCCGGCCCGCGAGGCTTTTTTTACGACCCACGAGTTATAGTAAACTTTACATCAAATTTTAAATAAATATCTGTATACATATAAAATATAAAATAAAAAAAATATATATGAGATTTGTAGATAATAGTTATAATTCAAGCGTCTACAACAAGAATTATAAAAATGCGAATGATGAATAAATATGGTTGTTTTATGGTCATTCGATAAAATTAATTCACGCTCTATGGAAGTGTATCTGTTTATGCGCTCTCTACCACCACCATGTCGCCCGACTGAGCGCGCTTCTTCTTTGCGCATTGTCCGTTTTTGTCCGTCTCGAGTTTACGTGGTGGCAGAAGGAGCGATGGGGATTGCAGCCGCGGCCAGGGGTATGACAAGAGATAGGTATGAGAAACAGGGCATAAGAAATCGAGCTTTAAGTCGCTTATATTGGATGGCGCCACCATAAAAATTTGATGGATTTCTGTAAATTATGTTTGTTGCCAACACTAGACGGCGCTTTTGTTATAAAATGTATCTGCCGTGTAATTCCCCGTGTTACTTGAAACGTAGTATGTCTAACAGTGCAGAAATCGAGGACGAATAAAACAATAATTTCTTGTGTCAGCCTCATAGCACAATATGTACACAATATATGTGTACATCACCCGATGAAACGTTATTAACAAGGTAAATAATGGTAAACAAATTCACTATGTTTTACTGTTTATATTAAGTAGAATAAATATTATACAAGTTGCCCAAGTAGTTTTGTTCACACGAACATTCTCGAAAGGAGAATGCACAAAACTTGTGGAAGTATAATGTTTAATTAACATAAATTGTAAAACAAGTAAAACCAAGGGTTTTGGTTTACCAATATTTAACTTTTAAATGTTAGTGTAGTACGAAAGAATATATGCACACACATGTCGCTTGTGTGCATGTTTGGTGTTAGTTCACGCCGCTATTCACAGATGGCGCTTATCGCCAATTTATCAACATGCCTTGTCGCCTCCTGTTATTCCATGGCCGCGGCTGCATTCTGATTTCACTGTTGCCGAGAGCCGCTTATCTTCTCCAACAGTAGTTAACGGACTTTTATGTGTACATCTACCGTGGGTTATTTGCCATTCTGTGAAGTGCAATAAAACACAATTAACTGAATTTTATATTTATTCGTTAATTGAAACAGTCCTTAATTATGAGTGCTTCTAAGAAAAGAAAGATTGATACTGAAAATCGAGAATTTCAAGAACGATGGGAGGTTGATTATTTATTTATTCTTAACAAGGGCAAGCCACAGTGTTTGGAATGTTTACAAACTGTAGCTGTGTGCAAAGAATACAACTTAAAGCGCCATTACCAATCAATGCATGAAAAAAAGTATTATTCGTGCACGGGAGACTCGAGACTAACATTAGTAAAAAAATTGAAAAAACAGCAGAACTATCAAACGAATTATTTTACCCAAGTAACAAATTCTCAAGAAGCATCAGTAGCTGCATCGTTTGAAGTTTGCTTAGAAATTACAAAGGCAAAAAAAGCCTTTTTCGGATGGAGAATTAATTAAAAAATGTGCCATAAAAATGGCTCAAGCTTTTAATAATAACGAAATGGCAACAAAATTTCAAGCAGTTTCTCTTTCTCATCAAACTGTAAGTCGACGTGTAAACGAGATCAGTATACATGTCACTAATAAATTACAAAACCTTATCAATAATTGCTGCTATTTTTCCGTAGCATTGGACGAAAGTACAGACATTTCCGACACAAGTCAAATGCTTATTTTTATAAGAACCGTAAATGAAAACTATGATTATTCAGAAGAACTTTTAAAATTACTATGATTACATGGAACAACAAAAGGTGAAGATATTTATAACGAATTAAAATGTGCAATAGCTCCGTATGGCGGATTTGACAAGTGCACCGCTATTGTAACTGATGGCGCCAGAGCTATGACGGGCAAAAATATTGGGCTCGTAGGACTCTTACACAAAGAAGGAATAAATTGTCGAATGTTCCATTGTATTGTGCATCAGGAGGCATTATGTGGTCTTTCACTAAAACTAAAAGACGTAATGGACAAGGTTTGCAAAATAACAAATTTAATTCGTGGCGGAAACCGTTCTCTTACACATCGAAAATTTAAAAATTTTTTGGACGAACTGCAAGCTGAGTGCGGTGATTTGCTTTTACATAGTAATATTCGCTGGTTAAGTGCGGGAAAATGCCTGAAGAGATTTTTTACACTTCGAAAAGAAATTCATCTTTTTTTAACGGAAGTTGGCATCGATGAAGATTTGACAGCAAATTTAGGTGATAAAAATTTTCTTTGTTCACTTGCTTTCCTAACAGATATTACACATTATTTAAATATTTTGAATAAATGCTTGCAAGGAAAAGATCAAGATGTGTGTTGTCTTTATAAACATGTAACAGGATTTAGAAATAAATTAAAATTGTGGAAGTTAAATTTGCAGGAAAATAATTTATTTCATTTTGAATGTTGCAAAGAGATGTATGAAGAAATGAAGGCCTGTAACATAGAAGTGAATTTTGACATTTTTTTATCTAAATTAGATATGCTTATGGAAGATTTTAATAGAAGATTTTCTCAATTTGATGATTTAAAGATGAGTATTAATTTATTCAGTGATCCATTGAATATCGGTATTACCCCCGTTGAACCTAAATATCAAATGGAATTATGCGACCTTCACGCTGACCAATTCATTGCATCTAGCGGAGCAACTGGAATACAAGTGTACAAACATTTGGACAAAGAAAAATATCAAAAAATGAGAGATTTTGGACTTCAAATAATTTCTATGTTTGGAAGTACATATATCTGCGAGCGTGCATTCTCTGACATGAAATATATCAAATCCAAATTTAGAAACAGCTTGAAAGACTCCACTCTTGAAAACATAATTAGAGTTGCCACAACAAATATTGATATGGACATAAAAGAAATTGTTGCTCAACAACTACGGCCACAATGCTCCCATTAAATAGCTTAGGCTTAATAATATTCTAATTTTATTGTGTTTTTATTATTTCTTGTTGTGTATTATTTTTAAGAATAACAATGTTTTGTCCGTTACTATGTGATATTTCATTTTAACAATAAATATAACGCAATATTTATTATGCAAAAATATAAACTTTATTGTCGAAAAAAGGTTATTATCTTTGACTTTTTTCGTATAAATAAAATAACTTTTGAGTTGACATGAACTGACGTTTCATTTACCTATCCTTTTCGGCCCGCGAAATATTTGCTAAAGAAAAAATGGCCAGCTGGCTAAGAGAAGTTGGACAGCGCTGATCTAGACCCTTCTGCAAGATATTTTAGATGGCGCAGAGTGACGCGCAAGAATGGCGTCGCAATAGGAATTTTAAGAAGTAAGTATATGTTTTGTCAGATCCGCCCATTACAGTTGCAGGAGAAAATTTGTTGCGCGATAAACAGCCTTAACAAAACTAAAACTTAAACAAAACAAAAATATATTTCAAGGTGTATCTCGAAGTAAACGCTTCCAGTTATAAAGAAGTTATCTCAGAAACGTATTATTTTCGGAAGTTAAATTAAGTGTGAACCACAAATCCAATCAAAATCCACATTCATCCCCTCCACATAATAACATATTCATACATCATACATATGTAGAATCATGATGCCACTATCCGCCCCGCCGCCATCCATCACCCCCGTCGCTGCTCGGGACCATGTCATTTGATTTGTGGAACGGAAAAGAAACAGACTTTGGGCCCGATTTGAATTTATAATGTCTGCACAGCATTCGTAGATCCGGGCCATGAATTAAAATTTACGCCCGTCAAATTAACACTCCGCATTTTTATCAAATCCCATTTGGACTGCGTGTACGCGATAATCGCGCACGGGGGTGGTTTACGATCGTGCATTACCCAGGGGCGGCTACAGTTTAATATTAGATAATTTTAACGAAGTTTCTGTGGACATTCAAAGCGGCTGCTCCGTCAGTCGGAACGTGAACCAGTTCAAATTTGCTTCCGCTTGTATTGCAAAATGATTTCCCATGAATTAACTGTGTTAATTAAACTGAACACTCTAACACACTTTATTTGTGTAAACACATTAAAGTTTTAATGAATACAGTATAAACTAAACATATTTATATGTAGAATCGGATTTAGTATCAGTAATGCAATAAAGCACTTGCCCTCACACAATTCTTTGTAATCTCGTGTCATGTTTCAATTTTGATTACGGAAGGTGGATTCCGATCAACAACTTGAAAACATGAGATAATGTTCGATCCACAACTGCTCCACTCTATCTAACAGCCCCTCGGAGCGAATAATGGCTTGGGAACATAGGCGTGACGAGGACTTGCCATTCCACCCTCAAACGATCCTGTAGCAATATTACCTTATACATGCTCACGCTTCTTAAGGTAAAATTAATAACACCTCGATAATACAATATAATCTGGGCTTAAGTGAAATCTGTGTGCCTGAATAATACAGGAATTTATCGCGAAAAAAATTAATAATGTACATTTTTTTCAGATCTGAAAACATTGAGTAAATTAATAATATTGTATTAAACTTGTTAAAGCAAGATAATATAAAATAAAAATAGTGATTCAGAGCCCTGCAGAAGCGGGTTTTCGAAAGCCCGGCCCGACAGTGAAAATTTAAAATCCGGCCCGGCCCGGCCCGGCCCGGCCCGATGAAATGAAAATGTGCTGCAGGCCCGGCCCGAAACGTCCTCGAAAAATGTTGAATTAAATAAATCAAATCACTGGACCCATGTATTTCTTCAAATTCTTAAAATGCATTGAATTCGTGTTAATAACATTTTTTTTCAACTCACTTAGTTGTTGCTTTCCAAAATATAATAACATTAAAGGGGGTAGCGGGATAAGATGGGTGTGGCGGCCCCCACTGTTTGAGTTGCAAGTGTAGAAACCTTGTTTTAAACTTAAAAAAAAAAGAGATTTGCATGCTCGATTACTGTCATTTTCGATTTCTACCAAAAATGTGGTAAAAAATGCGTTTTTATTAAATTATTCCACTGTAAAATTGTGTGTATTTTTTTCCGGTCAGTTGTGTGATCGCATTTAATTGATTTAATTGTATTACACCCAAAACTAGAGAACGGCATTTTTCCAGATTTTTTTACGGGCCATGGAACTCCAAAAACTTGGTGTAAACAGCAGAAAAACGTGAAAAAAATAGTTTTTCAAAAACAATTTCTTTTTTTAAAGCTTTCTTGTGCGCTTACAAAAACTTTTAGTTTGATAATGATCAGAACGTGATCGAAACTATAGTCGCTACTAATAAATCGAGTGATATTAACAAAGAAAGTGTTTTATTTATAATTCAAAATGTATCACGAAGTAAACGCCTCCAGTTTTAATCAATTTAGAAATTGTTTCGATGGTTTTAATAATTACGTGGTATTTTAAGAAATCTGTGCGTACATTAATAAACATTTAAACGCAAGCTAAGGACAAGTAGTTCACTATAAATTACAACACTTTTTAAACTCGACATGCAGGTCTAAACTAAACTGAATGTATATGTAAACGACACGCCGAGATTATCGAGTTCTGGCGTTGTGAAAAAGTTGGTATCACTACACGGTGGTAAAAATAGTGCTTATTAAGTAATTAATGTGATACGAGAAATAAGTGAAATAGTTATTATTTTGAACAATTTTCAGTTTCGGAAGAGACCAAAACACAGTTTAATGACGGTTAAAACAAAATATGAGTAGTTCAAGCAAAAGAAGCAAGAAAGTGATCAGAGCTCCAGAAGAAAGAAAAAAAGAGGACGAGTAAAACAATGAATTCGAACGATTCGTAATAGAGGGAAATAAAACATGAAAAACTCAAACAAATTAAGAGGGAACTGAAAGTACATAATATTTTCCTTTATTTTTCAAACTTACGCAGGTATTGTTTTAACATTTAGAATGACGTTTTTATGTTTGATTAAACATTCTTGCTGAGCTCTAAACTAGAGGTAGTGGCATGGCTCATTGGCTCTATAGACGAGCCGCCCCTGCCAGCTGGACGAGTAAAACGACAAACGAGATCCGTCAACATGACAGAGGGAGAACCATACTGGCCTGTCCTATCCTCTATGGATAGTCTACGTCCATCTGGAAGGTAACGATGATGCCAGACGCATCTGCAATATAGAGGAGCTCGACATAAAAGTTGGGCATAAGAAACACACGGTAACAGATAGCAATGCTAGTGCTACCAGATGCTAGGACATACTTAGAGCTGCTGCAAGAAGCTCCCAAGACTGCGAGAGGCATCAACTGCGCCGAGGCCCATCCTGCCAGTTACCGAGGCTGCACCAACTTCACGGCCTGGCTAAACCTGGAGCTATGCCACTGCCACATCTGCTCACACCATCCAGAAGGCCACATCTGCAAACACCGCCCCGGGAACTTCAGCACCTAACTGGCAAGGTCGGCTGCATTTTATCGTAGATTCTTGTAGCCCTAAACTCAGTCGTCAGATATCCGGTGCACCACGCCACCATCGTCACAGAAGTCATTCCTCGGATTGTCCTCGCAATCCTAGGGAAATAGTACTTTGACAAAAATAATGTACCTTTGTCCCGCATTCCCTGTCATCAGACAGCACAAGAAAGAGTGCTTGTACTTTAAAACACGGACAGTCAGACGAGGACATAGCCCTAGGCATGACAACTACTCCAACATTGCGTCAACGAGGAAAGGTTCTAGTTGATGGACAATTTCCATGAAGTTATAAATCCAGCACTACCCTTCTATAGGGGTGACTTAAGAAGATCTTCTCTGCTCAAATCAAAATAAAACAAACAAAAAATGGTCTACCCAAAACCAATTTCAGGTTAATATACAAAACAAACTGCACTTAACTCATGCTTAGGAAGGATATTATTTTGACAATCATTTCAGAATTTACTACAGTCGACCATACTGCTGCCTTACAAGAGGTCTGCAAAAAGAAAGGCAAAAGGTACATCGTTATGGCTTCAGCTTACTTTTCAGGTGAACAAGATACCACGAGAAAAGGTAAGAAGACTCGTTTCCTTAGAGTTCTACAGAAGAGGCAGCGAAAATATCCTCCCGTGCTGTGATACCAATGCACATATCATCGTGTAAGGCAGCACGGACACCAACACTAGAGGTAAGGTATTTCTTCAATTAAATATCTCTAACAAATAAGAAATCATCAAAAGAGGCAGCGAGCCTACCTTTATGAATGCAATCAGAGGAGAAGCCTTAGATATTTCTCTAGCTGATGTCTTCACGAAGGTTATTGCTTAAAATGGGCGAGTTTTGGCAGAACCCATCCTTAGATTTTGAAATAACAGGTCAGATTTTTTCAAATTTCTCATTTCAAAATTATAGCCTGAAACTTCAAAAGTGGAATTTAGTTTTTTACTCAAGGATACATATTATTATCATGAGGACCGATAGAACAGCTCGCGAGAGAGATAAATGCGCACAATTAGCCTGGAAAATATTCATTATATATTGCGGGGATGCGCCGTCTTGCTGAAACCATGTCAGGCATGGAGACACGTTTTTTTTAAATACGAGTTTTTAATATTCTGCGACACGTTTGAAGTTCCGGTGGATACGCACCTTTAGAGGTAATAAAATTGCAAATAAACATGGCTGCGTCCCGATTCTTTCAACGAACGAGCGAAACAAAGACTTAGCGGTTTGGAAGATGGAATAGTGGGGACTTTTTATAATATTTAATATTTTCTGTTTCAAAAACTAAAATAAATATTAATATTTTGGAGTGGTCATATCATAGTAAAGTATAATATTTAGTTATTATCAAATTTGTTCCATCTAGTAACACTAGATAAGTTTAGCACTGTGTGTCCTTGTCAAAATGTTTTTTGGTTTTTTCATTTTAACAATAACATTTACAGTTTAAAGTTTCACTTTTCATTTTAGAATAATTTTCTAAGTTAGTCTTGTATGTAGAAATAAACGATCTTAAACCAATGTTATTATCTAGTAGTACTAGTAATAACATGCAAATTTCTTTTGTATCATTCAATATCCGGCGTGGCACTAGCCAGGGAAGTAGTTGTTTCAATAAGTTATTTGTTTATAGTCTTAGTAAGACTTAATTTTTTGCTTGCAGATTAACGAACAGGTTAAATATTCATATATTCAGGCTACATTTCGTATTCTTGTATTTATCTAATGCTTTCTGCAACAAGTAAAGTTGTTTCTAATTTGTTTAAATTTTATATGTAAATAAATGTGTATGAGTGTATAAGTGATTTCTTAAACTATAAACTATTATTGCCATATTACCAATTCAATAAAACGTAAAATAGTTATTTGTTTAACTAGGCAATAAAGTGACAGACTTACTGGTGCAGCTGAAGTTTCTCCGCCAAGCGTCGAAAGTAAGTTTAGTAAATTTCCTTTATCGCCGTGTTGAAAAAATAATTAATAATAAGATTCTTTAGAATAAATTAAAAATAGCTTCTGATATGAATATTTTCGATACTTTTTGTTTTATCGACATATCAAACAAAAATTTCCTGTGTGAGTTGCATTCAATCTCGATCACGGGCAATGTTTCTGATGATGAAATATTAACTCCGTCAAAGGTTAAACAAGCGACAAAGAAAGCAAAGATCAACTTATTATCATGATAAGTTCTTTCATAAGTAAACAACCAATCAGATTCGTCCATTTTTGTCGAACGCCGCACGCTACAGAAACTTAGAACGTCAATGTCACTGAGAAACGGTAAGACCCCGCGCGTCAGGGCGATTTGTTAAACTTAGGCTGATAAGACCCCCGCTGTCGGTGTCGATGTTCAGATTTATATCATATTCATAGATACCCTTGAATAAAAAATTACGATCGATCTGTCAACGTATAAACATGTCTGAATCCCGCTTCGGGACAGAATGTGATGAAGCAATTAATAATTTAATTACAACACCAAAAAACACTGTCAAAAGTAAAAAATACGTACGGAAACTGTACTATGCATTTTTGTGAGGTAAGAAAATACGAATTGAAAATTGTACTTTTAATAAATAGCTTTTCAAGTTTTGTACATAATTCAAGAACTTATCTTACCGAATGTACCTCGGGCAATGATAAATTCGAGATAATTTTGACTAGTTCCCTCAAGTGTGTTGCTTTAAGTAATTGCCCTCCGCCTGACGGCGTCGGGCAATTACTAAGCAACACACTTTCGGGGTTTAGTCAAAATTATCGCGAAATTATCAGTGCCCTTGGGACATTATAGCTGATAGTGGCATGTAACGAAAATATAAACCAGACGGGCCATAAAAAAATTGGCGAATTATTATCTGCTAGGTCATGAAGTCCCTTCTGATTGGAGAATTACTTTAACAGCCTAGTTACTACCAACGCATTTTAACTGCCTTATCCGTAAAATTAAAGCTTTACGGCCTACCAGCAGTAATTAAAATCGTACATTATACATCAATTCGCAAAAAAATTCCTAAAAAAAGAGGGAAATATACGAAATGGTATCTTTTAAAGGATGATGGCATATATCGGGAAGATACACCATCTTATTTTAGAGTATATTTTTGATTCGATGAGGCAGAGAATCAATCAAAGATAACCCAAAATCCGGACGATCTGTGGAAGCATCAACCAAGGAAATCATTAAAGAATTTGAAGATTTGGTTTCGAAAGGTATCAATAATTCCCAACGGAGTGGGAATATCAGAAGCAACAACCTTAACAATTTGGCATGAATAAAATCTCTGCACATTGCTTTTCAAAATTGCTAACTTCAGAGCAATAGTTAAATCTAGGCTAGAAAGTTGGCATCTTTACCATCTCACGTGGACTTTTTAATTGGTGTTGAGGCATGGGTCCACCAACCAGGCAAGAATCTATGTTGTGGGAAGAAAATCGATTTTCACTACAAATCTTCATCAGGTAAAATAATGACTACAATATTTTGGGATGCTGAAGGAGAAGATGGGAAGCGTTTCGTTGCCGCCGGTTCGCACCCCCCGGTTCATGCCCGCCGTTTCACCACCAGGCCAGTTCGCCATGCACGCCTAAAGTATGGAATATATTCATTAAAACCGAAACAAAATATTTTTGGAAAAAATCCTCGGACAGGTCGATTTTCTTTTATAAAAATGCATAAAAGTCGATTTTCAGTCGTCATTTGTTTTAAAGTATTGACGTCGTCCATTTTTTTTAAATGGCAACCCCCTTTTTTTGTTTTTAATTTTGAGAGATCTTTTCATTGTCGAACTGGCAGTATAAAAATGTTGCCATCTTACGTAAGAAAGGACCCCGCAGTTTTTAATAGGAAAATGGCTTTTAGTCAATCTCCTTGAAATCAACTGAAAAATATTCACCAAGTTATGCCGATCAAAAGGCTCCATGGTCGCAACAGCCGAAGATCTTAAAATCTCGCGCAAAAAGCAGTTCTGTGCCTGATACTGCAATAATCGAAAAAATGATACATAAATCGTGACTGTTAAAAAAACAATAAATAATATTAAGCACAGCTGAACTGATGACGCGTCTATAGATGTCCGATGGCTTGAAAAGTTTTTAAAGCAGATAATTTAAGTTTGCATTTAGAAAACCTGTTGGTTCGATGGTGAAAACTATTTGCAGCACACACAAGTTCCTCTGAAAATCTGGTGACTTTTGATCGTGATGACTTGGTGAATATTTTTCAGTTGGTTTCAAGGAGATTGACTGAAAGTCATTTCCCTATCAAAAACTGCGGGGTCCTTTTTAGAGTAAATGACAATTGAAGGTGAGAGCTTGATATTTAGAGTTTTGCAAAATGACCTTATTCAAGCGCTTTTTTCCAAACAAAAATATCTTGACCTTCCATATAATACAATATGGTTTCAGCAAGACGACGCACTCCAAAGAGATGAATGCCCAGAATTAGTGAATTAGAAAAAAACTCGCCTAGTGCGGGAATGCGCCGGCTTGCTAAAACCATATTGTATTATATGGAAGGTCAAGAAATTTTTGTTTGGAAAAATTGCTCTGGAATAAGATCATTGTGTAGAAACTCTAAATATCGGGTTATCACATTCAATTGTCATCTACTCGAAAAATAATTTACGTAACAAGTTCCGAAAGTGATATTTTACAGGATGAGTAGGAAGTAGGAATCCTGCGAGTCCCGTAAAATCACTTTTGGAACGTGTTACGTACAATATTTTTTCTGCGGCCGTTTTTTTATGTTAAAAAATCAAACAGACACACATGAATGTTATATAACAAGCGCTGTCATAATTGCTGTTTTAGTCAAGACCGCCTACATATATACGCAAAATCGTCCCAAAAGTAACAAGAAGCGTCCCGAAAGTATAGAAATCGTTCCGAAAGTAAAACAAAATCGTCCCGAAAATAACTGCTTTCGGTACGATTTATGTAAAGTGGTACTTTCGATTTAATAAATCATACCGAAAGTTTTATTTTCGGGACGGCTGCAGAAAATTGTTTATTATTTAATTAATATTATATAACTGCTTAAATAGACATATAAATAACCGACAATTTAATTCTGTTTTGATATTACACCCCAAAGGACATTTAATCAATTCAATTGTAAGTTTACCACGTTATAGCAATCCCTTACGGGTCTTGGTAAAATCATATTCCAAAGAGATTTTTTTGGGAAAACAAGTACATCCGATTGAATACTCTACAATGTTTTCCGATTTCGAGGATTAATATACTTTATATAAATTGAATAAAGGCTTGCTTGCTCTAATCCGAAATTCATATGATCATTTAATACATACGTAATTTACTCTAAAATAATTATGGCGGCGAACTGTCCCGGCGGCGAACTATCCCGGCGTTGAAACGGCCGGCGGCGAACTAGCCCGGCGGCGGTGAAACGGCGGGCGCAAACCGGCGGCGATGACACGTCATTGATCCGCTGGGGAAATCTCTTTGGTTGAATATTTAAACAAATGTACTATAATTACAGCAGATATATACGATACAAATAACCACTTAAACGCAGCTATATACGGTTAAAAAGACCAAATATCAATTGACAGAATATTATGCTCCTTCATTACAATTACAGAGTGCATAAAATTCGAAAACTCGAAGAAGTAATCAGCAATTATGGCTTTCTGGAGATAAGACATCCACCATTCTTGGCACGAAGTGACTATTACTTATTGCCAAACATTTGCCGGAAAAAGTTATTCCTCTGATGAGGGGCTGATAGAAACTGAGGAGTATACTAAAGCGTGAATAGAGAAATTAAATATGACTTTGAATTTAATTGTTTATAAATATAATTACATAAAAATCTTCGCTAGTATAACAAATATATATTACCGTTTATAATATAGTCGAGTCTGGAAATATTTGGCTCTTCGAGGGAACTATATTTTTCCACCGGTACCCAGGATTTGTTGTTGCGAGGTATATCGGCAAACAATAATATTTTTCGCCTGCCTCTACCAAAACCATATATTTCGGCCATAAAAATCGGGCCGAAACTACGATTTAGCGTATCTAGAGCCGAAAAAATAATATTCATAATCTACACAACCATCCGCGGAGTATGAGTAGGCCATGCAAAAATCTGACAGTGACAGTTCAATGATGTGCGATATAAAAATTCCTGAAACACTGTCTTGGCTTAAGGCAGGCGAAAAAATATCGAATGTAACTCATGCCGAAATGCTTTAGCAACCCTCGCTCGCTTCGCCCGCTCGTGTTGCTAAAGCCTATTTTCGGCCCTTGATACACTATACAGGGTGTTTCAAATTCGAGGCTCACCATGGGGATCTCGCTTATTAGAAGAGATAGAGGGTATGTTTAAATTTGGCACTTTTGCAGAATTTTAGGCTGATTAATAATCCACTGGAAAAAATCAGTTAAATTCTTTTGTTTTCGAGTAAAGTCAAAAAGACCGAAAAAACTGAATTTCGTTTTTTCTTTATATCTTCGTTATTTGAGGAGATATTTAAAAATCGTAAAGACATCCTTATAGCACTTTTTTATTATCTAATAGATGGCATAAGATTTTAAGTTGTAACATGTTTCGTTTCTTCTAAACCATCATCAACTTTCTTATTTCCTATGGACGCCATATTTATTTTTTGTCACATCTGAATGCTTAATTTTTTGTGAAGACAACAATATAATACAACATATATTTAGTTTCATAAATGAACATATAATCGTCTAAAACACTTTTATTGGCAATCTCTGTAGTGCTTACTAAAAATCATCGGTGCCATGACATTAAAAACAATGAAACATCTGAATAGCTCTTTGTTTCTCAAACATTATTATTTTTTATGAATAAAAATGTCGTTCGATAATTTAGTAAATACAAATACGGTATTAGCTCGTGAAAAATATTAATAAATGTATCGAGAAAGAAGGTAACCTCATCGAACATTTTTTCTATGGATGGTCAGAAATTTAGGAGAGTTTGGATCATTGATTCAACATCACAAAGCATACGGTAGTAAAATTACCCAAGAAGATAGAAATCATATTTTGGAAATGGTAATACTAAATGTATCTTAATTCTTTAATTTTAGAGCAAGTTTAAAAAAAAATGTTTTTTTGGCATTTCTTGCAAATGGAAACATTTTAGAGCAATTCTGATGCGGGAATGGATTCCTTGGAGAATTTTATATCGATTATAGGTACTCTCAAATTTTTCCAGCGTACGATGTGTTTCTGGTAACGTTTTGGAGAAAATTTGTCATCGAAAACAGAAAACTCGAAAAAAAAAAAAACGAAAATTGGCCGTAAAAAACGCTAGGTGTAATGGTTATGTATTTGTGAGTTATGTGAAGTTGCGTAATAAAATAATTAAACACAGTTATATTCCTTACTTCACTAGTTTATTTATAACTCTAAATGTACATTTCGAACACGATGTGTTCATTTTCAATAGTTAACTATGTGTTCATTTTCAATAGTTAACTATTGAAAATGAACACATCGTGTTCGAAATGTACATTTAGAGTTATAAATAAACGAGTGAAGTAAGGAATATAACTGTGTTTAATTATTTTTCTAGGTGTAATATTTTTGACTGAAAATTTGGGATAATACTTGTAATCGAACCTACAATACAATGAAATAGTTTTGTTTGGGAAAATTATGACGCACCAACCACGACAGTTGACATGGAATCGCCTTTATAATTAATAATCTCCATATTTGTCTTATAGTTATTAGTATTGTATATTATTTTATTTATTAAGTAGTTTTAATTTTGTATCGTCTATATCGACCAAAATAATTGCTCATTTGCATAAAAAATTTTGTTTGATGCAGTTGCCTTCTTTCTGTATACATTTGTAAATATTTTTGACAAGCAAATTCTGTATTTCTGTTTACTGAATAAAAAATACGTAACATCTCGCTTTTCTGAATTATCGATGATTTTTAGCAAGCGCTACAGAGATTTCCAATAAAAGTGGTTTAAGCGATTATATGTCGATTTATGAAATTAAATGTATGTTGTGTTATATTTTTGTCATCACAAAAAATTGAGCATTCAGATGTGACAAAAAATAAATATGGCGTCCATAAGAAATAGGAAAGTTGATGATGGTTGAAAAGAAACGAAACATGTTACGAAGAAAATTTTTACGCCATCTATTAGATAGTAAAAAAGTGCTACAAGAAGGTCTTTACCGTTTTTAAATATCGCCTCAAATAACGAAGATATAAAGAAAAAACGAAAATCAGTTTTTTCAGTTTTTTTGGACTTTACTTGAAAACAAACGAATTTAAGTAATTTTTTTCAGTGGATTATTAATCAGCATAAAATTCTGCAAAAGTGCCAAATTTAAACATACCCTCTATCTCTTCTAATAAGCGAGATTCCCATGGTGAGCCTCGAATTTGAAACACCCTGTATACTATTACATGTGTGGTCGACCTTATTGATACAGCTGATATTTCAGTTGTTCTCGTTGATATAAAGGCCCATTTAAAATCAGACTAATCCTTGGCTTCATCATTAATGTCATCGATATTATCTCGCCCTTATGCCCTCGCGCTTGAAACAATGTGTTGACTGAAAATAGCAATGTCCATTGATAAATTAATAAATGTTTAGAAGAACTTCAATTATACACTGGCAAAAGCAATTGGTGCGTCTACTTCACCCTTCTCCGTTGTATAGCATCCACCGCGCCAGTCGTGGAAAAGTAAGTAGGAAGGGTCTATGATAGCGGTTGTATAAAGTATCACTTTGAACAACTGAAAACAGTGCTATAAAGTAAGAGTTTTAGGCCCGTATTCATAAACTTCCGTCAAACTATTTAACGATTGATTACTCCTAACGGACCGTTAAAAGTATCAATTTGGTATTCACAAACGATTGTAATGTTAAATCTCTGATTAAATCGTCCATAAATTTAACGGGCCGTTTTCGAGTGATTAAAATTTAACGAGACGTCAAATAGTCATTTCTACAGGTTATGTTTCGTGGTAAAGCAAGCCGATAAGAGGTAAGGATCTACTTTAGGGAAAATTGAAAAGGGGCAAAAAGAGACTTGACAACATAGCGCACCAAGTGGGTCCGCGTTTGCACAATAGCGCCGAAAATTTTTCTAATTAAAATTTATATAGAACATTCCCTAATTATTTAGGTGGTGTGTAATATGCATATTTGATATTATCGTCATCCAGTGAAGAGGATATGTGGAGGAAATATTGGACGCTATGTCGAGGCCAAGGCTTATAAAACATCGACAAAATCCATTTGAATTTTTAGATTGTCGATTTTAAAATCCGATATCGTTTTGATAAGGCGGCTGTACACGAAATAATAGAAATGACTGGTCGGCAATAGATAGACCTACCAGAAGAAATAAAGCGGTTACAGTCAATAATCAAGTATTAATTTCTTTAAGATTTTACGCTTCTGGTAGCTGCCTTCTCCTTACTATTGACGGCATCAGTTTTTTTTTGTTTCCCAATATTGTCAAATAACTTTCTACTGTGTCTATACCTAGTAGACCTATTTCTCTTTCGGTGAAATTCTTCTTTATTTTGCACCATTTTTATGAATATCACTTGCGATTATGGAGAAAATGTCACCTGACGTTTATTATCACCAGAAAATTTTAATGAAATTCCCTACATCTCATGTTACGAAATCATCCGTTAAATATCTCCTGTTATATTTATGAATACGATTTTATTTTTAACGATAGTTATATTTTAACGGCCCGTTACGTAATCAAGCGTTATATGAATCTTTATGAATACGGGCCTTAATGTCGAAAAAGTAAAAATATGAAATAATACTCTAAAATTAAAATTTTCTCCCTAATATTTAATTGTGAACAATGTCTCAGTAGGTTTATTTTATTTCTTAAAAAAAACTAATTTATAGCATATGTGGGAAGTAAAACACGTGTGTTGAGAATTTTTACAAATTTGTAATGTCGAAACACTGCGACATATGTTTCGCCACACAGTGGCTTCATCAGGAAGATGATTAATGGTAAAACAATTTACCTGATGAAGCCACTGTGTGGTGAAACATATGTCGCAGTGTTTCGACATTAAAAATTAGTAAAAATTCTCAACACACGTGTTTTACTTACCACATATATCATGGAATTTCACCAAGTAACAGCCTCATCAATCCAATATTTAATTTATAGCAAGTTAAAAAAATATAAAATCTTTCTAATAACTTGATTCCCTATAGTATAGTTATTTAAATCTCAGAAATAACAAATGCATGCTCTATTCATCATACACTTGAACATATCTAACGCATCTCTCACGACACATCAAACACAAAAAGAAGGTGGACCAGTATCCGTGTGCACTTCACAATAATTAAGCAGAAGGGAAAAAAACATTAGCATGCAAATAGTTGCACAATGTCAATGCTTGTTGCGGCATTCACAAAGGAAGGACACATTTATAAATATCAATGGAAAACTCACCCATTTCCCGTATTTCTAAAACAGTACGAACACATGAATGTACACGTATGTAAAAAGTACACAAAAGTGGTCAGTTTACAAAAAGAAACGAAACACAGAGATAGGGAGAAAATGCTTCCGCAAACTTTTCAAAGCGTCCACTCAATTCAGTTGATTGTATTTGCTAGTTCAAAGTTCGGTTTAAATGCGATTTTTTTTATTCGCGCAGAAGGAATTAGTTGCTATGTATAAATAAATATTGCAATATTGTGCATGTTATTACGTAGAATTATACTATACTGGAGTTGATGTTAAAAAATTAATCGAGTTCCCGGCGCATTCACCATATACATATTTATATTTTAAGGGAAGGGCGATTTGATTAAATTTTAGATTGGAAGCGCGGATGGCTATCGAAATTGGTTTAGCACACTTGGGCGATTGTTCTTTTGTAAATGTGTTATTCATATTTTAATTCATTAATTAAACGTACACTAAACGTTATGCTGTTAAGAAAATAGCACCGCACTTATGTTATGATTTATCATAGAATATGAGGAAAAATAAACGAAATATCTTGATGTTTAATTACTTTGCAGAAGCTTTTAAAAATTACGGCACAATAAATCGTCTCCCCGCATTTTTTTTATTACTCAATTTTTATTGATTGGAAATTGACTGTTTTTTCTGCAATAAACTGCAGTTATAGATGTGTTGTTTTTTTATATAGATCAACGTCAAAAAAACAAAAATTCATATTTTCTAGATATATTCAGTTGTTTTTAATTAAACTGTGCCATATAGAGGGTGCCCAGATTTCGTAGGGACAACATGGGCAACTTCTGCATTTTAAGAGATAGAGAGATGGACAAATTAATAAAAAGGTGCAGGTTCGAGGGCTCATTAAAAATCTACCGCTAAATCCCACTTGTCATGGCCTCCACAATAAAAATTAAAAGACAATCTGAAATTGAAGAAATTGGGAGATTTTGATTTAATTCTTATTTTGAACAAGTGAAAAATGTATATGACTTGCGTTTTTTTTGGTATAAATTTCTAATCTTTTGAACTAATTTTTCTTCATTTTGTTCTAAATTTTCGATTCGTTTGTAAAAATTTTCAAATTTTGGCATTTTTTATTTTTAGGCCTGAATTATTCATTTTTATGCGCGGTATTTTCGAGTTTTTGATTTTTTGTCCTTTATCTTTTGTTAAACATTTTCGCGTTTCTGGTTGGCAATTTATTTTGAGCTAGAGTTATTTTTGGAACTGAAAATGGCAAATTATTTTTCTTTTGCTTGATTTTTAAATTATTTGGTCTGCATGTTTTTTTTTAGGCCAGGAATTTTATTTTTATTTTTTGCTTCTGTTTTAGATGTTTGGTCTATATTTTTGATTTCTTTGTTCTAATTTTTAGAGTTTTTGGTCAAAATATTTTGATTTTGGTCAAAAATTTTTTAATGGTCTTTTGAAATTTTAGGTTTTTTTTAGTCTACATTTTTCATTTTTCGATTTTTTTAGTTTTTTTTATTTTAATTATTAATTTGAACGAGTGAATTTTTGATTGGTCTATACTCTACGTTTTTAACATGAATTGTTGATTTTTATAGGCGATTTTTGTTTTGTTTTGAGGGTATTTTCGAGTTTTTGTACAAAGTTTTTGATTGTTTGCCCTTCATTTTGGATTTTTTGTAACCTTAATTATTGTTTCTATGGGCGATTAATTATTTTTAATTACTTTCGAGTTTATAGTTCCGGCAATTTATTTTGGGATAAAGTAATTTTTGGGGCTGAAAATGGCACTTTTCTTTTGCTTGAATTTTCAATTTTTTAGTCTGTATTTTTAATTTTCTTACATCAGGACATTTGATTGATTTTAGATATTTGGTCTGTGTTTTTAATTCCTTTGTTCCAAATTTTAGAGTTTTTGGCCCTTAAACCTAAGTTTTCGAAAATATAGTTCAAATTTTCGTTTTTATGTGGTCTCCATTTTTTATTTTTGCCGAGAGTCTAAATTTTCGATTTTTTGCCTATATTCTGTTTTTTTTAACCTTAATTATTAAATTTAACGAGCGAATTTTTTATTGGTTTATACCTGAATTGTTGATTTTTATGTGCGAACGTTTGGCCGGCATTTTCGGGTTTTTTTTTTAGCAAATTTTTAATTTTTTGCCCTTCATTTTAGATGTTTTAAGCTGAATTATTGTTTTTATGGGTCATTTTTTTAATTACTTTTGAGTTTAGAGTTTCGGCAATTTACTTTCAGGTAAAGATTTATTTTTGGGGCTGAAAATGGCAAATTATTTTCCTTTTGCTTGAATTTTCAATTTTTAGTCTGCATTTTAATTTTTTAGACCAGGGTTTTTGATTTTTTTGGCCAGTATTTTAGATGTTTTCTTGCATCTAAACCAAAATTTTCGAATATTTAGTTCTCTTTTTTTAATTTTTTTACCAATGTTTTTAGTTTTGTTACCTTAATTATTAATTTTAAGGAGCGAATTTTTTACTGGTCTTTACTTTAGATTTAAATGAATTTTTGATTTTTATGAGCGAATTTTTGGCTGATTTTTCAAGTTTCTGTTTTTTGTTTTGCCCTATAGTTTAGATTTTGCAGACTGATATTTTTGATATTTTTAGCTTGTACTTGATTTTTTTAATGTTTTTAATATAATTATTGTGGTTGTTTTAAGATAAAACTTATGCACTTTGATCTTTAGCCAGAAAATACAGCCTGCGCGATTTGTGTTTGAGTAATTACCAAATTTTTAAATATTTCGATTCGATTTTTGTTTTTTTTTTCGAAAATTTTTAAATCAAAAAAATTATCTTTGCTGCCAGTTTAGTTTTTTTTAGTAATTGGTAAATATAATATTTTGGCCCGGAATGAAGCTGATCACCCAGTTTAATTGGAACTGTTTGGAAATTATGAAAAAAAATGCGAACAATTTTAAGTAGTTAATTAGCGAGGCTTTCCGAAAAAATAAAGAAATATTTTAATTATGGATGCCACAGCACGATTAAATATTTTTCTAATTTTTTAAATTGCCTTTTTGTATTACCTACATATTTTCGGAAAAACGGAGTTATAAAAATTTATTTTTGTGGAAATTC
This sequence comes from Ocypus olens, assembly GCA_910593695.2. Lineage (NCBI taxonomy): Eukaryota > Metazoa > Arthropoda > Insecta > Coleoptera > Staphylinidae > Ocypus > Ocypus olens. The sequence goes on along the minus strand of OU343065.1, from coordinate 24,748,289 downwards.
CGAAAACTTATTAACGCGCCTTCTCTAATCCCAGTGTTGTCAGATTGGGGGGTTTTCCCTAAAATGGGGGTAAAAAAGCTTCAATCGATGGGGTATTTTTTGGGGTGGGTATTATATGCGAGGGGTAATTTAGGGGTTTTTTATGAAACATTTGGGGAAAATTAAAAATTACTCCTGGCAACACTGGTCATATGCCTAATTTGATTTGATCTTAGTAACTTAAATTATAATTGGGATCCCTAACTTTATTTTTCTTATAACACACATATTTACTATAGTATTTGAAATTTTCAGTTTTAGTTCTTTTAAGTATAAATCATTTGTAATTACTCGTCTAAGGACTTTTATCCAAAATACCATCATTTGGCTGCACTGTGCAGGGATGAGATTTCATTCACTCAGTACTGCATGGCATTGAATAGTCTAGTCTATAGAAAATAACGCAGTTCTAACATATTAAAAGTATTGATCGCTCCGCGTAGATATTTAAGGAATCTTTAATTTTAAAGTTATGTATGCCATTTAAATGTATTCCGTTGAGATCAATCGAAACTCTTCGTGTACGTTTTAATTAAAGCAAAATTTAATTGTGACGAGAAGTTATTAGGCATTACCAAGGTGATACATTGCGCGATTATAATTACAACTTCGAGCAATAAATTCACGCCATCGATTTCACACACCCCTCTAACCCCAAAGATATCTCTGATATATTAATGCCGATTTGCACCCGATCTCATATGCTCAAGTAATAAGTCTTACATTTTGCTTAAATTCTCTACATTCTGCAACATAATATCACAGCTGGCAGTATCTGATACTACTTTACAATGAGTAAATACTCGCAATGCTAACGGAGGATACATTGTGACCCAGGAAATTGTTTCTTCGTAATAACGAAAAGTGCCTACTAGGAGAAATAAGAGCTCTACAAAAGTTGCCTAATAAAACATTTCAAATTTTATTTAAAAAAATTGCCAATGACGACACGCGTCAAACAATATTTTTGAGTGCACGATAATAAACAAAAATCGTCATGTCCGAGCGATTTTTCTAAAAACCTTTTACAGAGCAATAAAGAATTTTGAATACACCGGATGTAACTGAACAAATATCACTTGTATCTTTACATATATTTTCATGAAATTTGCTATGGTATTACTAGCGTGTCGACATTAAACCGGAAGTGGACTTTTAATAAAAATGCCACTTCCGGTTTAACCAAAAATTACCTTAACTTCACTATTTCAAATAGAGCACCCTGTATATTTTTACATAATTTAATTCTTCTCTAAATTCTGACTTTAAAGATGTATTATAACTGACCTTTCGGTTGTTAGTTTTTTGTTTAAATTTAAATTAAATTAAAATTAAACTAAGAACTAACACCCAAAGGGTCACTTATGAAACATTTACGAACTCAGAATTTAGAGACGAATTATATTATATTGAACTTCGATTTCCGGTTTAACCGGAAATTACCTTAACATTTCTATTTCAAATGGAATACCCTGTATATTTTTAAATAATTTAATACTTCTCTAAATTCTGAGTTTAAAGATGTAGTGATCTTTCGGTTGTTAGTTTTTTGTTTAAATTTAAATTAAATTAAAATTCAACTAAGAACTAACATTCAAAAGATCACTTATGAAACATCTAGGAACTCAGAATTTAGAGACGAATTATATTATATTGAACTTCCATTCCCGGTTTAACTGGAAAATACCTTAACATTTCTATTTCAAATGGAACACCCTGTATATATTTACATAATTGAATTCATCTCTGAGTTTTTAGATGTATCACCCATCTCTAGTCCTGACAAATGGTGACCTACTGGTCTGTGAGACCGGGTGTGTCGAATAACTTTATTCTCCGTTATTGTTTTTTGTTGCAATTTCAAGTAGCTGCCGCATTGCAGAGCTTAAATTGATTAAATATCTTTGTCTTATTGTCAAAGAGCATAAATAAAAAAAAAACATGAACTATTAGTAACACGTTTCGAAAAATCTTGAGTTAAAAACCCCGGTGCGTGAGACCGGCATCACCATTAAATTTACGTCACTAATGGCGGGTTTAAAAAGTCTAGAAAATAAATCCTTAAAACAAACCGGATGAAGTCCTAACGCAGTTCTAGGAGAAAAATGCCCTGAAACCCAAGAAGAAAAAGGAAAAGTCTTGAAAAAAGGCCTTTAATAAGACCTGAAAAAAGGCCTTAGAAAAGGTTCTAAACTCCTGAATAAGGCCTGAAAAATAGTCCTGAATGAAAGTATGCACGTAATGGATAAAATATCATGAAAATCATGAAAAGAAGTCCCAAATAGGGCTTCTGAACAGCAAGTCCTATAAGAAAGTCTTGAAAAACAGTACTAAAAAAGAATCTTGAAAAAGTGCTGAAACACAGTCCTTAACAAAAGTTTTGAGGCAAGAAGTTCTGAAAAAAAGTCCTGAAAAAGAGTCGCGAAGAAAATGTCCAGAAAAAATATCCCTAGAAAAAGTACTAAACAAAAAAACGGAAAAATATCCCGAAAAAAGCGCTGAAAGAAAATTCTTGAAAAAATGTTTTGACAAAAAGTCCTGAAAAAGTCCTGAAAAAAAAAGAAGAGTCCTCAAAATAAAGTCTTCAAAAAAAGGCTTGAAATTTGAAAACTACTGAAAAAAAATCTGAAAAAATTGTCCTAAAAACAACCCTGAAAAGAAAGTCCAGAAGAAAAATCTTCAAAAAATTCTGGGAAAAAATCCTGAGAGTCTTGAAATTGAAATTTGTCCTGAATATGAACCTGGAAAAGTTTTGAAAAAGGTCACGAAATAAAGTAATAAAAAATCTTTAAAGAAGTCCTTAAAAAGTTGCAAAAACAATGTTCAGAAACGAAATTTTGAAAAGTCCTTAGCAAAGAAGTCTTGAAAAAAAGTCCTGAAAATAAAGTTTTCAAAAAATGTCCTGAAAAAATGTATCTAAAAAAATCATTTAAAAAAATTCGATAAAAAGGTCCTAAAAAAGTTCAGAAAAAGATTGTCCTGACAAAAAAAATCCCAAAGAGAGTTGAAAAAAAAGTTATTTTTTTAAGTGAATGTTTTGGGATCCTAAAGTTCGAGAATATACCGGGTGTATTGAATTCTGGTAGACCCGAAATATCATTTAATTTTTTACATATATCTTTATGAAATTTATTATGGCGTTTTTAGAGAATAAAGTATGTCAACATGTGGGCTTTTAATAAAAATTCCTGTTAAAGCTACGCGCACACTTGTCGGAATCGGACGGACGGTACGAATCGGCAAAAATTGCTTAACACAGTTGCAAACGAGTCAACGCACATTTATCGGTACAGCACGGAACGGATAATTGTGCGTTGCCTCGTTTACAACTGTGTTAAGCAATTTTTGCCGATGCGTGCCGTCCGTCCGATTCCGATAAGTGTGCTCGGAGCTTTAACCCGAAATTACTGTAACTTCTCTATTTCAAATGGAACACCCTGTATATTTTTATATAATTTCATTTGTCTCTAAATTTTGAGTTCATAAATGTATCAAACGTGACCTTCAGATTGTTAGTTTTTTTGTTTAAATTTAAATTGAATTTAAATCAAAAACTAACAACCAAAGGGTCAGTTATGATACATGTGTAAAGTCAGAATTTAGAGACGAATTCAATTGTGTAAAAATATACAGGGTGTTAAATTCGAAATAGAAAAGGTAAGGTAATTTCCGGTTAACCCGGTAGAGGAATTTTTATTAAAAGTCCACACATCGACACACTTTACTCCTCAAAAACACGCTTTCAAAAATTCACAACTTGAATCAAAATTGCAGATTTTTCAAAAACAGTATTTTTTGAAAGGGCAGAGTTTCTTTTTAAGTTTCCCAATTGTTATGATTTTTTTTAAATTTAATCTCTGCCTGAAATGTCTTCTATTTTCGATTTCTTTTCTCTAGTTTTAAATAAAATTTTCCAAAATTCACAGCTCTCTTGAATATCGCAGGATTTTGAAAAACTATACTGGTTTCGAAAGAGTAGAGTTTGTCGCGATTGTCGTATTTTTTTGTAAATTTTACCTATGCGAAAAATGTTTATTTTTTAGATTTCTCTTCTCCAAGAATAGATGATGGAAAACATTATTTTCAAAAATTCACAACTCTCTTGAAAATAGCAGGATTTTCAAAAACTATACTGATTTTGTAAGAGTAGGGTCTGTTCTAATTGAGGAATTCTTTGTAAAATTTTATCACGATTTTTCTTCTCCGAAAAGAAATTTTCACAAATTCACAACTTGAATCAAAATTGCAGATTTTTCAAAAACTGTATTGTTTTCGAAAGGGCAGAGTTTCTTTCTACGTTTCCCAATTGTTATGATTTTTTTTAAATTTAATCTCTGCGTGAAATGTGTTCTATTATCGATTTCTTTTCTGAAGTTTAAAATAAAATTTTCAAAAATTCACAACTCTTTTAAAAACAGCAGGATTTTTAAAAACCATACTTATTTTGAAAGAGTGGAGTTTGTCCAAACAGTCGAATTTTTTTGAAAATTTTATCTCTGCGAAAACTATTTTTTGGCGATTTTTCTTCTCCAAGTGAGGATTATGAAGATGAAATTTTCAAATATTCACTGCTTGAATTGAAATAGGAGATTTTTCAAAAACTGTATTAATTTAGAAAGGGTAAAGTTTCCTTCTACGTTTCTCAATTGTTACATATTGCTTTTTTAATTCAATCTCTGCGAAAAATGGTTTTTATTTTCGATTTTTTTTCCCAAGTTTAAAATAAAATTTTCAAAAATTCGCAACTCTCTTGAAATTGGCAGGATTTTCAAAAACCTTACTGATTTTGAAAGAGGAGAGTTTGCCGCGATTGTCGTATTCTTCGTGAATTTTATCTATGCGAGAAATGCTTATTTTTTTAGAGTTGAGTCAAATTATTTTTTAATTTGGTTAAAAAAAATGTTGTACACTGCAGAATCTCAAGACGAGATAAGAATAAGCATCCATTAATTCAATAAAAAAGCATTTCAGATATCTTAAACCTCTCCAACGCACATCGACACTCGTAACGAATCTGTGAAATAACACTGGGCAACAATTTTTACTTTCTCTGTTACGAAATACGAGAAAGTATTGTGATTTATGTCTTATTCTTACATTATTGTATATTTATTACTAGGATATAAGAAACATGAAGTGATTCATAATACCCTAGGACCGTAAAACTAAAAAGGCCAGCTAATTACGTCACAAATCGATGCCAGCTTGACACGTCAAAATTACATAAATAACCTTTTCGAGATTGAGTACAAAAACTAGTAAGATATAATAACTAATTATTTATTATTTAATAAGTACATAATTTAGGACTTTGTGGATGAGCCTTCATCGTCCTAGAGTGCTTGCCAGCAAGGACTATACATAGGCGAATTCATAAAGTCCAATTATGTACGCGTTACATGCAAAGCTTAATGTTCGACTGCTTTTAGCAGTTTTGGAATACTTTTAAAATAAAAACTGGAACAGTGTACATGTATAGCCACACTAATATCATTCGTTGTAAATTTAATATAAAATAAAACATTACAATACACAATTAAAACTCATACAATAAATAAACCTTGGAATTTTCTTTAGGAATAAATATAATAAATAATAGTCATTGTATTACCGCTTATTGTAAACCACAATCATGATAAATATCGCTTTTTAATTAGTAATTTATATTGGATTTTTTAACGGAAATATCCGTTCCCTAGAGGCGATTTCAACAATTTTTTTAAATAATTTTCTGTCACACAAACTCATAAAATGATTTTAAAAATGTCAAACAGACTCAAATAAATATTTTAAAATCGCCTCTAAGGAACGGATATTTCCGTTAAAAAGCCCCTGTGAAAATCGCGTTCAATGACCAAAAATAAGCTAAATGTCTGCAATGCGCCTCTAAATAAATAAAATGCGATTTGATATTCACGCCTTTATATCAAGATTTCAACATGATATTTATTTTACAAGGCATAAAAGAACCGGGGGTGCATCCATCACGTTACAATCCTAAAGAGCAACACTTTAAAGTTCTGAATATATAAAAATACATTACATTTTAGTATCAACTAGTACTGAAATGTAATATTTTTCCATATATTCACAACTTCTCTCTCGTCCTCTAAGATTATGCTATAATGGATACTTCCTCTAGTCCTCTTATTGTTTGTAAAATAAATATCGCGTTTTACCTTCGAGCAGCTAATTACATAAAAAAATCCAGTGCCGGATCCCGCAGCGGATTTTAAATAAATTCATTTGCTTCGTGTCGGGTTATGCAAAATTCCCCCCAGGAAGTGACTTAATTTGATCTCGGGTTTCTCAATTTTAAAACTGAAAGTTGACACGAAATCAAACTCATCGCGTAGAATAAATTCATGCAGAAAACATTCTTGATTGTTTTCTTGGAAAAAAAACAAACATGTTTATTGTAAATGTATTCTTTTTTTGTGTGATTTCTATATAATAGTCTTCTTTTAAAAATGAACATTGAAAGGAAATGCGAGTTGAGGAGCATAATTGGATAGGAAACGATTTTGGAGCAAATATATGTTAATTTATATCTTTCTATCTTGATGATCAGCACCTGATTAAAGCTATATTCGTCCAAAATAAATTGTGTGATTTTTATAAAGAAAGCGTATATATTTATTTTAGAGTCCATTATAAAAATTATAATTAAATTCTAACAAAATGTACGCATCGACAGTTTTGCAAGTAATTAATCTAATCAAATTATGGTCAGCATACAATAACCATAAATTTGCAATTACAAATTCTGCTCAAGCAATCATGAGAATAAATACGCCCTTCCGAATAATGAGTTCCCATTTGGTATAAGACAGACCTATAAGAATATGATAACGATATTTAAATGACTAGCCTGTGATTTTTACGACCATCATTTGAAGACGAAGTGATTGCAACTGTCGTTATTTTTAAAGAACAGATTGAATACAGTTCCGCGAGAGTTTTATGCAGCTGTAAATTTTGCTTTAAAGATTTAATGTACCCCCAGGAATTTTATTTCGCACATTACACAATAAGGGAGATGCGTCTTCTTAAATTCTGGAAACTATTAAGGGGATTTTATTGGGCTATTACGATTGCACCCTCTGGTGTACGGAGGGGCCAGTCTGATGAATTAAACATTTGGCCCAGTTAAGAGATAAATCGGGAATTGAATTTGAGAAGGGTCTCGATAAATTATTGGAGAGGTTTCTAAAAACAATATACAAGTAGTATGATGATTTCGATCATTTCAACGTCCTCGGCGGAGAATTAAGGATGTTGAAGTTGTAAAGTTAACTCTAGCGTTATCATTTCAATAAACATCCAAATAATGGCAAATGTGTATAAGATCGCGGTTGGTCCGCCTGATCAACTCTGAAAGAGCAAAACATGTTTACACAGTTTTACAACAATTGACTGAGAGATTTCAGATTCCGTATTATGCTTTAGGGGCGGACACTTGTTTTATAATCTTAAGAACACGAATATCGTGTGAGCCACAAGATTTTGACAGTACACTTTTCGGGTACGCAGAGTTCGCTCTAAGATAAATTACGAATGTCGCATATTAAAAATTAGGACATTTAGCCTACATGCCATTGGAACTAATATCTACGAAAAAAGGGTTAGTTGAAGAAAATAAAAAATTGTAAGATGCTCACCATGTTCATGAAAGCCATTATTTAATAACACTAATTGTCTCCACTTGTCAGTTTGTTTTTAAAATGACAATGCCATGAAAGACTAGACTACTGTGTTTATCTCTCTCAGGCATGGCCATCTCAGCAACAAAATTCAGTGGATCAAACCTGACGAACCAACAAATTAGGTACATTGTCTTCTCCTATGTAAGTATTTGTAGAAATAACTTCTTTATTTGATGACTGCTAAACTGTCTTGTTCTGATTCTGCGCCGTGTTCCAGTGATTCCACAAGTTCATCGTCAACTACATCTACGGTTTGTTCATCTGAGGAACCTTGTTTGTTGCTCTTTATTTCATTTAACCATCTCATCCATACAGCTGCGATACTGAGTAGACGATCAGACGGAACACCTCCACAATGCGAGAGCGATCTTTAAGCAAAGTAAAGTTATGACACCAATGCCAGCACCCGGCAAGACCTATCAAAAAGCGCCAAAAGTACCCAAAACGCACTATCGCATCCTCAGTTGTCTCCAGGTAGCAATACCCTGTCCATCAACCTCAGCGCTGCAATAATCGTCAAGGCCCCGAAAAAGATATCCCGACCAACCGGAAGTTTCATGCTGCCGACCCCGTCCAATCATCCAGGGGCTGACCCAGGCTCGTACGCTGGGCCGTCCACCGAATGGAAAACCATCAACTATAACAATCTGGCACTACTTTGCACAGGAGATGCTCAGATTTCCACAATCTCCACGACTCACCCCCTGCCGGATAAAATAAGGGGCTACCGAAGCATGAACAAGATCATCCAGCTGGTCCCAAATTACAAATACCACGTAGGCAAACACAATATTTACGGGCACACAGCTGTTATAATTCACCACAACCAAGAATAGACAGTCACTCTCCTGGAGGCCCTTTCACCGCTCATTGACAAATCGGTGCGGGTATTCATAGCTTTCCTGAAAAACAGCCAGGATCGCACGATTTGACCAACGTATTCCTGTGTCGCCACTGGAATTTAGCTCGATGTCACTCTCGATGAGGTGGTGGAAGCTGTGAAAGTTGCCGACCTCTCAATTAAAGTATGGAGGAAGAACTAATAAGCCCATGGCGCTTTTCCAAATTATCACTAAATTCGAAAGAAGCCTGAATAAATGACTAACCAATGGCTTCAAGATGTTCACCCACATCTTTAGATATGAGCTAAGTAATTCCACGCCGACCCCAAACTAGTGTAGGTGGTGCACACGCTTGCACTCCGTCGGCATGTGCGCATGTGCGCTAAGTGCACTTCCAAAGCCACCAAGTGCGCCAAACGCGGAGGAGCAGACCACTTGGACTTTCTGATGAAGTGCCCGGTTCGACCCATGGAGATCTTAACAGCGAGCGAATCCTTTCCAATCCACCCGGAAGATGAACCTATGAGCACCTCACCCATCCACGAGGACATGGTAGAGGTTGTCGTCACGGCTCTACTAAATCTCTTCGCAGGACTTGCTAAGCTCTTTGCCAATCTAATAAGAAGACAACTAGAAGGGAGCTCACGGTATCATATAGTCGTAACAAAGTCTAGTGTACGTGGACCATTCAACACCCGGTTCTCCTTAGCAAGTAACATGATGATAGGGACGGCCAACCTCTACAGCTGGAGGAATAAGAAGAAATCAATACAAAATCTCCTTGCTCACAATAGCGTCGATATCCTGGCTATCCAAGAGGCAGAGCCCCGGATTCACACATCCACTCAAGGCTACTGCAACCACCGCAAAGACGATCCTCCTCGCAGAGAAGTGGCGCTGCTCTAGCGGCGGAACATAGCAGCCCATACCCTCAACATCAACTACCATGTGCCAGCCTGCACAATCACCCTCTCCACCCCAATTGGTGACACAAACATGTATTCGATCCACATCCACATCCACGAGCAGTCATCTTGGGTGACTTCAACGCCAGTCATTTCACGCTCGACTCGCCGAGAAGCAACAGAAACTCACAGACTTGCAGCTTAAGAGGATCATTAGTGACTTTCCAAGATTCGTCAGAAGCTTCGACCACCTTGTTGCGTCATTTTCCCGCAAGAGTATCACATACCAATCATCACTTCCTGAAATCTTGGAAAGTCACGACGCCCACAGACCACTTTTAAAGTTGTAAATGACGTCCCCAACTGGGACCACTTTTCCACCGCCATCTCAAGCACACTTCCACCCACCAACCTCGAGACCGTAGGAAATGATGCTGCAGGCGGACTACCAACCATCGTCGATCGCGTTGATCGAATCTGTTCCACTTCGCAACCTCCGCTATCACCACCCATCATAGAAAGAATAAAACAAAAAAGGCACCTCTTCCGGCAGTGCAAGGAAGACCGGAAATTAAAACGGAGTGGAATCGCCTAAATGCTCATAGTGAAGAAGTACGTGAAAGGTTAATAGAGAATTGCTACTTCGTCCTTGGATTACAAAGATAGCCACCGCTTTTGGAAGAAATGTCAATGTATCTCGGTAGAAAACTTCCACCAGCAGCTCGGTCTTCATAAATGGCAATCCCCGATAATGAAGATGAGGAGGTCCAAGCTTTCGCTGACGCTGATAAGGACGAGTAGCAACAGCGATAAGCCTAACTTCGTCCAGAATCACTTCCGACAAATAAATGCCCAGTTCTCCCTACCCGCACCACCTCCCGAGGACGAGCCCAACGAGGATCCGGAAATCGTCTGTTTCATCGTGGAAGAAACCATAGCCGCCATCAAACGTGGCAGAAGTAACACGGCTGGCTCAGATAAGACTAAATAGTCAATCCTCGCACATCTCCCAATGGTTAGAATACATCATCGGCCTAGTCGCCGGATATTTCCGTCAACCATGGAAACTAGCAAACATAATCATCATTCCCAAGCCGAAGAAAACCCGGAGGATGTTGATTTATACAAGCCCATTATTATAGGAAAGGCATACGAAACGATAATTCTGCACGTCAAAAGGACCACTGTGACGATCACAATGTTATTCTCGACCATAAGGCTGGATTCCAAGAGGAAAAATAAACCCACGACCCAACGATTAGACTGATTCATGAGGCTACAAGAGCTACCAATAACAACCACGTATGCTTGGCTCGACTTCCAGAGAGCCTATGACACCATATGGCACAGTCGGCTCCTTTCAAACTCCACACATACCATTTCCCTCCTAAAAACCAATTAATTATCTCCTATTTCTTCTTAAACCGCAGCTGCACCGTCATCAGAGGGTAGGAGCAATCAAGACCATTTTTCCGCAAGGCCGTCCACCCCCAAGGATCAGTCTTTTCTCCCAACCTATTTAATATCTTCATCTGCGATTTCCCCATTCCCACGACCACAACATCGAAAAATTTCCGCACCACGCTCCCAGCAATTCGCAGATAATACTGCCCTTAGGGCCAGAACAATTTAGCAAAAATAACCAGAATGTTGTAGGCGTTCTTATTAGTGACGAGATAAACGGTTATTTTCCAATAACGGTTATACAATAACAGTTGCTACAGAATAACTAGTTATTTAAAAGATTATTTAAATAACCTCAGAGAACATGATGTATATTTTTTGTATACATTTTAAGGTTAAATAAAATAACCAAGAAATATCATTAAGAAATTTAAATTATAATTTTTCATAATTGGTTTTAAAAAACAGAAATTCAGCGGATCCTCCTTTGAACGAGATCTTCGATCAGGTAATAATTAAACCGCTTTGGAACTGAAGAACCTAGAATACATAGTTTATCTCTTGCCAAATGTGATAGATGGGGAAATATTTGTGAATTTTCCCTCTACCATTTTAACGGATCCTCGGTTAGTGGTAAAATTTTCTCATCGGTATATCTCTGAATTTCAATAGGACTCGCGATTTCAGGGTTCCTCTTGGAAGTTACAACGTAAATTATGTCAGTGTCAATATAAAATATGAACGAGTCACCCCGAGATGTAATATGCGTTCTGATTCTGAGTCAGAATGTCTTACATAATATAATTTTAACGTATTCACATTAACAAATCGCGTCCACGCACAGTGGTTCAGAATTCGAAAAGGCTGGTCGAAAGTCGAAAAATGAAAGTCAATATTTTCAGTTTAGTACAATGTAGTCGTGTCCAGAGGGCTCCACTGCATGCCACAATAGAAGAATATGATTGTGTCTACCATAAAATACCTCGCAATCCGCGTTCAAACTTGTTGTTTTGTTAGACACGTGGGAGATGTTCGGACGACGTGAAAGTTTCACTATAAATACTAATCTTTAAGTGCTGGGATTTTTTTCCTTGTTACTATGGATCTTCCTGAAGGTAAATTAATGGTTATTACATTTAATATGCATACCAAATTAGTTATAGGAATTTGCGTTAAAAATAAGCAGATATATTTTAAACATTCATGGAAATATTTTTTGCCTGTGTGTTTCTATACCAATAAAAATATGTATTAGTGTCCTTTAGCGTAATAAACAATTAGCTGAATTCACTTGCATTTCTCAGTGTATCAACATTTTTATTGCAGTTGTGCAGAGATAAGTGCTGAAATTAAATCGCAGTCACTACTAGAACACACTACAGAAAGGATTTTGAAGCTACAAAATGATGGTATTAAAAGTCTCGATGCAAATACTGTCAAAAACCTTTCATTCATTCTCAAATGGAATGTGACAGATCCTCAAGCCAAAGTTTATATAAACAAACGTTCAGTGATAGCAGTTCTGATGCAAACGTATTCCTTACATCGCTAGTTCCGTTACAACTCATGGCTGTTGACCTTAGAACACAAAACAAAATAATAGTGTGGAAAAATCCAAGGCCGTCATCTCCTAGATTTTGCAGACCGATAAGCACTGCAATTCCTTCACGAGAACGTGCAGTCTACTATCAACGAAGAAAAAAAACACATTGATGATCAATAGCAACTCCTATACCTTTTCAAACCGTCATAGATGCGAAAAAGATAACAGTGGAGTACGAACTAGTTTTTGCAATGATAGACGGAAAAGTGTGTAATGAGGTGACATCAACAAAGTCAAGTTCACGATGATATTTATGCAAAAAAACCTCGAAAGATTTTAATCATTTTGAATTCAACAAAATGTAGATGGATCTTTATTGGAGCTAAGACTACTTACATGGATTCACTTTTTGAAGTGCTTGTTATATGTGGCAGAGAAACTTGGTATAGAAAAATGGCAAGGTCGTAAGGATGAGGATAAAAAACATGTTGCATAGCGAAAACAAACAACTCAAAAAGGATTTAGGGAACGATTGGGCCTTCTTATTAATTTTCCAAAACATGATTATGGCAGCACAAATAATGGCAACACAGCTCGGCGTTTTTGTAGTGTTCTTCGATATCAGCTGAAATATTGGGCACAGATGAAGATATTATCCATCGATTTCATGTCATTTTGCAGGTTGCGTCGAGTTGTTTTCCTGCCAAAATTGAGGAGTTTCGAAAATATTACATCGAGACAGCTAGATTATTCGTTGAAAAATATTGACGGAATTGTATGCTGAGAACAATACAAACAGTGCTGCTCCACGGGCCTGAAATTATTGAAACTGCCTTACTACCAATAGGAATGTTGTTAAAAGATGCTCAGGAATCACAGATAAAGATGTTCGACAGTATCGCCAAGGTTTTTCCCGAAAATGCAGCAGGAAGATGTTTTTAATCGACTTCTGATGTCTTCAGATCCCCTGATCACAACCTTGCGAAAGACTCCTCCAAAACCTGGCTTTATCACCTGAAGCAGTCCAACTTCTTATGCCACCAGATGCGAAAGACCATGTAAATAACTAAATCCATGCAAGTGCATGCAGTTCGGATGATTCGGACAATTCACTCGATCTCGATATGGAACAAGTTTTGTAGTTTAAGTTTGTAATAATAAAAAACATATTTTGTAATAATAAAACCCCTAAATACCAACTTCTATACGATTTAAATATTAGGTTGTAGGAAAAGTTCTCGCGGTTTTTGAGATATTGATTTTTATTGACTTTTTGAAAATAAAAAAAAAGCATTAAGAAATAAAGTAATCACCATCATGTTGTATCACTTTTCGCCACCTTTCGGGCAGACTTTGGATGCCATTCGCACAGAACTATTCTGGCTTTGACTCGAAAAAGTTGGTCAACCAGCAATCTTTGTCGTCTTCACCATCGAATATTTTTCCTTACAAGGCGTTAGAGAGCGTCCGGAAGAGGTGATAATCTGTTGGCGCAAGGTCTGGGCTGTAAGGTGGATGAGGCATCACTTCCCATCTAAAGTCGAGTAGCTTTTGTCGAGTCACTATTGCATTGTGTGGATTAGCATTGTCGTATAGGAATCAGATTATGCCGTGATTCGGACGCTTTTCTGCGATTTTGGCGGCCAATATATCTAGGTGGCCATCGGCATTGGTGTTAAAGTGAACGCCCATGACTTGTGACAATTAACGGGTAGTTTGCATTGGGTTTAACTCCATCAGCTGTTGCAATCGATCGTAGTAGATGCCCGATGCATGTCCCGAACAGTCTGAATCTTTGAGGTTGAAATCGCCATTACGAAAGCGTTTAAACCAATCTTGTGCAGTGCGTTCGGACACTGTCCCCAAATGCAGCGTTACTATTCACCAGATTTGAAGTCAATATATATATATATATATATATATATATATATATATATATATATACGTATCTAACCGACTTTACTAGACCCGCCATAAAGATTGAACAAACTTGAGACCACCTTTTATACAGATTCACTATATTTAATCCACCTCAATAAGCCCAACACACGGCTATTACAAAGTGGCGACCAATTGTATAAAAATTGTTGTTCAACCGACCTAACTAAGCCCTGCGGCGTTGCCTAAATGTTCCGTGTGCTGGCAGATATCATTCTTCAGTGCGATGTTTCGATAAACAAGTGCTTGCGTTTTAAGTTTATATGTGCATGAATTTTTACTCGCCGATGACGGGGTGGACGATTTTAGAGGAGGCGACTCCGCAGATGAATATATACCCTGTGATGCTGAAAGTTCTTGTGATTCAACAGTTTCTTCAAATACTATATAATATGTATTGAGTATAATGCAATAACGAAATAAATAATTTCAAGAAACCTAAATGTTTATAATCGTTCAGGCCATCTATTTTATGAGTCCATATAGTTAGATACTACTCCGCGGCACAAAGGGAATGCCGCGTGGCGATCAACGTGTATTGGTGGATGGCGCTCAAAGAGTGTAGTGGAAGGATATATTGAAGAATCTGAATACCAGAAGTTAAAATTTGCAAACATCTTCTCTCCTTCTCTCCACATCATCTGGAACAGTTTCTAACAGCAATGATTAAAATATTAATGAAATATGTGCAGACGGGATTAATTTATCAGGACACTTAACTAATTGTACTTTTAATTTTAATATTATCAAAAATGATTAATGAACTCAAATAATTCTTATTCTTATTTTATTCTTACAATGATGCCTTGTTTTTAAGTTAAACACGAAAGTCCGCTGTGGCAGATTTAACGACCGTTGCTATGTATACTATTCACAGCAACGGTCGTTAAAATTCGTTGATATAGAAATATTGCGTATATAAAAGGTTATTTAGATGGTTTCTGGGTTTCTTATGACGACGTTAAATAAGTCTTTATGTGTAAAATTAAAAAAAAAAAAATGAATATTTTTTCAATGAAGAAGTCATAAAGTTCGTGTTCTTTTAGATTATTTACCAATATGTGGAATGTATTCTTTGTTATTTCATTTTATTTATTGTAAGTACCCTGTTATAATCTATATTTTATAAAAATAAATCCATACATTTCAAGTCACAAAAATAGAAATAATCTATAAAATTGCAATACAATAATATATACAGGGTCCTTTTATTAAAGGAAATATTTATGAGTTTATTTATTTCTTTTAGTGACGTCCTTTCATTTTTAACTGCTAACCAATTTTTTAAGATATCATTGGCAGTTTTTATTAATGGATCACCCTGTATATTTTTACATTTTCAACTAAACACCTTTTCAGCAATTACAATGATATAGGGTTTGGTGGGTTTACGACTTGTGGTTTTTTAAATAATAAATAAATAATGGAAAATAAAATTTGTGAATTTCCTGAAGCTTTTGCACAACCCTTGATACGTTTGATTTAGAAATATTGTAATTTCTGTCAATAAATGCTGCATTAAAAATATTGCATGCACCTTACAGAGATTTCTGCTAATTTCCAAAAATTAGCCATCATTAACAACGTAATTATTTCACGTTCAGTTGGTGAACTAACATAATTGAACAGCAATGTTAATATTTCACATGGATAACATCTGTCGGTGACAGAAAACATAAAAAACACGAAAGTTTTTTTTGTCAGGAAAGAGTGTAAAAAGCCACCTCACTGTAGAATTATTTTATTTAATATTTAAAAAACCATAAGTCAAACATCCATCAAACTTCATATCTTTGTAATTGCTGGAAAAGTGTCGCCGATGACGTTATATCTCGCGAAAGAGGGTAGCTGCTGAAAATCAAAATATGTCAGTGAATAGAATAAATAAATCCATAAACATTTCTTTTAAAAGTAATAAGAAAAAAAAACGTTTAGCCAGAAATCAGGTGTTCCGACACATTTGCCCAACCATGTATATGTATATATGAGGCATTCTTTTACAAATCGAACGGAAATATTGGGTCTAAAATTTGTACGAGTTTCCTATACAAAATAAGCCGACCCGTATTTTCGCATTTTTTATCGTCGGTATTTTTGAAAATACAGACACTAAAAGTTTTGAAAACTCGCTAATTATGCATGTCTTTAGATCGCTATAACTCCCTAAAAACTATTAGTCGTATGGAGCTCAGTTAGGGCTTATTTTAAAGGTAATGGAACTCTCTTAATTCTGATGTTAATTAATATTCCTTTTGTTGTTAATTTTTAATTATAATAAACAATTAAATTATTTAAAGTAATTTTACTACTCAAGACCATCACTTTAAAAATTTGAAAAAAAATACCATTGTGTGCCTCATTTTCGTTCATATAAAAATCTATTTTTTCAATGGTCATTTGATTACATCATATGAAAGAAATTAATTTGTACGACAAAACATGCTACACGGCGCGCGACTGAGACCGCTGGGTCCGTGGCGTCGTACTTTAGCAGTAATTAAGTGTGAAATTAAAAGAAAGCTAAAAAATATTATAATTGACTAATTGACTGTTAGTTATTGTTAAATAGCAATTTTCTAATGAGGTATCACAGAGGGGGTGTTGCCATTAAAAAAATGAGTCGGGGTGGCTACAGCCCCAGGGGTTGCAAGGTGAAGGTCATTTTTGTGGTAATACTGATTCCCCCCACATACTCTAGAAACAGTTTTGAGAATTTTTTTATATCTTTTTTAGGTCTATACTTATAGAGCATTGCTCGTTTTTAAATAGATACCCGGTATATACAAGTAATAAATAACATCATACAGATGGGACAGTAAAACCTTTTAGAATGAAATTAATTATCCGCCATTATGATATCATGGTAAACCTTTGTTTCCAATTCAAAATAATTGTAAAGTTTTTTGCAAATATCTCGATAAATACACTGTAGCAACAATAGAGTAAGGTACCAAATCATTTAGCTTAAAAAGCTTTAAAAATAATTTGAAGACCGATTCTGTCATAATTAATCAAATCAAATCAAATCAAAATCAAATTTATTTATACATAGTTTGTACATACATTGTAACATAAAATACATCCAATGGAACTAATACAAATACGTCAATAAAACCGAAGTACCGACGAAATAATACATAGTACATAAAATAAAAGCAAAACTGCCAGAAACATACTGTGGACCGATCTAGAGGTCACCAAGACTATATAATTCGGTTTCAATTAAATACTTTTTTAATTCAATTTTGAATTCCTTTAGCAACCGTATTTCTTTAAGATGTTGGGGAAGTTTATTAAAATATATACAATTGCACTATATTGGGGCGATTGTTCCGTCATCGTGAATCTGTGCTGAGGTATGTTGTAGTCACTTAAAATTACAAATTAACAATTCATAAATATATAACCTTCGGAAAGTTAGAATTCCTTCCCTTTTAAACACACCCCTGCATGATTCACTATATTTTAAATTAAAAATTATTCTGACGACTTTTTTCTGAAGTAAGAAATTATTATTTGCTGCAGGACTGCCACCGTAGAATATTATCCCGTATCTTAATTGGGACTCGAAGTTGGTATGGCATAAAAGCAGTAACTGTTTTGTTTCAAAGGTTCCTTTTAGCAACCTTATGGAATACACGATCGAGTTCATTTTTTTATTAACTGCGAACAATGCTCGTTCCAACGTAGTTGGTAATCTATTGTGACGCCAAGCGCTTTTATGTAACACTTTTTAAGTGAATTTTTTGTTTGAAAAGATATTAGGTTTATTTTTTCTCGGTTTAATACCAGTTTGTTTCTGTTTAGCCAAATTTCGATTTTATTTATCGTAACCTCAGTTCTCGCTTTAAGTTCATTAATATTTTTTCCTGCCCCTAAGACACATATATCATCAGCATAATTTACCAATATCGCCTCCGTAGGTGAGATACATTTTGGCAAATCATTGACATAAATTATAAAGAGTATTGGTCCCAGAATACTCCCCTGCGGCACCCCGCTATTTGAGTATTGCATGTTCGATTCAATATTTTGGATTTTGATTTATGACTTATTTCTACGGTTTTCTAAAAATGTTTTTATTAAATCGTGGCACTTTCCTCGTATACCGTAGGAGTAAAGTTTATTTAAAAGAATCGAATGATCCATTGTGTCGAACGCCTTAGAGAGGTCAAGAGATACTCCAATAGGCATTTCTCCCCTCTCCAAGGCGTCAGTCACTGTCTGCACATATTCAAAAAGTGTCGTAGAAGTAGATTTTTTTCCTAAAAAAACATGCTGTTCTTCATTACATAGATTATACTCATTAAAAAAATTCAATAATTCGTGATGCAAGAATTTTCTCGGCAATTTTTGAAAAGATATTCAGGAGAGTTATCGGTCTGTAGTTTGAAAAGATTTTAGTATCACCATTTTTAAAAATCGGTTTTATTATACCTAATTTCAAAACATCGGGAAATGTTCCTTGTTCAAACATATGGTTTATTAGTAGGGGAGCCACTATTATCACATTTCAAATTTTACATGTAAATCCACTGGCTCGCTTTGCAATACAACACCCTGTATATCAGTGCTTTTACTGTTCTTTATGCTATTTATTGTATCCCTTATTTTTATTTCTCTGACCTTTTAAAATTAAATTTGTTATCACAGTCTATATTAATATCACAGATGTAGCTTGTTTGTAACTATTATAATATGATACTATACAATGATTTAATTTCAGTACCAATATAAAATATCTATTTAATTTTAAGCTAATTAGACAGCGCAAAATGTAATATTGGTACTATTATAAATAGTTGTATATTCAATTATTCATGAACTACGCAAGCTTTTAAATTAAATAGTGATTTTAAAATAAACATTATATTGACGCACATACTTTATAAAGTACTTCAAATATTTAATTGGATATTTTTCAGTAAAGAAATTGGAAAGTACGTGTCCTTTTAGATCATTTTTAAATATTTGTATTTTATTCTAAGTAATGTCAACTTATTCCTTATAAATTCGCAATTAGTTTTAATAGGACCATTTGTATAAAAACCTTCAATCTTAAAGTTAATCAAAATCAATTAAGCAATTCTTATAGTAAATAATAATTTTAATATCCTATTTCCAATATTGGGGTAAGTTGCAAAGACGGCTGGCGGCGTAACCACACCTATATGTATTACCTCTGCTACCTCGGCCGTACCATGAGTCACCCCACAAGCCGTCACTGGTCATAAACAAAAAGAAATTTTGAAAGGCCAGATTCGTATGTACATTTTTGTTTTAACCCTACGGTAGGTGCGCGGTCTACAGTCGTTGACCGGGAAGAATCCATCGCTATTTGGAGTACAATAAATCACACTATTGCATAAAATCACTAAACTCAAGTGACCAAGAATCAAAATTGAGATGTTTTTTAATTACTACAAATAACGCGAATTATCGAGTTATAATCGTTTTTAAAAGACTGGTCTATGACTAGTTCGCGCGCCTAACGTAGAGTTAAATACATCATACACATCGCGTTTTATGATAAAAAAAGTGGAGAACGATGTTGCCAGACTGCCTGCATGAGATCGTCGGTACGACATGGTGGTATTGTATATAATATATACAGATCGACCGGACTACCTCTGGTGAGCAATCGCATCAACTAAAATTGTATAAAATGGTGATATTTGACCACATTTTGGGACCCACCTAAAATTGGTCTATAATCCAAGTACACTTGTAGTAATCGATAACCACAAGAAAACGTTTTCAGACCCGCAGCCGGGTCTGATAACGTCTTTTTTGGTCTGGCTTTGTAGGTGGAATATGGCAAGTTGGGTCTGTATACGCGGTTAAACAAATCTATATATATATAAAAGACTGCCAACGAACTGTTTTGATACTTCCATTTTGTTGAATGGGGTTATGCAGTAATTTACAGTTATGGTAGTTAAAATCTTATACACTTATTTACGCATAAAACAAGTTGCTGCAAGGCAGTGTGTGGGTAAATATGCGCAATTTTCAAAACCCGCGATAACTTTCCCTACAATCTAATATTTTTTTATCATTTATGTTTGCCATATTGGATCCGCCATTTTGATTTTTTTAATTTTGACTTCAAATTCATAATCTGCGAGGTAAGAAACCTTATAGTACCCATTTATGTCCAGATTTATCAAGATTTAGGCTTTTGGCCAGCTTTTTCGAATTTTGAACCCCTGTGCTTCACCGCGTTTGGATTTCATCGTGTTATTAAAGCAACGGTTTCTGTGTCACATATTATTTTCTAGTAGTGACTAAAAGAGTTAATTTTTTATTGAGTGATTTGGTATTGAAACAGTTATACGTTATTAAAAAGTGATTCGTTATTGAATCAGTTTTATGTTATTATGTTATTAAGAAGTGATTCGTTATTGAATCGTTCTCCTTTTGTAATAAAAAATAATTGGATTTATTTCTTTAATTAGTGGAAGACTAATTATGAAGGTAAAAAAACAAAATTGATTATGATTCTATATAAAATAAAATGAAATAAATAAAATTTATAACAAAAATTACTTTTTTAAGAAATTCATTTTTATTCTTAGAGAATAGTTATATCAACTCAATTTTGTACTTCGTCATATCTTTTTATCATCATAAACAAAGGTGAAAATGAATCGTGGATCGTATGTGGTTTGTTGTAATTGAATGTTGAATGTAATTACATGTAATTAGTAAAATTAATCACGATTAAAATAATACTATTACCCGTATGATGATGAATAAGCTTAGATAATTCATACATCTGTAGAAAGCCATGCCTGTTATGAATTAGTACTGACTTTAATTTAGTTACCATAATAAAATTATAAAACAACCGTTGAGGAAAATCAGCGTTAGTGGGATTTCTCAATAACGTTTGCTGTTATTATTACTCAGTAACGGTTACAAAGTAGCAGTTACTGAAAATAACGCTCATCACTGGTTCTTATCAACAGTTACCCAAGCCGGCCCATGCGTAAAGAAACCATCAGATTTTTAACTCTAAGTATATTCTATGGCTAGTCAGTTCAACTAACGCTAATTTCCGGTCTTGTCTTATTTTATTCCTACGATTTTTATTCTTTGAGATTTTTTTCCATTTTAATTTACTCAGATTTCACGTTTTCACTAATTTAACAAGAGATTTCAAAACCTTCCATAACCACTTTACTTATCATTATCTATCTAACACAAGGATATGTTTTGTTAATTTATACACCACGTACACGTACTTAACAAATATCAATCTACCTCTATTATACGTTTGTATATGCAAATAGTTCCATGTAGATTTATTGTAATATAATTTTGTAAATGGGATATCAAATTGAGTTTAGGGATTTACATACATGCACTTCGCAAGTTGTCTAGATTAATTAATCATGTGCATTAAGTGGCACGTGAAACTGGAGTACGGATTAATATCTCAGACGAGGCATTGTAAATTTATAGACATTCGAGATTTCAACATGGCTCGTCTTCATAAAATCCACCCACTAGACAGTTTGAAATTAATTCAACATTAAATGTGGCACACAAAAGACATTGAAATATTACACGAAAATTAAATAAAGGGTGTATACAGAGTGTTGAGTGAGTGTTGTAAAGCGGGACATAGAAATTTACATGTCAAATTTGAAATTTGTTTTTTTTATTTATTTGTAGTATTTATATTATTGTTTATGCTGGAGGCTTCTACATCGTTATACATTTTGAATAATATAATTAAATACTTTTTACTTTATTTTGTATAACAAGGATACTACCGAAACTTAAATCCTTGTTATACAGAACAAATTAAAAAGTGCATACACTGTGTACAGTCAGAGAAAATACAAATGCGAAACTCGCTCGGCGAGGGAATGCTGCCCCATGTCGGTGCTTATTTCGGTCGAAACCCGTCCCCACTTAAAATACAATTATGAGGTAATAAAATTTACAAGCCTAGTTCACTTCTCGCCCTTAAGTGATCGACTGACGGAAAATTTTATTTCGTTATATGATTTCTATCAGTTAATGCCATATCTGCGATTTTTTTCATCTTCCAATTTTTGGTGCGTCATCTTAGAAAATTCGAATAACTAAAATGTTTATTTTGATATTTTTTTAATATATTTATCAACAATTGAACAGTAATTTTATATAAAATTATTGGTAATATTTTAGTAGTAATTTTCTTTTCAGTTTCGTATAAATATATTACCCCATTTTTGCCAAGATATGACCTTGAAACCCTCGAAAAATAAGATTTTATTTTTTTAATCACTAAAAATTATTATAATAATCTGAAAAATTCACATATATTTTTTACCCAAATAAAAGTTTATTTAGGGTATTATTTTTTTTCAAGTTTAACCATTTTTTTTCGCCCTTTCTAACCTTGAAAAAATTTACTTAATTTGGTATTTGGGATAAAAATATTTATGATTTTTTTCAGATTTTTGTAGTGGTTAAAAACAAAAACCCATTTTTCGAGGGTTTCATGGTTATATCTTGACAAAAATTGGGTTGTTTATATGAAACTGAAAAAAAAATAATACTGAAATACTAATAATAATTTTACATAAAATGTTGATAAATATAGAAAAAATATAGTAAAAATATTAGTTATTCAAATTTTTGAAGTTGTTGCACCAAACGTTGAAAGATGAAAAAATCACATAGATGGTATTTATTGATAGCAATCATATGACGAAATAAAATTTTAAATTACACTTTTTCAAGACTTTTTTTCGGGCCAATTTTTTTAGTACTCTTAAAACTCTTTGGCATTTTTTTCAAGACACTTTTTTTCAGTACTCTTTTTGGCATTTTGTTCAGGACAATTTTTTCCAGTACTCCTTTTGGTATTTTTTTTAGTTCACTTTTCAAGACTTTTTAGCATTTTTTTGGGACAATTTTTTTTTGTACTCTTAAGACTCTTTGGCATTTTTTCCAAGACAATTTTTTCCAGTACTCTTTTTGGCATTTTATTCAGGACAATTTCTTTCAGTACTCTTTTTGGCATTTTATTCAGGACATTTTTTTCCAGTACTCTTTTTGGCATTTTTTCAGTTCACTTTTTCAAGACTTTTTAGCATTTTTTTGGGACAATTTTTTTTTGACTCTTGAGACTCTTTGGCATTTTTTCCAAGCCAATTTTTTCCAGTATTTTTTTTGGAATTTTATTCAGGACAATTTTTTCCAGTACTCTTTTTGGCATTTTATTCAGGACAATTTTTTCCAGTACTCTTTTTAGCATTTTTTTTTAGTTCACTTTTTCAAGAATTTTTAGCATTTTTTGGGGACATTTTTTTTAGTACTCTTAAGACTCTTTGGCATTTTTTCCAAGACAATTTTTTCCAGTACTCTTTTTGGCATTTTGTTCAGGACAATTTTTTCCAGTACTCCAGTACTCTTTTTGGCATTTTTTTTCAAGACAATTTTTTTCAGTACTCTTTTTGGCTTTTTTTTAAACAATTTTTTTCAGTGCTCAATTGGCATTTTTTTCAGGACAATTTTTTCAGTACTCTTTTTCAGGGCAATTTTTTCAGTACTCTTTTTCAAGACTACTATGGCATTTTTTTTTCAAGACAATTTTCTTCAGTATTCTTTTCCAAAACTCTTTTTGGCATTTTTTTTTAAGACAATCTTTTTAGTACTCTTTCTCAAGACAAAATCGTTACTTCTACAGCTGGCTTTCTATAGCATAACATAATTCAAAAATTATATAATTTCGTAACACGAAGAATAAGAGTCTCTCTTAACCAAGTTATTTTAAATTGTTTCGTGAATATATGTCTGAATTTAACTTTATGTATTTTATACCTGACGTGTCCAATATTGTAAAGGCAATATAATGATCTAATAAAATTGTATTTTATTCTATTCTATTCTTAAGACTCTTTTAGGCATTTTTTTAGACAATTTTTTCCGGTACTTTTTTTGCCATTTATTCTCAGTACTCTTTCGAGACTACTTTTGGCACTTTTTTTTCAGTACAATTTTTTTTCAGTACAATTTTCTTAGTAATCTTTTTGGTATTTTTTTTTTCGACAATTTTTTCCAGTACTCTTTTTGGCATTTTTTTTCTGGACAATTTTTTCAGTACTCTTTTTCAAGACTACTTTTGGCATTTTTTTTTTCAAGACAATTGTTTTCAGTACTTTTTTTTTCAAGACTCTTTTTGGCATTTTTACCTTCTCCATTACGAAGTACGAGAAAGTATTGTGATCGTGAAAAAAATTTCAAACATTTTTTTTACGGAAATATCCGTTTTGGGGTCCCTAGATGCCATTTTAACAATTTCTGGAAACAAAAATTGTGCTGTGTGTCTGTGTATGTGCGTGTGTCTGTCTGTCTGTCTGTTTGTGCGCGCTGTATCTCAAAAACTAATAGAGCAATTGATATGAAACTTTAAACATAAGTCTTATTTGAGAATCTGAATAACTGAAAAGCTTTTGGTATAATTTCATATAGCCGAAGTGGGTGTTTACCTTAACTGTTTTTTGTCCCAATCTTTTTTTAAATGTGAAAAATGTCACAAAATCATTTAAACAAATATTGAAGACAACAAATAAATTACCATCTTTTGTTGGAAAATATTTTTCATAAAATCATTGTTATTCGAGAAAAAAAAATATTAATTTGTTTTTCATTTTTGGTTTATAATTATGAAACGATAATAGTTACAGTAAATTTATGAATAATAAAATGAACAACTTATAAAGAATAAGTTTTTTTCGAAATCTCGTTGGTTTTTAAGTAAACTGAGTTTTTGAATGTGAAGTATAATTTTTCCATCTTTCATAACTTTTAAGTTTTTAACGTCAGTTTCATCCAAGTCAACAAAACGCTCGATGCACATTTAAATTAAAAATAAACCATGAAAGCGTAAATATAAATTATACTACCAAGTCGGAGAAAGTAACATGATGGCCATAGCACCATTTTTTTTTCAGGACAATTTTTCAGTACTCTTTTTGGTATTTCTTTTCAAGACAATTTTTTCCAGTACTCTTTTTGGCATTTTTTTCGGGACAATTTTTTTCGGTACTCTTTTTCAAGACTACTTTTGGCATTTTTGTGGGCAAAACATTGGAATTAATAAGCAAAAATCATTATTTACTTAATGAAATGATTTTTCCTTATTAATTCCAATGTTTCGATGAAACCATGTTATCTTTTACCAGAAATAAAATAGTAGTTGTACTTTTTTAAACGCCATTTCTGTGAAAACAGCTGAATATCGACATGGGGTATGCTACATGAAAAATACTCAGAATTTTACGTGGAATCTATAAATGCAATAAAAAATGGGGATTCACATTTGAAAATTTTAACTTAGGAGTCAAATCTCGATTTTGGGACACCCTGTATATTTGAATTTTATCTCAAAAAATGCGCGTTAAAAAATAATAATACATGTGTCCGAGCATTTTTCTGAAAGAAAATGCCCTGAATTTTAATAGAATTTATTCCTTACTTTATGTACACAGTGTATAATCAATGAATGCATAGGATACATTATCTGTTGGAGATGTGTTTGTCAATCAAAAATTAAAATTAAATATTGAAGTAATAAAATAATTAAATAATATTACACAAACAAAGCTGAATCCGACTTTAGGATTTGCATACTTTTATCTTTCTGGCATTATAATATTTATTTGTGTATCTACTTCTAAGTTACTGTGTTATTGATGCTATTGCTTTTTTTGTCTTTGGTTTCTGCAAATAAAGCAATTTATTATTATTATTATTATTATTTATACAAAAAACGACACGGATTTAAATATATTAATATTGGAAATTGACTAAAACTTCTGAATATTTATTGTTAAGAGCTGGGTTCTTATGCTTTAAATAAAACGTAGATTTGTATGGATTGTTGTAGAGGCTAGAAGTAGAATACGAGCTGCCATATCATGCACAAGAGGTGCAATTGCGCAAGTTCCGGTTCTAAGGGCCATCAATTAAATACGCCTAATTTAATTTTAATTATTCAAACGGATTTTGCTTCAGAAAATATTCTCCTCCAAAGTCTGTGAAAATAATTTATTCTGTTTTAGCAGTAATGCTAATACACGAATTGAAAAAAAAATCTGTTGGAATAATAAAATTAACAAAAAATTGAACAAAAGAAAATTTGTAATTAAATTATATCTTTGTTACGCTTTAGAAAAAACTGTAATTTAGTAGTGTCCTGGCGCCCAAGCACAGATTTCAGTGAATTAATTATAAGGAATATTATTTATTAGACGTATGCAGTGCGCACTAAGATTAGATTCCGCTTAGTTTGTAATTAATTTTATATCAAAAAAATAGCTGTTCCTATTAATTTTAAGTTAGTCTGCAATTAAAACTGCATTTGTTACGTCCAGACAATCAATTATAATTTAAAAACTCTACTATAAATCCCTATTACATTATGGAACCACCGTTATAAATAGCTACATTTTAAATTCCAATAAAGCAGTGTTTGACGAAATTTAAATTTATTTTTTGATCTCTAACGTATAGATAAGAGTCTACTTAAGCGATTTAAATAATAAAATTATAAGTAAAATTGTTTCTAACTGGGTGGAAAGACCTCGGTCGATAACCCATTTTACATCATAAGATAAAAAAGTATAGTTGTAAACACTAGAGGTACTTTAACCTTTAATAGTCACTAGGGGTGTGATACACCCCAGCCTTTTTTCGACGTTGAATAAGACCCTGAAACTGAAAGTAAACGAGACATGTTACTCCATCTACAGATATTTTGAACCTTCTATTGTGGACCCCAATAGGTATTATTTGAGCTCACGCATCAGTGTTAATGTGGTACCTAT
The DNA here is from genome assembly GCA_910593695.2 of Ocypus olens. NCBI lineage: Eukaryota > Metazoa > Arthropoda > Insecta > Coleoptera > Staphylinidae > Ocypus > Ocypus olens. Next base: position 24,721,082 of record OU343065.1, on the reverse strand, counting down.
TTTAGTCGACTCGTGAAAAATTGTGGGGTGTACGACACCCAGTGTGGTCATGCCAGAAACAAATTCTGAACATTTTTTTCTCTGTGGATTATTCCGAGATTGCCGACACACAAGCGCTGCGATATTTGTTCCAGAAGAAGCGACAAAAAGTCGCACATGCTATGTCGCAGTTGCGAGAGGTCGATGTGCGACATACATCGCACATATTTATATGTGCGCCGAATGCTCTTTTGGGATCGAATAATTGTCTCTTTAGTATAATAGCCTGTTTGCTTCATAATAATAGTTTTAAAAATATTTTCATATTCATATTTAACATTAAATTGACTTTATATCAGAAAAATACTAATATAATTTTTTCGTGAAAAATCCCACCTTCCATCGTGAAAATAAATATACTTTTTGGGAAGGTTTGGAAAGGTCGCATAATATATTAATACCACTTGGAATGACACTATTTCAGGTTTAAACAATTTTTTTTAGCTGAAAATTGACATTATCACCGTATTTTTTGCAAAAAAACTCAAATTTTGCGGATTTTTTTTTCAACATTTTTTTTTCACATGTAAAGTTGCAGGTTTCGAAAACTATTCACATATTCTTATAACTAGAGGTTCAAAACTTATCCCAAATAATTTTTTTTTTGTTACTTGTCAATTTAACATTAATTGACCGAAGTTCAAAGGTGTGGGGTGTATCACACCCTGAATGACTATTACGTCATTTTTCGGAGGTGTGACTATTAAGGGTTAATATTGTGAAATACATGTATTATTATTATTGTTTGTAACTTTTTTTATAATTTTTTTCTCAAGTCCATGCGAACTCTGTTATAAAATGGCAAGATTTCAAAGTCAAATAAGGCAGTGTTTGAGCATTCTAAATTCATTTTTTTTAACGCGAACGTGTAGATAAGAGCCTACTTAAACTATTTAAGTAATAAAATTTTAGGTAAAATTATTTGTAACTTTTTATAATTTTTTTCTCGATTCGAATCTTGTCATTTTTTATGGATCCGAAAAACTTTTGGACAAGGCAAAAAATCATAAAAGAGTTATAAACAATTTTATCCAACATTATATTACTTAAATCGATTTAGTAAGTTCTTATCTTCACGTTGGTTTTACAAAATTAAATTTCAAATGCGACAAACACTGCTTTATTGACCTTTTTATAATGACGGTCTGGGTGAACTCGAGAGAAAACATCATAAAAAAGTTAAAAACAATTTTACGTATTTTTTTTATTATTATTTAGATCCCTTAAGTAAACTCTTGTTTGATAGCCATTATTTCAAGTGCAAATATTCGACAAACATCATCTATTCAACAAAACTGTGAAATATCATTAAATAAAATACGAGGTATGTGTATATAATATAAGTTCTTTTAAATAACATTAATTTTCCTAAAATACTTAATACATTACCACAAGAAATAACGTATAAAGCCAGTGTATATAATTTAAGCTCCCATTTTCCCGACAACCCTTCCATCAGTTAACGGATGGAATTGCGTAAATTAAAATTAAACATAAGCTTTTGATGTGTAAATACTTTATAATATAATAAACATTTAGATTCATAAGTCCGATTACATATACAGGGTTAGTCAAAACTACCGGAACACTTAAATAATTCTTCAGCGGTAAAAATTTTCAAGCAAAAATTGCTCAGGTGTAAAGAAGTTGTCGTTTAAATATATTTATAAAAACTAGTGTTCATTTCATTATCTAAATTTAGTAATACTTTTTTCGAACAAAACACCCTATATATTTTTACATTTTTATATTCTTAGATTTTTTGTAGAAATATTTTTTTTTAATAAAATGCATCAGTTTTGAATTATGAGCAATTAGTATAGATACCTGAACTTCAAATTAAAAATCTTTTCCAACATATGAATTCTGCTTAAAAATGTAACCTGATAATAGCATTTTTGAAAATTCATACATTTTGTTCTAGTCAGAATGTTTGCAATATGTAAATAGTTTTAGTAAGTAAATGAAAGTCTCTATTAGCTTGTACAGAAAAATAACGCAAGCGGTAACATTTTTAGAACGGTCTAATTCTCGCAAAAATTTTACCAATATTTCAGGCACAATTTAAAAAACTTACAACTCTAGCTAAAATCTTAGCTAAAATTTCTCCAAGAAGTAAACTGTTTTAGTTAGTAAATAGATGCAAAAGTATATGTAAGTATTTGTATAACCATAATGCAACGGATTCATTCCTTTTTAGGTAAAGTTTTAAGCTTATTGCAGAGACAATTTTAAAAATGTTTAACTCGTATTAGAAATTTCTTCAAACTAAACTGATTTAGTTATCTAAATAGATGCAAAAATATTTGTCAGCAAAATAATAACGCAACGGTTTCAATTGTTTCCTTTTTTTGTTAGTTATAGTTTTACTACAAGAATTTTGGAATTTCATACCTTTTGATTTTTTAAAGAAAGTAAACGTTCTGGTTATTAAATAGATGCAAATATATCTGTCAGCATTTGCAAAACAATGGATGCTAAAGTCTCTATTAGTGCAATGTTTTCAATTTTTTTACAACTGATTAATTCTAGCTAAAATTAGTTAATCTTACCGGATAACTTTGAAAATTCGTTTATAAATATCGTATAAACTTTTTTTTGAAAAACTAAATTGTTTTAGTTAGTAAATAGATGCAAAAGCCTCTGCTAGCATTTGTGAAGCAATAGCGCAACGTTTTGATTTTTTTTTACATTTCGTTAATTTTAGTTATTATGTTAACCATACTGCGGCAACTTTGCAAATTTATAATTTTTGTCGTAATATTATTTTTTTTTTAAAGCTAAACTTTATTGATCAGTGAACAGATATTAGACAGCGCGATATTCTTTCCTGTTTCGCTGAGACAAATGATATCGTATATTGTAACAATATTTCTGGGCTATTAAATTTAATGAGCCTTCCAGTATACGCACCAAAAGATTGGCGTCACTTCATAGACAGCTCAAAAAAAAGTTTTAATGTAATACTGCATAATTTAAATAAATTCGCTTCGATGCCGATACATTTGTCATTCAACTAAACTTCATATCAAAATGTCAAAATATAAAACTTGTTTTAGAGAAAATTTCGTTTGTTCAACATCAGAGTTTGTAGATTTAAAAATGGTAATTTTTTAACAGGAATGCAATGTTGATACAATCAAATTTCCTGTTTTCTTTGTCTGCAGAACAGTCGAGCAGAAAATCATACGTTTACTCTCTGTACAGTAAGTTGAATTAGGCGCAATCATATGTCGTCCAAGGCGAGAAAATTCGGCCTGACGCACACGCAAAGATCTATTGATCAAACCATATCAAGGCCGGCGGGATCGCCATATTATGGCAGATTACTGCTTGACCAAGAATGCCATAGGTAATCATATACAAAACTTTTTTGTAAAGCTTTTCAATATTTTATTATTCATTTTATTGTTTCTCCTATAATGTATGGTGTTGTTTCCATTTGAATAATTTAAATAAAAACTTTTAATATGAGTTGAATTTGATCCTCGTAAAACATTTTTAATATTTAGGATTGGAAAAATGAGACACTTTTTTGGTTTCACAATTTTTTATATTTTTTATTCCAAAAAAAATTTGTTGGAATGCCTCTATCTCAAAAAATTGAGTTAACTTAACAAATATGTTATTATTTTCGTATTTAGAATGGAATTACATAAATTTTATTAATAAATTTATTGTTGCATAATATATAAATATTAATTTTTTTACTAAAAGGTCTGAAATTTTACTTTATGATTCACCCAGGTTTAAATTAAATTTCTTTTATTGCTATTATTGCGCGAAACTGATGGTTTTCTGGAGCAAATAATGGGATTCCATTAACATATTTGACGAGGACATCTCTTTCGCCCTGCTCCCGCCGATACTTGACTTCCTCTTCTAATTCATGTAGATGAGTCCTCTGCATTTTTGCCAAATCGGGTATTATCGCGATGTTGGAGTCTCATTCCCTCTCTGTTTGAATATTTGAAGAGGTACACCATTATTGGCAAATGTAAGGTGTAACGGTCCGAGACCATTGTCCATCAGACATAATCTGATAACGACTGCCACAATGCCTCTTATTAAACAAGTATAATTTACTGTTTTTTCTACTTTGGAATAAGCAATGAATTCATTTTTAAAATAAAATATTTAAAATAAAACATTTAGTGAGTTTTGACTGGGACATTCAGAAACAATTTTTGGTCTAGACGCATTTAATTTTTAGTTAAGAAAATATTTCAGAGGCTATTTCTATAGTTTATTTTAACGACTCAAACATTTCTTGCTGAAATAAGGGAAGTTGGTAGCGAAGCGATAAATAAATTAAGTCCATGTAAGTCGAAACGAATTGATGCTCCTGGTATATGACGTGCTTGCCTAAATGTTTATAAAAACTTTCACTTGTTTGAATTGTGACAAATAAAATTTCACCAAAAATTGTTTAGCAGTGAGCGAAAACAGAAAAGTCCATTATTAAACCAAAGAGCAAAGACGGTATTTAAAAATAAGTTATTAACAGAACAAAACAATTTCACTAAGTTACTTGGAGCACATCATTTAATATTTTGGTGAATAATTTTCGATTATTTATTGCTTTTGTATTTTTAGCTTTATCGAAGCTTTAATTGTTTGTAATTAAATTAAATGAAGACGAAAAGTAGACAAATAATTATACAATCACAATAGACCACGGATGTATCCATAGTGCAAGCATTGGTAGAGAATATTTAATATTGGCCCGAATAAAATTATTTACATCAATTTAGTTGATGGAAACAAATAAGTCATGTTTTTAAAACTTCATCTTCACTATGGAAAATATAATTCAAATAGGAATTTAAATTCTGTGAATAGCCATGACAGTCAAACCCTTTTATATCCGCACATTACACCTGCAGACATGCTCGTACTTGTTGCCACGTGTCGAGGACGCGTTACGACTGGAAACCGAATCCTGATCCCTTGGCGTCCTCAATGGCGAATAAAATTTCAAAGACAATTTCCCCACGAACCGAGAAAAGCTAATGGCTCACGAGAGATTGCCTCCGGAAAATCTTTACAAAGGCCCATATCCATATAATATATGATGACACGTGTTTACCTTTTAGAAGTCGGACATAAATGGTTATTTTATATGGAGGAAATTGTGGACTTTATTCAAATCTGAATTATTCACTAACTAAAGGTAAAACCATAAATTTTAAATATATGATATTATTATTGCATTATTGGTTGTAAATTCTGTAATAAAAGTTATAGCGAACCGGCTTTGAATACACAGCTCCGGGCCAGGCCTGGTTTACGTACAAAAATCATAAAAATGCTCAAATACCTTTAACCCTCTTGCAGCAGTAGTTAACGTTGAAATAAAAAAAAAATATTTGTTTCCCTTCAGTTACAATAGATATTGTTCAGTTTCAAATACATATTACAATGTATGTCACCCTGGCAGGCTTTTGTTTGAATGAATAGATTGTGATATACATTTTTATTTCAGCGGACGCAAGTAACTAATGAAAATATCATTCAGCAAAAACTATGATGTAATACGATTAATAATTCAAATAGAAAGTTAACTTGTGAAACCATATTTAACTATTTTGCTACTTACTGATTATTTTAAAGAAATAGTAAAAGGTTAAAAATATGTTCAGAATTTAAAATTTTAAATTTTAAATATATGATGTTAAATACATGTAATAATAGCAGTAGCTCTGACAAAGTGACATATTAACTTGATAGCAGGTGGATCACCCAACGAGTTGAAGTTTCTTATAAAATCCATTTTTCCACTTTGTATTAAAAATAATCGACTTATTGCTATATTAAAAACAGTAAAACAATTAGATTTTTTTATGTTTCAGTTTCTACTCATTATTCAACTATTTTTGGTGAAATTTCGACAGAAATGCGACAAAAAACTAATCTACGAAATCATTCTAAAACTACTTGCTTTGGGAGTACCTATGGTTGCATAATATTTTTTTCAGTAAGTTTTCCTCCCAATCGTGTTATGTGATAAATTGAATTACGAGGTATATAGGCGGGCACTTAGATATTGACATTTTATGAACACTTGTCGAGATTGACTGTTTATAATTATTTTACTAGATCTAAGTATAATTAGATATTTTTATCTTAATCTTAAGAAAAATTACAGATAGATTTCAAGCTGCCTTTCAGAGGTCAAAATTTTTTAAATAATATTTTTTTGAAAACTGCGCTGCCCCGCCGTCCGTGCGTAGCCTATTAGAATTGAGCAAAAAAACCGGTGACGAATGACGGCTCCGCTGCGTTGCGCCGTCGTTAGTGCGTGGCCCATTAAAATTAAGCAAGTAAACTGTGCGCAGCCTATTAAAATTGAATAAGGTAACAGGCGACGAACGAATTTAAGGAAAAATAAAAATGAACTTTCACAAACCACACGCGTCGAGGAACTTCGGAAATGTAATCTGGTGGTAAACCCAGATTCTGAATCTGACATCTGTCAAATATGACAATGCACTATCAATGCATTTCTTAATTTGCTGTTTGGAGAGCACTCGGACGTTAACAGGAAGAAGCTTAATTTTTTTCATTAACTTTGGGCCTCTAAAAATTATTTGGTGAGCGTCTGAGATGCGTATACACATTACAAAACAACATACAAACAAAATTTGGGCCTCTACAGATATACTCTGGCCGCGCTATGAAGGCGTCTGAGGTGATTAACGAAGGGTCGGAAGGGTCGCCCTCATCAGAAGTGATTGGATTTTGTTACTTCACACTCACAGATGTTTACAGTTTACTTGCTAGCTATTGGTGCCATAATCTGATTCTCTTCATACATCAGTGGTTTTTAAAAGGTTACAGAATAGCACCTCAGATGCCTTCATAGCGCGGCCAGACTTTAGGTGTTGTTTTGGTCTTTGGCCCCGTTGCGGCTGGTGGGGCTGATGGGGTGACCGAAATGTTACCAAACTTTGGCGGTCTGCTTTAAATGGAACGCTTAATGATTTCCCAAAGTTTCACTGTTCTAACCCTCCCGGAATTTTTTTTTTCGAAATTGATTTTCAGGGGAAACATTTTTAACGTTCAAAAACGACAATAATTCAAATATCCATATCTCGGTTAATAACCGGGCGATTTTAAAAACTCAAAGTTTGCTTTACGTACACACAATACCACAATGATAATCCGTCGTTAGATTCGTGATTTCAGAAGGAATAGAAAAATTCATTTTAAAACGATCGAAAATATTTACCGGCAAAATAAATAAAAGTTTAATGAATTTTTAAAATTAGAAGGAGAGGTCGGATCGAGAAATGTTATTTGGATTTTCTGTTGGGCTTGAAAAGGGCTTTCCGATGGTGTAATCGGATTTCCGATCGTAGAAAAAAATTGTGCCCCGCTGCTAAATTTCGCTTCCCCCTCCCGTATACAACGTCATATCTCGAAAACCACAAATCGGATCGAAAAACTTTATAGGGATCTTTGATACGGTGACTGATATGCAGTCGTCAGATTTTTAATTTTCGGAAAAAAAAATCGCAAAATTGTTCGAAAATTTCCCGCAAAACAATAAAAAATCGGCCGTAAATCGTAAACGGTGCGCCCTACAAAAAATATAGTGCTTACCTTTTCGACGCAAAATGCAATTTCAAATAGCATGCCGTATAAATTTCTTGTGTGAGATAAAAAATGGCCGCTGTAGAATTTTTTTATTAAAATCGGGGGTGGTTTTCTTTGAATAACTCCTCGGGGGTTGGAGATATCAAAAATTCGTAAAAGACATAAATTATAGAAGGGAGTCAGTTTTATAAAACTCTATAAAATTCGGAGTCGTGCCGTAGGGGGAAACGCGCCCTTTTTTCCGGAAGCGTCCGAAATGTGATTTTTTAGAAAAACGCTTGAGGGGTTGCAACGGATTTTCTTACGGAAACGTGCAATAGCAAACGTTGTGTCCCGATGCATTGGGGATTTTTTGAGCCATATTTAAATCCTCCAACTCAAAAATCCTGGGAGGAGAGAGGTTTAGCGCGAACCTCTGCATCGCGAAAAATCGATTTTCAAAAATTCACACCCGAGTCTAAGGGTGTGTTGGAAAAGGAGTTGGAAAATCGCGGTTTTCACGGGCCCCTATAGGACGTTTCCAATTTTCAGGAAAAAAATAAAATTTATCGTTTATTTTTGAGTGGTTGGCAACCCATTTTTGAAGGGGTGGTTCTAGAGGGTTGAAATTTTAATGGTATATTTCTTGAATTATTTGTGATTTTTTGTGACAATTTTAAATCGCCATCTATAAGCGTTTTGAAAATATTGTAAAAAAACGTGATTTTGGGGCTTAGGCGTTTAGTATACCGTGTGTTCGATAAAAAACGCCCAACGCCATAACTTTGTTATTTATTGACCGATTTGAATGAACTAAAAAATAAAGTCAATGGCTGTTTAAATACTTTAAAATGACGGCAATTATATATTTCTTCAAAATCAACTTCATTGCCAAATGATAGTCAACTTTAAATTTTTAAATGGCTGCATACACTTTTCTAATTTTATAATATTAGACATTGTTTTTCTGAATGCAATTATGCCCATTATGTTGGTTTTAAGTTAATATTTATGCCAGAAAAGATAATAATAAATCTTGTTCACATGATTTTTTTTTGGTAATAAATGTAGTGTGCCTTGAAAAAAAAATCGAATCGACAAATGTCATTTATTGTATAAGTAATGTCAACTATTTGTTATTAGTATGTGTTTCGGACATAATCATGGACAATAGCGATTTAACAGACATGTTACAAATATATTTCCTTTTTAATAGAAATCGAAGAACTGCGGCACGAAATTATCATCTACGGTTTCCAGGGAGGCGAATACCAGAACCTAAATTTAGAAGGTTAGAAGGAAATTTGAGACGATATGGAGCCTTTGAAAAGTCGAAGAGAGTGGATCGTCAATTTCGTGGACTTGCAGAGTTAGACGTTCTACAATAATCACAGAACATCTAAATCGCAAGTGAATTCATTCTTGCACTACTTATTTATTCTATTCTACATTGAGTTGTAATATAGGTGCTTATTTATTGAATCCTTATTATTCATGTTTAACATAACTTTACAACAAATGACATTTGTCACTTTTTTCCAAGGCACGCTAATAATCATTTTTGAAATATATAATTTTATATCGAAGATTTATTTTAATTTTCTTCGACCTGAATATTGAACGAAAAACAACATATTGGGCATTATTGGATTCCGAAAACTAATGTCGAATGTAAAAAAATTAAAACATTATATGCTACGATTTAAAAATTCGAAGTTGGCTATCATTTGACAATGAAGTTATTATTAAAAAAAATCAATATTGATGTCAATTGTTAGTATTTAAACCACCATTGACTTTGGTTTTTAGTTCATTCATATCGATCAATAAATAACAGAGTTATGGCGTTGGGCGTTTTTTATCGAACACACGGTATCCATTTAGTATGGTGTTTAAAGGGAACAAAGTGCGTCGACATGTCTACTTTTAATAAAAAAATCCACTTCCGGTTTAACCGGAAATGACCATAACTTTTCTATTTTAAATGTATATTTTTACATAATTTTATTCACCTCTAAATTCTGAGTTCAGAGATGTATCATAAGTGATAGTTTGTTTATTAGTTTTTTGTTTAAATTCAATTTAAATTTGATTTTTGTTTAAATTTAATTTAAATTTAAACAATTAACTAACAACCAAAAGGTCACTTATGATATATTTGTAAACTCAGAATTTAGAGACGAATTAAATTACGTAAAAATATATAGAGTGTTCCATCTGAAATAGAAAAGTTATAGTCATTTCCGGTTAGACCGGAAGTGGAATTTTTACTAAAAGTAGACATATCGACGTACTTTTTTCCCTAAAAACACCAGTCTAAATTTCATAAAGATATATCTTGAAATGAAAATGATATTTAGGGTCTACCAGAATTCAGTTACACTCGGTATACAGGGTGTATTTGAAATAACGAACAGGCTCGCAACCACAAAGAGATTATATTATTTTTAAACAATATTCGCAATTATTTTGTTTATATCTGTAACAAAAAGCCCGCAATTAATTGTTAAAGTTAATGAGTGAAAATACGCAACATGTTTGGGGGCAGTGGTAATGTGACCTAATTTTTAAACGGCATCGGCTTTAGATATCGAATTACAACAAGCGCGTAGGAAATATCTGTGTGCTCTTTAATGAACTTGAGGACTGTTTATCTTTTACAAAAAAAAAACGTTGCGATAACACTTCAAATTTCGAGAGAAATTTTCGCAAGAAATCGGATTTCGCTTTTTAAATAAACAAACACACATTCCATGCAGACATAATTAAATGAGAAAAGCATCGGTTCTCAAAACGTTTAAAAAACCTCGAAAAAGTAGGAAAATTAAAAAAAAAAATTCGAATAAATTTTAACTGCAATGGGTTCACAAATATTTTGTGTATGTGCCCTTAAATGCCTGTTCGTTATTTCAAATACACCATGTATAATATTGAAAAAACATGGCATGCGCAATTGTGCTGTGCAGAAATTCGACGAAAAACGATTCTTCGAAATATTTCTAAAACTACTCATCTAACGAGTATGGTTGCATAATACTTTTTTGTAGTAATTTTTTTCTGCCAATCGTGTTATGTGGTAAAACATCGGTCATTACATTAAAAAAAATTGAATTACGAGATATTTAAGAGGGCACTTAAATATTGACATTTTAAGAACACTTATTGTCAAAATTGACAGTTTATAATTATTTTACTCATAGAGGCATTCTCTAAGTATAATTAGAGATATAAATCATATTTTTATCTTAGTCTGTAAGAAATTACAGACAGATTTCAAGCTGCCTTTTAGAGGTGAAAATTTTAGAAATAATTTATAAAAGAGATAAGGATACAAACGTTTTGATAAAATATGTTGCAATTTAAACGAGTAATCCAAAAATATAATAATATATAGGGTGTTTCATTTAAAATAATAAAGGGTATAGCGGAATAATATGGTCAAAATTGCCTCCAAACGAAATGAACTGGGAGGTTAAAAATAATGTTTAGAAGCATAAAAAGTCAGATTAGAAAAAGAAGTAGCCCCCTACCCCCCTCACGTCCCTTGCTGTAGTCAAAAACGTGCTTTTTGGTTTTTAATTTTCCCTGTGCATCCAACTGCTTTTTGACTTTAGGTAGGTATCAGTTCCTTAAGATAACAATATTATCTAATGTATTTTTATAAAACGGGAATTTTTGGCGGGAAATTAGAATTTTGACAATATAAAATATCACTAAATAGCGATTATTTCAGATACGTTAAAAGATGCACCTCTAGAAAAAAAAAATATATATATTGTTTCTTAATATGTGTGATTTTTTTCAGAATTTTCCGAGTGGTAAAACATCGCCAAAATAACTAAAAACGGCATTTTTGACTCATTTTAACCTTATTTATCCCTTTCATTTTGTGGCATGTATTTTCAGAAATAAACTTATTTATTAGTACCATTTATTTTACGTAAAAATTACATACTTAACATTTTATATTAATTCGGCAGTGGCACCTTTCGATTTTAACGAAAAAAGTAATTTTAAATGAATTTTTTAGTTTCAGGTATTGGAGTTTCCCACCAAATGAGCAAAACAAAATTGTGTAGCATACATCAATACAAGAAATGAGCTAAAATGTGCCAATAAAAAGTTTTACAATGGCTTTTTTTTCGTTTGAAAGTGATTAATAAAATTAAAATTAGTCAAAAATGCGGTTTTTAATTATTTTGGCCATGTTTTTCCACTCAGAAAATTCTGAAAAAAATCACACATATTAAGAAACAATAGACACCCATTATATATATATTTTTAGAGGTGCACCTTTAAACGTCTCTAAAATAATCGCTATTTAGTGATATTTTATATTGTCAAAATTCGAATTTCCAGCCAAAAATTTCCGTTTTATAAAAATACATTAGATAATATTGTTATCTCAAGGTATTGATACCTACCGAAAGTCAAAAGTTAGTTGGATGCACAGGAAAATTAAGAACAAAAAAACACGTTTGTGACTATAGCAAGGGATGGGAGGGGGTGGGGGGCTACATTTTTTGTCGAATCTGACATTTTTATGATCTTAAACATTATTTTTAACCTCCGAGCTTATTTAATTTGGGGGCACTTTTAACCATCTTATTCCGCTATACCCTTTGGTGCTACTTCCGGTAGAACCGGAAGTGACAGAAAGTTGAAAAAATCACATGATGAGATGTGATTCAACCCTATGACGAAGATTTTTTTTAAATTTTTAATACAACGGCAACCCCGTAAACTTTGATGTTTGTTTTTAATTGTATTATGATAAGGCATTTTAATTCAGTGTTTAATTAAATTTTAAAACTGATAGTAAAATTACAAGCTACTGCTATTTTTACATGTATGCAAGACCTTCAATTTTCACTGTTTCTCGTCACCCGATTTCAAATGTACATTTTCTAATTCTAAACATTTTTTTACTCCCAAATAATCGGAGAAAAAGTAAAGTACATAAATGTGGTCTTACACGTTAAATTCCTGCGTTCGCCTTTCAACTCAAACACACGGTATAATATATGCAAATGTGCATTAAAAATTAAAATTATACTTGCAGAAGTATTCAAACCAACATTTGATAAACTAAAGCTGAGCTATGCACCTACCTGATGTTCGTTTGTGTTTTAAGGATTAAAGGGTAGTATGGGGACCACCCACCCCTCCTCCTTTCCACTTAAAACTAACCAAGAAAACACTGTTTGGTTAAAGAAACTTTCGTCAAATCACTAGAGTTTTAAAAGTTGCAGAGCCAACAATAAAGAGACTTGCTGGGTTAAGTTAAAGTGGAAACAAAGGGAGGCGGGTGGGCCCTATCCCACCCTCCAACCTGTTAAACACACCCCAGAGTTTCTACAAACAAATTCTTTTATCAAAGCAACGATAGACCTTTCGATTCTTCTCTTATTATCACTTAATTAACAATTGTAAAACCCTCGTTAATATTCTGAGGATTGGATGATAGGACAGGGCCCGCCAACAGCCCCTCGTTTAAATCACCATTTGCAGTATACGCACTGATTACTAGCTTTAATTAAATTAATTTTGCAAAACCGATTAAACCGATAAATACGTTATTAGCTATTAAATTCATTCAATGAAGATGTTGTTCAGCTGAGCTATACAACCACCAGATATAGCAACGCGGTTTAAATTACCTTAAACAGTGTATACGCTTAAACGCAATCATCTACAGCTTTAATTTTGTAAAACCGTATTCAAAAATAATGAATACGTAATTAAATTTATTTAATGCAGATGCTGTTAAGCTTAAATTGTAACGAAATATTCACAATTCACACCTATTTAAAGGCAGATTTCTAGACGGAAAATACATTTCTGGCGTTGGGAAAGGGGAGAGACATCTATTGGTTAATTCAGAAACCATCCTAAATTTCCAGAAGCTCAAGCGAACATCCAGTATTCAGTAGAGGGAATGCTCGTTAGCAACGTAAAGAATAATGGTGTTAATTAAAAATTCTCTTACCTTTTTGCTGGAATGCTTGTGATATCTGGCAGGGTGCAGCATACACAGGTACCTATCCATTGCCATGCAAATTAAAATGACGGCGGACTGCTGACTGATGGCGCCTCTGAGAAGGGCCTGAAACACACAGAAGGAACGTGACCGTTTAATTAAAGGAAACGGAAATTGAAATCAGCTATCAAAGGGCGTCCAAATTACGTTACGCGCTCTTGGAACACCTACTTCTGCACAACAGAAGACTGTGTCGAAAGTGTGCAGGAGTGGGCGTTTTTTTCTCTCACCTGTTATTAAATTTTCTTAATTAAAGCCCGCCGCAATTTATTTTAATAAATCAAATCTGTTGCTTATTGATTAACAAATTATAAATGTAAATTTCGAACGCTTTTAAGTGAATTCTGTTTAAAATTCTTGAGATTGTAATTAATTTATCCTAAATATTTCAAGAATTGTTTGTTAATTTTCTTATTTTTTTTAAGTAATTTTCTTAAGGGACTAATGAGAAATTCCATATGAGTATGATATAACAATTTATTGAAAATCGTCTGTAATTGCATTAAATCTTGAAATAATGCTTATAAAATTTTGACAAGAAATTTCGACGTACGTCAATTTGAAATATTTCAAAAATCCTACGAAAGATCTATGTATTCCGTGAGTGCGAGTTATTCTCTCACTTGGGGGGTAATGAACAACATTACATCCCTCAAATGGCCGCAGTAATTCGCTTATTACACCCGGTTTTGTATAAAAGTTATTATTATAAGGTGTGAGCCACAGAATTTTGTTTCCGAGCTGGAGAAACATAGCAGTCATGTCTGAGATGAATTCATTTTTTAAATCTAATTCAATTGAATTAATGACGTAATAATATGCGACATACCTCATTTATCTGACAGCCAACTCTAACAAAATTTTGTAGCTCACGCGATATATGTGTACAGTAACTATTAATTAAAAAGCTACAACTGCACTGTGTCGATTTCTTTTTAGTATTATATTTAGGGAAAATCTCGAGACAAAAACATGTTTGTAAAATTTTATATATCACGCTAATTTCTGTTTCCGTATACAATCAACAAAATATTCATTTAAGTGCACTTGTCCGTGGTAATCCTGAAGAATTCAGCAGATGCTATTTAAGAAAATATTTAAGCTCATTTGACCCATTTTAGCGGTAAAGGAGAAAGGAGGCAAGTGGATCTGAAATTAATGGCCCATATTTCTGTGCCCCAAATTTTCACCGCAGAGATAATTTATCAGACGCCAAAATTAAATCCAAGTCCAAGAAGTATTTTTAATGCGGGAATATGGAATCAATCAAAATGTCTAGCACTGGAAAACATCAATTTGCTTGTCAAAAAAATATGATTATATCAATTTAGTTTTAATTCCACCGGAAAAAATACGCTAAATTCAATGCGTAAATTTCCCATGACGAAATGGATTATAATTTAACCCGCCAACGGTGACCCTACTGGTCTGTGAGACCGGGTGTGTCGAATAACTTTATTATCCGTTATTGTTTTTTGTTGCAATTTCGAGTAGCTGTCGCATTGCAGAGCTTAAATTGATTAAACATATTTGTTTTATTGTCAAAGAGCATAAATTAAAAAAAAAAACATGAATTATCAGTAACACGTTTCGAAAAATCTTCAGTTGAAAACCCCGGTGCGTGAGACCAGCGTCACCATTAAATTTGCGTCACCAATAGAATATTTTAAAATGTGCTTTTCTAATGAATCGTAATTTTATTTAAAGTTATTGGTGATTGCATTCAGGGGCGGCTCGTCATATAAAGGCAAGGAGCCATGGCACTACCTTTAGTTTCGAGCTCAGCAAGAATTTTTAATTAAATGTAATGACACTAACTCGTCATTTTTAATTCTGAAACAATACCTTCGTAAGCCTTATGAGTAAAGAAAATAGAATGCATCTAATTCTGGCTCTGCCATCAAGATGTTCCACGAGCCGCCACTGATTAATTACATTAATTTTATATGTTTTAATTAATACTTCTCATAAAAGTAAATAAAATTTGAACATTTTCCAAAGGCTCGGCATGAAATTTAAGTAACCATTTAGGGCTAGATAAATGAAGAATCTTTGGAATATAATTATTCAAAAAAAACATCAACATATTCATGCATTGTAGAGAGAAAAATCAAATTACTCTTTTAATTGTAATATTATATTTGTGACTGATTGTGCGATCAAGATAAACTAGGAAATAAATGCATCCAGCATTAAATAAACTGCTCAAGAAAAATTAGCGTACCACTATTATGATTAAGGCTTCTTTAAATTTCTAAAGCTCAGATAGTTAAATTGAGTAACTGCATAATTGATTTAAACTCAAAATTAAGTAAAAATGGTCAAGTACCAGATTTTGCCAAGCATGAATTAATTTTATTTATAGTTTCCGTTTCAAGATTTTAAGAAATTGTATTAGAGATGGGCAAAACTGCTACTTTTCACGTTGCTACCTGTGATTGCTACTTTCTAATATCAGTGATTTTAAACTGTGACTATGATCACAAAAACATCGCAGAAAAAAAATGGTTTTTATAAATTCAACAATTTTCAATAGAAATAAGGATTTTTGAAAATTTTTGTTTTCATTTTTGAGCACTTGAACAAAAACAACGCAGAAAAAATATAAAAAAACATAGGAAAAATTCCTTAAAAATCATCCTCAATGGTCAAAGTATCGCTTATTGAAAACCAATTTAGTTTTTGTAAATTTAACAATTTTTAATAGAGATATGGATTTTTTTAAATTTTTATTTCAATTTTTTGAGCACCTGAACAAAAACAACGCAGAAAAAATATAAAAAACGCAGGAAAAATTCCTTAAAAATCATCATCAATGGTCGAAGTATCACTTATTCAAAACCAATTTAGTTTTTGTAAATTCAACCATTTTTAATAGAGATATGGATTTTTGGAAATTTTTGTTTGGATTTTTTGATCACCTGAACAAAAACATCGCAGAAAAAAATATAAAAAACGCAGGAAAAATTCCATAACAAATCATCCTCAATGGTCGAAGTATTGCTTATTCAAAACCAATTAAGTTTTTGTAAATTCAACAATTTTCAATAGTGATGGATTTTTGAAAATTTTTATTTGAATTTTTTGAGCACCTGAACAAAAAGAACGCAGACAAAAAATCCTTAAAAATCATCCTCAATGGTCGAAGTATCGCTTATTCAAAACCAATTTAGTTTTTGTAAATTCAACAATTTTTAATAGAGATATGGATTTTTGGAAATTTTTGTTTTGATTTTTTGATCACCTGAACAAAAACATCGTAGCAAAAATATAAAAAAGCAGGAAAAATTCCATAAGAAATCATCTTCAATGGTAGAAGTATCGCTTATTCAAAACCAATTTAGTTTTTGTGAATTCAACAATTTTTAATAGAGATCTGGATTTTTGAAAATTTTTATTTGAATTTTTTGATCACCTGATCAAAAACATCGCAGAAAAAAATATTAACACGCAAAAAAAATTCCATAACAAATCATCCACAATGGTCAAAGTATCGCTTATTCAAAACCAATTTAGTTTTTGTAAATTCAACAATTTTTAATAGAGATATGGATTTTTGGAAATGTTTGTTTTGATTTTTTGATCACCTGAACAAAAACATCGCAGAAAAAAATATAAAAAACGCAGGAAAAGTTCCATAAAAAAACATCCACAATGGTCGAAGTATCGTTTATTTAAAACCAATTTAGTTTTTGTAAATTCAACAATTTTTAATAGAGATGTGGATTTTTGAAAATTTTAATTTGAATTTTCTGAGCACCTGAACAAAACCAACGCAGAGAAAAATTAAAAAAACGCAGGAAAAATTCCATAACAAATCATCCTCAATGGCCGAAGTATCGCTTATTCAAAACCAATTTAGTTTTTGCAAATTCAACAATTTTTAATAGAGATATGGATTTTTTAAAATTTTTGCTTTGATTTTTTGATCACCTGAACAAAAACATCGCAGAAAAAATTAAAAAAAACGCAGGAAAAATTCCATAACAAATCATCCTCAATGGCCGAAGTATCGCTTATTCAAAACCAATTTAGTTTTTGCAAATTCAACAATTTTTAATAGTGATATGGATTTTTTTAAATTTTTGTTTTGATTTTTTCATCACCTGAACAAAAACATCGCAGAAAAAAAAATAAAAAACGCAGGAAAAAATCCATAACAAATCATCCTCAATGGCCAAAGTATCGCTTATTCAAAACCTATTTCGTTTTTGTAAATTCAACAATTTTTAATAGAGATATGGATTTTTGAAAATGTTTATTTGAATTTTTTGAGCACCTGAACAAAAACAACGCGGAAAAAATATAAAAAAGGAGGAAAAATTACTTAAAAATTATCCTCAATGGTCGAAGTATCGCTTATTCAAAACCAATTTAGTTTTTGTAAATTTAACAATTTTTAACAGAGATATGGATTTTTGGAAATTTTTGTTTTGATTTTTTGATCGCCTGAACCAAAACATCTCAGAAAAAAATATAAAACATGCAGGAAAAATTCCATAACAAATCATCCTCAATGGTCGAAGTATCGCTTATTCAAAACCAATTTAGTTTCTGTAAATTCAACAATTTTTAATAGAGATATGGATTTTTGTAATTTTTTGATCACCTGAACAAAAACATCGCAGAAAAAAATATAAAAAACGCAGGAAAAATTCCATAACAAATCATCCTCAGTGGTCGAAGTATCGCTTATTGAAAACCAATTTAGTTTTTGTAAATTCAACAATTTTTAATAGAGATATGGATTTTTGGAAATTTTTGTTTTAATGTTTTGAGCACCTGAACAAAAACATCCCAGAAAAAAATATAAAAAACGCAGGAAAATGTCCTTAAAAATCATCCTCAATAGTCGAAGTATAGCTTATTCAAAACCAATTTAGTTTTTGTACATTCAACAATTTTTAATAGAGATGTGGATTTTTGGAAATTTTTGTTTTGATTCTTTGATCACTTGAGCAAAAACATCGCAGAAAAAAATATAAAAAAGGCAGGAAAAATTCTATAACAAATCATTCTCAATGGTCGAAGTATCGCTTATTCAAAACCAATTTAGTTTCTGTAAATTCAACAATTTTTAATAGAGATATGGATTTTTGTAATTTTTTTTGTAATTTTTTGATCACCTGAACAAAAACATCGCAGAAAAAAATATAAAAAACGCAGGAAAAATTCCATAACAAATCATCCTCAGTGGTCGAAGTATCGCTTATTGAAAACCAATTTAGTTTTTGTAAATTCAACAATTTTTAATAGAGATATGGATTTTTGGAAATTTTTGTTTTAATGTTTTGAGCACCTGAACAAAAACATCCCAGAAAAAAATATAAAAAACGCAGGAAAATGTCCTTAAAAATCATCCACAATGGTCGAAGTATAGCTTATTCAAAACCAATTTAGTTTTTGTAAATTCAACAATTTTTAATAGAGATGTGGATTTTTGGAAATTTTTGTTTTGATTCTTTGATCACTTGAGCAAAAACATCGCAGAAAAAAATATAAAAAAGGCAGGAAAAATTCTATAACAAATCATTCTCAATGGTCGAAGTATCGCTTATTCAAAACCAATTTAGTTTTTGTAAATTCGACAATTTTTAATAAAGATATGGATTTTGAAAATTTTTATTTGATTTTTTTGAGCACCTGAACAAAAACCACGCAGAAAAAATATAAAAAATGCAGGAAAAATTCCATAACAAATCATCCTCAATGGTCGAAGTATCGCTTATTAAAAACCAATTTGGTTTTTGTAAATACAACAGTTTTCAATAGAGATAAGGATTTTCTAAAATTTTCATTTTAATTTTTTGAGCATCTGAACAAAAACATCGCATAAGAATATATAAAACATGCAGGAAAAATTCTATCAAAAATTATCCTCAATGACAGAAGGACCGCTTAGTCAAAATCAATTTGGTTTTTTAAATTTAACAATTTTCAATAGAGATTTGGATTTTTGAAGACTTTTGTTTTAATTTTAAGGAGGAGCATTTGGAGATTTTCGCAGTTTGTTGTTTTTATTTTTAATTTTCAATTAATGAAGTTTGCAATTTCAAAATTGGTTTCGTGGTATTATTTCAAAATGTATGTTTGGCACTGAATCTTAAATTAAAATGAATTTTGAGTCATTTTGGGTTTACCATTTGTAGAAATTGTTTTATATATATTTGTTTTTCAGTTGATGAAAATCGTAATTTGAACATGAACGTAAGAGTAAACGGGAGTAAACAGTAATAATATTTAAAAATGCTATTCTTCATTGTCTTATTATAATCACGTTTTTAGGTAACAGTTGTGATTTTAAGGAGCAAACACAGTTTAAATTACAGTTTAAATAGCAGTTATTTTAAGTAGCAGTGATTAAGTAGCTGTGATTTAAAGTAGCAGTGATTTTAGGTAGCAGTGATTTTATGAAGCGGTGATTTTAAGTATCATTGATTTTAAGTAGCAGTGATTTTAAGTAGCGATGATTTTAAGTAGCAGCGATTTTAAGTAGCAGTGAAAGTCGCCTATTCGTAACAGTAACGACCTGTGATTTTTCAATACTAGTGAAAAATCGTCCATCACAAATAACTATAAATAATTGTATTAAGTTTACCGTTGTGCATATATTTGCAAACTTCGATCGATGGTCAAATACAAATCAATGAATTATTAACTATTGTTTAATTCAGGCTTTACTTGATTATTCTTATTATTTGTTTTTAATTTTCTAAGGATTATCTTTCAAGACGCCGTTTTATTTATTCTGTTAAAAAATAAAGGAGCATCTTTTCGGAAATCTGGAGAGAAAATTATATTCTTTTTTTAATGAAGGGGCTCCAAAATTAATTACAACCGTTTTTTGTCTTTGTTGCGAGAAGGGATAACGCAATTAGTGCCCGTCAGTGCCTGATATAAAAAATGCATTTTGTTTCATTATTCTTATTCAGACTGCTAAATAATTATAGTACTTGTATTTGAGAAGTAAGCCCACGTTACAACCTGCTTGAAATCTTAATAATTACGGAAAAGTCAATAATTTATAATTAAGTAAATTATGATAATTTGAAAATTATGAATTTATGATAATTGAAGGTTTATTTTTGGATAAGAAAGGCATTTTTTTCTAAATATAAATTAAGAAGTTGCATGTTACATTGAATTTAAGAAGGTTTTTGATAAATTGGAACATAATAAGTTACATCAGTTATTCGTTAGCAAAAAACATTCAATTGGAGGTCGTAAGGATTATCAGTAACTCATAATGGGGTCTCGTGAAAATTCTCTCCAAATACAAGTAGAATAATATGATTGATTGTTAAAGTCCTGTATATTGACTTAGGATATTCGAACATTTTTTTAATAGATTTGAAGTTTTGTATTATCATTTATTCACCACCATCCGAGCATTTATCAATATTCTTTTCTTTATGACGCGAATATTTTTAATTAAATAAAGGTGTAGCGCATTTATAGAGAACAAAGCCGTGTTTAAGGTAGAAACAACAAATTGTATTATACTGTTTCGTATTCAGTGAGGTTTTCCGGTCGGAAGTGCCCGGAATTTTACAAATGCAGCACCAGGCATGTGTATCTGGTCCTCGGACCTTATTAGATCTTCAGGACACTCATTTCATTCCTGTGCTATCCACCCTTTTATTAGCCTCGGGCTACGTATTCTCGACACGGTCACGTAATCTTAGTATGGATTATATATGATTTTTTGGTGAAAATATTATTTAACTGTATATATTACTTTTTTTTCTGAATTCGTCCATAGTTCGACATAAGAGTCTGTAAAGTACTATTTTTATGTACAATTTATGGAGTCGTCACTATTGTACAAAACTATTTCTAAACTTTTATATATTTCATACCTTTACTTGTTTGAAATTTGAATGAAAAAGCCTACTATTAAACATTTTAACTTCGTTAGTGTAATAATCTTGAGCAAATATGTCCAATTAGTGTTATCGGTCAATGATAATTGACACACCTCCTTAAAAATTTACTTTTCAGCAAAGACGACTAATAAATCTTTGCATAATAAATAAATACTGAAAAAATTGAAGCTAATTACTCGGCAATTTTTACAAATAATATATTTTACACATGTTAGTTTTGTTCTCTTAAATAATTGTTACAGTAATCACAATCCAATTCTGTTTTCTTGCTTACTCTCAGTATCTCCATTCCCAAAATTCACACTCAAATGCTTCGCAAAAGTGAACTAATAAGAATCAAAATTAATTAAGCAACTAAAAACATCCCTAAACTAGTTATCAATACAGTCAGTCGCCCGACAAGGCAACCAATTTCTTGATTAATTAACCGTGTTCTAATTACCAAAGAAAATTCATTAGTAAAGTTGATAAATTAATAAACGTTTGCTCAAAACCAAACAAAAAAAAATCCCCGGTTTCATAAACAGTAGCATTGTACCCATGATTAAAACCCTCGAACGGGGAATGAAATTATCTCGGAATAGTTTTACTATTTGTTGCCGGCAAGGGTTTACTAAGTTTTAAAACTTCCGTGAGGCGATTTACATACTCACGAATGCCGTTATAAAATTCGTGCAGATCACAGACGGGGATAAAGTAAAGTCGTAAGTCTGCATGATTCCGGCATTACTCGCCCTGGCGTGTTTCCCTTATCGCTCATGCAAACGAGAAAACGCAGATATATTAAGCAGTATATGGGGTGCTAAGTGCCCTTCAGACATATATCACCGTCTAAGTGTTGACCTTACTTTGCTGATTACGTGAACGTATCTTCATGTTGCGGTCATATTATCCCTAATTGAATTATGATTACTGGCTGGATTATGGGAAATTTGAAAAATCTGGATTCATACATCAACAATTAAAAAGGATAACACAAATAAGTCAAAGGACATAGTCATAATTAAAGAAATAAGAGAGGTATGCTTTCTAAAAAAAACTCATGGAAATAGAACCCTTTAACATAGGGGAATTTTACACCAACATTACAACATAAATGCGATTTATTTAAATTTTTTTCAGTTTTTGTTACATTTTTTAAAATATTTATTCTCTTTCTCTGTTGACCTGTTTTCGTGTAATTGTTGCATGTATATATGTATCATATATTAGCCCATGTCTGGCAGAGAGTAGACGTATCTATCTTCGCTCCGCATTAAACGAAAGAATATACGAAGATTAATTACATAAAATAGTAAAACAGTGTGACGATTCCATTAATAAAAAAAAATGGGATTTACAAGAGCGCAAAAAGAAGAAATCATCGAAATAATAACCCGGGTATTTAAACAAAAGGATACATTGGAATTGTTTGCGGATTTAGTCGCCT
The DNA here is from genome assembly GCA_910593695.2 of Ocypus olens. NCBI lineage: Eukaryota > Metazoa > Arthropoda > Insecta > Coleoptera > Staphylinidae > Ocypus > Ocypus olens. The sequence continues at coordinate 24,698,110 of OU343065.1, read as the reverse complement.
CGAAATTAAAATCGACCTTCGCAGCACTGGAAAAAGAAATAACTGATATGAAGAAAGAAATCTCGACATTAAAGGAAGAAATAAAAGTCCACGATAAGTGAATTGGAACGTAAAATTGACTCACTGGAGCAACAGCATAAACACAACAATTTATGCATTTTTGGAATTCCGGAAGAAGAGAAAGAAAATACGGCAGTCAACACGCTGAACATCATAAAAACAAAATTAAATATCGATATTGGACAAGAAAAAATACACGGATGCTTCAGGATGGGAAAACAATATCAAGGTAAACCGCGCCCTGTGCTTCTCAAGTGTGTGAACTATAAAGACAAATCAAATATATACGCAAATAAAAATAAGTTGAAGGGAACTAATATTATAATTCAAGAAGATCTCACTCATAAGCGAGTTTCATTAGTGCGGGAGGCAATAAACAAATTTGGGAAACGAAACGTTTGGACAAATGGAGGCAAAATCTTTGCCGCACATAATAATAAAACTCAACAAATTTATACTTAAGAATTTACGACTTAAACTCATTAATTAGGGATAAACGTTATTGCAAAAACTTTATTTCGCTATTATTTCACTTTTACAATATATTACGTAACATTATAGAAATATTTGCGGAGTGTAGATATCATTTAGTAAACTGTACTATCCTCTTAAGCATCCACATTACTTTTATATATGTTTTATGATAATGTTGAATTTCCCAAAATAGTAGAAAAAGATGCATACAATTTAAAACAGTGCCAAACAAACATAAATAAATTCACACAATTCTCACAGGGTCTCAATATTTTTCAAACAAATATTCGGAGTATCTCCAAAAACTTTGATGAACTGCAAACCTGTTTACATATCTTACAGGTAAAATTCGACATAATACTGTTAACAGAAACCTGGAAATGTTATGACACCAAATATTTTAATATAGAGGGTTATACATTATATAGTAATGAAAGTTCTTTAAACCAAAACGACGGAGTAATAATCTATGTAAAATCTGAGGCTGAATGTAAAAATGAAATTATAGATATAAGTGGCTTCAAATTTATGAGAAGTAATATAGAAATAGGTAAAAAAAATATTGCCATTACCTCAGTCTATAGACCACATACATATGCAACTCAGGATTTTATTAACTCGCTGCAACAATATTTAAATAGATATTGTAAAACTCAATTCGAAATATTTGCAGGAGATACCACTGATTTGCAGAGTATAACTAAGTACACACGCATAAATGGAAACCAAAAATCTTGCATAGATCATTTCTATCTAAAATCCAACTTGAACAGCAATAAAATACTTTCCCAAATAATTCATAGTAAAATCACAGATCACTGTCCAGTAACATTAAGTATCAACCTAACTGAAATAAATAAATGCCCACACGTAAAAAATACTGCATATAAACTGAAAATAATAGACTATACAAAATTGAAAACTAACTTAGTAAGAAATAACTGGGACTTTATATCAACTTTAAATTTAAATGAAGCATTCAACGAATTCATACACATTCTAAAAACAAACATTTCTAAGGCAACGTATATAAAAACTGTAAAAAAGAAAAAATGTCGTAAGCCTTGGATTACAAGTCATGCAATTAAACAAATTGAACACAGAGATCAAGTACACAGAATTTATCTAAGAAGCAATGACGACCCCGAACCATTTAGTAATTACAAAAAAATTAGAAATGCTGTAACGAATCTGATTCGCGAAACTAAAAACATTTACTATAATAATAAAATCAATAATTGCAAAAATAACGGACAGCTCTGGAAAGTCATTAAACAATCTACTAACATAGATGAAGATAAAGTAGTTCCAAAGTCCTTAATCAACTCAAATAATCAGAAAATATCAAATGATAGTCTCGGATAATGACTACAGACACAATATCATAAGAAACCCCCATACAATATTTTGGAATCCAGTCATTGACGTAGATTTAATCAATGCAATAGTCTCTGAAATTAAACAAAGGCTCGGGCTTAGATGGCATAACAGGGGAAATACTTAAAGACATTTCTGAAATTATAGCAAATCCGTTAACTGAACTATTAAATAAATGTTTTGAACAAGGTTGCTATCCAGATGCACTAAAACAGAGTGTTATACATCCGATTTACAAAAAAGGTAATAAAGACGAAACAAAAAATTATAGGCCAATAGCACTAACCTCATGTATCTCAAAAATATTTGAAAAAATAATTAGACTTCAAATCCATGCTTTTGTATCGAAACACAATATACTAACTTCAAATCAATTTGGTTTTCTGGAAGGATTTAGCACGGAAGATGCTTTGGCACATTTAATGACAAAGGTATATGAATCAATTGACCGAACTAAACCTTCCCTGGCCATCTCGTTGGACTTGGCAAAGGCATTTGATACAGTAAGCCATGAAATATTACTGGATAAATTAGATCTTTACGGTATACGAGGAATATCATTTGATCTAATAAAAAGCTACTTAAGGGACAGTACGCAATATGTTATGATTAATAATGCTATAAGTGATTCTTTGACAATGAAAATGGGGGTCCCACAAGGTAGCGTACTAGGACCTCTATTCTTTATTCTCTACCTAAATGACATACTTAAATCAGATGGAATTAATGAAAGCAATTCATCTTTAACCTCCTTTGCAGACGATACTATAATATATATTACAGGAAATAATTGGACAGAGGTATTTGAAAAAGCGATAAATGATGTAAGGACCTTAAAACAGAAATTTGAGTGTAACTTACTCAGTCTAAACTTAGACAAAACAAAATTTATAACCTTCACATCGTATAAAAACAATTTACTGAACTTAAATCAACTAACAATACATGACACACAATGTACACTAAATTGCAACTGCTACAAAATTGGAAGAGTTAAAACAATAAAGTATCTAGGTGTAATAATTGATGAACATCTCAAATGGAATGACCATACCTCTTATATTACTAAAAAAATTAGAAGCTTCATATATCTATTTAACAAACTAAAACCTATTACGCAGGAAAACTCAAGAAAAACAATATATTATGGATATGTTCAATCTTTACTTTCTTATGGTATATTAGTATGGGGTGGATGCTTAAAAACACATCGCCAACAGATAATAACCACACAAAAACTAATTTTAAAAATCATTTGTAATAAACCATGTCGATACCCCAGTAAACAAATCTTCAAAGATGCAGGGGTTCCAGATCTTAACAAATTATACCTTATTTCAATTGCAAAATACATATTTAAAAATAGAACAAATCCTACTATATTGTTCACAAACACCCATAATTATTTAACACGTATTGCAGATAATAATGTGTCATACCATAAGCAAGTTAAAAAGGCGATAGGTAAAACAAGTTTCTTGTATTTTGTTGTAAAAGTATACAACTACTTAATCAATATAACTAGCTTAAATAATATAAATAACTTTAATGAATATAAATATAAACTTAAAAAATGTTTGAAAACTGTTGAGTCTAACGAAATATCTGCTATTTTGGGAAGACATGAATAAAAAGAAAATAATAAAAAAAAAGAAATTTATCTAGTTTATTTTTGTCAAGTTAAACTAATTTTAATGTGATGTGTATGTATATATGTATACAGGGTGTCAATTTAAAAACTTTCAATGCCAATATCTCTGAAAATAAAGGAGTTAGAAAAGCGCAATTTGGTACAAATGTTATACAGGTAGGGGGAACTAGAACCACTATATTTTGGTTATGGGGTGAGTGACCCCTTGGGCCCCATTCACCCTAACCACAAAATTTTAAATGGCATCACCCTTTTTGTGATCCCTTAAATTAAACGTTTTTTCGAGTAGTATTCACCAGTACCAGAATATTTTTAAAATTTAATACAGGGCCGAACAAAAAGTATAAATAAAATAAAATCTGATTCTATGAATTGCTATTTTATTTAATTAGATTCTTATAATGCATTCCATTTTGGGCTACAAAAAAGGATAATAAAATTGTTTTCTCCAAATACTCGAACCAGTGGGACAGGTTTCAACAAATAACAATCACCTATTGCAGTCAGGTGTGTTAGATTGCACGTTAAATTAAAAAACGATCGAAGTGAAATAATTTCAGACGAATTCACTATTTAATTTTCCTTTTTACCCGGTATTAGACATTGTTTACAGTAGGGCTGAAAAAATTGCGATTTGGACACCTGACTGAAATAGGTGATTGTTATTTGTTGGAACCTGACCCACTGCTTCGAGTATTTGGAGCAAAAAATTTTATTATCCTTTTTTGTAGCCCAGAATGGAATGATTTATAAGAATCCAATTAAATAGAATAGCAATTCATAGAAACAGGATTTATTTTATTTTAATTATACTTTTTTGTTCGGCCCTGTATTAAATTTTAAAAAAATCTTGCGCTGGCGAATACTACTCAAAAAAAAGTTTAATTTAAGGAATCACAAAAGGGGATGCCATTTAAAATTTTGGGGTTAGGGTGAATGGGGCCCAAGGGGTCGCTCACCCCATAACCAAAATATGGTGGTTCTAGTTCCCCCTACCTGTATAACATGTGTACCAAATTGCGTTTTTCTAACTCTTTTATTTTCACAGATATTCGCATTGAAAGTTTTTAAATTGACACCCTGTATATGTATATGTGTATGTGTATATGTATAGAATAAAGCAATTCTCATTACTCCCTTCAAGCTTCAAGCTTCGGGAAAAGAGAATTGGTTAGTAATGTCGATTTATTTATTTATATTATATTATATTGTTAATAACAAAGTATGAACTAGTTACGTTATGATTGTAAACAAATAAATCTATTATTATTATTATATCATATATGTATCTTGTGAAAACACTGAAAATAAATCTATTATTATTATTAAGTATTCTGTCATCTGAATTATTCCACTAGTCACAATAAAGTGAAAAATTCGTGATACCGACAAAGTGTTTAATTCAACCTCCTTAATAATTCAATACGTATGACAAAGTAATGGCTTTAACAATCAATCATATTATTCTACTTGTATTCGGAGAGGATTTTCACGAGACCCCATTATGAGTTTCTGATAATCCTTACGACTTCCAATTGAATGTTTTTTGCCAAAGAATAGCTGATGTAACTTATTATGTTCCAATTTATCAAAAACCATGCAACATGCAACTTCTTAATTTATATCTAGAAAGCATTGGAAAAGAACGCCTCTCTTATCCAAAAATAAACCTTCAATTATCCATTATTGACTTTTCCGTAATAAGCAGGTTGTAACGTGGGCTTACTTCTCAAATACAAGTACTATAATTATTTAGCAGTCTGAATAAGAATAATGAAACAAAATACATTTTTTATATCAGGCACTGACGGGCACTAATTGCGTTATCCCTTCTCGTAACAAAGAGAAAAAACGGTTGTAATTAATGTTGGAGCCCCTTCATTAAAAAAAGAATATAATTTCCTCTCCAGATTTCCGAAAAGATGCTCCTTTATTTTTTAACAGAATAAATAGAACGGCGTCTTGAAAGATAATCCTTAGAAAATTAAAAACAAATAATAAGAATAATCAAGTAAAGCCTGAATTAAACAATAGTTAATAATTCATTGATTTGTAAATGACCATCGATCGAAGTTTGCAAATATATGCACAAAGGTAAACTTAATACAATTATTTATAGTTATTTGTGATGGACGATATTTCACTAGTATTGAAAAATCACAGGTCGTTACTGTTACTAATAGGTGAATTTCACTGCTACTTCAAATCGCTGCTACTTCAAATCACCGCTACTTAAAATCACTGATACTTAAAATCACTGCTAATTAAAATCACTGCTACTTACAATCACTGATACCTCAAATCACAGCTACTTAAAATCACTGCTACTTAAAATCGCTGCCACTTAAAATCACTGCTACCTAAAATCACTGCTACTTTAAATCACAGCTACTTAATCACTGCTGCTTAAAATCACCGCTACTTAAAATCACTGATACTTAAAATCGCTGCTACTTAAAATCGCTGCTACTTAAAATTACTGCTACCAAAAATCACTAATACTTTAAATCATAGCTTCTTAATCACTGCTATTTAAACTGTGACTTAGAATGTGTTTGCTCCTTAAAATCACAACTGTTACCTAAAAACGTGATCGTAAGAAGACAATGGAGAATAGCATTTTTAAATATTATTGTATATGCAATACAGTATAATCCTATTTACTCTTACGCTCATGTTAAAATTACGATTTTCATCAACTGAAAAACAAATATATAAAAACAATTTCTACAAATGGTAAACCCAAAATGACTCAAAATTCGTTTTAATTTAAGATTCAGTGCGAATATCTGAACATACATTTTGAAATAATACCACGAAACCAATTTTGAAATTGCAAACTTTATTAATTGAAAATTAAAAATAAAAACAATTCACCAAACTGCGAAAATCTCCAAATACTCCTCCTTGTTCAAGTGTTCAAAAAAATTAAAACAAGTCCTCAAAAATCCATATCTCTATTGAAAATTGTTGAATTAAAAAAAAAACAAATTAATTTTGAATAAGCGGTACTTCGGTCATTGAGGATAATTTTTAATAGAATTTTTCATGCGTGTTTTATATATTCGTATGCGATATTTTTGTGCTCAAAAAATTAAAATTAAAATTTTCAAAAATCCATAGCTCTATTAAAAATAGTTGAATTTACAAAAACCAAATTGGTTTTGAATAAGCGATACTTCGACCATTAAAGATTATTTTTAAGGATTTTTTCCTGCGTTTTTTATATTTTTTTCTGCGATATTTTTGTTCAGGTGATCAAAAATCAAAACAAAAATTTCCAAAAATCCATATCTCTATTAAAAATTGTTGAATTTACAAAAACTAAATTGGTTGTAAATAAGCGATACTTTGACCATTGAAGATGATTTGTTATGGAATTTTTCCTGCGTTTTTTATATTTTTTTCTGCGATGTTTTTGTTCAGGTGATCAAAAAATCAAAACAAAAATTTCCAAAATTCCATATCTCTATTAAAAATTGTTGAATTTACAAAAACTGAATTGGTTTTGAATAAGCGATACTTCGACCATTGAGGATGATTTGTTATGGAATTTTTCCTGCGTTTTTTATATTCTTTTTGCGATGTTTTTGTCCAGGTGATCAAAAAATCAAAACAAAAATTTCCAAAAATCCATTTCTCTATTAAAAATTGTTGAATTTACAAAAACTAAATTGGTTTTGAATAATAAATACTTCGACCATTGAGGATAATTTTTAAGGAATTTTTTCTGCGTTTTTTATATTTTTTCTTGTTGTTTTTGTTCAGGTGCTCAAAAAAGAGCGACAAATGGCGCTTTGTTCGGCAAAAACATTAATTGAATTAAGTTTATTTCTCGCCACAAATTACAGTTATCTTTTAAATAAGGCGTTAATTGAGGTCAAGGTTGAAAAAAAAATTTCGTAGAAACGAATAAAAATGAATTTGATTATCAAATTCTGATCCATTCTTTTCTATTATGGTGATGTATGACCCCAAAACGGATATTTCCATTAAAAGAAAAAATGGAAAAATTTTTCACAAAAATACATCATTAGATTACATCATGAGAATTAAATACATTTATTCATCTGTTGCAAAATGCACTGCCTCAATTATAAACACAGTTATTTGTATAGAAAAGTTTCTTAGCTCGAGTTCCGTAGGTATTTGAATTAAAGTGAATAACACCGTGAAAATAATTCACGTTCGAGTTCTCTATATTAACTGGGCGTCGGGTTTCATTTCCCACCGTTTTCCCGCCCTATTAGTTTCGCCCAGGAGAGTTTTCCTCGTGCATTTGTAATTCATATCGCATTAAACTACAAAATCCTTCGTTTAGAATAAGTTCCCTGATGCAAAATGCAATTTATCCAACGACTAAGCACGTGCGCCATTTATCAGCATCAAGGAAGACTTTTATGTATTAATTTAACTTGCTTGGAGTTTTATATAATTCATGCAAAACTATTTTTTATGCGCATGAAATTTAAAATATTAGTATGCAGTGTGTTATAGTACACGACAACCATAAATACTCCCGTTACATGGTCAATAAAAATATCATATTAAGATGGTAAGATAAGCGCGTTATGTAAATTTTAAGTTCCCGGCGCATTCACCTTAAATTCAATTAATAAAAGAACTAATTTGAGCGTTTGTCTTGTTTAAGATTTTCTAGCTGATTTATGATAATAATAATAATAATAATAATAGTTTATTACGGGACATGCCCATTAGTACAAATACATGAAAAAAAAATAAAAAATCATCAAAATAGTACAGTGAGCAGAAATTAATTAAAATTTGTCTTGTTATAAAAATAATATCTTGGTTGTTTCTTCTTTCCCGTATTGAGTGCTTTTTATCTTCTTCAATCCTATCTCAAATTCGTATTATTTTTGCTAAAGCGCAAAACGGAAAATTTAATTTCGACCTAAGGCGAAATTTTGGCCGCCTGCTCCTCGTCCTCCTCCTCCTCCGCTCCCATAAATAAAATAGATTCTGCAGGTTACATTTATCAACGGCTCGAGTTTGTCCCGAATTAATTTATTTCGCGGCGGCCGAATTTTGTTTTGGGGGCATTAATTAAAAATTAAATTCTATTCGGTCGGCCTGTGCGAATTTATCGGCCCGAAAACGGGATACGAACACCGTCGCTGATTTGTGTCCCGTAAACAGCGTTTTGTTAACGCTTCGCCGTTTTAATTTAGTGCAATTAGTTGCTAAATAAAGCCTCACCGGAAATTATGATTGCCATTCTTTCAGTTTTCGCGACAGTAATTAAAAATTTTAATGGGACGCCATACTCTGTTTTAATGATGAAGTGCTATTAGGGGGCAACTGGTGAGATAATAGCATTTTGTTTAAACTGTAGAATTAATGAAATGACAGGTATTTACTCTATGGATGTTGCGATTATTATAATATAATGTGATATTTTACAGAAGCTTTAACATTGGGAAAATTACTGACTACAGTCAACACTAAATGATATATCATTTTCTTCGTTGGCTTAGTTTAAAACTAGTTTTTAAAGTTTAAGTTGCTGTATGTGAAATTGTGTTCTTTATGTGAAATAGTGAAATATAAAATTAAGAAAATTAACTGGTGACGTACGACGGCTCCGCTACGCTGCGCTGTCGTCCGTGCGTAGCCTATTAAATTTGAGCAAAGTTATCGGTGACGAACGACGGCTCCGCTGCACTGCGCCGTCGTCTTTGCGTATCTCTTTAAATTTGAGCAAAGTTATCGGTGACGAACGACGGCTCCGCTGCACTGCGCCGTCGTCTTTGCGTATCTCTTTAAAATTAACCAAAGTAACTGGTGACGAACGACAAAAAAAAAGTTAAAACTGAAGGCATAAAGTCTCCCGACTACTAACCTAAACCCGCGACTTTAAGCATGTCATGTCAATTAAAATTATATCTGAAAATCTGACAGAAACTTGAAAACAACAATAAGGTTAATCTTTGAAAAATCGTGTCCCGTTAAGGGAGCAACAAATCAAAAAATTTTCCAACATAAATATTGTAGGGGAACACGTTGCGAATACACCTGAGCTTTGACTGACTCTTTAGAGTCAAAACTAAAGACTCCCGAAAAATAATCTTGAATCGCTCACTTATAAGCCCGGGGCCCCAGATCGGGGGCCCCGAGAGATGAAATACTTATCACGTGGTGCCCCTTCAGGCGAAAGGTATCTTTAGTGAAAATTTCATCCGAATCCCTGTCATGCGATTTTCACTCAAATTTCCGATGGTTAACTCATGAAAAATGAAAAATATGCATTGACACATAAAAAAATTCATAACTCGCGAACGATTAAAAAAATCAAAAAATAATGAGAATAACTGTTGTAGAGGGGTCTTTTGCGGAGAGGATAGAATAGTTTTAAATTGTCCAGGATGTACAGGAAAGGCTTTGAGAAGGGCTTTCCGGTGGTGTAATCAGATTTCCGATCGGAGAAAAAAAAATGTTGTGCCCCGCTGCTCAATTTCGCTTCTCCCTTCCGTATACATCGTCATCAAACTAAAAATCGGATCGAAAAACTTTATTGGGATCTTTGATACGGATTAAATCGACAACTGATTTGCCGTCGTCAGATTTCTAATTTTCGAAAAAAAAATCGCAAAATTTTTGGAAAAATTCCCGGAAAACAATCGAAAATTGGCCGTAGATCGTAAACGGTGTGCCCCACAAAAAATATGGACCTTGCCTTTTCGACGCAAAATAAAATTCCAAATGACATGCCGTTTAAATTTTTTGCGTGGGATTAAAAATGGCCGCTATAGAATTTTTTTATTGAAGTTGGGGGTGGTTTTCTTTGAATAATTCTTCAAGGGTTGGAGATATCAAAAATTTGTAAGAGACATAAAATACAGGGTGTATTTGAAATAACGAACAGGCTCGTAACCACAAAGAGATTATATTATTTTAAACAATATTCGCAATTATTTTGTTTATAACTGTAACAAAAAGCCCGCAATTAATTATTAAAGTTAATGAGTGAAAATACGCAACATGTTTGGGGACAGTAGTAATGTGACTAAATTTTTAAACGGCATCGGCTTTAGATATCGAATTACAACAAGCACGTAGAAAATATCTGAGTGCTCTTTAAGCGTCAATGAACTTGAGGACTGTTTATCTTTTACAAAAACAAAACGTTGCGATAACACAAATTTCGGAGGCAAGAAATCGTATCTCGCGTTTTAAATAAACAAACACACATTCCATGCAGACCTAATTAAATGACAAAAGCATTGGTTCTCAAAATGTTTAAAAAACCTCGAAATATGAGGAAAATTCCAATTTTTTTTTTCGAATAAATTTTGACGGAAATGGGTTCACAAATATTTTGTGTATGTGCCCTTAAATGCCAGTTCGTTATTTCAAATACACCCTGTATAGAGGAGCCTTCGTTCTATAAAACTCTATAAAAATTAAAGTCGCTACAGTAAAGGGGGCGCGGCCCCGCTCGCTGAAGCAGGAAAAAAGCGACCTCTGCAGAGAAAGGGTTGCAGCTCGCGAACGGAGAGGAGCACTTCCAACACAGAAGTGGCCGTTATGTCCCTATGTATTTGGGATTTTTTGAGCCGTATCCGAACGTTCCAACTCAAAAACCCAAAAAGCCTTAGCATTTGGCGTAAACCTCTGCATCGCAAAACATCCATTTTCAAAATTTCACCCCCGAGTCTAGGGGTAAGTTGGAAAATAGCGGTTTTCACGGGACCCTAGAGGACGTTTTCAGCTTTCAGGAAAAAAATTAATATTGAAAAAAAAAATTGTGGAGTTGGCAACACTTCTTTTGAGGGGATAGTTCTAGGGGGTTGAAATTTCAAATATTTTTGATTTTTCATAAAAATTTACGCGTTTAGTATATATTAATTGATAATTAATAATTGGATTTGTAAACACGTTTCAGTTTTCATTAGTTTCTGTACAATTTCGTGATTAATTTCATTTTCATATTTCTCTGGAAAAAATGTTGCTTTTGAAATCAGATTCTCTCAACTTATTTAATTCAGTTTTCATACAACTTCAAAAACACTCAATTACTATAAAACGCCAGGTACAAATTGTACATAAGTGAAATTTCACACAGAAAACGTTAAAGTTTAAAATCAATTAAGGATTTTGAAAATTCGCCAGTTTCTTTAGTTTTTTAATTATGTTATATGTCGTATTTATACTTATTTTAAATTTTTAAATTTTCACAAAATCTACTCGAGCTTTTTCAGCCCGAATACCCACAGCGCACGTGCCGACCGATCCAAAAGAGACCGGTTTCGGTGTATTTGAACAAAACGTGTGGTCAAGGTCATTCGCTTCCGGCTTTGTTTTTGCCCTAAAAACGTCCGTTGGTGGTTTTTACGATTCTAAACACATTGCCTGATATCACCATCGACACATTTTCGATTAACCGCCCCCTTCAAATTGGCACTAAAATGTTTGCTGTGTGTGAAATTGTGTTCTATATGTGAAATAGTGAAATATAAAATTTAGAAAATTAACTGGTGGCGAACGACGGCTTCGCTGCGCTGCGCCGTCGTCCATGCGTGGCCTATTAAATTTGAGCAAAGTTATCGGTGACGAACGACGGCTCCGCTGCGCTGCGCCGTCGTCTTTGCGTATCCCTTTAGAATTGACCAAAGTAACTGGTGACGAACGACGGCTCCGCTGCGCTGCGCCGTCGTCTGTGCGTATCTCATTAAATTTGAGCAAAGTAAAAAAAATGTGCCTCGCTGCTAAATTTCGCTTCCCCCTTCCGTATACAACGTCATATCTCAAAAACCACAAATCGGATCGAAAAACTTTAAAAATCGCAAAATTCTTCGAAAAATTCCCGCAAAACAATCAAAAATCAGCCGTAGATCGTAAACAGTGCGCCCTACGAAAAATATAGCTCTTACCTTTTCCACGCAAAATACAATTCCGAATGGCATGCCGTTTAAATTTCTCGCTTGAGATAAAAAATGGCCGCTGTAATTTTTTTTATTGAAATCGGGGTTGGTTTTCTTTGAATAACTCCTCGGGGGCTAGAGACATCAAAAATTTGCAAGAGACAAAAAATGTAGAGGGGAGCTAGTTCTACAAAACTCTATAAAATTTGGAGTCGTGTTTATAACGGGAAGCGCGCCTTTTTTCCGGAAGCGTCCGAAATGTGATTTTTTATAAAAACGCTTGAGGGGTTGCAACGGAATTTTTTATGGGAACGTGCGTCAGTAAACGTTGTGTGCCGATGTATTGGGGATTTTTTGAGCCGTATTTGAATCCTCCAACTAAACAATTCTGGGAGGAGATAGGTTTGGCGCGAACCTCTGCATCGCAAAAAATCGATTTTTAAAAATTCACCCCCGAGTCTAGGGGTGAGTTGGAAAATTTTAGTTTTCACGAGCCCTTAGAGGACGTTTTCGGCTCTCGGGAAAAAAATAAAATTTATCGTTTTTTTTTAAGGGGTTGGCAACCTTTTTTTAAGGGGTGGTTCTAGAGGATTGAAATTTTAATAGTATATTTCTTGAATTATTTGTGATTTTTCATGAAAATTTCAAATCGCAACCTATAAGCGTTTTGAAAATATTAAAAACTTGATTTTGGGGCTTACGAATTAGTAAATATTAACTGTTCTGGAGGTTCTGGGATTTTCAACAACATATTTACATACTCTGTTAATATTTTCATTGAAACTAGCTCTACTTGGATGCACTGGCACTAAGCCCGAAAATTAAACAAAGTTTATTAATTGTTTCCGGAAAGTTTGTACAATTTTAACACGTTCTTGCGCCGTATAACGATCTATAATTAAATTGACGAGTCTCTAGAAGATATAACATTTCTAGGTTAAGTCGTTGAAAAATGGGCGCTAAATTTAAATCCTGAAATACATATTGAGGCACCCGTTATGCGTGTAAATAAGCCTCAAGGAGTAAATTTATTAAAATACCAAAACCGTGAATATGATAATAAATTTATTTAGCGCATCTTCAACAAGTAAGAGTTTCCGAACTTCAATACTCTTTTATATAAATAAATAAATGTATATCTCCATCTGGGCAAGACGCTGCTGAACATTAAGAATTTATGTATTTATCATTAATTTCAGAGGAGTTTAAAACAACTTTAGATGCCGTTTATTCTAACAGAAACGTCTTATGAATATTAATTAAAATGAATTGTTGGTTTTATTTTATTACCGTTAATGAGGATGATTGCGGATTACTGGAAATTAAAATAAATTAAAACATTTCGGTCGCAATAGCTAATGCAGAATTTCGGTTTACTTGGTTTTCAGAAAATAAAAAGATCATTTTGATTTATATAAATACTTTAAATTGTTCTTTACAAAAATTATATTTTGTAATTTTATTTTACTGATAAATAATAACTTTAGAGTAGGTATATCACAAAAATAATCACTTCCATAATTGAGGAGTTGAACTGCAAAACTCAACTAATCCAATTTTGGGCCAAAATGAGCTTGGTATCGATTCTTACTGTCCAAACATAGATAAATCCGAATATGTGTGAATTACCTTTCAAAACGCAACAAATCATATTAAAAAATGCGGCTAAACATTCATTTTTTTTAAGCAACAAATAGACTTCCTAAACGTTTTTCGCGGTTTCTGAACAAATTATAAAAGTGGATTTGTTGAGTTTTGCAGTTCAACTCCTCAATTCAGCTTGGGATACAGAATTAAAGATTGATAATTATAAAAATGTCGATTTTTTTAATTATCAAAACTGCGGCAGTCAGCAAGCGAATTAAGGATTTTAATTACTCACATTTCCTCCCACCTGCCGTTTTTTCCAACCGGTTGCAATTTGCGAATTCAATCGATCTGGAGGGGCGGATGTGAACAAAAACAGGAAAACTGTAAAGGAAATAAAAAGCGCGGTTTGCCTTAGTCGGTCCTTGAAGACAATGGTTTGTCGGAGAGGAGCAATTTCCACGGCATGTAGAAATGAAATAGATTCGACCTGAAGTACAATCGCTGCTCAATAACGATCAGCAGTCAGTGCACCGTCATAAAAGATTGGAACCATAATGACCGCGCGAGGAAAATTCGAATTGGGAAAATTGGGATTTCGTCAAGTGGCAATCTATATAATTGCCAGTTTATATAACGCGAACTATTACTGGGGAATTTTTTTTATAGTTTTCATCACGTACAGTGGATCTTATTTTAGAAAGCGTAAGACAATTTTTATTACAAAAAATGGTGATGTGGCCATCATGTTACTTTCTCCGACTTTATATTTACGTTTTCAAAGGTTTATTTTCAATTGAAATCATATTTTAAATGTACAGCGAGCGTTGCGCAAACTCGGATGAAACTGACGTTTAAAACGTCAAAATCATGAAAGATGGAAAAATTATACTTCAAATTCAAAAACTAGGTTTACTCGAAAACTAACGAGATTTCGAAAAAAACATATTCTTTAGAAGTTGTTCATTTTGGCATTCTCTACAATTATTATTCACATAAAATTGCTGTAACTATTATCGTTTCATAATTATAAACCAAAAATTTAAAAAAATTAATACATTTTTTTCTCGATTAGCAATGATTTTATGGAAAATATTTTCAAGTAAAAGCTATTCATTTCTTTGTTGTCTTTAATTGTTGTTTAAATTTTTTGTGATATTTTTTATATTTAAGATAATATTGACAAAAAACAAAAAACAGTTAAGGTAAACATCCACTTCCGGTGTACGAAATTTTACCAAAAGCTTTTCAGTTCTTTGGATTATCAAATAAGACGTATGTTCAAAGTTTCATATCAATTTCTGTTTTAGTTTTTGAGATACAGCGCACACAGACAGACACAGACACACACACACACACACACTAACAGACACACACACAGACACACACACACACAGACACAATTTTTTTTTTCCAGAAATTGTTGAAATGGCATCTAGGGACCCCAAAACGGATATTTCCGCAAAAAAAATTTTTGAAAAAAAAATCACGATCACAATACTTTCTCGTACTTCGTAACGGAGAAAGTAAAAAAGAGATGAATAGACAGGGAATGTTATTTATGTTTCAGGTGAAAGACGCAGCATATTACAAATAAGAGATAAATATCCATGAACTTGTTAATAATTTTAATCCAATTACTTAAATTTTGATGAAAAAAACACCCCACTTTTTATTTTGAAATTTTAAATTTCAATTATTGCCGGTAATTTTTAAGCAGAAAGAAGAACCTTTTTTTAAACTGCATGTTTCCAGTAATCAAGAAATGTATTTGAACGAATTGCTTTGTGTTACATCCAGTATACGTTTTACAAATACGCCTGTTACTTATTCTTGCAATATTCTAGAAATCCATATTAAAAAAATGTAAAATATGATACCATTAAATCTGACGATATTAAACTCGCGATAAGATAACGGCCATCCGTGTACATACATTTTAATTAAACCGGACGTAGTCGACGTTTCCCCGGCGCAATATTGCGTCCTTTTTTTTCATCCCGAATGACGAATTAATTTTTGCGCTATTAAAAGTTATGTAATTAGCCGCAACTTCTGCGGCGGTGATAAATTAAATCGGCGCAGAATAAGCGAATTAAATCAAGTACGGTATTTTCTCATCCTGCTGAATTCAACGTTTAATTAGAAATCTCCCTAACTTACAGTTAAACTATATTGGACAACATTTTTGTTTGTTCCTTCAACTCATAACTCACTCGCGATTCTTTTACACCAACTGTTTTGTAAGACTTTTGTTAGTAAACGGTTTTGTTATCGTTCATGTTTCGTAAACACATAATATCCGTATAAGTTGTGTATATAATGGAGCTTTTCATTAATTGTATTGTGAACTTTAGTTGCAGGAAGCTTTACAAGTACTTGTCTGTTTATAATGCTCTGAGTAAATTTGAAGTCGCGTTCATTTTGAAGAAGTACATTTAATAATACTCACTTTGATTTTATAAATAACGTCACGAATTCCTCGGTGTATAACAATATTTATTGCGTTTAAATACAAAACTATCATTCAATATTTTTGCCAGGAACGGCACAGTGATCTCATGAACAGAGCTTTGATCTATAGGCCCATTTGGTGTGGTCATTTTTCAAATAAAGAAAGATCATGCGCGGTCCATTAACATCTAATGTAAACTTTTTTTAAATTCATGAATTATATTTACTATAAAAATTATGATTATTTAAAAACTATAAGCACTCTTTCCCCAAATTTTGAAATAAATTTTGGCGAACAAAGAGTAAATTTGCGAAAAATATCAATAACTTTCGTGTCTCGAAAAAAATATCAAAAAAATTGCCATCGATTTAAAACTTGCCAAAGTTACTGAAAATACATCCTCAAATTACGATTATTTAAAAACCATGAACACAATTTCCCTAAATTTAGAAATAAATTTTGGCGAACGGAGCGTAAATTTGCAAAAAATTATCAATAACTTTCGTATCTCGGAAAAAATATTTTAAAAAATGCTTTCGACTTAAAACTTGCCAAAATTACTCAAAATGCATCCGAGATTATGACTATTTAAAAACCATAAGCACCCTTTCACTAAATTTTGAAATAAATTTAGGCAAACGGAGCGTAAATTTGCGAAAAATATCAATAACTTCCGTGTCTCGAAAAAAAATATAAAAACAATTTCCATCTATTTAAAACTTGCCAAAGTTACTCAAAATACATCCTCAAATTACGATTATTTAAAAACCATAAACACAATTTCCCTAAATTTAGAAATAAATTTCGGCGAACAGAGCGTAAATTTGCGAAAAATATCAATAAGTTTCGTGACTCGAAAAAAATATAAAGACAATATCTGTTGACTTAAAACTTGCCAAAATTACTCAAAATGCATCCGAAATTATGATTATTTCAAAAGCATAAGCACTCTTTCCCTAAATTTTAAATAAATTTAGGCGAACGGAGCGTAAATTTGCGAAAAATATCAATAACTTTCGTGTCACGAAAAAAATATAAAAACAATTGCCATCGATTTAAAACTTGCCAAAGTTACTCAAAATACATCCTCAAATTACGATTATTTAAAAACCACGAACACAATTTTCCTAAATTTAGGCGAACGGAGCGTAAATTTGCAAAAAATTATCAATAACTTTCGTGTCTCGGAAAAAATATTAAAAAAATTGCTTTCGACTTAAAACTTGCCAAAATGACTCAAAATGCATCCGAAATTATAAATATTTAAAAACCATAAGCACCCTTTCCCTAAATTTTAAAATAAATTTAAGCGAACGGAGCGTAAATTTGCGAAAAATATCAATAACTTCCGTGTCTCGAAAAATATATAAAAACAATTGCCATCGATTTAAAACTTGCTAAAGTTACTCAAAATACATCCTCAAATTACGATTATTTAGACATCTTGAACACAATTTCCCTAAATTTAGAAATAAATTTAGGCGAACGGAGCGTACATTTGCGAAAAATATCAATAACTTCCGGGTCTCGAAAAAAATATAAAGACAATATCTATCGACTTAAAACTTGCCTAAATTACTCAAAATGCATCCTAAATTATGATTATTTAAAAACCATGAATACTCTTTCCCTAAATTTTGAAATAAATTTAGGTGAACGGAGCGTAAATTTGCGAAAAATATCAATAACTTCCGTGTCTTGAAAAAAATATAAAAACAATTGCCATCGATTTAAAACTTGCCAAAATTACTCAAAATACATCCTCAAATTACGATTATTTAAAAATTTCCCTAAATTTAGAAATAATTTTAGGCGAACGGAGCATAAATATGCGAAAAATATCAATAACTTTCGTGACTCGAAAAAAATATAAAGACAATATCTATCGACTTAAAACTGGCCAAAATTACTCAAAATGCATCCAAAATTATGATTATTTAAAAACCATAAGCGCTCTTTCCCTAAATTTTGAAATAAATTTAGGTGAACAGAGCGTAAATTTGCAAAAAAAATCAATAATTTTCGTGTCTCGCAAAAATTATTAAAAAAAATGCTTTCATCTTAAAACTTGCCAAAATTACTCAAAATGCATCCGAAATTATAATTATTTAAATACCATAAGTACTCTTTCCCTAAATTTTGAAATAAACTTAGGCGAACGGAGCGTAATTTTGCGAAAAATATCAATAACTTCAGTGTATTGAAAAAAATATAAAAATAATTGCCATCGATTTAAAACTTTCCAAAGTTACTCAAAATACATCCTCAAATTACGATTATTTAAAAACCATGAACACAATTTCCCTAAATTTAGAAATAAATTTAGGCGAAAGTAGCGTAAATTTGCAAAAAAATATCAATAATTTTCGTGTCTCGAAAAAAATATAAAAACAATTGCCATCGATTTAAAACTTGCCAAAAATCCTCAAAATACATACTCAAATTACGATTATTTAAAAACCATAGACACCATTTCCCTAAATTTAGAAATAAATTTAGGCGAACGGAGCGTAAATTTGTAAAAAATATCAATAACTTTCGTGTCTCGAAAAAAATATAAAAACAATTGCCATCGATTTAAAACTTGCCAAAATTACTCAAAATACATCCTCAAATTACGATTATTTAAAAACCATGAACACAATTTCCCTAAATTTAGAAATAATTTTAGGCGAACGGAGCGTAATTTTGCGAAAAATATCAATAACTTTCGTGACTCGAAAAAAAATATAAAGACAATATCTATCAACTTAAAACTTGCCAAAATTACTCAAAATGCATCCGAAATTATGATTATTTTAAATCCATAAGCACTCTTTTCCTGAATTTTGAAATAAATTTAGGCGATTGGAGCATAAATTTGCGAAAAATATCAATAACTTTCGTGACTCGAAAAAAAATATAAAGACAATATCTATCGACTTAAAGCTTGCCAAAATTACTCAAAATGCATCCGAAATTATAATTATTTAAATACCATAAGTACTCTTTCCCTAAATTTTGAAATAAACTTAGGCGAACGGAGCGTAATTTTGCGAAAAATATCAATAACTTCAGTGTATTGAAAAAAATATAAAAATAATTGCCATCGATTTAAAACTTTCCAAAGTTACTCAAAATACATCCTCAAATTACGATTATTTAAAAACCATGAACACAATTTCCCTAAATTTAGAAATAAATTTAGGCGAAAGTAGCGTAAATTTGCAAAAAAATATCAATAATTTTCGTGTCTCGAAAAAAATATAAAAACAATTGCCATCGATTTAAAACTTGCCAAAAATCCTCAAAATACATACTCAAATTACGATTATTTAAAAACCATAGACACCATTTCCCTAAATTTAGAAATAAATTTAGGCGAACGGAGCGTAAATTTGTAAAAAATATCAATAACTTTCGTGTCTCGAAAAAAATATAAAAACAATTGCCATCGATTTAAAACTTGCCAAAATTACTCAAAATACATCCTCAAATTACGATTATTTAAAAACCATGAACACAATTTCCCTAAATTTAGAAATAATTTTAGGCGAACGGAGCGTAATTTTGCGAAAAATATCAATAACTTTCGTGACTCGAAAAAAAATATAAAGACAATATCTATCAACTTAAAACTTGCCAAAATTACTCAAAATGCATCCGAAATTATGATTATTTTAAATCCATAAGCACTCTTTCCCTAAATTTTGAAATAAATTTAGGCGAACGGAGCGTAAATTTGTGAAAAATATCAATAACTTTCGTGTCTCGAAAAAAATATAAACACAATATCTATCGACTTAAAACTGGCCAAAATTACTCAAAATGCATCCGAAATTATGATTATTTAAAAACCATAAGCGCTTTTTCCCTAAATTTTGAAATAAATTTAGGCAAACGGAGCGTAAATTTGCGAAAAATATCAATAACTTTCGTGACTCGAAAAAAAATATAAAGATAATATCTATCGACTTAAAACTTGCCAAAATTACTCAAAATGCGTGCGAAATTATGATTATTTAAAAACCATAAGCACTCTTTCCCTAAATTTTGAAATAAATTTAGGCAAACGGAGCGTAAATTTGCGAAAAATATCAATAACTTTCGTGACTCGAAAAAAAATATAAAGACAATATCCATCGACTTAAAACTTGCAAAAATTACTCAAAATGCATCCGAAATTATGATTATTTCAAAAGCATAAGCACTCTTTCCCTAAATTTTGAAATAAATGTAGGCGAACGGAGCATAAATTTGCAAAAAACTATGAATAACTTTCGTGACTCGGAAAAAATATTAAAAAAATTGCTTTCGACTTAAGACTTGCCAACATTACTTAAAATGCATTCGAAATTATAATTATTCAAAAACCATAAGCGCTCTTTCCCTAAATTTTGAAATAAATTTAGGTGAACGGAGCGTAAATTTGCAAAAAAATATCAATAATATTCGTGTCTCGAAAAAAATATAAAACAAATTGCTTTCGACTTAAAACTTGCCAAAATTACTCAAAATGCATCCAAAATTATGATTATTTAAAAACTATAAGCACTCTTTCCCTAAATTTTGAAATAAATGTATGCGAACGGAGCGTAAATTTGCAAAAAAATATCAATAATGTTCGTGTCTCGAAAAAAATATAAAAACAATTGCCATCGATTTAAAACTTGCCAAAGTTACTCAAAATACATCCTCAAATTACGATTATTTAAAACCCATGAACACAATTTTCCTAAATTTAGAAATAAATTTAGGCGAACGGAGCGTAAATTTGCAAAAAAAAATATCAATAACTTTCGTGTCTCGGAAAAAATATTTAAAAAAATGCTTTCGACTTAGAACTTGCCAAAATTACTTAAAATGCATCCAAGATTATGATTATTTAAAAACCATAAGCGCTCTTTCCCTAAATTTTGAAATAAATTTAGGTGAACGGAGCGTAAATTTGCGAAAAATATCAATAACTTTCATGTCTCGAAAAAAATATCAAAAAAATTGCTTTTTACTCAAAACTTGCCAAAATTACTCAAAATGCATCCGAGATTACGATTATTTAAAAACCATAAATACCATTTCCCTAAATTTAGAAATAATTTTAGGCGAACGGAGCGTAAATTTGCGAAAAATATCAATAACTTTCGTGACTCGAAAAAAATATAAAGACAAAATCTATCGACTTATTCACAGGCGAACCGTTAAACTTAGCCCAGTTAGATGACAAACCAGTAGGTCTAGATAAAAAAAGGAAAGACTCCTAAAGTTGCTGAAGAAAAATTTAATTCCAAAATTTTATAAATATTACGAAAAAAACGTAAAGATTTATTTTTGTATTTGAAAGAATAAAGTTTTACTTGTCCAATAAAACAAGTTGTTTTGCTAATTAATTCACACATTTCCAATCTTTAATAAAATAATAAGTAAAATATAAATAATCTTTTTTATCGAATAGTGATACAACTACAACCTGCTCTAAAAATTATCATAAATTACCGATTGAGTATTATTTAGTAGTAAAAATACAACAAATTTTGAATATGTAAACATTAAACTCATACAATTAGTTAAATAAAATCCAATACGTGTATTATCAACATTATATACCCAGTTAAATAAAAATGTAATAAATTTAATTTTTTCCGTCCAATATAAAAATACATAAATATAAAAACTCTAAATCGTTCTCCTTAAAATTATAAGATTTTGAGTTGTGTCGTCAATGCAGAGGACCACCGAAAATGTATTTTTCTTTAACAAACAATTTACATGATGTGTGTAAAATTTACTGCTTCAATCCGAAAAAAATATTCAGTGTTTTTTTTTTAACAAACAATTATCATGATGTGTGTAAAATTTACTGCTTCAATCCGAAAATAGAAAAAATATTCAGTGTTTGATTTAAGATTTCAAAATTGATTAAAAACTTACAAGAAAGGAAAATCACTTCGAGGCGTCTTGGCAGTTAAGGTGTAATCTAGATGATCTCGTGCAATCGTGCTTCTTTCGCTCTGATTGTTGAGGCGGAAAACACAAACACTAACACTCGAAAGGGTGTAATTCCGAAATGTATTTTGAAATTAAATCCCGAAAATGTATCACAACACCACGCGCACTAAAACCAACACACCTTCGCGACGGCGAACCGCAAACTGAGTTGATATCAACAGGTACGCCGCGGATTAGTGATAGGAATTTAATCTCGTCCCGAAACGAGACAAAAAAAAACGAATATTTTGATTATATTTACCTTGTAAAGCATCGGCGCAGATTAGAAACTGCTGGAATTTTAAGACGGGATTGAGGTAACATGTGGAAAGTTAGAAACACTGTTAATTGACGATGTTGAGGGACCGCGTGGTCAATAAATAGTTGGAATATATCATTACTGTATTCATTAAATTTAAACGTTGAGTTTCTATTCATTAATGTTTTCTTAAAATATATGTTTTGTTTAAATACAAAAACAAATTGAGTATTTTTTGAGGTCAGATAAAATTTTACAAAACAAACAAATTATTTATAGGGATGGGCGATGTTTCACGTATCTGTGATTTTTCACTGGTATTGAAAAATCACAGGTCGTTACTGTTACTAATAGGCGAATTTCATTGCTGCTTAAAATCACTTTCTTAAAATCATTGTTACTTAAAATCACTGCTACTTAATGTCACTGTTACTTAAAATCACTGTTACTTAAAATAGCTGCTACATTAAACCACTGCTACTTAAAATCACTGCTATTTAAACTATGATTGCTACTTAAACTGTGACTGTTACTTAAAACATAATTCTAAGAAGACAGTACAAGGTGGCATTTCTAAATGTTATTTAATATTCATTACTTTATTCTCCCATTTTTGCAGTATATTGTATTTAAATTTTAAATAAATATTTAATACAAAAACACAGATATTTATAAAATGCTATAGTATACCATATAAAATTAAATAAATTACAACTTATGTACTAACAATTATTAATTAATTAATTGAGATTTTATAAAAACGAAAAAATTATCTTGCGCGGCATGGAATTGAACCACAAACTCGCTCTGATCGAAAGTAATGACTTAATAAACCCAAAATGTCTCAAAATTCATTTTAATTCAAGATTCAGTGCAAATATCTAAACATACATTCTGAAACAATAACTAATTTTGGAATTGCAAACTTCTTGAACTGAAAAAAAATAAAAACAATTTACCAAACTGCGAATATCTCTAAATACACCTTGTTCAGGTGCTCAAAAAATTAAAAATTAAATTTTCAAAAATCCATATCTCTTTTAAAAACTGTGGAATTTACAAAAACCAAATTGATTTTGAATAAGAGATACTTGGACCATTGAGGATATTTGTTATGGAATTTTGTCGGCGCGTTTTATATTTTTTTCTGCGATGTTTTCGTTCAAGTGCTCAAAAAATAAAATAATAATAATAATAATTTATTTGTGCTAGATATTACAATAATTTTTACACAAGTGAAAGAAAAAGTAGTATAAACACAAATTTAAAATGTAATATTAACACAAATTGCAATCGTATGACAAGATACAATTACATTATTACTAACTAAAATTATCAAAACTACATATCTCCGTTAAAAATTGTTGAATTTACAAAAACCAAATTAATTTAGAATAAACGATTTTTCGACCATTGAAGATATTGTTTTAAGGAATTTTTTCTACGCGTTTTATATTTTTTTCTGCGATGTTTTCATTCAAGTACTCAAAAAATTAAAACGAAAATCCTCAAAAATCCATATCTCTATTGAAAATTGTTGAATTTACAAAAACCAAATTGATTTTGAATTAGCTATACTTCGACCATTGAGCATATTTCTTATGGAATTTTGTCGGCGCGGTTTATATTTATTCTGCGATGTTTTCATTCAAGTACTCAAAAAATAAAACTAAAATTTTCAAAAATCCATATCTCTATTCAAAATTGTTGAATTTACAAAAAACCAAATTGATTTTGAATAAGCGATACTTCAACCATTGAGGATATTATTTTAAGGAATTTTTTCTAAGCGTTTTATATTTTTTTGCGATGTTTTCCTTCAAGTGCTCAAAAAATTAAAACGAAAATCTTCAAAAATTCATATCTTTATTGAAATTATTGAATTTACGAAAACCAAATTGATTTTGAATAAGCTATACTTTGGCCATTAAGGATGATTTCTTATTGAATTTTGTCTGCGCGTTTTATATTTTTTCTGCGATGTTTTCATTCAAGTGCTCAAAAAAATAAAACAAAAATTTTCAAAAATTGATATCTCCATTTAAAATTGTAGAATTAACAAAAACCAAATTGATTTTGAATAAGCGATACTTCGACCATTGATGTTTTCATTCAAGTGCTCAAAAAATTAAAACGAAAATCTTCAAAAATCCATATCTCTATTGAAAATTGTTGGATTGTCAAAAACTGAATCGATTTTGAATTAGCGATACTTCGGCCATTGAGGATGATTGCATATGGAATTTTGCCAGCATTTTTATATTTTTTTCTGTGATGTTTTTGTTCAAGTGTTAAAAAATTAAAACAAAAATCTTCAAAAGGATTCTTGAGGATTTTCTGTATTGATAATTGTTGAATTTACAAAAACCAAATTAATTTCGAATAAGCGGTACTTCGGGTATTATTTATGGAACTTTGCCTACACGTTTTATATTTTTTTCTGTGATGTTTTTGGTCAAGTGCTCAAAAAATTAAAACGAAAATTTTCAAAAATCCATATCTCTATTGGTTAATGCTTTTATTTCAAAATAATCTTTCGTAAGATGCGTTTTTTCAGAGGTAAAACCAAAATAGGAAAACATTTGCCACATACCTAAAACTTTCCAACTTTTCAAATTTACTGGACAAACATTCTGTTTTTCTGCAAAAATCTCCAAATACTTCTCGAATTTTGAACTGAATCAAGGATCGTCGTATATTTATTTGGTGTAGCAGATAATATATCCAAAATATGACCTTCAGTCACTGGTATAATATCAAAAGGAACACTATTGACGTGACCGTGTGGACAAATATTAGCGGAATCATATCGAAAATATTTTTGAGAAACCATTAACAATTTCAGAAGGTGTTACGACGTTTACTAAGCGTGATCACAATCACAGTTTAAAATCACTGATATTAGAAAGTAGCAATCACAGGTAGCAACGTGATTCAAACGTAGCAGTTTTGCCCATCTTTAATAATTTATTCAATATCAAAAATTATTTCAAAAACATTTGATATAGAGAAAGGTAATTTTCACGCTAGTTATTTTTTGAAATACCGAAAAACTAGAAAATTTGAATACCTAAGAAAGGAAAAATATAATAGTAATTTACGATATGAGTAACGTTATGAAGCTGTTTGCGTTACAAGAGAAATGTCTGAAAGCGCAAGCCTTTTTATTTTAAATTTAAATTATTTACTTCATTTTATATTTTTGAATTTAACTTTTTGCTTCAAGTTAAAATTTGTCATGTTTTGGCCTACTTTCTCCGTACAAAATTCGATATTTCTCGAATGAGAAATTTCAACGCAAATTTTCGTTTTGGAGGTCTCTCGAGACGATCCCGACCATTTTTGAAAAGTGTCTCTGTGTCTGTAACTCAAAACCTACTAAATATTTTCAAATGAATATTTGAATATAAGCTTTATTTAATAATTCGAAGAGCCGAAAAGCTTTTGGTGAGCGAATCTTAAAGATGAAGAAAACCCGAGTATCTTTTGTTAATATATATGTTTCTAATAAAATACTTGATTTTCTAGAAAATAGAGAAATTAAATACTTTCGATATTTTTGGTTTATAAATAAAAAATTATAATAATTACATAAAATTTTGCAATAATAATAATTACAGAGCATTCTTAAATTGACAATTTATAAACAACAAGTATTTACGAAAACACGGTGATCTTTGAAATTTTGTATACATTATTGTAACATAACATTACATTGTCTGTAAGATTCTATACCATTCGTAAATAAGCTATTGACCTGCTGGTCTCTCTACTCGTATCATTATTTGTGTTGGGAGATATTAAATTGCATTGGAAAATTCACAATAAATGGTTCATTACATAAAGTTTAATTAATTTGATTCAAGCACTTACGAACAGTCGTGCCTATCTTCATAACTAATAATTAAAATCAATTTCCGTTAATATAATTTTCAATATATTAAAACATAATACATTAAAACACTCGGTCGAAGATAAACAGCCGAATCAAACGATTTTCAATGTTTAAAACGAGTTGTAATTTGAATGCATCGTAGATAAGCATTGATAACAGCCGAAGAAAGAACCAGTTTTTTGCGACCTCTACGCGCTAATTGGCTCCGGGGCCAAAGGTCAGGTGATTAGGCTGGTCGCACCTGACTGTTTTCCGTTCCATCAGTGAGTTCGGTGTTTTAGAGTTGAACAGTGCGGTGTGGTGTTGTTCTTGAATTTCCATTTTTAAAACAAATTTGAAGCATTCATGAGGGGCGGTTGTCGTCTTATAGCCATCATTTCACTAAGGTAAGTGTATAAACCTGATTAATTGAAAATTTATCATTTACTGGTACACGTTTTTATTTTCTCAAACGATTATTATTCGATAGTGTTGGACGATTTTAATAATTCAAACAGCAAAATGCAATACCGATTTTGTTTTTCTAAAGCGGTTAAAGTAACGATTTCTGAAAACATTGTTAACTGTTCAAATTTGATTTCTGTGATGATTTTTTGTTTTAATTGGTGAGCGTGAGAATTAGTCTATGTTTAAAAATAAAACTGATTGTTCGATGAGTTTTTAACGTAATTAAATGAATCATTTTTGTGCACACACAATCGGACATACAGGGTGTTACAAATTCTCGGTAACTATAAAAGATGGAGAGTTGGTTAAATTACGGCAAATATGCAGATTTTAATGCTAAATAATTTACTGAAAAGAAATTAAAAATCCTGCGACTACTTCCGGGGATATTCAAGAAAAACCGACAAAGTCAGTTTTGGTTTTTATTTTTTACGACTTTTTTACTTATTATTTTGAGAAACCAAAAGCACTTTCTTAGGAATTTTTGAAAATAATTTTATTTTTTTAAATACCACGTTTCGTTATTAAGATACACACGTCAACTTTATTTTTTTTTAAACGGACCTGGATTTTTTTTTCATTTTTGAGTAGATTTTCACCACCCAAACCTAATGATGTGTCACACTTGCCACAAAATTATTTTCTTTATGTTATTTCAAGTTTTTAAAAAATTAAAGAGTTGGCATTGGCTTTGACCATTTAAAAATGTACTTTTCTAACGAAGAAGATATTTACTACTTATGTCATTTAAACACATAAATGCAGCGGAAATGTATTTTCATCAATACCCCGAACACCGCCAACCTTACGGATCAATGTTTTCAAAATAAATAAAATACAAAAAAAATCGAAGTATATTCAAGCCAGCGGTAATATTTTTGAACATCTAGAAAATTGTTAGACATTGAAGACAATAATAAATTATCTTTTTTTTATAAAAACAAAAAACCACACCAAACCAAATTGAAAAAAAACAGGTATTTCTATTAAATACTAATAAAACCAATTTGGGTTATGGACCTTATTGAGACCTTACTTTCAAAATTTTTCGTAAAAGATATCAGAGTTTAATTTTTTTGTAATGATGATATCTAGAAAACGAAACGCCGTACCAGAAAACAAATATTATTTTTTTGAAGCGCATTAGAAAATAATCTTTGTCATTGTCAAGGCAAACTTAGATGTTTCAAAGTCAAAGTCTACTCTTCAATGTTTAAAAACTTCAAATAGCTCCTACAGCAAACAATTTTGGGACAAGTGTGACATATCAAGCTACTCAAAAATGGGAGAGGGGTTGTGCTCGAATAATTTAACAATCCGATTTAAAATTTAAATTACATATTTTGACTTGTGAATTGTCAAAATCAACTAACGCGTTCAGCGGTTATGTCACAATTTTAAAATTTTAGAACTTTAAATTCAAAATTAAAAAGTGCGATTTGATCAAACTGGTAATGTCGCTCCTTCCAAAATGGCGTAAATTGTTTCCGAACGAATCGTTTTGATTTTACTGTATTGTTCGGGACATTTCCGATATTTTGGCGTCGATTAAATCGCTTGAGAAATGTCCGAATCTATTCATGTTTGACAAGTCCACTGAACTGTTATTTGGTAACCATGGTGGGTGAGTTTTTAGAACCAATAGAAATACAGAAGCAACATTATTACCGCGGCAACAACATGGTGCTCGACCAATAGAATTGAGCTATTCATATATTGAGATGAATTCTGAAAAGAATTAAATGAAAAATTGAATAACACAAAATTAACATTTATTTTTAACCCGCCAATGGTGACCTACTGGTCTGTGAGCCCGGGTGTGTCGAATAACTTTATTCTCCGTTATTGTTTTTTGTTGCAATTTCGAGTAGCTGCCGCATTGCAGAGCTTAAATTAAGTAAATATCTTTGTTTTATTGTCAAAAAGCATAAATTTAAAAAAACATGAACTATTAGTAACACGTTTCGAAAAATCTACAGTTGCGTCACCAAATGCGCGGGTTAAATGCCACCACTGACATTTTTGTAAAGATCACGAAAAACGTCATACAATCGAGGCTCAAGGGATGGGAGTAATTTCAGTATTGTAAACTGGAAATTTTTTCAAAAATTGGTATGTACGCGTTTTATCTAAAAACTAATACAGGAATTAACAGTGAACTTTGATAATTCTAAGAACTGTAAAGCTCGTACTCCGTTAACAGTTTTTCTTTCTTTCTTTCCGATAATTTTTACTTTCTCTGTTACGAAGTACAAGAAAGTATTGGGATCGTGATTTTTTTTCAAATTTTTTCTTTACGGAAATATCTGTTTTACGGTCCCTAGACGCCATTTCAACAACAACAACAAAAAATTGTGTCTGTGTGTGTGTGTGCGCTGTATCTCAAAAACTAATAGAGCAATTGATATGAAACTTCCAACACACGTCTTATTTGATAATCTGAAGAACTGAAAAGCTTTTGGTAAAATTTCGTACACCGGAAATTGACGTTTACCTTAACTGTTTTTTTTTTGTTTTTTGCCAATATTTTCTTAAATATGAAAAATATCACAAAAATATTTAAACAAATATTGAAGACAACAAAGAAATGAGAATTTTGTTTGAAAACATTTTTTATAAAATCATTGTTATTCGAGAATTTTTTTTTTTTCATTTTTGGCTTATAATTATGAAACGATAATAGTTACAGTAAATTTATGTTAATAATAATTGTAGATAATGAACAAATGAACAACTTTTAAAGAATAAGTTTTTTTCAAAATCTCTTTAGTTTTTGAGTAAAATGAGTTTTTGAATTTAAAGTATGATTTTTTCATCTTTTATAATTTTGAC
Organism: Ocypus olens; assembly: GCA_910593695.2. Classification (NCBI taxonomy): domain Eukaryota; kingdom Metazoa; phylum Arthropoda; class Insecta; order Coleoptera; family Staphylinidae; genus Ocypus; species Ocypus olens. The sequence goes on along the minus strand of OU343065.1, from coordinate 24,668,224 downwards.
GTTTTAAACGTCAGTTTCGTCTACGAAACCTTCGATATACATTTAAAATATGATTTCAATTGAAAATAAACCATGGAAGCGTAAATATAAATGATATAATCTAGTCGGAGAAAGTAACATGAAAGCCACAACAACATTTTTTTTAAATATAAAAGATATTTCAAAAACATTTTAACATATTTTGAAGATAAAAAAGAAATGAACACCTTTTGTTTGAAAATATTTTTCATGAAATCGTTGTTTTTCGAAAAAGAAATTGTTATTTATTTGAATTTTGTTTCCCAGTTACAGCTGTATAAGTCTGAAAATCGTATTTTTCAAAAATTTTGTCTTGCAAAATTTTAAAATCGCCAGTTCTAGTTGAACCTGACTAATTATGTCAACCGTGTTCGATGATTACGCGCTACAACCGTTCGATCGATTTTTTTCTAAATTTTTCCAACTGGCTTGCCAACTTTGTTATTATTTTAGCTAGCTGAAATTTTTAAACGGCTTTCGATTTTGCTGGTTCTACTGATAAAAAAAAACATGTACTTTTATTTGTCTAAGATGATTATTAAAAAAAATGATATTTCAGAGTGTTTACCTTGTAGTACCACTTTTAACACTTATGACAAATAATTCTTATGCCATCAAATCGGAGAAAGTAAATGATAGCCGCATCACCGTTTGTTATTTTATTAAACAAATTATAAACAACCTTACTTGTTGCAGAAAGCATGAAATAAATTCAATAAAACGAAATTTCGTTTTATTGAATTTGTTATTTTATTATTGTAATTAGTTAGTTTTAATTATAAATTGCTTAAAGTAAAAAGTAAAGGGGGGCTAAATTTACATATTTTTACTAACTCGTTATAAACAATAATTTGTTATTTTTCATCCGGAACTACACCAAACAGTAAACGCAAATAATCAATATATATATATATATATATGTTCAATTTATTTATGTATAGTTGTGCAACGTTAATGAAGTTCTATCACCATTAATTAAGGGCTTAAGGAAGATAATCGGAGATCGCGCCATAAGACCTAACCTAACGAGACCGCATTATACCCGAGTTTGGTTTAGTGCCCAAACTATAAACAAGCCGCAGGATTACAAAGAATCGTAGGCGGTTTAATACGACAAACATCCTGATTTCCTACACAATAATAACCTGCTTAATTGATTGTACTCAAGCACGCCGTAAAAGCTCTTTGTCTAAAACTAAATTATGTGGCAATTAATTGCCTAATAATAATGTACAGGGGCTGTTAACTTTACGAATAATTAATTTACAACATTTGCGGGATTATAGTTGTGCCAAATATTTTAATAAGCATTTTAATATCTATAGTAGAAAGATTTTTAACGGCGTTTAGGTATCCCTAGTACCAAGCACACTTAATCTGAATTGCTAAAGACTCCTGATTTTTTCAGATTTTTGTGAGCACTAGGTTACTTTCTATAAGCTGTTCAATTTTATACATCTTAAAATTTGCTTTATTTCGTGTCCTATTTTCCACCTTTTTTTATATTATCCCTTATGTCATCCCTTCTACCATATAATGGTGTTGGGTTTGTGTTTGTATTTAATTGTGTACAAACTTCTTCCTTTTAATTCTTTCTTTCGCTAGACTTTGTGCTTCATTCCATGTTTTTCCTCTTGCTTCAATTACTTTCTCTATCTCTTTATCCCATGATAGTCTAGGGTCCTCTTTTCCTCTTTCCTTGTATCCTGGCTCCCCATACTCTTTTCACTTGTCTAGTTTCTTCCATCCGCTGTAGGTGGCCCCACCAGTGAAGTTGTTTTTTTTCTACAAAATTTAGCGTTGATTGTATTTCTAAATCCTTTCGTATTTCTGTCTCATTCTGTCCCTTTTTGTCACACCTCTGGCTCTTCTCAGGTATTTAATCTCTGATGCTTGTATTTTGCATTTTTGCTTCTTAGTTAGTGCCCATGATTCGCATCCATATGTTAAAATGGGTCTATATATAGTTTTTAATATTTTCATCGTTGTATCACTTGATACCTCCTTCTTACTTATAAATCAATTTTTCATTGCGTGCCTTTTCGATCCTGTTTATTTCTGTTTCTTGTGATAATTTGGTATGTACCATTATTCCCAGGTACTGGAACGTTGCTACTTGTTCTATATTTTCGCCTTCTATTTCGATGTCCAATGTCTCCTGCTCCTCTTCTATTACCATTACTTTAGTTTTTGCCTTATTCATTTTCATTCTATTTATTTCTAGTGTCTTATTTCAAGTGTCTAGGTTTTTTTTAGCGCTTTCTTGTCGCTTGCAAATATCACTACGTCGTCCATAAACGCCCCTTCTCCTACTGTTACTATCTGCATATTTTTCTGTTCTATTTTGATTGGTTTGCATATTTTATTGTATTGTTTTATTATGTCATCCATGTATATACTATAAACAGTCCAGGGGTTAGTCCTCCTCCTTGTCGCAGTCCAATTTTTGTTGTGTATATCTCCGATACTTTATTGTTTTGTACTAAGGCGTTTACGTTGTGTTTGTATATTTCTTTCACCACTCTTTGTTTTTCTGTCTACTCCTTTTCCTCTCAATCTTTCCCATAGATTGTTTCTTGGTATTTTATCAAATGATTTTGAGTCGATAAATGCTAGACAACTCATCGGCTGATAAGTCCCCGGTCTAACAAACAGATGGCGTCACAAATGCAGAATTAATATTTTGTTTAGTAAGTACTAACCTTCAAAAAGTAGCTGTAAAAATTTCACGTTTTGTTCAAAAGTTGCGGTGACTTTAGTGAAACAATTTTCTTTATTTTCAAAAAATGGAAATATCAGAATTTCGTGTTTTGATTAAATATTGCTTTTTAATGGAAAAAAATACCGTTGGAACGAAAGCATGGCGTGATAAGTGTTATCCGGAATCTGCGCCAGGAAAATCGACCATTATTGACTGGTTTGCTGATTTTAAACGTGGTCGTACGAATACCGATGATGCGCCTCGCTCTGGTCGCCCAAAAGTCGTGGTTATACCGGAAAACATTTAAAAAGTCCACAAAATCGTTTTGACAAACCGTAAAGTGAAGTTGCAGGAGACAGCTGACACTCTCAATATATCAAAAGAACGTGTAGGCTTCATTTTGCATGAACATTTGTCGATGAGAAAGCTGTTTTCGAAGTGGGTGCTGTGTGTGCTAACAGTAGACCAAAAACACCAACGAGTAGATGATTCCCAGAGCTGTTTGGACCTATTCCGGCGAAATAAAAAAGACTTGTGATATGTAACGATGGACGAAACATGGATTCACAATTACACGCCAGAGTCAAAACGGCAGTCAGCTGAGTGGACAGCAGCCGGTGATCCTCGCAACGGAGTGTTGGAAAGGTTATGGCGTCCGTATTTTTGGATGCGTACGGTATTTTATTTATCGACTACCTTGAAAAAGGTAAGACAGTCAATAGCGATCACTACATGGCCCAATTGGATCGTTGGGGAACGAGTAAATTTCAACTAAACCATAGGCAAAAAAAGAAAGTGATCTTTCATCAAGACAATGCACCGTGTCACAAGTCTTTGGCTACGATGGCAAAATTGCATGAACTGCGCTATGAATTGCTTCCGCACCCACCCTATTCTCCAGATTTGGCCCCCAGCTACTTTTACCTGTTCGCAGATCTAAAAAAAATTATCGCCGGAAAGAGATTTGGCTTAAATGAAGAAGTAATCGTCGAAACAAACGCTAATTTTGAGGCCAAAGACAAACCGTTCTTCAAGAAAGGTATTGAAATGTTAGAAAGGCGCTGGAATGACTGTATTGCTCTTGAAGGAGATTATGTTGAGGAATAAAACAGAATTTGACCGAAAAAATTGTATTTTCTTCATTAAACCGAAAACTTATCAGCCGATGTGTTATACCTTCGTTTTAACTGATAGAATTTTTTGTGTTATCTGGTTTATCATAAATATATGGTCTTGCATACTTCTTCCCTTTCTAAACACGCTCTGTGCTTCATCTAGTGTCTTCTCTGTTTTCGCTCGTTTCCTCTTATCAAGCATTTGTTCTAAAACCTTCATATTGGTGCATAGGAGAGTTATTCCTCTATAATTATCACATTTTCATCTATCTCCTTTTTTATAGATTGGTACTATGAGTGCTTTCTGCCAGTCCCCGGGTATCCGCTCTGTTTTCCATATCTTGTTATATAATGTGTGCATTGTTTCTATTCCGTTTTTTCCCAATTTTTTTAAGCATTCCTCCTGTTATTTGATCATGTTTTGGAGCTTTACCACTTTTCAATTTTGCTATCACTCTATTTAACTCTTCTATGCTTATTAGCTCTTCATTCTCATCCTCTATTTCTTCCGGTTCTTCTTCATGTTCACCTTCTGTATCGCTCCCTTCGTCTAACAGTTCCTAAAAGTTCTGTTTCCATCTCTGCATTATTTCCTTTTCTTCCTTTATTATCTCCCCATTCTTGTTCTTGATAAAGCTTGTCTCTTGTGTTTTGTTTTCTCTTATAGTCTTCATTGTCTTGTAGAATAATTTCCGGTTTGCTTTGATATCCTGCTCCATTTTTTCTCCGAATTCTTTCCATTGCCGATATTGTTAGTTTATTCGCCCTTTCCAGTTCCTTTTTATATTTGTTATAATTTTCTTCTGTTCTGTTGCCTAAGTATTTTTTCAATTCCATCTTTTTCGTTTGATTTGCCCTCTTACTTCTTCCGACCACCATGTCATATTTGTTTATTATTTCTGTACCTTCTGCTTACTCCACAACTTTTGGTTGCTGCCTCCAGGACTGCATCTTTAAACAGCTTCCAAATTTCTTCTATATTTTTATTTTCTGTCTTGTTCTTAACTCCCTCTAGCCTCTCCTCAAGCAACTCTCTGTACCTTTCAGCTATTTTTCTTTCTTTCAGTTTGTATGCTCTTATTTTTATGGTTTCTTCACTGCATTGTTCTCTTTCCCTTCCTCTTTTATTCTTTTCTGCGGTCTCTCTTACTTTGCTCACCACTACATAGAGGTCACTTCCTATTACCGGCCCTCTTCTTACCTTTGTGTCTAGTATTTCTTTTTATTATTGGCTTCTACTATTATATAGTCAATAATTGATTTCTCATCTTTGCTAGTATATTTATGAATGTTCTTATGTTTGAAAATTGTGTTTGTTATTATCAAATTGTTTCTTGTGCAAAAGTCCAGCAGTCTTTCCCCGTTGCTATTTCTGATGCTTTCTCCGTACAGTCTTCGAGTTTGGATGGTTGTCGTTTTGTTTCCGCCTAGGATGCGGCAATTGTTTTAACGGGGAATCAAAAATGGATCATTTTTGCGTGGATCTTGTGATTTTGAAGCGAATTCCTCGCTTGATTAATTTTTAGCAATTTTTCAAATCATTGAACGCATTTTTCACCGTTTCGGCACTTCGAGTTTGGATGGTTGCCATTTTGTTTCCGCCTAGGATGCGGCAATTGTTTTAACGGGGAATCAAAAATGGATCATTTTTGCGTGGATCTTGTGATTTTGAAGCGAATTCCTTGCTTGATTAATTTTTAGCAATTCTTCAAATCATCGAACGCATTTTTCACCGTTTCGGCACTTCGAGTTTGGATGGTTGTCGTTTTGTTTCCGCCTAGGATGCGGCAATTGTTTTAACGGGAAATCAAAAATGGATCATTTTTGCGTGGATCTTGTGATTTTGAAGCGAATTCCTCGCTTGATTAATTTTTAGCAATTTTTCAAATCATCGAACGCATTTTTCACAGTTTAGGCACTTCGTGTTTGGATGGTTGTCGTTTTGTTTCCGCCTAGGATGCGGCATTTTTTTTAACGGGGAATCAAAAATGGGTCATTTCTGCGTGGATCTTGTGATTTTGAAGCGAATTCCTCGCTTGATTAATTTTTAGCAATTTTTCAAATCATCGAACGCATTTTTCACCGTTTCGGCACTTCGAGTTTGAACGATTGTCATTTTGTGTCCGCCTAGGATGCGGCAATTGTTTTAACGGGAAATCAAAAATTGATCATAATCCTAATCCTTTATTCCTACTCTTGCATTGAGATCACCTGCTGCGTATATTCATCCTTCAGCTTCTTCTATTATTAGTTCCAGTTCTTCCCAGAACTTGTCTTTTTCTGCGCCTTTTCCATTATCATTTGCGCCATAAGCTATTATTATTATTGTTGTTTTCTTGGTTTGGCTTTAGCACACCTCCCGCATTTCTATTTTCAATATTCTTTCATGTTTTGCTTCCCGATTGTATATCTGTTGCTCCAGTGTTTTGTGTATTATGCACCCCACTCCTGCTGCTGCTCTATTTTCTTCTTCAACTCCACTAAATATCATTATATTCCCGTTGTCTAGTTGTACCTTTTCCTTTTTTCTTCTTCTCTGTTATGGCTAGATAGTCCAGCCCCATCCCCTTGAATTTTTCTTCCAGTTTCTTTCTCTTTTTCTCTTATGCCTCTGATATTCTACGTTCCTATTTTCCATTTTCCGCCCCTGCTATCGTATGTTCCTTCTTTTGTTCTGTTTCTAACTGTGTTTTCTTTTGCACCTTTAACCTTTTTAAAGCATCCTTCCTTTGTTTTAGTTACTGTTTTCGTGTCATTTCCCATTGCATATGTCATTATTGCGTGTTCATTCTCAGATTTCCATCTTAGTTTTTTTATTTTGTTTCTTCCAGTTCTCCTCTTTTTTTGTTCCATCTCCATTCCTTCCCATCTACTATTATTTTAGGGTAGCCTATTTTAACGTTTTTACCCTTCTCAGCTTTTTTCTTATCTGTTTCTGGTTTTCTCTCTCTATTTTCGTCTGATCTTCATTTATATACATTTTTTTCTGTCTGTAAGTACTTCAGTTTCGCTTTGTTTTCCATGATTAACTTCTTATCTCTTTCTTTTTCCAACTTCACTAATCAGCGTTTTTCGCCGATTTTATAGGCCTCTTTGACTTTAACTTCTATCTCTAAATGCTCTTTCCCGATAGTAATAAACGTAAAATTCTCACCTACATCGTCGGATTGAGTCAAAAATTAATGAGATTTCTATTCTTTATAAGTTGTTAATTTCGATATTTCTACACTCATTATAAATTTAAATATGATGTAACTATTATAATTTCATAATTAAAGACCATAAATGACATTTCTAATGATTTCTTTTTGAACCAACATTTCATGAAAAGTCTTCAACATATATTCACTTCAGGTGTACGAAATTCTACCAAAAGCTTTGAAGTTCTTCGGATTTGCAAATAATGCTCATGTTGAAAGTTTCTTCTCAATTTCAGTATTAATTTTTGAGGTACAGACACTTTTTTCCATAAATCGCAATCGCCTCAAATCGGATATTTCCGTTAGAAAACAATACTCCCCGTATTTGGTAACGGAGAAAGTAAAAACTTCAATTTATTTATATCTGTGACATTAGCGGGGCAGAGATAACACGAACTTCTTACAACATATCAGCAAGACTTTTTCGCCCCTTCATCGGGCTCGTTTACAGCAGGGTTAATTCTGTGTCCCTAAAAAGTCGTTAATTTTTTGCGGGCAACTTTCCCTCCCGTGGCCAGACTTCGGCTCAGATGAGACGATGCGAATTGTGCTTGATTACGGAAGAGCTTAAGGGGATAATAGGGCAATGGATCATTGCCTCGCAGGCCACGTTCATTCCACGGAATTGTCTCTAATTCAATAACCACAAAAAAAAAGTACCAACTTACATTAAGATTATTTTATTTACCAAAAGAGAGAACTTTTAATTGGATAATCAATTTATTAGAAAAACTTAGAATTACTACACGTGTTTAGAGATGAAAATTAAATATTGTTCCCCCATCAGAACACCTACAGACCGGTTTGGACCTTTCAGGTCTCATCAGTGTAGTTAGTTGCTGATGGGGAAACGGAGATTACTATTGGAATATTAATGTTCATGTTTAGAGATTTTAATTCTGCATTCGATTTTTTATAATTCATTTCAATTTGGTGATGGTTGTGAAAGGCTCGATGATAACTTCTTAATTAGGTTAAATTGCCTAACATTTATTTTTTAATATTGTATGCGATGTTAAGTTTAAACTAAATTTAAGCAAACGGGATTTTTTACGTCGGTGAAAACCTAACAATTCTCACGTATCCTCCTGACCCTAACGTAATAAAAAGTTTTCAAACGTTCATGCATGCTCCATACATGGGGGAATTTGTTTGATCACAATGTAAATAATTTAGCATCGTGTGAAACATTCAACCGAATAGATTCTGAATAATGTTAGCACATTTTTTTTGGGAGAAATAAAGTATCAACGGCTCCCAACTCGATTCCAGCATATGAAATAAAATATAACTCTTTTATGCTCTCCACACTACACGAAAGATTTTTTTTTACGAGTTGTGAGTGGAAGGATTACGTCGGTCCTTCAGATCCTGTCATGTTAGGGTGGGTGCTGTATAAATGTTATCATATTTTATACACGTCACAGAAGTGTTTTATTATTATTAAAGCCCATTGAAGAGGGATGAGGAATAATAGTCAAATTCGTAGCTGATTTAATTTTCAACTTCGAGTTAATGTGAAGTTGCTAGTCATATCAAATGTACTCATCTTAAATTGTGCAATTATTGCTGGATACAAACTGAAGGTTTTCAATTTAAGTCGCAATACAGTTTGGAAATTGGAATTGTTGTTTCTCCAATATTTTTCTGTACAAAATTTAATTATTTAAATAATTGTAAGTAAATATCATGCATGATTTATTTTGTAAATATACCGAAGGAAAAAAAATTAAACACTTGAAATTCCTGATCATTTTCAAACCGCTATAACTCGGCGTATTTTCAATCCATTTTGATGAATCTTTGAGGGCGAAAAACTTTGAAGTGTCTTCTCTAAAGTCATGCATGCGAAATTAAGCGTAAGCCGTTTCGCCCCCCTCTAGCGCCCCTGTGATGATGTGTGTGGGTGATTTTTGAGGGGGTAGAAATAAGTTTGTTTCTTCGAAAAATATAAAATTAAATAATTGGCTTTAAAAAATTCCAATCAACACGTTAAAAATAGTTAAAAAATTGTATGATGTGCGAAGGTGATTTTTGAGGGGGTAGAAATAAATGTGTTTCTTCGAAAATTATGAAACTTGGTAATTCGTTTAAAAAAATCCAACCAATACGCGAAAAATGATTTAAAAAATCTATGATGTGCGAGGGTGATTTTTGCGGGGGTAGAAATGAGTTTGTTTTTTCGGAAAATTTGAAACTTAGTAATTCGCTTAAATTTCTTTTAGAGAATACGCGAAAAACGGTTTAAAAAATCTGTGATGTGTGAGGGTGATATTTGAGTGGGTAGAAATAAGTTTGTTTCTTCGAAAAATATGAAACTTAATAATTCGCTTTAAAAAATTCCACTTAACACGCAAAAAATAATAAAAAAATTATATTATGTGCGAGTGTGATTTTTGAGAGGGTAGAAATAAGTTTGTTCTTCGAAAAATATATAACTTATTAATTTGCTCAAAAAAATTTCAGCTAATACGTAAAAAATGGTTTAAAAATTGTATGATGTGTGCGGGTGATATTTGAGGCGGTAGAAATAAGTTTGTTTCTTCGAAAAATATAAAACTAAATAATTGGCTTTAAAAAATTCCAATCAACACGTTAAAAATAGTTAAAAAATTGTATGATGTGCGAAGGTGATTTTTGAAGGGAGTAGAAATAAATTTGTTGCTTCGAAAATAATAAAACTTGGTAATTCGTTTAAAAAAATCCAGCCAATACTCGAAAAATAGTTTAAAAAATCCATGATGTGCGAGGGTGATTTTTGCGGGGGTAGAAATAAGTTTGTTTCTTCGGAAAATTTGAAACTTAGTAATTCGCTTAATTTTTTTTAGAGAATACGTGAAAAACGGTTTAAAAAATCTGTGATGTGTGAGGGTGATATTTGAGTGGGTAGAAATAAGTTTGTTTCTTCGAAAAATATGAAACTTAATAATTCGCTTTAAAAAATTCCACTTAACACGTAAAAAATAATACAAAAAATATATCATGTGTGAGTCTGATTTTTGAGAGGGTAGAAATAAGTTTGTTCTTCGAAAAATATATAACTTATTAATTTGCTCAAAAAAATTTCAGCTAATACGTGAAAAATGGTTAAAAAATGGTTAAAAAATGGTATGATGTGTGAGGGTGATATTTGAGGGGGTGGAAATAAGTTTGTTTCTTCGAAAAATATGAAACTTAATAAATAGCTCTAAAAAAATCCAATAAATACGTGAAAAATAGTTTTAAAATTGTATGATGTGCGAAGGTGATATATGAGGGGGTAGAAATAAGTTTGTTTCTTCGAAAAATATAAAACTAAATAATTGGCTTTAAAAAATTCCAATCAACACGTTAAAAATAGTTACAAAATTGTATGATGTGCGAAGGTGATTTTTGAGGGGGTAGAAATAAATGTGTTTCTTCTAAAATTATTAAACTTGGTAATTCGTTTAAAAAAAAATCCAGCCAATACGCGAAAAATGTTTAAAAAAATCTATGATGTGTTCCAATCAACACGTTAAAAATAGTTTTAAAACATGTATGATGTGCGAAGGTGATTTTTGAGGGGGCAGAAATAAATTTGTTTCTTCGAAAATTGTGAAACTTAGTAATTCGTTTAAAAAAAATCCAGCCATTACGCGAAAAATGTTTAAAAAAATCTATGATGTGTTCCAATCAACACGTTAAAAATAGTTTTAAAAAATTTATGATGTGCGAAGGTGATTTTTGAGGGGGTAGAAATAAATTTGTTTCTTCGAAAATTATGAAACTTAGTAATTCGTTTAAAAAAATCCAGCCAATACGCGAAAAATGATTAAAAAATCTATGATGTGCGAGGATATAAATAAGTTTGTTTCTTCGGAAAATTTGAAACTTAGTAATTCGCTTAAATTTCTTTTAGAGAATATGCGAAAAACGGTTTAAAAAATCTGTGATGTATGAGGGTGATATTTGAGTGGGTAGAAATAAGTTTGTTTCTTCGAAAAATATATAACTTATTAATTTGCTCAAAAAAATTTCAGCTAATACGTGAAAAATGGTTAAAAAATTGTATGATGTGTGAGGGTGATATTTGAGGGGGTGGAAATAAGTTCGTTTCTTCGAAAAATATGAAACTTAATAATCAGCTCTAAAAAATTCCATTAAATACGCGAAAAATAGTTTTAAAATTTTATGATGTGCGAAGGTGATATATGAGGGGGTAGAAATAAGTTTGTTTCTTCGAAAAATTTGAAACTTAGTAATTCACCTTAATTTTTCTAGCGAATACGTGAAAAAATGTTAAAAAAATTCTTTGATGTGCGAGAGTGATTTTTGCCGGGGTAGAAAATGATAAATATGAAACTTAGTAATTCGTTTAAAAAATTCCAGCCAATACGTGAAAAATAGTTAAAAAATTCTTTGATGTGCTAGGGTGATTTTTGAAGGGGTAGAAAAAAAGTTTTTTTTTCTGGAAACCATGTCCAACTTTGACGATGTCTACGGAGTTGAAAAAAATTGTCGACTTGATCCACCATAAAGGCATTAACATTTGATCGACTCAAAGAACGAAGTTCCTACGACGATTTGGCACCAAGGTATGGATATTTGAAAAAAAAACGTGCATTTTGAGGTTTTTCGCACATAATTCAGCGACTTTTCAACCAAAATTGATGATTCTTTCGGGAAAAAATCTCATTTTGGCTCTACTTTAAGGCAGTAAACTCAGATTGGAATGATCCCTTTTCGAACCCTTCAACCCCCGAACAAAAAAAACACGTTTTTGGGCAAAAAAACGTCCAACTTTGGCAACGTGTACCGACTTGAAAAAATGTGTCGACTCGATCCACGAAAAGGGCATTGAAATTTTGACTCAAAAAAACGTGAAAAAAGTTCAAAAAATGTTTGGGCTTATAAAATTGTGAGATAGCATATTAAAGGACACTATAAACTCCATCATTATCCCTTGTACTGTTTAGAAAAGTTTAGCAGAAAAATTAGAAATTGCAAAAATTATAATTATAAAAAGGCAATCGAAAAGAATCCACCAAACTATCGCTCAATTAATCTAAAATATTCATGAAAAATCACTAAATTCAGTGTCGCTTCAGTGCCTAGAAGACAACAACATATTAAAAGACCAACAGTTTGGATTTAACTAACTTTAGCCAGTTGGAGCTATGACTGCTTTGAAACGAGACAACATGCAATTGCATCTTTCTTTGATCTAACCAAGCCGTTCGACTGTGCATCGCAAGAAATTCTATATTCTATATTCTATATACAAGAACACCCAGAAAGCTTCAAGTTGTTCTCATTATATCTTTAAGATAGAAAGTAAATTATGTTCTTCAAAATTATGCACTCGTAATCGTTGTCTAATACAGTAGATATCCCTCAAGGATCAATTTTAGGACCAACTTCGCAACTCTGTAAAGCGTGATATACCAAGACATATTATGCACCGTGTCAGTCATTTGTGGCGTACGGTTTGCTTATTTTTCAATATTATCCAGAGTTTTCTCAGTACAACGTAGGGCAGTGCGTATTCTGGTACGTCTTGAATACCGATAAAATTGAAGAAAGTCTGATACTATAAATAATATACTAACGTTGCCTTGTCTGTACATAAAAATTGGTTTGCGGCAGGCAACAAATTATGACGCAAATGCCGTTGCTCTTCGTGTACGAAAACTACCTCGAAAGAAGTTTTTACTCTGCATGAAATCTAATACAAAAAGCATTTTATAATTTTTAAGAGCACTTCATTAGTGATTCGGAGGCATTCGGTTATGATAAATTTAATTATTTATTCTATGTGCCTTTAATACGTCTAGGCTGCGAAGATCTTTCGATTCGATTTCACACAAAACCCAATGTTATTAGTGTGTTGTCAGTAACAACTTCTAAGGTACAAATTTGGGACTCGTGGCAAAAAGTTGGATGCAATATCTGTCGGGTTATTAAATGTTTCAATTAAGAAGTAAAGAATTTATGGCACGTCGTAATTCCGGATAACCGACGTCGCAGTCGCAATGGATTTAGGAAAAGACTTAATAAACGCATTTTTCCACAATTTTCTTACGTGACTGGGTTTCATAACGCGATTCGTCCACTTCATTCCGGTCACGGCATTATTGGAAACATATTATTTTATTAAAGAGGGAATTCATAAAAAAAATCGTAATCGTTAGAGATGAGAGGATTAATATTAGAAATAATTTAAATAGTTATGATCGGTGTTAATTATTAAAAATAATATGAAACATATTATTTTATTAAAGAGGAAATTCATATAAAAAGTAATCATAGGAGAAGAGGGGATTATTATTAGATATAATTTAAATCTTTATGGTCGGTGTTGTCTTAACTATAAAAAAAATTAATTGAGCATTAAATTATCAATTCCTATCACTGACAAACTACAGACTGGTTTAAGACTGTCAAGCTTCATTCATCGCAATTGTCAACGTTTCAGGCGAGTGAGCTGTGAAACTGTTATTCAGACAATATTATAGAGACGTGAACCATTCTTGAATAAAAACACCGATTTTTTCTAATTACATATTTTCAATCTTTCAAGTGTGTGGACCTCCTTTTTAAAGTGGTTTAGTCGAATTCCAACTCTTTATTAACTTATTTCACAGTTGAGCACAACGCATTTCGGGCGCCCCTTTGCATTCGGATATTTTGGGCGCCAGATACTTTTGTATGTATTTCACTAGTATTAAAAAATCACAGGTCGTTACTGTTACTAATAGACAAATTTTACTGCTACTTAAAATCACCGCTACTTAAAATCACTGCTACTTAAAAACATTGCTACTTTAAATCGCTGCTACTTAAAATCACTGCTATTTAAAATCACTGCTATTTAAACTGTAACTTAAACTGGAATTGCTCCTTAAAATCAAAACTGTTAAATAAACAATGATTGCTACTTAAACTGCTTAAAAATTAAAACGAAAATTTTCAAAAATCCATGTCTATTGAAAATTGTTGAATTTACAAAAACCAAATTGGTTTTTAATAAGCGATACTTCGGCCATTGAGGATGATTTTTTATGGAATTTTTCCGGAGCTTTTATATTTTTTTCTGCGATGTTTTTGTTAAGGTGCTCAAAAAATTAAAATTAAAATTTTCAAAAATCCATATCTCTATTGAAAATTGTTGAATTTACAAAAACCAAATTGATTTTGAATAAGCGATACTTCGGCCATTGAGGATGATTTTTTATTGAATTTTTCCTGCTCTTTTATATTTTTTTCTGCGATGTTTTTGTTAAGGTGCTCAAAAAATTAAAATTAAAATTTTCAAAAATCCATATCTTTATTGAAAATTGTTGAATTTACAAAAACCGAATTGATTTTGAATAAGCGATACTTCGGACATTGAGGATGTTTTGTTTGTAGAACTTTGCCTGCATATTTTATATTTTTTTCTGCGATGTTTTTGTTCTGGTGCTCAAAAAATTAAAATTAAAATTTTCAAAAATCCATATCTCTATTGAAAATGGTTGAATTTACAAAAATCAAATTAATTTTTAATAAGTGATACTTCGGCCATTGAGGACGATTTTTTATTGAATTTTTCCTGCTCTTTTTATATTTTTCTCTGCAATGTTTTTATTCCGGTGCTCAAAAAATTTAAACGAAAATTTTCAAAAATCCATATCTCTATTAAAAATGGTTGAATTTACAAAAACCAAATTGATTTTATACAAGCGATACTTCGGCCATTGAGGAGAATTTTTTAATGAAATTTTTCCGGTTTTTTATATTTTTTTCTACGATGTGATCATAGTAACAGTATAAAATCACTGATATTAAAAAGTTGCAATTACAGGTAGCAACGTGATTCGAAAGTAGCAGTTTTGTCTAGCTCTACTATCTACTAAAAAAGGAAAATCGTAGAGGAAAACTAAATATACAATGTGCAAAAACAGGAGGTTTATATATTTATTCCAGTCTGCGAAAAAAAAATCGCAGCAAACATGGTTTTTGCCTTTGAAAGATGAACCTCCGCTTAAATTTATTTCATATTAAATTCAGCTTCCAATAAGCATAATTGTACTCGCATTAAATGCTAATTAGAGCTTTATTATTGTATTAAATGATGAACATTTCTGTTCGAAATGTGATTCCTACTTTTATATAAAATTCAGACAGGATAATTGAAATTGAATTGAATCCGATTAGAGAATCAGGAATAATAGGATTTTGGCTAAGAAATTCAAAATGTATTGTATTTAATAATTAACATTTAATTTAAATAGAACAAACATTAGACCACTCATCGTTAGAAAACCTCCCAGAAGGGACTTAAACTAGACAAGCGGTGCCCAATAGATTCTAATTTTATTAATATTATTTTAAATGGAGGCAGAAATACCGCTGGTCTATAAATTCACTATATTTTGTAAATCTGTATGTAAAAATAAGTTAAAAAAAGTTCTTTGTTTGTTATTTTAAATATAATTATGCCTTGGTTTAGTTACTTCAGTTAAATTAACTTATTACATGCATGTAACCAATACACGTAATTTCGTATCATTATGAAAGTAATATTATACTGTGTCTGGTCTTAATTAATGCATATAATAAGTATAGTTGACTTCATTAGTAGCGTGCATGTAATACGCTATTAAACCTTCAGCTATGGTTTATGTAACAATATCCAACGTCGTGATATTAAAGCCTAGTCAAGAGCAGCACGGGTCAGATAATAGGGCAAACTGATCCTTGGCCTGTCTCTCGAATGGAATGGAATTAGAACATTGATTCTGGTCAGATTCCAGAAAACATAAAAGTTAAGGGCCACATGTTCAACGTATAACGCTTACATGTAGTAACGATAATAAGGGAATAATATGGTCTTATTTATTAAAATAAATGATGTTTATGTTATCTTGCAAAGTGACGTCGATTTTATCAGGTTGATGAAATATATTTTTTGGATCCATGGTATGTGATTCTTTTGATACGAGCATAATACTCATTGAAAAATCAACGGTTGGCTTGTTTTTTTTAAAGTATGCTACTATTCCCATAGTATATTAAAAAACGAGTTTAATAAGCGCGATTTTTTCGCACACGTCCAAGTTTAGAAAACGACGAGCGTAGCGAGGAGTTTTCTAATGGACAAGTGCGAAAAAGGCCTTATGAACTAGTTTTTTATAGTATTTTTCTTCTGTTTTGCCCCTTTTATTCCATTTCTAAATTTAAAAATCGCCCATACATGTTTAGAAAATTGTATGGTGGTTGATAAAACTAATAATTGACATTTCAAAAGAACGCATCAGCGCATATAAAAATGTTAATAATAAATCGATGTTCGCGAATCATATTAGGGAAAATGAACATTCCTTTGAAAAAAATATACTCGAGACCAACCTAATATTTTCCCCCCTGTTCAATGCTTTGTAAAAATTTATAAATGTACAATCGTACTGTAAATATTCATAGCTGAAATTGTCGAAACTATAGTTACTCCAAGTTAATAAAGTGATACCAACTTAGTTATTCGTTTTATTTGAATTATTTCAATTTGAAATTAGTTTGCAATTTTTACATATCACATAAACTCAAAACTATCTCACCGAAAATTTAGCACAGGTAGACAGCTATGAATTTTAACGGTGCCAACCTTGAAAAATTGATATTACCACACTGAGCGAGCCCTTAACGAACCCATATGAGTGCGTTAATGACTCCGTTTTAGACGCAAAATAGAAAAAATATATTCTAGGTCTAATGACATATTTAATCTGGTACTGCTTTATTATTGATCATTATTAACTAAATATAATAAACACTTGAGAATGTCGCGAATTTTCATGCTATGTTACCTCAATTATTGTTAAACAAAGTTTAAGGGCAAGGGGGGAGATTACATTTCATAATTTGAAATATTATTCAATTGTTGTCAGACGTGTATTAATTAATCTGCGCTAGAATACTTGTAGTAAAAATGAGGTTACCAAAGTTTTGAAAAATACCAATAACTGATTAAATCAGTAACCCAACGCCCAAAAATACAAAACGATGACAGTTCAGTGTGGAAACAAATTATGAAGCCCGGCGATAACTGATGTTTTACAATAGAAATGCGGCGTTGCTAGGAAATACCAACATGAGCAATTGTCGCGGCAATTGTGCACCCAGCATGATTGCCACGATAAACATTCGCCCAGCATGATTCGCATTGTAATTGTAATTTCATTGGCTAACGCCATCAACATTATGCAATTTCAAATTGGTGAGGCCAATTGGCTTTTAAAATTTAATTTCAAAATTCAAAAAGATTATTTATTAACAGAATATGTCTACTTTTTAGTTACCTTCAACATTAGGTAAATTGTTTCGTTTTTTAATGTTTTGTATTTAAAAAAATATCGGAAAAAACGGTTAAGGTAAAGCTTTTCAGTTTTTTCGAATTGTCGATAAAACATTAAGTATGAGGTCTTATTTAAAAGTTTTTGTTCGTTTCTGAGATACAAAGAAAGGTAGAGTGGGGCAGGCACGGACGGTTTTGATCAAGCTGATTCTCTAACAAGTTTTAGCCCTTTTGGTACCGAATGTTTTTTTTATGTATATGGAATATACACAGTGGGCCAAAAAACGGTACAAATTGAAAATATTCACACTTTCAATAATAATTAACGCAATAAATTTTGTTTTGAAAAACAAAATGTTTATACTTTGCATCTTATCTATAAAAATTGGGCTCTTCATTGTTAAGTTAATTATTTTAAAATATTAATAACTCACGAGGAGGTATAAGAGTATTAAACTACTCGTACTTTAAAAAAAAAAATTGGCCTAATATGTATTTAATTTTTTGATGTATGGAGTGGTATGTAAAAGTAATACATTTTATGTAAGAATTTATTTATTTCAGTGATATACATAGTTTAAGGGGTAGTGGGTACAGGCGAGCGCTTATGCCGGTTGCGCCGCGTGCCGTGTGGGTTCGAATCCCAGCCCGGGCGAAAGATTTTTCGGGGATCGAGAAGTATTCGGTCGGGTCATTGGTTGTTGTGTATACGTCTGACATTATTCATTTATTCATTTGTTCATTTGTTCATTTATTCATCCCAAAAATTAAAAATACAAAAATTAAATATTCGATGTGACTATATGGCTCAAAAAAACATAGTTTTAACAAAATTTCACCTGTTTATAGTTACAAAATAAAAACAAATAAATGAAAGAAACAAGATACAAAACAACTATTCTGAGTAGTCATTCTGCATGAGATTTTTCAAAACATGTAGGTAAATGCAGCGGTACTTGGTATTGTTTAGTCTATATTTTAATTTTGTTTTTTTTTAACAAACATCACATATTTTCTTGAAGGCTGTCGTTTGAATTTTTTGGCTCCCAACGATGTGGCATATCCCTCCATTTGATCATGTTTATCAACACACCCTAATTATCAATTCAATAGAAATCACCCAGACCACGTTTCTCAACATTTTTAATTTTCCTAATTTTCCATACTAGGTGAGTGAGCAAATTTTGAAATACCAACCAAACTTAATTTGTTGATACTAGTAAAGTAATTTTTGGGGTAATTTGGATATTCGTGATGCGGAGCATTTAACCTACCTTAAACTGCAATTGAGGTGTGTTTTTTTTTAAATTGAAAATACGAAATCTTACATGCTCGCAATTAGCATGTTCAGAGATTAAAAATTCGCACTGTATACAACTTTTTTTATGTAACACACTTAGTTTCAATAAAATTTTCTATTTTAAGAAGATTGTTAGCATAATAATAAATAACATTTTTAAATATTATTTATAATATGTATAATAATATAATATGTTTATTAATAATATTAATTTTAACATTATATATTTTAAAATGATTTATAATATTTTTGTCACATGGTTTTATGGTTACGAATTTTGACTACATTCAACTTATTTCCATAAATTTTAAAAATCATACATTTATCATTTAAAAAGCGCGAAATTGGAAAAAATGTGTAAATAACTCGTTTGTTACTTTCTCGGTTACGAAGTACGAGAAAGTATTGTGATCGTGATTTTTTTTACAGAAATATCCGTTTTGCGGTCCCTAGATGCCATTTCAACAATTTCTGAAAAAACAATGTGTGTGTGTGTGTGTGTGTTTGGTCTGTATGTATGGCTGTGTGTGTGTGTGTCTGTGCGCGCTGTATCTGAAAAACTAATAGAGAAATTGATATGAAACTTTGAACATCCGTCTTATTTGATAATCCGAAGAACTGAGAAGCTTTTGGTAAAATTTCGTACACCGGAAGTGGGCGTTTACCTTAACTGTTTTTTGTTTTTTGCCAATATTTTCTTAAATATTAAAAATATCACAAAAACATTTAGACAAACTTTGAAGACAACAAAGAAATGAACATCTTTCGCTTGAAAACATTTTTCATAAAATAATTTTTATTCGAGAATTTTTTTTAATTTTTGGTTTATAATTATAAAACGATAATAGTTACTGCAAATGTATGGTAATAATAATTGCAGAGAATGCTAAAATGAACATCTTATAAGGAATCAGTTATTTTCTAAATCCCTTTAGTTTTTGATTAAACTGAGTTTTTGAATTTGAAGTATAATTTTTACATCTTTCATAATTTTGACGTTTTAAACGTCAGTTTCATCCGACTTTACACAACGCTCGATGTACATTTAAAATATGATTTTAATTCAAAATAAACCATGAAAACGTAAATATAAATGGCTATCAAGTCGGAGGAAGTAACATGATGGCCACCTCACCATTTTTTTTATTGTTTTAGTGTTTAAACCGATTTTCTCATCCGCTTGTTTAATCCACTTCCCAATTTCGTTACGGTCAATGGGCATATACCAGCTTTTTCCCGATGGCCAATTCCCGTTTACAGTAAGAAACAGTCGATCTGTTTTAATATTGTCGCCACGTTTTGATAATAATTTCTTAAGTAATCAGACCGGGTAGACATCTTCATTGCTTTTGTGTCGTGTGAGCCATTTGCTTTCTCCATCCTGAGACGTTTTAGAAAATATGGTATTGTAAATAATCCTCCCAGTCCATACGTTATTTAATTCATCTTTGAAGTGCTGGAATAATGTCGATGAGACTTTGCTTCCTCTCCAACATGAGTTCCATCGACGCTATATGAATTTTTTTTTTTTTGCAATCCAACGCGAGTCCATCGAGAATTCTCGCTTGAAATTCTACTGTAGATAACGCTGCAGAACTCGTGCTTCTCTTCGCAGGAAACCGTTGCAATTGCTTACGTTTGCATCGCGGGCACATGGTGACGGTTTGGATATCAAATCTATGAATGGATCAAACAATATTTGAAATTCAAAGAAATACTTTTGCTGCACTGGCTTGTCAGTCGTATTCCATATAGTTTCTACTACACTTTCTTTATAATTAGTGCCGTCCCTCTTTCGCATGTTATACGCCCAGTTTTTCCAATACTTCCGAAATGTTTCCCAAGGTGCAAATCTCGCTCAGAGTAATATGTTTCTCCACACAAAACTCCACAAATTACTTCGAAATATATTTTTTGGATGTCACTGTATTCTTTGCCTACTTTTGAATTTCTTCAAGAGAAACTCTTCCGAATCATGAGTTATTACTCATTTTATTAGCGTTATTGCCGTTAACTTACTTTTAACGTTATTTGATGCAAAACCACCTTTTTAAATTGAAAAATTAATTGTAAACCTATCAAGTGCGAGTTAGTAACATTTTCCACTTTTATCCCGTTTTCATTCTTCGTTTTTTATTTAGTTTTTTTTCAGTACCTTTTGTTCCATCTCTATTTTATTATATCATATGTTAACATTTTTGTGCGCCTTCTTTTCCTCTTCTGCTTTTTACTTAGGTGTTTTTGTTTTACACGCGATTTTTATATTCCTTGTAAGTAACATCCTAGAAATAAATATTATAACTATGAAACGAACATAATCTGATAATTTCTGTTCTGCCATTTTGAAGCTTAGATGGAGTATATTAAATGTTCCAAAATTAGTATTCGTAATTCCAAGAGTAACGCCTCATTCTTCTTAAATCTTAATAAAGGATACAATTTAACCCTTTGCACTCGAGGCATTTTTCGCTCGGGCGAACCAGCAACTCGAGACGAGTTGCTGGTTTGCCGAGACGAGTTACAAGTACTTTAAATTATTGGCTTAGGTTAGGTAAGGTTGGGTGAGGTTAGGATGCATAACACCTCCCGGGCGCCGTAGCAGCGCCACTCGAGTGGACGCAACAAGTCACCTGGGCGCCGCAGCGGCGCCGCTCGAGTGCAAAGGATTAACAAGTAACACCATAATATAAATATAAGTATAAGATATATTGTAAAAATTATTTAAAAAAAATGCATGTACTAAATAAACTTAGGGGTCGCGGTGATCGCACGACGCCTACAGTGTGATAAATATGTATGTCGGTGGATAAAGTAAATTTAAAGCCCGTTTGACACGGTGCTTAATTTTACACAAAATTCACATGTTAATTTTTTGATAAATTTACTCGTAAATTATGCGGAGAAATTATTTTCCTGTTTGTCACTTCTGCATATTTTGTCGTGAAATTAAGCTTAAGCGCTTTCATATTAATACACGTTTTAGGGACATTTACAACTGTCCCATGCATATTAATCCATCTTATCACTTCTGTCTCATCTTTCCTCTTTTCCGGTACTTTCCTTCAACTTTAACCTATCCTTACATCGTGTCGTGTATTTTCCAATTTCCTTTCCCTCCGAATGTCTGCGATTTTTTATGCAACTCGTGCTGCATACTCTGTGAGCACTTTTTCACGCAGATTTACCTCCGAATTAGAACCAGTTCAAAATAAGTTACACGAAAATTCACATGAAAATTTACTGCACCATTCTCTGTATGTAGCTGTGATATTTTTGTGAAAATTTTAATTTTGTGTAAAATTAAGCATCATGTCAAACGGGCTTTAGGTTAGAATAATGACATTGTGCAAGGAAGAGTAAATGCATCTGGATAAACCTACATTAACGGTCAAATCCAATTATTTTACCACTTAATTCTTAACGATTTCCGACGTCAAATGGCACGAGGGATCAAATTTAATAGTTAAAACAAACTTTTTGTTAATTCGGTTTTGTTCATAATATGGACACAATGTTTAATTGTGTTTGTTTGTATTATTTAACAAACAAAGTTATAGAACAATTAAAATAGTTTCATTTAAAATAATCTATACACATGATATGATCAAATTACTAAAGAGAATTAATTGAATTAAAAAAAAAACAGCACTCTAAACATTTCTCACAGGTTCTATTTTCATTTTAAAACAAGTACCTCGTGATTATCCGTTTAAATACATAAAACGTCCATCCAAAATCCTAAACAAATTCACTATACCCACTTGTCAGTTTAAAGAATTTTATTTTGGAAATGGATATAAACAACTCCAATAGTCGTGTATTAATCTCAACAAATTTCCATGAGGAATTAAGCTTGGCATAAGACAATATTTACTCCTAAGTTAAGTGCAATTTGCAATTTCGGGACCCTTCTCTTACTGGACAAAGTTCTAAAATATATGCATGCAGTCGAGGAATTTACCAGAGGTTTATTTATTCACCGCTCAACGCAAGCCTCGATTAATCTTCAAGCTTTTAAAGCGAACAAAACCCGAAAGATTTTCAGGAGAGATAAAAGAATATTTGCTGACTGATTCTTAAAATGTTTATGAGAGATTTAATACGTTTTTAGGGGAATATTTCACTACTTTCTTTAATCGTGGTACACATGCGATTGACAATAGAAAATAACGTCCGAACGAACGAACGAAGATGATTATGACCGTTGCTACACAGTGGTTTTGTATCCAGGATAAAAAATAATCATGGAAACGCCCTGTTTTATTTAAACAAAATTTGATTTAAAGATGATCCGCTGTGCGAGTTTGATAAGATCGAGGTATATACGGGGTATTTTTTTATCGTGGGTCATAGGATTTTACATGCTAAAAATTATACCTTGTGTTAATGTATATTTTATCATAAAATTTTGAAGGAAAATTTAGTTAGTAATAAATCAATTATTTTTAGACATGATGCGCTTAGTCACAATAATTTAAGCATGTTTTATTCCATTAAAAAATGAAATTATTTAAAATAAATAAGTGAATATATTTTATAAATATATAATATATAAATATATATTATCATAAAATTTTGAAGGAAAATTTGGTTAGTAATAAATCAATTATTTTTAGACATGATGCGCTTAGTCAGAACAATTTAAACATGTTTTATTGCATTAAAAAATGAAATTATTTAAAATAAATAAGTGAACAAAAATAATCAAAGTACATTGAATTTCTGAAATGTCAGATTGATTAGTGAATTAATTTCATTTTTTAATGGAATAAAACATGTTTAAATTATTCTGACTAAGCGCATCATGTAGAAAAATAATTGATTTATTATTAACTAAAATTTCCTTCAAAATTTTATGATAAAATATACATTAACACAAGGTATAATTTTTAGCATGTACAATCCTATGCTCACGATCAAAAAAACATACTGTATATAGGAAATATTAGTTGATAAACTAAAAAATATTTAATAAATAACGAACAGGTTAAATATTCATATATTCAGGCTATTTTCGTCTTTACTAAATTTAAAAATGAAAAATTTTAGCTTTCTCCCGTTAAATTTAAATCACGACCTTCCCATAAACAATGATCGTGTCAATGAGTATTTGTTCGACTTTCTCGAAGAGACGCGTAATAGATTGTAGGCTATACTGACATCATATATCTCTATTGTTATGTTTCCAATGGCCTCTTCCTCATAGCTTGATATCGTAAACGTCAAGACCGCTCCCACGTTGTATCCCTGTATCAACTACAAAAATTTGTCGTGACTGAGTTGCGAAAGCCTAAGTTAACCCTAAATACAGACTATGTGATAATATTCTCGGTGCAAGTGTTAAAATGCAACCAGCAGTTACAACCAGTAATTTCACTTCAACGAAATTGCAATGTTATACCGTGTTTACTTCTTGTATTATAACGGTTTGAACACAATCTCATCGATTATTTACCTTCTGCTCCATAGCCTTTGTTGCCGTCTTTAGAGCGTTGTGTACGACTAACTATGTTTGCTTCACAGGACCGTACCGTGATGCCAAAGTGGCATTAATTCTGCTTCCCAAGGCGAATGAATATGACTCAATTATGTACACAGAATCCATTTAAATTCACCGCAGCGCCGCCGACTGCTCCCCGGCGCATTCGCCATAATTGCACTATTAGTTTTATGCTTACTTTAAATGTTTGGACATACATTACAACGAATACACTTGGTAATTGTAATAGTAATGGTCTATTTATTTAAAGTATCGCGAGAATGAAGCAATGTATCTGTTTCAAAATGTATACGTAACTGTAATCCATTGAATTAAATTATCCGCTGCGCAATCACCATAAATACGCTATTAGTTTTATACTTATTTTAAATATTTAGATAGACTACAAATTAACAATCCGGCTGGGTAGTCAAGTAACATTTAAATTCTAAATTTCAACGTTGGTGTTGATACAATAAACTCGTCTATATATATTTAAGTCAGAACAAGACGATAGTACTTCATGTTCTGTACGACAGAAATGTTACGGAAATGAAATAAATATCCTAATAAATCCAATTGTTCCCGGCGCATTCACCAATATTGTCTCCGGTTTTACAATATTCCCAACTTAAATAAATGGTGATCGGATGACAAATTATATTCTTAATTAAAAAAAATAAAAATGGGATAACTTTAACATACCTATTTGTCAAATTGTAAAAATATACAGGGTGTTGCATTTAAAATAAGAAAGTTGGTATTGGCCTCTGTTACATGACACACCCTGTATAAAAAGTTTTTGTTGAAAAAAATGCGCAACTAAAAATACTAATCGACGTATCCGAGCGTTTTTTCGAACACGCCTCCATTTATTTATTATCGAATTTATTCCATTTGGCTGATACACACTGTATAGTAAAATATAGCAATAGTAATAATTCACATATTCAGGCTATATTTCATTTTAATGAATTTAAATCGGAGAATGTTACACGATAGCCACATCACCATTTTTTTCTATTTCCATCAAACAGTTAATCAGATATTTGTATAATTTTTTTTCGGGAAATTTGAGGTATTTAAACTATACAAGCAGGGCAACTTATAAAATCTATATTAACTGCAATCATTAAAATGCACGGAATAATGCGCACGTTGTTTTGAAGTTAACTAATTATAATCTACATACATACATGAATTTATTTACATGTTTGATTTTCAAAATACAATTATAAAACTTTAAAATATGCAAATTGGAAAAATCGCGCTTAACTACAAAATAACGTGCAGCTCTAATTGCCAATATTTATCCAAACTTTAAACCCATATTTCCCTTTCGTAGAACATCGCGATTTGCTTTTAATTTCAATTAATTATTTATACTTCAGATAAACGCATACATCAATATCTTTATTACACACATACAACATAACATAATACATATTTACAAATATGTAGTATGTGCCTATCAGTCTTGCATCTAATACTAAAAAATGGTGATGTGACCATCATGTTACTTTCTCCGATTTGATAGAGTCATTGTTATTGATATTTACACTTTCATCGTTTATTTTTAATTTAAATAATATTTTAAATGTAAATCGAGCGGTTTGTAAAATCGGATGAAATTGACAAATTATACTTCAAATCCTCATAGTCAGTTTACTCAAAAACCAACGAGATTTCGAAAAAAACATTCTTTATAAGTTGTTCATTTTGCCATTTTCTATAATTATTATCAACATAAATTTGCTGTTAATTGTTATCGTTTCATAATTATAAACCAGAAATATTTTTTTTTCTCAAATAACAATGATTTTATCAAAAATAGTTCCTTTAACATTTTTTGAAAAAAAATTCACAATTACAATACTTTCTCGTATTTCGTACGGAGAGTAAAAAAATGGTGATGTGGCCATCATATTTTTTATGTCAGTTCACGAATTTAAAGTAATTTTTTCCACCAGTACATAAACTGCAAAAAGTAAATTCTAGAAAATGGACTAAAATATCACTTTTTAAAACTCACTTTTGTTTTTTAAAATTCACCGATTTTCCATCGAGTTACGAACTTTTGAAAATTTCATTTTTCCATTTGTTGAACATTTGGGAATTTTTTTTTAAATATGTACCGTGGAGAATGAATTCTAAAAAAATTATATTAAATTGTTAAAATATCACTATTCTAAAGGCACTTTTGTTTTTAAAGATTGAAACATTTTCAAACGAGATACGAATGCTTGAAACTTGTGATTTTCACGTTGTTGGCTATTTGGGGCGCGTAAGTAAAAACAATTCGTTGAAAATATAAACCGCAAAAAATTAAATCTATGAAAATGACTAAAACATCACTCTTTAAAACGCACTTTTTTTCTAAGATTCACCAATTTTCAAACGAGTTACGAATTTTTGAAAATTTCATTTTTCAATTTGTTGAACATTTGAGGAAAAAAATCCAAAAAATACGTACCGTGGAGAATGAATTCTAAAAAGAATTATATTCAATAGATAAAATATCACTCTTCCTAATGCACTTTTGTTTTTAAAGATTTATACATTTTCGAACGAGATATGAATGTTTGAAACTTTCGATTTTCACGTGAAAACAATTCGTTTAAAATATAAACCACAAAAAATAAACTCTGCATTAGATCACTAAAATACCACCCTTTAAAATTAACTTTTGTTTTCTAAAATTCACCAATTTTCAAACGAGTTTCGAATTTTTGAAAATTTTATTTTTCCATTTGTAGAACATTTGAGAAAAAAAAATCCAAAAAAATATGTACCGTGGAGAATGAATTCTAAAAAAAATATATTCAATTGTAACAATGTCACTCTTCCATAGGCACTTTATTTAAAGATCCATACTTTTTCGAACGAGATACGAATGTTTAAAACTTTTTATTTTCGCGTTGTTGAATATTTGGGGATCTGTGGAAACAATTCGTTAAAAATATAAACCGCAGAATATAAACTCTGAAATTTTTTAAAATCGATTTCCCATAATCGACTATACATACAGCTCTGAAGGGCACTAATAGTTCGACCCACTAGTTTTAGAAAATAAACCACTATACTGCTCTGAAGGGGGCTAATAGTTCAAAACGGGTCTTTGATTAAATGGATTGAAGGGAGTTAATAATGAATCTTGTAAATATTCATTTTGAAGATCCTCGAAATTTATGAAAAATGTCGCAAACTAAGTCTATGAAAACAATCCTGATTAAAGGGTAAATTAAGGCCCACTGTTCACCCTTTATTTTTATTTAAGCTTCGTACACTGACTGTTTGGTGTTTTTTTGTTTTAATTTTATCTATTACAAAAAAAAAATTGGTTGGTAGTTAAAAAAAGTAATAATAATAAAATCACCAGTTCTTTAGATTAGCTTTCTAAATATCCCTACAAAATAGCAAGCCAATCGGATAAACGGTTTCAGGGAAAAAGAAACATAAAAATGCATGATTATCAATGTAAAACGGCCGGTGTAGTAACTCCGTTAAAGCTTTATACAGATGGTAAAACAGCGTTAAATAATAATTGTATGGTACCACAGGAAGCGCAATAAATTAATCTATCCAACGGTGGTACAAGATTACTTTTGGGGTAAATTTAAAAAACCGTTTTCCCGTGTTAAGTCCCTATGTTGCGTGGTAAATCAATCACACTGTATGTAAATAAGATATTGCAACTAAGCCAACTTATAAAATCTATATTACTGCATCTCTATGTAATTAAAATGCACCGAATAATGCGCACGTTGTTTTGAAGTTAACTAATTATAATCTACATACATACATGAATTTATTTACATGTTTGATTTTCAAAATACAATTATAAAACTTTAAAATATGCAAATTGGAAAAATCGCGTTTAACTACAAAATAGCGTACAGCTCTAATTACCAATATTTATCCAAACTTTAAACTCTTATTTCCCTTTCGTGGAGAACCGCGATTTGCTTTTAATTTGAATTAATTATTTAAACTTACAGGGTAAGCTTTTTTAGAGTCTTACAGGGCTATATCTCAAGAAAGGTTTTAAATATTTCATGAAATTTTCGTCAGGTAATAGGGATACATTTTACCATAGTTTCTACATTTTACCCTTTTCTCGTTTTTGAGAATTTTAAATGCGATGTTTTTTTTTTTGTTTCTAAAATTCGAATTACATGAAAAACTACGTATTCTTTCTCTCTTGGTTATGAATACATGATAAACCAAATAAATTTTTGCAATAAATTAAGTTCACTTAATTCGGATTTAATATGCGTTTCCATGGAAAAATTAATTAAACTTGAGAAAACATAATTTATTATAACTGAATAAATATAGATATATTCAGGATATTAGATTTGTTAAATAAATAGTTTCTGTGTTTTGTTTTAATTTTCTATATATCTTAAATTGGTATAATAGTCAAGTACGTTGTTAAATCAGTCACGTCATCAATCTAGTCCAACTATAAACGACGTCCATTATCGGCGATGCATTATTTCTGTCTAATTAATTGCATTGTCACCCAGCCTAACAACCAGAATACAGATTGTATGTTAATAATAGTACAGCGTTTGTAAGTGTAATTGTGATTGATGACATTCTAACTATTGTAGTAAATAGCCATGCAGATTTCACGGCGATAATTGGCTTAACGGGTCAATTTGTTTTTTTGGATATTCGACTAGGATGTCTGATTATAACATTAACACCATTATAAACTTTACAATAAATGACGAATTCACATTTATATTTAGAGAAACATAAAATCTAGACGAGTACACCTTTATATGTTTTTTTTCCTTATAAATTAATTAATGGTATTATAGATTTTTCTGAATTATTGTCATTACTGAACATTTGTTTCAAACCGATTTGTATTATTATTATTATTAATAATATTACATGTATTTTATAATTTTTATTATTATTCAAATTTATATTAAATGAGCACTACTAATTTTATTTACGGAGCTACTACTGCTACTTTTGGTACTGCGTGTTCCGTGACTTCACAGGCAACAAATTAAGTGTGGCTGCACTCGTGGCCAATTTTTTGTTTGGGGCTCTGGGGAAGTACCAGTCCACTGATCGTCGTCGCTCATGTCGCTAATTAATTCAATTAAAACTCTTATCATAACTTAATTAAAGTTGCACAAATTCAAAAATGTTAAAATATTAATAGTATTTGTTAAATCACAATCGCCTGTCATCTTTCGAACATAAGATCCATCCACCGTATAAGTGTATGAAAAATAATCCAATAGTAATAGTGATGGTACTCAGCAACCACCTATCGATCACGAGATCCATCGACCGTATAGGTGCTGCTCAATCGCTATTTAAAAAAATCAACATTTGTAAGAAAAATCAGTAAAATAAATGCAATTCCATTACCGCTAATATATCATAATTCTCCAACTTGACTAAAGCAGTTTCAATAACAAAAATCCCCGGCCGTGAACTTTCCTCGAACTCGCGAAACCCGTTAAGAATAATCTTGGAGAGATTGCAGGGAGTCCGTTCGACTTTGATAAATTGCCTGCCGAAGAGATGAAGAAGAGTCGGCCCGGAGGAAAACAATTTTCCTCCCCAGGAAATTATAACTGTAATCCCGAATGTAAGTCCTCTCGCCTCCTCGATTCACTTAGCTACAGATAAATATTGGCGAGGGTGGAAGATCTGGCACCTATATATAGTGAGCCTGGGAGGGGGGGGGATATTCAAATTCCGTCCCCCGCCACGACGACTATCGATTCGTGCGTTTAAAAGTTGTGAGAATTAAATTGTAAAATTCAGAGTTTAATTACCCGCGGAGGGGGATCTTACCTGGATTTGGCAGGCGAGTTCACCGTAAGGCCAGCAGTTGCGAAGCGATGGGACTATGGCGAAGGGTGTGACGAACAGGCCCATTGCTAAGTCGTTGCTGGCTAATGATGTTAATAGATATCTTGGCTGAAAATAATAAAATTAATGTATCCACGATAATATAATATGTAGAAGATATTAGTTCATCAACTGACCACATGGCGCTGTTTGACTAGTAATTACGAATCAAAAAAGTGTAATTGAGTTTCTAGAAAAAGTTTCGAATTTCGTACATCGTTGGTGGCAATTGGGTGCGACGATACTGCTGTAAATACAGGACAGAAAAACGGGGTCATTGTACTATTCGAAAAAATATCTTAATCGACCATTACATTTTTGCGGTTTGTGTGCCTACTCAGGGGCGGCTCGTTATATAGAGCCACGGAGCCTTGGCACTACTTGTAGACTCAAGCTCAGCAAAAAGTTTTAACTGATTCTTAAAAAAACTTTTTAAATGTTTAACATTAATTTCAACAGATGGTTAAAATTTTGAGAGACTATTTCTGAATAATGTGTCTTACAAATTTCCAAAGAGAGCAATCGCAAGTTTACCACAACAAAAATGGTTGCATTAAAAAGAAAATTTTAATGACAAAAAAGGCGAATTTTTCAAAATACTAGTAGGGATTGCACATTTATTTTAACAGATGGTTTAAACTTTAACTGACTAATTCTGAATAATGCTTCTTTACAAATTTACAAAGAAAATAATCGCAAGTTTACCACTACAAAAATGGTTGCGCTAAAAAGCAAATTTTGATAACCAATAAGGCGCATTTTTCAGAAATTTGCATGAGAATTCCACATTTATTGCAACAGATGGTTGAAATTTTGAATAATGCCTCTTTACAAATTTCCAAAGAAAAAATTTTCTTCTAAATTTTCGATTTTTTTGTTAAAATTTTCGGATTTTTGACCCACAATTTTGATTTTTAGGATCGAATTTTTGATCAAAGTTTTTAATTTTTTATCCTATATTTTAGTTTTTTTTTTAACCTAATGGTGTTATTCTGAACAAAAATGTCTGTCAACTAACATCGATGTAAATTAACATTTTCGATGTTAAAAAACACTTGTCAAAACGGTCGACGTTACGAGATTGTTAATGGTGATATTTTAGGGTTATTTCGTAGTTTGTGTTTTTCGTCAACAATAAACTCAAATGGACAGTAGTATCCAATATTTATATGCAAGCTTTATGAGACACTTATTTTATTTCTAAAAATATCCTCAAAAACGTATTATTAATCATCTATTATAATATACATGAAGTTGGTCGCTCTGTAGACGTTGCACTGTTGCCAATTTGTGTACATCGGGCTGTTCTGAATATGGTTTTTAGCAGCGCTGCTCAATTTTACATAACATTGCAATGTTAATAACATCGATGTTAATAACATCGCTGTTAATAACAGTTGTTCAGAATAACACCCTAAATGATCGTTTTTTATACGCAAGTTTTTTTTATTTTTTGCCGATATTTTCAAGTACAGTTTCTGATTCTAGCCCTTTATTTTAGATTTTCTATCTTGAATTATTATTTTTTATGGGCGAATTTTTTTACTTTTTGGTTACTTTTTGACAACCATTTTCGAGTTTCTGGTCGGCAACTAATTTTGAGCTAAAGAGTTATTTTAGGAGCTAAAAATTGCAAATTAATTTTGTTACCCTTGATTTTTCAATTTTTTTGGTTTGAATCTTTGATTTTTAGACCAGCATTTTTGATTTTGTTAGGCCTATATTGTAGATATTTGATCTGTATTTATCATTTCTTCGTTCCAAATTTCAGATTTTTTGCCCGAAATATTCTTTATTTTGGTTGAACTTTTTGATTTTTTTTGTTGAAATTTTCAAATTTTTGGTCTGCATTTTTATTAATCGCGAATTTTTGATATTTGTCTAAATTTTCGATTTTCTGTGCTTATATTTTAGTTTTTTACTTTTATTAAGAGAATTCCACATTTATTGCAACAGATCGTTGAAATTTTGAATAATGTGTCTTTACAAATTTCCAAAGAAAATAATTTTCTTCTAAATTTTTGATTTTTTTGTTAAAATTTTTGGATTTTTGGTCCACAATTTTGATTTTTAGGATCGAATTTTTGATGAAAGTTTTAAATTTTTTATCCTATATTTTAGTTTTTTTTAACCTAAGTGATTGCTTTTTATACGCAAGTTTTTTTATTTTTTGCCGATATTTTCAAGTACAGTTTCTGATTTCTAGCCCTTCATTTTAGATTTGCTAAATTGAATGATTATTTTTTATGGGCGAATTTTTTTTACTTTTTGGTTACTTTTTAACTACCGTTTTCGAGTTTCTGGTCGGAAACTAATTTTGAGCTAAAGAGTTATTTTAGGAGCTACAAATTGCAAATTCATTTTGTTATCCTTGATTTTTCAATTTTTTTTGGTTTGCATTTTTGATTTTTAGACCAGCATTTTTGATTTTTTTTTGGCCTTTTCTACAATAGATATTTGACCTGTATTTTTCGTTTCTTCGTTCCAAATTTCAGAGTTTTTGCCCGAAATATTGTTTATTTTGGTTAAACTTTTTGATTTTTTTTTGTTGAAATTTTCAGATTTTTGGTCTACATTTTTATTAATCGCGAATTTTTGATATTTGTCTCAATTTTCGATTTTCTGTGCTTATATTTTAGTTTTTTACTTTAATTAAGAGCTGATTTGGCAAGTGATTATTTTTTACGATTTCTTAAAACATTGAGTGCAATTTCCGTTCCCTCCAGTGCAGTTTTGAGTCAATTCCTGTTGTTTTCAGTAGCAATATTGCAAACAATTTTACAAGTAATCAAAAGTACACTCTTTCTGCGTAGTTTTAGTCATTTTGGAGCTAATTCTACAAGTGATTAATTTTTTACAATTTTTCAAAACATTGAGTGCCAATTTCCTTCCTACAGAGCAAATTTTGAGTTTATTCCCTTGTTTTCTACAGAAGCATGTCGTTGTTTTCAGGAAATCAAAAGTAGACTATTTTTGAATAATTGAAGTTTATTTGAAGCGAAACCTTAAAAATTTTCAAATCGTCGAGTGCAAATTTCCTTCGCTACAGAGCAAATTTTGAGTTTTTTCCTATATTTTCTGAGACTAATCACCGAGTGCTGAATATGGCAATTTTCGTACTTGAATTTTTAATCTTCTTGTTTTAATTTTTTATCGTTAAGCCCGGATTTTTATATTTTGGTCTGAATTTTTAATTTTTTAACCTTATTTTTTCTAAATTTTCTATTTGTTTGTTAAAATTTTCGATTTTTTGGTCCGCAATTTTGATTTTTAGGATCGAAGTTTTGGTCTGGTTTTGAATTTTTATCATATATTTTTGATTTTTATACGCGACTTTTTTTATTTTTTTGCCGATATTTTCAAGTTTTTTTTATGGTTTTTGCCCTTGATTTTAGATTTTTTAACTTGAATTATTGTTTTTCATGGGTGATTTTTTTTACTTTTCGATTACTTAATGACTAAAATCTGCCGTTTTCTGCAGGAGCATGTTGAAATTAAAAGTAGACTATTTTTGAATAATTAAAGTTTATTTGAAGCGAAACCTTAAAAATTTTAAAATCGTCGATTGCAAATTTCCTTCGCTACAGAGCAAATTTTGAGTTTTTTTCTATATTTTCTGAGGCTAATCACCGCGTGCTGAATATGGCAATGTTCGTACTTGAATCTTCAATCTTCTTGTTTTAATTTTTTTATCGTTAAGCCCGGATTTTGATATTTTGGTCTAAATTTTTAATCTTTTACCTTAATTTTTTTTGTAAATTTTCTATTTGTTTGTTAAAATTTTCGATTTTTTGGTCCGCAATTTTGATTTTTAGGATCGAAGTTTTGGTCTGGTTTTGAATTTTTTATTCTATATTTTTGATTATTATACGCGACTTTTTTTCTTTTTTTGCCGATATTTTCAAGTTTTTTTGATGGTTTTTGAATTCTTGCCCTTGATTTTAGATTTTTTAACTTGAATTATTGTTTTTCATGGGTGTTTTTTTTTTACTTTTCGGTTACTTTCTGACTAAAATCGATTAAATATAATTTTTTTTTCAAAAAAATATATTTTTTTTTTAAGACAGACCATTCTGAACACTATTTGTCCATAAAATTTTGTTGTAGGTCTTCCAGGAACTGAGGTTCGAGTTTCTGGTCGGCTTAGCTTATTTTGACATAAAGAGTTATTTTGGGGGCCGAAAATGGCGAATTATTTTCATTTTCCTTTCTTTTTATGGTTTAAAATTTTTATTTTTAGACCAGCATTTTTGATTTTTTCGCCTATATTTTAGATCTATAGCCTGTATTTTTCATTTCTTCGTTCCAAATTTTTGTTTAAATTGTTTTGTTGACATTTTTTACCCGCGAATTTTCGAAATTTGTCTAAATTTTCGATCTTTTGGGCGTGTATTTTAGTTTTTTACTTTAATTAAAAGCGTATTTTTTATTGGTCTATACTTTAGATTTTGAACGTGGGTGATTGATTTTTATGTGCAAATTATTGATTTCTTTGCCGGTATTTAATTTGTATAATTTGTCATTTCCATTTTTCATTCTAATAAATTGTAAAAGTGGCTCTACCATCAACATGTTCCACGAGCCGCCACTGTGCCTACTACAAGCTAATGAATTCCCACCCCATCATCTTTTCACCAGCCTCGATGGTACCATGGTTACCGATGGTAATTGTAAAGCGTCTAGAATATAAAGTGGTGACCTTCAAAAAGCTGTAAGCTCAGAATTGCCGGATGTTAATGCTAAATTATTAAGTACCAATCAAAAATATCAGTCCTCATCTGAAGAAAAAAATGTTAAACTCTTATTACTCACCTGTGAGTGAATATACTTGGAGTATCTCCTACTGTTGATGACTATAATAAGCAGTATGTTTGCGAGTAGCACACCCGCAGTCAAGAATAGCACTATAATCGCCTGAAGCACCTCGCCAGGACCTAATCCTGCCAGGATGCTCACATTGCTGTACCGTGGATGCGAACAGCTGCTGTTGGCCAAGGCGGGAGCAACGAGAATCGTTATTTTATGATGCATCTTTTCCACAAATACTATCTGCTCTCCATCTTTATTACACGAGCAGTTCACTCTAGTTTTAAATGAATCCTTAAGCACGATCAGATTGGATTCATACCGAACTTGTTTTTATATTCTTTAAATGAGTTCATTTTAACGGACGGTATATTAACTAACACATTTTGTTTTAATATCCTGAAATAAACAACATGTGATAATTGATTAATTTTGAAGTGCGAATTTAATTTTAACTAATAATAAAATTTTGGATTTGATTAATTTTTCTTATCAATGGAAAAGTTAATTGCAATCACTTTTTACAGTACAGAAAAATATTTGATAAATTTCTAATGCTGATATAAATTTGATGTAATTTGAAAAATGCAATTTAACACGTTGTTTAATTCCATTAAATAATATATCACAATTTATTAAATTTATCCCGATGGCAAATACATCAACGCAGTTAGGGAAGTCGTGTATAAAATGTTGCATCCGGTTAATAACAATATGTAAACATATCGAAATATTCGATCGATATCTATTGTGCGTGTTGCGTTATTCCGGTTTAAATTGTGGACAGTTATAAACTACGGCTGTTTTCTTCTTTTAGAAACTGTGGAATTCGTGCCCTCCGCGTTTTCATCCAATCCCTATATATCCCATAATCCTATAAATATAGAATTCTGTCGTTCGTTCGTTCCCAACGGCGCCGGTGGAGAACTCTGCAACAAAGAGAAAAATTGGATTAATGTCCCCACGTCATAATGGCGTATATTGTGCCGCCCTACAGTTATACAAACACGTTTTATTAAATTTTTTTATTGAGGGATATAGAGATTTTTTGCTCCTGTTATCACAAACGGTTCATGGCTAATAATTATCTTTGCTCCAACTAACGTTTTTTATTTTGCTGTTGGGAAAGATGATTGACGGGAAATTGGTTCGTAATTCAACCAACACTGATTCGTGGTTTTGTTAGGACCGATTAAACGTTTGACTGACATTTCGTTCCCGGTTCGAAATGCTAATATCTGCCTTAGCGAGATAAGTATTATTTAAAAAACAATCATTATTCATCATGGCAATCAAAAGCTATTTTAAAAAAGTACAGAATTCACTAGAAAAGAGAAAAAATAGAAGGGCCAGTAAATATCAAGTACTAATAACAAATGAAAAGATGAACATAATATTCTGAGCAGCTATTATTAGGAAAAAGAAAAGAAGTCGGGCAGGGAAGGAAGGCAATAACGGCGTTGACCCTCAGGGGAAGGGAATAGATGATACAAGATGAAATCAAAATTGAAGGACTGAAGGAAGCAATTAGAAAAGTGAAAAATCGAAAAGCACCAGGCAATGATAACGTCAACTCGGAAATGATTAAAACATTGGTAGCTCTGAACGACAGGTAGAACTGCAAATACATATTAAGGCTTGGAGCTTGGAGGAGACACCACAAGATTGGAAAATTGGGATTACCTTGCGAATACATAAACAGGAGAAACTAAAGAATGCAAGAAACACTGCGAAATCACAGCATTAAAAATATACAAACAATAATAAGCAAGAGGGCAATAAACATATTAGAACCACAACATCAGAAGCCCAGAGTGCATTGACGAACGGAAGGAGTGTCCAGGGCCATGTTTTTACAATGGAACATATAATAAATATGAAAATAAGAAGAAAGAAAAAGCATCCGCCGCATTTATAGACTTAAAAAAGGCATTCGACACGATCAGAAGAGGGAAAACTACGGAGCAGTGGATCAGATCAATAAACAACTATGTCAAAAACATTAAACCAAAAGTTTTAAAAATAAAATAATTTTGAGAAGGAGACTGTTCTTTAACACGATTGATGGCTGAAATTGTCAAGAAATGTGAAGCAAATTATACGTAGCCCACAAAAACTATAGTCTATTCATTCTACAGATATTACTTTAGCTGCAGATTCTGTTACTGCACTCTTGCAATCAAGTTTCATCAAAAGTCAGTTGTAAAAACGCCCACAATCACCGTAAGTTCTGCACATAAGTCTGAGTTACAGTAACAAAATTAACTATTATTTTTCTGACACACCTTAGAAATATTAACAATACATTCCTAGTCGGACTCTGAAAAATGCCTCACACAACGTCGTTTTGGTGATATTAATTTGTATTTTTTCTTCTTGAGTGTTCGTCAAAAATCATTTTCAAAAATTCGTAACTCAACTGAAAATTGCTGCACATTCCAAAACCAAAATTACTTTGAAATATCGACATCTGGTGAAGTAATTTGAATTTTAGTGGATTTTTTTTCCAGCGTTTCATATTAATATTTAATTTCTTGCGATCGAGAGTTCGACATTGAAAAAAAAGAAATTTCCAAAAATTCGAAACTCCACTAAAAATTGTAATAATTAATGAATGTTTGTACAATTTTTTCCCCGCGTTTCATATTAATTTTTAATTTTTTGCAGTGTTCGTCATTGAAAAAATACATTTTCAAAAATTTATAACACAACTGAAAACTGCTGCACATTTAAAAACTAAAATGATTTTGAAAGATCGGCATCTTGTGAAGTGTTTCTAATTTTTGTAGAATTTTTTTCCCGCGTTTTATATTAATTTATAATTTTTTGCGCTCGAGATTTCGACTTAAAAAAAAACAGAAATTTTCAAAAATTCATACCTTGATTGAAAATGGTTGCATATTCAAAAACCAAAATTATTTGAAAAAATCGACGTCTTGTGAAGTGAACAAGATTTTTGTAGGATTTAATCTTTGCGTTTCATATGAATTTTTAGTTTTTGTGCTCGAGAGTTCGACTTAAAAAAAACATAAATTTTCAAAAAATTCGTAACTCGACTGAAATTTGCTGCACATTCAAAAACCAAAATTACTTTGCTTTGAAAGATCGACATCAGTAATTTGAATTTTTGTAGATTTTTTTCCAGCGTTTCATATAAATATTTAATTTCTTGCGATCGAGAGTTCGACATTGAAAAATAAAAATTTCCAAAAATTCGTAACTCGACTGAAAATTGTAATAATTAATGAATTTTTGTACAATTTTTTCCCTGCGTTTCATATTAATTTATCTTTTTTGCAGTGTTCGTCATTCAAAAAAATACACATTCAAAAATTCATAACTCGACTGAAAACCACCGCACATTCAAAAACTAAAATTATTTTGAAAGATTGTCTTCTTGTGAAGTGTTTTTAATTTTTGTTGAATTTTTTTCTGGTACTTCATATTAATTTTTAACTTTTGCCGCTCGAGAGTTCGAAATTGAAAAAAATACATTTTCAAAAATATATAACTCGACTGAAAATTGCTGCACATTCAAAAACTCGTAACGTGACTGAAAACTGCTGCACATTTAAAAACCAAAAATATTTTGAAAGACCGACGTCTTTTAAGGTGATTTGAATTTTTGTGGAATTTTATCTCTGCGTTTCATATTAATTTTTATTTTTTTGCCTCGATTGTTCGACATTGAAAAAAATAAATTTTCAAAAATTCGTAACACGACTTGAAATTGTTACTTATTCAAAAAACAAAATGATTTTGAAATATTGACATCTTGTGAATTAACTGAATTTTTGTAGGATTTTATCCCTGCGTTTCATATTGACTTTTAATTTTTTGCGCTGGAGAGTGAAAAAAGAGAATTTTCCAAAAATTTTCGCGTTTCACTGAACATTGTTGCATATTCAAAAACCAAAATGATTTTGAAAGATCGACATCTTGTGAAGTGAACTGAATTTTTGTAGAATTTTATCCTCACGTTCCATATTAACTTTTAATATTTTGCGCTCCAGAGTTCGACATTGAAAAAAAGACATTTTCAAAAATTGGTAACTCAACTGAAAATTGCTGCAAATTCAAAAACCAAAATTACTTTGAAAGATCGACATCTTGTGAAGTAAACTAAGTATTTGTAGTATTTTATCCCTGCATTTCATATTATTTTTTTAATTTTTTGCGCTCGAGAGTTCGACCAAGAAAAAAAAAGAAATTTTCAAAAATTCGTAATTCAACTGAAAATTTCTGTACATTTAGAAACCAAAATTACTTTGAAAGATCGACATCTAGTGAAGTCAACTGATTTTTTGTAGGATTTTATCCCTACGTTTCATATTAACTTTTCTTTTTTTGCAGTGGAGTGTGCGTCATTGAAAGAAATACATTTTCAAAAATTCATAACTTGACTGAAAATTGCTGCACATTCACAAACTAAAAATATTTTGAAAGATCGACATTTTGGGAAGTGAACTGAATTTTTGTAGGATTTTATTCCTGCGTTTTAAATTAATTTCTAACTTTTTGCGCTCGAGTATTGGACACATTGAAAAATTGATATTTTCAAAAATTCGTATCTCGATTGAAAATTGTTGCATACTCAAAAACCAACATTATTTTAAAACATCGATGTCTTGTTAAGTAAACTGTATTTTTGTAAGATTTTATCCTTGCGTTTCAAATTCATATATATTTTTAGCATTTGGGCGTTCGTCACTAAAAAAATACATTTAATACAATTTATAACTTAACTGAAAATTACTGCACATTTAAAAACCAAAATTATTTTGAAAGATCGACGTCTTGTAAAGTGATTTGAATTTTTTTAGATTTTTTTTGCCGCGTTTTACATTAATTTTTAATTTTTTTGCGCTCGAGAGTTCGACATTGAAGAAAAGAAATTTTCAAAAATTCGTAACTCGACTGAAAATTGCTGCACATTTAAAGATTCCAAATGATTTTAAATTATCTACGTCTTGTGAAGTGATTTGAATTTTCGTAGATTATTTTCCTGCGTTTAATATTTTTTTATTTTTTTTTTAAGGAAAAAAAGGAAAGATGATTGACAGGAGTTCGGGTTAGGGAATCGAGGATGATGGGGACTTGGCTTAGCCAGCTAGGGCATTCAGCCACAACCGATATATAGTAATAATTCATATTTAAATGAAATGGGGACAAACACTAGACACCCAGGGACCCGTACGGCCATTTTTCGTTCTGAAAAAGTGACCGTCCGGACGGGACTCGAACCCGCACCAACGGGGTCCAGAGGCCGGACCTCTACCCACTAGACCACCGCGGCCCCGCGTTTAATATTAATTTTTAATTTTTTGTACTCGAGTGTTCGTCACTGAAAAAAAAAATACATTTTCAAAAACTCATAACGCGACTGAAAATTGCTGCACATTCAAAAACCAAAATTATTCTGAAAGATCGACGTTTCTAATTAACTTTTTGTGCTCAAGTGTTGGACATTAAAAATGGGATATTTTCAAAAATTCGTAACTCGATTGAAAATTATTTCATACTCAAAAACCAAAATTATTTTGAAAGATCGATGTCTTGTAAAGTGAACTGAATTTTTGTAGGATTTTATCCCTGAGTTTCATAATAATTTATAATTTTTTGCAGTCTTGTGTTCGTCATTGAAAAAAATACATTAAAAAAATTCACAACTCGACTGAAAATTGCTGCACATTCAAAAACCAAAATTATTTTTAAAGATCGATGTCTTGTGAAGGGATTTGATTTTTTATAGGATTTTATTCCTGCGTTGCAAATTATCTTTTTTATTTTTTGCGCTCGAGTGTTGAACATTGAAAAAATAGATATTTTCAAAAAATCGTAACTCAATTAAAATGGTTGCACACTAAAAACCAAAATTATTTTGAAAGATTGACGTCTTTTAAAGTGAATTGAATTTTTCTAGATTTGTATTCTTGTGTTTCAAATTATTTTTCTGCACATTGAAAAAGAGATATATTGAAAAATTCATAATTCGATTGAAAGTTGTTTCATACTCAAAATCCAAAATTATTTTGAAAGATCGACTTCTTGCGAAGTGAACTGATTTTTTCAAGAATTGTATTTGTGCGTTTCAAATTAATTTTTAACTTTTTGCACTCGAGTGTTTGTCATTGAAAAAAATACATTTTAAAAATTTATAACTCGACTGAAAATAAGGGCACATTCGAAA
The DNA here is from genome assembly GCA_910593695.2 of Ocypus olens. Lineage (NCBI taxonomy): Eukaryota > Metazoa > Arthropoda > Insecta > Coleoptera > Staphylinidae > Ocypus > Ocypus olens. Next base: position 24,627,235 of record OU343065.1, on the reverse strand, counting down.
ACTAAAGTGATTTTGATAGATTAAAGTTTTGAGAAGTGATTTGAATTTTCGTAGAATTTTTTTCCTGCGTTTAATATTAATTTTAAATTTTTGCACTCGAGTGTTCGTCATTGAAAAAAATACATTTTCAAAAATTTATAACTCGACTGAAAATTATTGCACATTCAAAAACCAAAATTATTTGAAAAGGTCGACGTTTTGTGAAGTAAACTGAATTTTTGTAGGTTATTATCCCTGCGCTTCATATTACTATTTATTTTTTTGCACTCAGTGTTCGTCATTTAAAAAAATTCATAAATCGACTGAAAATAACGGCACATTTGAAAACCAAAGTGATTTTGTAAAATTGAAGTCTTGAGAAGTGATTTGAATTTTTGTAGAATTTTTTTGCTACGTTTAATGTTAATGTTAATAAAATGCAAACATTTTTACACTCGAGTGTTCTTCGCTGAAAAAAATACATTTTCAAAAATTCATAAATTCATAAATCGACTGAAAATTGTTGTACATTCCAAAACCAAAATTATTTTGAAATATCGGCGTCTTGTGAGGTGAACTGTATTTTTGAAGAATTTTATTCCTGCGTTTCAAATTAATTTTTAACTTTTTGCGCTCGAGTGTTCGTCATTGAAAAAATACTTTTTCAAAAATTCATAACTCGACTGAAAATTATTGCATACTCAAAATCCAAAATTATTTTTAAAGATCGACGTTTTGTGAAGTGAATTTCAATCAAACAAGCAGAAAGGTACAGCTGACGCACTAAAATGAGTTGGCGATCGCCTCAACCATTTGCATTAGTTCTGCATGATTTGAACGTGCAGATTTCCCGCAATTTTTCGAATCGGCCAGTAAAAATGGCGACAATTGTGGACGTTTTAACAACTCTATCTGTAGAATGAATAGACTATAGCACTTTCCACTCTTGGTAGACTAAAACCTATTGAATCATTAAATATAGGCGTGGCATTTGCCAGGGAAGTAGTGGTTTCGATAAGTTAATAATACTAATAATAATAACATAATTTATTTCCGGTGTAGGTACAGTAACAATATATGAACATATAATTAATACAGCACAAACATGGAAACACGTCAAGATAACTTACAATTTTGATTGTATACATGTACTCGTAACACTAAAATGTTCGAGTTAAAAACTCATTCGTATTGTACGGCTCCAATGTGCACAACATATCAAATAGCATTCGTCTCATTTGAGTGTATGTTTCTGCATTCGCTATATTGTGTGGAAGATGATTACAAAATTTAATGCAATTATATAGTGGACCTAGCTCAAATTTACTTAGCATGTGTGACGGATACCTGAATGTAGAGCTATTAGAGTTATTTGATTTTAGTCTTTGCAAAACTTAATTTTGCTGAGTTATAAATATTGACATATTGAGGCGACTTTCGGTCTTAATTTAATCTTTAATTGGTGATCCTTGATCTGTGAGACGCATTATATTAAACATTCACTCTTAAACCTTCAAACTGTAGCAAGTGACGGTCTGTCCGGCCTGATAGCCTCCTACTATTCAGTTGTGGGTAAGACACCACGAAGTTTTTGTTATTATTTGTCCATATACATCTAGCGAATTATTGAAAACTCAACACTAAGTCACCAGTTGTATAGCAGAAATACCACCTCACCAGATAAGGGTTAGATATTAAAAGAATTTTAAAATAGAAGACACTGCTGTTCGTGGATCACTGATACAGCGAGGAGTTAAGCTACGGTTTTCTAAGAAAGCAGTGCCCTTATCTGGTGGTCGTGATATGTCGTGATGCGGTGGACGTAGGAACGGTGACCAGAGATGTCAACTGAAGAAAATACGGACAAGGGACAGTAAGCGCGAGCGTATTGCGAGATTCTAGATATAGCTTACATTCAAATAATAGCTCAAAGAAATCTGTTTGTCTGTCCATCTGTCGGAAAGCTTCCGAACGCGGATTGAAACATAAGATTACAAACGTCGGTGCATCGTACTGAAAGACGCTGTTAAATGAAAATATCCCAAATTAAATAACGATTAAAATAGAGAATCATTCAACTGAATGTTTAAAAATAATTAGCAATGATTTAAACAATAACCCATCTACTAATTGTAGTGTAGTGCTATAAAAAAATATTCAATTTATAACAAAAAACTGATTTTTGTTTTATGATTCATTTCATATAATTTTCAATTCTCAATAATCTACATGTTTATTAAAGAGTAATTTTTTTATCTTGCAAAATACTCCTTCTGTCGTTGCCTCGGGATTTGGGGACGTGGTGTCCCATCTTGTACTTTAACACCACAATTAGATATTGTAACGGATAATCATACGCCAGTACATGGATTATATGATCATGATATCATTAAAATTCCGGACACCATGATTAACGATGGCGTGCTTATCGCAACAAGCTGCGGAGAAACCATTCAACAAATGTCACTGAAGGAGTGAGTAAGCGTGTTGTCCTGGCACCGATTAATCAGTAAATGCTTAGAATTAACCGAAATATCATCGGCATCCTACCTGGCAAGCTTTCCATATACGTAAAAAATCAGTGGTATCGGATCATCCAAGAGATGCATTACATTTTCCTCCAGAGTTTCTTTGGCCGCGGTGGCAATATAACTGACATTTCATTCTATAATATCAACATTTGTAAACTGGATAGAATAAATATATTAACAGCTATCTCTTCATCACCTTACAGATCAATTTAATTAAAATACTGTTGTTTTTTTTTTTAAGGAAGGATGATTGACGGAAATTTGGGTTGTGGAATTATGAATGATATGGGACATTGGCTTAGACAGCATAGGTCATTCAGCCACAACCAATTTTTTTTATAATATATTATTTATTAAATGAAAATAGACATCCCCAAAGACCCATGCCCTCGCCGGGATTCGAACCCAGGACCCTCTGCATTAGTTCTGGCGCGCTAACGCACGCGGCTAGTGGGCCGGCTAAAATACTGTGATCTTATAAGTTGTTATTGAGATACCGTTTAGAAGGAATACATTTTTTATCCTATACAATGCCAAAGTTCGATTTTCCTGGAAAAATTAAAAAAAAAACGCAAAGCCCGGAAAAACAAGTTCACACGAGCTGGCCATTTTTTCTGTCGGCCCGGAAACCTTCATTTTCGCGGCTAGGAACACAAATAACTATTGTTCGAATCCCGCGAGGACCGAAAGGTTTACATAAGAGTATTTTCATAGTAGTATGCATGCAGCGCTAAAAAAATATCAAAGCAAGCGAGCTAACGCGAGCGAATGGGATCAGCCGAAAAAGATAAATTTTCGAGAACTGTAGGGTCTCCTTCATATCATTCAACAAACAACAAAGTGATTAGTTAATTTACCAGTTTTTCAAGCTTAAGTTGCTGTATGTGAAATTAAGAAAATTAACGTTAACTTTGGGCCTCTTAAAATTATTTGGTGAGCGTCTGAGAACCGTATACACATTACAAACCAACATACAAACAAAATTTAGGCCGCTATTGATAGGTGTTGTTTTGGTCTTTGGCACCCCGTTGCGGCTGGTTGGGCTGACGGGGTGACCAAAACGTTACCAAACTTTGGCGGTCTCCTTCAAATGGAACGCTTAATGATTTCCCAAAGTTTCACTGTTCTAACCCTCCCGGAAATATGTTTTTTTCGAAATTGATTTTCAGGGGAAAAATTTTCAACGTTCAAAAACGACAATAATTCAAATATCCATATCTCGGTTAATAATCACGCGATTTAAAAAATTCAAAGTTTGTTTTACGTACACACAATACCGCAATGATAATCCGTCGTTAGATTCGTGATTTAAAAAGGAATAGAAAAATTCATTTTAAAACGATCGAAAATATTTACGGCAAAATAAATCAAAGTTTAATTCATTTTTAAAATTAGAAGGAGGGGTTGGATCGAGAAATTGTATTTAGATTTTCTGTTGGGCTTGAGAAGAGCTTTCCGGTGATGTAATCAGATTTCCGATCGGAGAAAATAAAATGTACCCCGTTGCTAAATTTCACTTCCCCCTTCCGTATACAACGTCATAGCTTGAAAACCACAAATCGGATCGAAAAACTTTATGAAGATCTTTGGTACGGATTAATTCGGTGACTGATATACTGTCGTCAGATTTTCAAAAAAAAATCGCAAAATTCTTCGAAAAATTCCCGCAAAACAATAAAAAATCGGCCGTGGATCGTAAACGCCCCTCAAAAAATATAGCCCTTACTTTTTCGACGCAAAATGCAATTCCGAATGGCATGCCGTTTAAATTTCTTGCGTGAGATAAAAAATGGCCGCTGTAGAATTTTTTTATTGAAATCGGGGGTGGTTTTCTTTGAATAACGCCTCGGGGGTTGGGGATATCAAAAATTCGTAAAAAACATAAAATGAAGAGGGAAGCTAGTTCTACAAAAATATATAAAATTCGAAGTCGTGACCGTAAGAGGAAGCGCGCCCTTTTTTCCGGAAGCGTCCGATATGTGATTTTTTAGAAAAACGCTTAAGGGGTTGCAACGGATTTTTTTACGGGAACGTGCAATAGTAAACATTATGTCCCGATGCATTGGAGATTTTTTGAGCCATATTTGAATCCTCCAACTCAAAAATTCTGGGAGGAGATAGGTTTGGCGTGAACCTCTGCATCGCAAAAAATCGATTTTCCAACATTCACCCCCGAGTCTAGGGGTAAATCTCGGTTTTCACGGGCCTTTAAAGAACGTTTCCGGCTTTCGGTAAAAAAATAAAATTTATCGTTTTTATTTTTTTTTACGGGGTTGTCAACCCTTCTTTAAGGGGTGGTTCTAGAAGGTTGAAATTTTAATAGTATATTTCTTGAATTATTTGTGATTTTTCATACAAATTTCAAATCACCATCTATAAGCTTTCTCGAAAAATCTCAAAAAACGTGATTTTGGATTTACGCGTTTAGTATATACAGGGTATTTGAGAGCTCTGGGAACGGTCAATCACGTGCTTATTTTTCAAAATTTCGAAAAATGTTTTATACAAAAGTTGTGTCTAATAGTGAGCTGCACGCCCTAAAAATATTTAAATTTATACAGGGTGTCTCATAACAAAGTTACAGACCAAACTTATGTTTTTTTTTTAATAGAACACCCTGTATTTTTTGTCATTTTTTAATTATATGGAGCAAATAAAGGTGAGTTACTTCAATACTCCCTATACCTATTGTTTGCCGTTTTCGAAATATTTGAAGATTTGTTTAAATGCATGGTCTGGGTGAAATTTTATTTAAAAAAAAACATAAGTTTGGTCTGTAACTTTTTTATGAGACACCCTGTATAAATTTAAATATTTTTAGGGCGTGCAGCTCATTATTATAAAGAACATTTGTATAAAACATTTTTCGAAATTTTGAAAAATAAGCACGTGATTGACCGTTCCCAGAGCTCTGAAACACCCTGTATAATAATAATAAAACTGTTATCATTCATATCATCATAACATTATTGATGCATATACACATTTCTTGTACTTTGATCAATGGATCTTTGCGTGCACGTCATAGATAGCTGAACATTTTCATGAGTTTACTCTCTCTACGGTAAATTGAATTAGACGCAATCATGGGTGTACGTATGTCATGCGAGGCGAGAAAACTCGGTCTCCGGCAATGACGCAAACGCAAAGATCCATTGCTCAAACCATACCCTTACTGATAAGCATGGTCTGCAATATCTGTATCCAATTATAAAAGGTACGCCTTAAGAAAACGAAAACTATTTTAAAAATTAAAGCAAGCCCCGCACTGCAATATATGAGTCGTCAGCAGAAAATCCAGAGAGAAAAAAAGGGGCAAGACCAGTTAGTAGAACGTAATGTGTCCACAAGTGTTCTAGCTATCTAGCCAGTATATATCCCGCTATCTCGACGGGATGTTACCTCGCCCCCCAGTCCCTTTCACCCCCCGATCCTGTAAATCAGCCGTTATTAGCTGCCCTCTCCCTATACTTAATCTACCCCGAGCTTTCGGACCGTTCCGTTGCCTCTCTCAGATCCCCCATTGCCGACACACCCACCGAACTTCCTCTCTCTGCCCCCGATTTCTTTTTTGCTTCTCTTCTCTCCGTCCCACCCAAATATATATATTTATATTTATTCCGGCACTTTCTGGAACGGCGTTTTTATGTGGGGGTCCTGTTGGCGACTTGAGAATTGCATAAATCAAAGGCGGCGGAGTCTCGGATGTTATCGAGTTAAAAAGTTTCCATTTGTGATTCACTGGTATGATATATTAAAAAAGTGTTGACTGGAGGGTAATTATTTATTTTTTAAATTACTTTATTAGTTAGGTGAAAGAGGGATGCGGTGGTCTAGTGAAGTGGAGCGGAGTTCCGGCCTTTTGCGCCCGGTTTGTGTGGGTTCGAATCCATTACGAAGAATGGCCGTGCGGGTGCATACTGTCCCATGTCCTTGAATTATAAATTAATCAATACTTATTTTTCATCTAGAATAAACTGCAGACCGGTTTCATAAGTCAGAATTTCTATGAGTGATATGACCCACTCGTGTACAGAAATTGATGGATTGGACGTTTTACCGCCATCTCGTCTCTAGCGCCGAATATTGACGCAGTTGTGCATTTATGGTCTGACTAGCGAGACATCAATTGTTTTAAAAACAATAACATCGTTGCATTGTTCAGCCTTGAAGTTTAAATGGCGGTAAAATGTTTATCTACGAATTTGGATACCAAAGCGTGACCAGAGATATCCGCACTGGAAGGTTACACAAGCGAAAAATGCGCACAGAAAAGTGCGCATGGCGAAAACTCCTCACACGGAATTATGCTCACATGGAAAACTCCGTATACTGAAAATAACGCAATTTTCGTGTGGGCAATTATCACTGTAATTGCCCACACGAAAATTGCTCACACTGAAAAATGCTCACACGGAAAATTACTCACTTTTATCAATCCTTACAGGGTGCCCTTAACACATTGGCTGCCAACAAGTTTTTTTGTAAAAGTTTTTTTTTGTTTTTAAGTTTTTTTTTATAAAATTAGTATCAATATGCCTATTTAATTCATTTTGATGCATTTTTTAGACGAAATTACGGGTTTTTTGTGTCAGTCACAGGTGACTGACAAAGCTCCAATGGCAAACAATTATGCGTTTCGCCCCGTCAGGCAATGTGTCAGTCACGTGTCTCACTCTCACAAACATTTTCTCTAACAAAGTCAACGGCCAATCAAACAATAAGCTAAATAGTAAGTTTAAAGTAGGTACTCGCTGTCAGTCGTCGGTGACTGACGTGGCCCCATCGAAATACTTCGGTGTCAGTCACCGGTGACTGACAAAACGGCCAACGTGTTAACAATAATTTTTGCTATAGGTACTTATTATATTTCATATTAGTTTAAAAGCAACAATGTGAGCGTAGTAGTAGTAGAAATAAATGTGAAATATATGAACTTGAATATTTTATTAAAACAGTGTTTACTTTTCATAAAATAAGTTCAGAATAAAAGATTACTGGTTATTATAAAAAAAAATACTGTATAATTAAGAGATATAAATCATTTTCCGCTATGAGCTACAACTTACTCTGTGTTAGGGACGAATACTAACAAACAGAACTAAACTTTTCTTTATGTTTATTGTATGTAAAAATAAATCTTAAAACCAGTGGTCAACAAAAGTTGACAAACAAACAGTTGTTTCCTTTACGTGCTCCACCTTTACTTAAATACCAAACTAGTTTTTCAAGCTTAAGTTGATATATGTGAAATTGTGTTCTTTATGTGAAATAGTGAAATATAAAATTAGGAAAAGTAACTGGTGACGAACGACGATCTGTGCGTAGGCCATTAAAATAAAATAAAGTAATTGGTGACGGACCACGGCTCCGCTGCGCTGCGCCGTCGTCTGTGCGTATCCCTTTAAAATTGACCAAAGTGACTGGTGACGAACGACGGCTCCGCTGCGCTGCGTCGTTGTCCGTGTATATCCCATCAATATGAAGCAAGGTAGCTGGTGTTTCCAGTTTTAAATTGGAAAGTTTCTTGATTTTATTAAAATTTTGGGCGCAACAGATTGGGGTTGTTATGGTCTTTGCCTCTCCGTTGCGGCTGTGGGTGTTACCAAAATGTTACCGAACTTTATGTAAACACTTTGTATTTGTTTTCGACTTGATTCTTAGTTATTTAAAAATTAGCTATCCGAGTTACATTTGTTTCAATTTTACACCCCCGGTTGGGAGCTACAGAAATATCGAGTTAAAAAATAACGGATCACCAATAACTCAAGCAATCGGAGACCCTGACAACACACTTCAATTCGGAGAGCAATTATTTTTTTACTTCAATCACATCGAATATTTAATTTTTGTATTTTTATTTTTTGGGATGAATAAATGAACAAATGAATAAATGATTAATGTCAGACGTATACACAACAACCGTGGACCCGATCGAATACTTCTCGATCCCCGAAAAATCTTTCGGCCGGGCTGGGATTCGAACCCACACGGCACGCGGTACAACCGGCACAAGCGCTCGCCTATACCCACTACACCAACAGGCCGCCCTGAAGGAGAGCAATTTTACTATCAGAAATTGGGGGCTCGATCAGCGCTTAGAGCAGCCATGAGACCCCTTTCAACATTACCAAGTACACAGCGCTTAGAGCGTCTGGAGGTTATGGAGAAAGCAGTGCGTTCGATAAGACAGGTCAAAGTTGTTCAACATTAAACAGGGGACGCTCTAGGTTCCTCAACTACACCACTCTTATAGCGGAGTCTTTGTTGGTTCTAGTCGTTGGGCATAGGTACCCCAACCACACCACTATTTGAGAGGAGGCCATGAAAAGGCCACTTATGGGCTATAATGTCTAATTAACCTTTATTAGTCATTATTTTTAATAGTAATTGGTAGCTCGATCAGCGCTTAAAGCAGTAAAGAGACCCCGTTCCTTCACAGCCAAGTACACAGCGCTTAGAGCGTCTGGAGGTTATGGAAGAAACAGTACGTTCAATAATGTCCTGTTAAAGTTATTGGACACTAGCTTTAGAGGCTCGATCAGCACTTAGAGCAGCCCAAACCCCCTTCCGTCACAACCGAGTATACAGCGCTTAGAGTATCCGAAGGTTATGAAAGAAACAGTACGTTCAATAATATCCTGTTGAAGTTATTGGAAATTAGCTTTAGAGCAGGCATGTCAAACCTGCGGCCCGCCTACAAGTTCTCTGCGGCCCGGCAAGGTTGGTATCAAATATTTAAAAAAATATGTCCATACAAATTGAAAATATTTGTTTGTCATTTATTCAACAAATGATTTTCCCAAGACATCGTATTTTGTTATAAGTGTCATAAAGTGATAAATTTCATATATAAATGGAGGGGAATTTATTCGTGAATGCATTATTAAAACAGCAGAAATTTTGTGTCCAGAACAATTTTAAAAATCAAAAATATTAGCTTAACTCAAAACACCGTTTCAAGCAGAATTGATGACAGCCGGGAATTTAAGGAAACAACTGAAGTCAATAATACCTACATTTAAGACCCATTATTACCAGAATTCAGAGACAGTTTTTTATACTTATATGTTATTTTGTATGTAATAACCATGTTAATAAAATATCTGTTTAGTTTCGATTGTTTCTTTTTGGTAATGCGGCCCGCGGCTTGTGTGTAATACTTGATGTGGCCCTTGGTGGTAAACGAGTTTGACAGGCCTGCTCTAGAGGCTCGATCAGCGCTTAGAGCAGCGAAGAGACCCCCTTCCTTCACGACCAAGAACACAGCGCTTAGAGCGTCCGGAGGTCATGGAAGAAACCGTACGTTCAATAAAGTCATGTTAAAGTTATTGGACATTGGCTTTAGAAGCTCGATCAGCACTTAGAGCAGCTGAGACACCCCGTTGGGTCACAACCAACTATACAGCGCTTAGAGTGTCCGAAGGTCATGAAAGAAACAGTACGTTCAATAATGTCCTGTTAAAGTTATTGGACATTAGCTTTAGAGCCTCGATGAGCGCTTGGAGCAGTCGAGAGACACCCTTTCTTCACAGCCAGGTACACAGTGATTAGAGTGTCCGGAGGCCATGGAAGAAACAGTACGTTCAATAAAGTCCTGTTAAAGTTATTGGACATTAGCTTTAGAGGCTAGATGGACGTTTAGAGCAGCCAAGAGACTTCCTTCCATCATAACCAAGGATACAGCGCTTAGAGCGTCTGGAGGTCATGAAACAAACAGTACATTCAATTATGTTCTGTTAAAGTTATTGGAAATTAGCTTAAAAGGCTCGATCAGCACTTGGAGCAACCGAGAGACCCCCTTCCTTCACAACCAAGTACAGGGCGCTAAGAGCGTCCGGAGGTCTTGAAAGAAACAATACGTTCAATAATGTTCTGTTAGAGTTATTGGACATTAGCTTTAGAAACTTGATCAGCGCTTAGAGCAGCTGAGAGACCCCCTTCCTTCACATCCAAGTACACGGCGCTTAGAGCGTCCGGAGGTCTTGAAAGAAGCAGTACGTTCAATAATGTTCTGTTAGAGTTATTGGACATTAGCTTTAGAAACTTGATCAGCGCTTAGAGCAGCCGAGAGATCCCCTTCCATCATAACCAAGTATACAGCGCTTAGAGCGTCCAGAGGTTATAAAACAAACAGTACATTCAATAACGTCCTGTCAACCTTTTAACTGCGGAATTTAATTTAAAAAAACCCCTCACATGTGCGGAATTAAAATCTAGCAATACACGTCGAGCGCAGGGTATATGGTCCTATTTTACGAAAAACGAGGAAGAACTAGTAATTTACAAAACAAGTAACGTTATGAAGGTTTAAAAGCTCCTGCGTCGCACGTGCTTTCAAACTTTTGTCTCGTAATGTAAAAGCAAATAACGTTGCGTGTGTCGTAACACGGTTTATTTTATTCTATTTCTATTTTTTTTTAATTTAAAAAAATGTTTAATGACAAACGTCAAAAAACGATAATGTTTGTATGCCAATATCTCCATAGCAACGAGTTGCGTTAAGATACATATAACAACACTAGTGTTGTTAAAAGTACGTTAACGTTACTCGTTGCTAAAAAGTTATTGGCATGATAACATTATAGGATAAAATAAAATATTTTTATTTGATAAAAATTACCAATTCATTTCTGATAAGGTTATTTTTATTACTTAAGCTGTTAACTGTATCTGACTAGTAAACTTATTACGAAAATGACAATATTTTGTGTTATAACAAACACCTACCCTATATAAACACAATATATTGCCATTTCTTCTTTTTTGCTATTTTTGATGAATATGGTCGCAATAATGAAATAGCAAATAACAAGTACCAACTCGAGATAACACAAAATTTAGTCAATTCTTCTTGACGATTAGCGCTTAGAAGAGCAACCGAGAGACCCCCTTTCTTCACAATCAAGTACAGAGCGCTTAGAGCGTCCGGAGGTCATGAAAGAAACAGTACGTTCCATAATGTCCTGTTAACCCGTTAACCCCGTTCTGCATAACGTGCCATATATGGCACAAAGCAGTTTGCATATATTTTGAGCTTTATTTAGCGGCTAGTGGTAAAAATTTAAATTTAGATATATTTTAGAGACTAATAGGGTTGCCTAGATGCAACCCTATCTGAAAATAAGCATCTGGAAACAAGAGATTTTTGCCATAATTAGCATTTGCGTTATATGTACTGACAGTCGTTTAACCGCAAACTTTGTGGTCTATTTTGTAGGCCGATGTATCACAGCTTGCCTAAATTTGGTAGCTTAAATAATAATAATAATAATAATAATCTCTTTTATTCCATAGACTGTACAGTGTACACAATATACATTTACAGTATTGGATGCGTCACAAAGGTATACATAACAAAACGAAAAAGTATTCCTTATTACGTAATAACATTATGTAAATTATAATACAATTTTTCCAGCAAAAAACTCTTCAATTTTTCCTTAAACATATTAGTTGAAGTGATTTTTTTAATGTCCTCTGGCAGGTTGTTAAACAGTTTTGGTCCAAGTGCATTAGGCGAATATTTTCTAATGTTTAAACGGCAAATAGCAATTCGAATATTATTAACACGTCTTGTATCATAGGTATGTATTTCACTATTTGTTATAAATGTTTGTTTATTTTGATGTGTATATAATATTAATTCATACATAACTTGTTATTGGACATTAGCTTTAGAGGCTCGATCGGCAGTCGAGATACCCCCTTCCTTCACACCCAAGTAGACAGCGCTTAAAGCGTCCGGAGGTCATGAAAGAAACAGTACGTTCAATAATGTTCTGTTAAAGTTATTGGACATTAGCTTAGGAGGCTCGATCAGTGTTCAGAGCAGCTGAGAGACCCCCTTCCTTCGCAAACAAGTACACAGCGCTTAGAGCGTCCGGAGGTCATGAAGGAAATTGTAAATTTTGCAGCAGAGTAATTATTCAGATGTGAATTGTGGGTTCACATTTCGCATTAGAGAGATTACTTAGATGCGGTCATTTATTAAATCAAGTTCACCTTTCGTATTAGAGAGATTACTCATTCCAGATGTTGTCGAAACACAAGCTGACTCTCACTACTTAATCTCCATCATGGAAATCTCCTGGGATTTTGTGAACCCGTCCCTTTTATAATTCAATTAGCCCCCGCCACATTAAGAAGTTGCCTCGTGTATTTTTGAGTTCAATAAATTTTCCGTGATTTACATTTTAGTAATTTTTATTTAGTATTTTTCTGGTTTTATTTTCGACGTTGATTTTTATGAATAGCATTTTCATGAATCTGTGTTAGGAGGATGTTTACGTCTTCTTCCCGGTACCTAGTGGTGTGTTTGAATTTACGTGTACTTTATGTCGTCAATTTTATAACTTAACACGTTAAGCCCCGGCGTACATATTTACCGGGTCTTTATTTCTCGTTTTTTCGGTTCTATAAATATATACAGTAACATCAAGTTTGTACTGAATTACAAGCGTGCTATTAAAGTAATGCCTCATCAAATAAATGAAATAAGTTCCATAAGGTAAGTTTTGAATCGTGAGATCGCGTTGTGTACACGCGGCCTGAAAAAAATATATACAGGGTGGCATTACGTTGATACCTCACAGTCCCAACGTCATATGTTATTGAGGCATCAGGTTGATGCCTCGCGGGGCTTAACGTGTTAAATGCTTTTTCGACACGATTTTAGATGATACAAGTTAAAGAGTTCTACGTCCGAGGCTTATTTTTCGGCGCGGATTCTGTTTTTGTTTATTTTATAGGTACGCGTCGCGATGTTTTTCCGGCCGCGAATCCAATTATGTTTATTTTGATTATCTCAATTTCTTGCTCACATTATATTTTACGATTGATATTTATCATGCGCTGTTATGATATATCATATCTTTATTAACAGGCAAATTTTTACAATAATGTTTACAAATGTTTAATTCTATTGTTAGCCTGTTAAATGGCTATCGACCAAAGGTCTTTCTGCGTACTGTTATGAATATTTGTGTGAATTACAATTATCAATTATTAAAATTACGAATTATTTTGGTACAAAAAATATTGGATTAATTAGTTTTATTACGTACTCATTGCCAGAAAGCTTTAAGCTTTATTCCGTTTGAAATCACCATTATGTCAAATATTAAATTTATGCAAAATAAAAGGTTGTTTTTTTAGTGTTGCTAATTGTTGTAGTCAAAACTAGCCAAATATTTAAGTCCTTATTTTATTTTAAAAATAAATCCTTGGCTAAATCCAAAGTAGTATATTATAATTATTTAATAATAGGCATTGTAACACTCGTTCAACTTGGGTGCTACAATGGACCCTCTTATTAAACTTGTATAATTATATACTGTAATGTTTACGTTATATTATAATTTATTATTAATGATTTCTCAAGATTCTTTGCATATTTTTCATATAAGAGTGCGTATTTTCTTACTTCATAATTTATATTTATGCGGTTATTTCGGTATTCGCCGTGCACATAAGTCCGTGTTCTAACGATGACACAGATTTGCTGAGATTCTGAGATTGAACCAATCTATAGGGATAAATTTGCATCAATTTTAAATTGGGGTGCTGTTTCATTTATAAGAACGTGCTTCGCGCCTCGTTGAATATCCTTATTTTCCCCTAACCCTGTTTCACGTACAATCGATCGAAAGGGATGATGTTTTTTTTTTAAGAAATTTGCATATTTATATATTTACAAGTATTAATACCTTAAATTACGGTACTGGTCAATGATGTAATTTCTAGTCTAATGGCGTAATGTTTATTTATACCTTAACCTAAAGAGCGGAATATTTCTTTAAAAGGTTTGATATTCGAAACTAGTCCGTAATTTATGCAGGTAAGTCATGGTAATAATATGATGATCCCAGAATTAGCGCTGTAAATATAATTTAGGGGCAATTAAGATAAGTAATTTGACGTTGGGTTGAATCCTTGTGTATAAAATATTTCCCTTAACTTCCCCAACGTTCCCTCCTATCTCTCCGGATAATTTCGTTTCATATAATTAATTGGCCGAGATTTGTCGTTACTACGTCCTAAATATTAAATCATGTAATATGATTTTCAATCTTAAACCAATTAAAGTTCGTTAGTAGAAGTAATGATATTAAACTCGGTATGTTGCAGAAGATCAAAAATTCAATTAACCCTTTCCATGTTCGACTATTAATCTACAATTCAATATATGCACATTTTGCAGTGATGTTTAATCAACATATCAGTACCAAAAAATAGCCAAATTTAACCAAGACATTTATTTTTAACGTAACTGCATTTAAATATTATCAAACATACAAAAACATTATGAGAGACAATGTTTTAATTTAAAAAAGAAACACTAAATTGCATAATTTAATGATTTCACTAAAGGCAATTGACGACCGTGGTATTTCAGCTCTGTTACAAAACGAAAGATTATTGGATTATTAACTGCAAATAAATAAATTTACTAAATTAGTTGCAACGGGTATCTCACTGAAGCGTTAAAGTAACTTTTTGGCCTTAAATATTTATATAAAAGTTGTAGATAATTATCAACTCTATAATTGGTAAATGTTTTATGTATACAGGGTTCTCCGCATCGGAGAGCTAACACAAACTTATGTTTTTTTTTTAATGGAATACTACGTATATTTTAGCATTTTTATGCGTAGCTTTTAATATTAATTAAACTGACAATAATTTTTATTGGACTAAATTTAACCTTTTCTGAGTTATTCTGGTTCTTAGGGCAAAAACCAGTCATTTTTTAAAACTCTTAGAAAAATAATGAGTATTTTTTTGACGTCGGCAACCGGGCCATCTGCCACAACCGTTTCCTTCAGAAAAATAATGAGTTGATATTTTAAAATTATCGAAGCCTTCGCTAAATGTAAAGAAACTGTTTTTTTAAGGAACACCAAGTATATATTAATATTTTTGCTTTTCCAAAAATACCTGGTTTGCTGGGTTTATGAACAATAATAATAAGTTTGGAACTGTTACTTATAAACCTAGCAAACTAGGTATTTTTATAATGGCTAGAAAAAGGATTTGAAATTTCTATTAAAATATACTGGGTATTCCATTTAAAAAAAAAAAACAAATTATTTTAACGTTTCTATTTTTAGCGTTTAATTTATTTCTTTACTTGAACACAAATAGCGAAATTTAATTGGAAATTACGCACCGGCTAAAAACGCCTTCTTCGGCAAAAGATCGCACAATGACTGTGTTTACCGATGTGTATGAAGCCGGGAATAATTCCAGTAATTCCCCGGCGCAACAGCCTTGTCCGCTTATTATTTTCAATTATAATTTTTAATTACAAATAATACATGAAAGGCAAATTTTTATTATTAATTTATATTAATATTAGCTAAACGAAAGCAATAAATTTACTTCCCAATATCTATTGAAAACGCCAAAAATACTTCCTTTTTTAAAATGTCTTTACCAGTTGTTTAAACATAATCTCTGGAATGATAAGTTATCCTCAATAAAATATTTTCGTTCTGATTTGTTAATATTTTACACAATTTAATGGTGAACACCTGCATTGCTCTCCGTGCCTACTAAATTTAAAAAAAAATGACAACTCTTTTACTGATGATTTCAAAAATGATTGTTAACTGATAACACAGGTCTGCAACCAAACATCTGTCTAATTATTTTCAACTAATTTCACTATATAATGGTGTGCTGAATACGAACAAAAATTTGAAAAAATCCTAGACGTTAGGATGTAACACAAAATGCCAACGACCATTTTTCCCCAGGAGACGATGAATGATTTGGTAAGAGACCTGAACCTTGCCAAAGAACCATCATTCCAGAGCCAGCTCAATTGCCAATCGCGACGATAATGGTGCCGTTCGTCCAGGCAGCAGCCCTTGCAGTTTGCACAGCCACCGCTGCTGTTCTCGGCGAGATCTGCTATGAGGAAGTGGGACCCCTAGCCGTGGACCACCCAGCAGTTGCCACTGCTTACACTGCCGAGTTACACTATTTAAGGCCAGGAGTGTCTTTTTTTCAGATATCGTGAAAAGGAGTTCGTTGCTTACTTTGCCCAGAAAGACAAGTTGGTTTATTACATCAATGTCGAATTTTTGATGGGTCAATTCAAAATCCAAAATGATTCAACGCAATGGCGTTTTTTCATAGATGCTTTAACAACAAGCCTCTAAGCAGTTTGGCTCCACAACAGCCGGTTTCACTCTTCCATCCCTGTAGGTCAATTGATACACTACGAAAACTTAGAAATTGTACTGCGCGAACATAAGTCGACACCGACTCCATGAGCTAGCTGGAGATCATCGAGGGCGGTTTTTTGCACCCCGTGCTGCGACCCCCCGTGACAAGTGTCGCCTAACTCGAGGCCGAGTCCAAGCCCACGACCTGAGAATGACAGCTACAATGATCCAGCGATGCAGAGGAACACCAGGATGGCTCCACGATGTTAGACCCCAACGGGGCCGCTCTGGTCACCGCATCCGGACAGGGCCGAGTAAGATGCTCACGATAAGCAACAGACGGAGAAACCGGAACAGCAACAAGGACTACTACCAGTCCTTGTACGATGGCTACGACGGCGTTTACCGGGCCAGAACAGAATTCCGTGCTCACATCACCCCAGACAGCACAAATCCAGCCACACCCAGCTACGCCACCCACACCCGCGATGACAAATACAGCAGGCTGGATGTCGGCAGCATTGCCGCCACTCGGCAGCCGGACTACATAGATCCACCTGAGCCAAGGCGGACGTAACCCCAGGAGAGTGGTGGATGCAGCGCCCAGTATAACGCCACCATCTCGGTTCACGCCTATGCCTTGGCCGTCGACTTCCCACGCTTCCATGGAGATAACGTGCAAGGATTCCTTGCGAGGATCAACTTCGCCTTCGCCACATGCCCAGTGACAGTCAAGTACTGCGACAAACTCGTCTGAGCCCACCACTACCACATGGACTGGGAAGCGAAGCAGCGCTTTTCCATAGTCGCGAACACTCCAGCCACTCCATAGAAGGATGCAGAGGACCTCCTATGACGCTGGTTTCCCCATGGAAGATGCCGATACCGAAACCAGCACTACCACCGTTGCGAGTATGCACCGGCACTACATGCACAGCCGAAATCAGGTACGAGGAGGCGATTCCACTGGTTGCTAAAACATCGGTGTTTTTCGCCGTCAACGACGTCAGCCCAACCTCTGCGGAAGGAGGAAACACCGGGGCCGTACAACCTCGCAGCCGACGACGCTCGGAAACACGTGTTCCGCTCAGACGCCCGAGGAAGCACCGTCCTCCGGTCCAATTATTGCTGCCTGTCGCTCCAAGGCGCCGCAACGTACAAAGACGTCGCGCCGTCTCTCGACGTCGTCCGCCGGACGATACATGGCAGCCCGAAATCTACAGACGCCGCCCCCCGAAATAATATTTCACTGATTGTTGAAGTCGAACAATTGTTTAATTGAAATAAACTAACTGTGAATCCAACCAACACAGTCAATATTAGGTTCACACTAAAGAGAACCGATATCACTAAATTTTATAGTTGGATATTAAAAACTGTTTTGGTATCTTAGTGTGGGGTCATTCTACGTCTCGTCAAAGGCTTTTTGGTCTACAGCGTTAAAATATACGTATCGTAAGTGGATTCTGCTATCAGGACGATTACAAGTATAAATTCGAAGAGCTTAATGACTTTATCTGTACAAATCATTCTGGAGTGCTTGTGTTATGTTAAACAAAGTTTGAATTTATATGCTACCCACGAATATCATGGGTATCCAACTAGAAACCACCACGAATCTGCGAGAGGGCCTCGAAATTAACAAGGCAATAAAACGTGGAAAAACACGCTTAATAACATCGAAGAGATCTGGAACTCCCCCATTTCGACGGCCCTTATTACCTGATTCTAAATGTAATCATTCCTGTATAAGTACCAGTCCCTGTTAATTTTGCACATATCTCCTTGAGAATGACCTAAGGTCGAAACTAGTCGGAGAGACAAATAAAATCAATGAAACAAAACCAAGTGTTTTAATTAAACAAATTGTATAATTATGTTTCACCACGGGTTAAGTGAGAAATTAAATAATCATATACGCCACGCCACGTTCTAGTCCATCCGCCGAGTTTAATGAGGAACGTCTTAAGGCACTCCTGAAAGAAGACGGCCGTCAAATATGCCGAGAACTAGCCGAAAAAATGGCAATGCGATGGCGATCTCCTGCCACCTTGAGTCAATTGGTTTTACTCAAAAACTTAAAGCTCGGGTGTCACACGAGCTTAAGGCAAACAACAAAAACATAGCCTTCAAATTTCTGCCTAACATCTCGCCCGATACCAATCGACACGTGGCCACAAGCAATGATTCTATACACAGAATTGTCACTGACGATGAGAATAAGTCAATATGTTGTAACAAAAGGAGTGGGAAGCCTTGGGAGGCACACCAATCTCCATCACAAAAAAACTGCGACTGTGAGGTTCTGGTGCATTTCGGCAAGATTGAGAAGAACAGCACGGTCAACAAGGACCTCTATTTAATCCAACTACACCATTTCACTAAAGCTACTCTACTAAAAAAAACCGATTGACATTGCTTCACGACCACGTCAAGCCCCAAGTCCCACAATTCATCAAAGAACTCAAATGGGAGGTTCTCTAACATTCGCCATACTCTCCAGACTTTGCACCTAGAGTAACCCCTTCGAACCAAATGAAGCGTAACCTTCAACAACATCGAAGACCTCAAAAATTAGCTCAATAACTTCTTTGAGATCCTTTTTAGAAGGGTGAAAGCAAGTCGTATTAACAAACACTTTTGACTTTAGGTAGCCCCATAAGAAGAAGGCACAAGCTAACAGATTTGGTGGACGTGCCGGCTGGTTGAGAAATTTAGAAATGACGCGACCTGTAAACATTCATCGCAGAATTGCCATACACTCCTTAGCAGTGTGGATTCCGTCCTGCTGAAACCATATTCTTAGAATATTCCCACCAGCTTTACAAAGTTGTTGTTCAATGTTACGCAATACCGTTTGATAAAGTCGTGATGTAACAGTAAGATTCAAGTAAGTCGTTTTCCTTAAAGATGAGAGGCCCAAAAATTCCAAATGCGGATACTGTATACCACACGATTAGTTTTTCGTTATGATGAGGTAATTCGTGCGATTTCTGAGGGTTTTCCGTCGCCCAGAAATTCGTCTGACATAAGCAAGCAATCAACGATATCCAGGTTTACAGAAAATAGTTCTTCGCAAAAGTAAACACGTGTTCCAAAATCTCGTTTGCAGAAGGTTTTTTATGATTTAAATTTTGTAGGAATTGAAGGAAGGCAACAAAAATTTCGGTTCGAAATATTGAGCGCTTGCTTGTCGTTTAGGACATTTCAGTGTGCGCACAGAAAGAGTTCTTCCTTTCGGGGTTTCTCCGGCACAGTACTGCGAAACTTGTGTACCCGCTTTTTAATTTTAATTTGACTAGGAACTAGATTGCGTGAATTTAAATTAAAGTTACGACGAAATTATAGCTTGATAGTTACAATAGAATTGTTATTGTTAAAATAAGCATAATTTACAAAGTAACGCTAATCACAAGCTCGATATTCACAACTGAACCTACATTTCTTTATTTCCCTCCCTAAAATAACAGCGTAAGGCCGCGCGCACTTTGGATGCGTTTTCGTACGAATTTTATCCGTGCGGAAACGTACGAATACGCATGAACAATCCCGATCTACCAAGTACTATAGGAGCGCGCAGACTGCGTGCGATTTGTCGTACGCTGACGTGCATTTACTTACGAGGTCCGAAAACTATCCGAACTATCACCGGGATACTGCCTATTTGACGAAGAAAAACGTATTTTGTGTGCGCACTTAATTCGTACGAACAGTATTCATTCGTTAACGCACGATACAATTCGTGTCCAAAGTGTGCCCGGCCTAAAACTCAAATATAAATTCCCACAAAAGCATTTAAGTTTATTTAATATCTCTTCTTCATTTAATTTTCAAACTATTAAATACTCTTAGGTAAGCTGTAAAATTTTCAGTATTATTCACTGTAAACTCGTGCAAATCTTTCACTTTATTATTTATATTTAATTACTGTTTCTAACGCGCCAGGGATGCTGAAAAATGTACTTTATTTATGGGTGGTATCATTAAATATTCTTCTTCAAAGGTTACTCCTTAGCGGGGCCGTTTGCATCCCCGAGGCGCAGGAGGTCTTCGGATTTATAAAACTCGAGGATGCAATTAATCTCGGGCCGCAGGTACACGTAATTAATAATTAAAGATCCACTTTGCTTCGTTAACCAACCGACGTCACTCAGATTTATTACGCCTTGGACGGAATATTGATTGAACGTTGCGGATTATCTGTAAATAAAGTTAAGAAACTTGCTTATGAAAGATAATTTGTCTCAATCATGTTTCAATCTTTAAAATAAAAAAATAAAAATTTAGCGGAAATTTTAATATATAATAGAGACAATGTCAAAAATTGTGGCATACACTATATGTCGCAACTTATTTTAATTAATGTCTGTAATTATTTGTGAATAAAACGTGATCAGAATGCTCAAATTTATTTTTAAACGAAACATATCAGGTATTAACGTTGCTAAACATCAGACCGAGCTATATTCACAAAGCACATATTGGTCGATATACATTTATGAAAATACATTACATAACAAATGAATCCTAGGACAGCTCTCGTGATTACGGCTTTAATTTTTTTATTTTTCGATTGTAAATTTTTTTCTACATTTTTTGTACCTTACTATTATTATTTACTTTAATTTAAATATTATGTGATGGAGACATTGTTTCGATTTTGTAAATCTGTTTTGTTTCCAAAATTTAAAAAAATTAAAAAATTTAAAAAAAAATTAACAAATTACGATAATCTATTGAATAGTTTGTTTAAATGTTTTTATTTTTATTCTTCCAGTTAAGTAAATATCGTCAATGTAACTAAATTGAAATCAAACGCGTTTTTAAATACCAAACATCTTTTATTAAGATCATTTACAAATCAGGTTTATGATGAAAACAATATAGTCATTTTGCGGTACTTCTAAGACGCATATACATACTTAAATTCTGATTAATGTTTATTTACGTAAATTTAAAAAAAAAAATAACTGGTTAAATATTGGGAATTGTCGTCGTAATATGTATATCAAGATAAATTAATGCTCTTCATATAATAATATTATTATTAAATCTCTTTAGCTCGTCGTTGTGTATTTAGGGTAAAATTGTATTGAAATTCACGTTGAAATTAAATTCGAAAAGGTCCAGGGGACCGCTCTGTAGAGTGAAACGTTTAAATTCGTTTTATAGAAATATTCTGACCTTCCTTTGAAAGCTCTCTCCGCCGATGAGGGATTTGTTTGGCAAATCCCATTTGCATGCACTTTGAAATAAATATGGGAGGTAAAAGTGATTTTACTAAAGACTATGAAAATATAAATTAAAATTTACGAGCCGCATGTAGAGGTAACATTAATTACAAAATGTTTACTCCGTTCCGTTTTTCTTGTATTTTCTCTGGTTGCAAAAAAAAAGGCATGTTGGCACCTTTTGTCGGAATCTATTTGTAATGTAAGTAATTATTGGCCGCATTGTACCCCTTAAGAAGAATAATGGAAGTCTGTGGCGGACTTTCAATATATCACCGGAAAGTCTCCTAACAAATAACCGTATTTTTTTTCATTCCTCGTGTTGGCTTTTTCTTTATTTTATTACACACTCGGCTGAAGTTTGGGAGACGAGCCTTCGACAGTTATAAATTGCTTTTTATGACCGGTGGGAAAGTTTTAATAATCGAGTTATTAAAAATATAAATGTAAGCATTATTTGCTGTGTAATTCAATAATTGTTTATTTATTTGTACGAATCGATATATAATGTTAGATATTAGGGACTTCTGGATGGCCATGAACTGTCAATTTTACTGATTAGGCAGTTAAAAATCCTTGTAAGTGAGTAGGCTATTAAAGTATTTCGGCAATAAAATGAGACTTTACGGCCTACCTGATTTGAATTCGCTAATCAGTTGAGACTTTAAATAAATTAAATAAATTAAATAAAATGAGGGTGGTAAGTAGCGGTCAGTAATGAGATAAATTGCGGGCGGAAAATGTGGGTCTGAAAAGCGGTCAGTAATAGATACAGTGATTTATTTGTGCTAATACAGGAATGATTACACACACATACATAAGAAATAGCGCACAAAAAGTGTGAAGTGTGAAATAAAAAACAGGATAAAATAAAGTGGCAATAAATAAAATTTAAAATATTATAATCACAGACAGGTTCAAACATACAACTAGACTAGAATTTTTAATGTGTTAATGTGATACTTCCCAACTTTTGAAAAGTGAGTAATATTAACATAACGTATACGGTTGTGAATAAATATTTACTACCGATAACCCGTGAAAAAAATACGGATAAAATTTAATGACACATTTCTATATTAAAATACTGCGATATTTATTCCATTTAACATCTAGAATTGCCTGGTATTGGCATAACAACTTTTGCCTCAAATTGGTATTTTTTTAATAGTATGTGTGCTTCAGTAATACACCCAAGGGTTGTTGTTTCCCCCCCCTCCCCAAGAAACCAGAAGAACAAATTATTATTTATATTTTTTTTCTTAATTAAAATATTTATCAATATATACATTTATGGTATCCTCCATGTATACAGGGTAGTGATGGGATCATTCGAATGACGATAATCGATTAATTCGATTATCAAAATAATCGATTATCTCGAGAACCTATTTTTAAATTCGAATTATCGGCATTCGAGTGATCATTCGTATGATCGGCATTCGAGTGATCATTCGAATGATCGGCATTCGAGTGATCATTCGAATGATCATACAAATGAGCATTCGAATGACTATTCGTATGATCTATACCTCGATTTATTTGAGTGATCGGTAATCGAATGACCAATTCGAAAACTAGCTATTGGGATAATTTGAATGACCATTCGAATGTCATTATTACTCGTCATTTGTACTCGAATATATATAATTTGAAACTTTACTTAGTGAATTAATAGGATATCTTTCCCACGAAATATTACGGCAAAGTACTCTGATATTGTTTACAATATATTCTATATTATAATTGTATTAAGATATATTGCTGAAATTAGAAGACAAGTATTTATCAACGATTTTAACGAAATAACCGCAGTTCTGTTTTAGTACTTAAGTCACGATCATTTGAGTGATCATTCCGATATGTTTATACCACTTTAAAATAAAAATACTCGATTCACGATCATTCGAATTATTAGTCGAATTATTAGTCGAACTTTTATTCGAATGATCATTTGAATAAATAATCGATTTTCATATCATTCGAATGATCACTTGAATAATCATTCGAATGATCATTCGAATAAATAATTGATTTTCAGATCATTTGAATGATCATTCGAATGATCACTCGAATTATCATTCGAATGATCATTCGAATGAATAATCGATTTTCAGATTAATTCGAATAGTAATCATTCGATTATACCCATCTTTAATACAGGTTGTCCCATTTTAAATTGCCATCCCAAATATCTCGAAACCTGAGCAACATGGCAAAAAATGTTTCAGATAAAAGTTGTAGGGTTCGAAGGGGGACATATACCGGTGACCTTTCAAATGACCTTGGCGTTAATTTTCAAGATCAAATGAAGGTCAAATTTGATTTTTGAAATGGAACTCCCTATTTTTATTGCGGGATCGTATTCTAAGGGAAAAAATAGAAACTTTTTGTAGGAAAAGTTTCTTTAAGAGGTTTTTTCGCGAATTTTATCCGTCATCTTGTTTGAAATCTCAGATGAATCCAGGCTGTAATTAATGCATTAGCATCACGGATCTTGCACCCCTTGACTTTTTCCTCAGGGGACTAGTCTAGGAGAAAGTATTTGCTGAAGCTCCAACAACAGTGCAGAACATGAAGGGATAGGGCTGCATTTCGAGCAATTTTCATCCAATGTTCAAGTAAACTTTCGCCAGCGGGTACAGAAGTGCATTGACGAGGATGAATACTTGATCGAGCATTTGATCTAAGAACGAGATCCAACCTTCAGCCACTGAAACCATCGGCCCTTTTCAAAAAATGCATAAAAAAACGTTTCCTACAAAAAGTTTGTATTTTTTCCGGTAGAATACGATCCCCCAATAAAAAATGGTGATGTGGCCATCATGTTACTTTCTCCGACTTGATGGTATCATGTATATTTACGTTTTCATGGTTTATTTTCAATTGAAATCATATTTTAAATGTACTTCGAGCGTTGCGTAAACTCGGGTGAAACTGACGTTTAAAACGTCAAAATTATGAAACATGGAAAAATTATACTTCAAATTAGAAAACTCGATTTACTCAAAAACTAATGAGATTTCAAAAAACTTATTCTTTAGAAGTTGTTCATTTTGGTATTCTCTACAATTATTATTAACATAAATTTGCTGTAACTATTAACGTTTCATAATTATAAACCAAATATTTAAAAAAAATTAATAAATTTTTTTCTCGAATAGCAATGATTTTATGAAAAATATTTTTAAGCAAAAGATGTTCATTTCTTTGTTGTCTTCAATGTTTGTTTAAATTTTTTTGTGATATTTTTCATATTTAAGTAAATATTGGCAAAAAACAAAAAACAGTTAAGGTAAACACCCACTTCCGGTGTACGAAATTTTACCAAAAGCTTTTCAGTTCTTCGGATTATCAAATAAGACGTATGTTCAAAGTTTCATATCAATTGCTCTGTTAGTTTTTGAGATACAGCGCACACAGACAGACAGACAGACACACACACACACACACACACACACACACACACACACACACACACACACACACACACACACAGACACACACACAGACACAAATTTTTTTTTCCAGAAATTGTTGAAATGGCATCTAGGGACCCCAAAACGGATATTTCCGTAAAAAAAAATTTTGAAAAAAAATCACGATCACAATACTTTCTCGTACTTCGTAACGGAGAAAGTAAAAATTGGGGATTCCATTTGAAAAATCAAAGTTGATCTTTGACCTTGAAAATTCACCCTAAGATCATTTTCAAGGTCACCAGCATATGTCCCCCTTCGAACCCTACAACTTTAATCTGAATCTGTTTTTATTCGTCTTGTTTTTTCCAATAATTTTTACACATTCGGCTGGAGAATCACTTAAAATTGAGTAAAAAAAATACTGAAGTGGGGGGCTAGGGTGAAAAATGTTTTTGCAATTTTTAGGAGCTTAAAATTGATGGAGCCTGCTAGAGGTAGGTCTGAGGAATCTAAATCTAAAAAAAAAAGTTAAAAAATCAAAAGTGGGGGGCAAACGTTAACTTGGCCACGCCAAATTTGAAACCCCTATAACTTTTTTACCTTTTTGGAGCTAGCTCTAATTTTTGTGGAGCTAGCTGGAGCTGGCTAAGGGCTTTCTGGAGCAAGACTTTTTTTCTTAAAAATCGAAATTGGGGGGCCAAGTTGACGGACCCCTCTGATCTAGGTAACGATAAAATGCACTCAAACAAGCAATTAAATGTACAGCAAGATATATCATCATGACGTCAGCTTTTTTGGGACACCTAGTAGTCAAGAATATTTTACGTCCTAGGATACAAGAAAATTTTGCAAAAAATATCAAAATCCTAACTTAATTAGTAACTGAGCTATAAAAGACGAGAGGTGAAATACAGGACCCTGTGTGGTAAATCTGGAGCATGCGCCGGGCGATGATTACTACTATTACTACAACTACTCAGAAGTATAATAATAAATAACAATAATAATTGTAATTAATTTTTTTTATTTTCAAAGCCACCTTCGATTTTTATTCACTAAAATAAATGGCATTAAAATAATTGTTGTAGAACAATAGAGATAATTTGAAACCATATACTGCGTCAATGTTTTATTAGATGATATTATGAAACAATTAACAACCTATTCTAACTAATATAACAAAATTTAAATTTGTACTAGAAAAAAAAACTTGACGAAACCGTAAATGAATATAAAATGAACATTAATTAAACAACGTTTAAAACGTTCTGCTTTTCTCTGTATGGATTACACAAATATGAGAACGCTTTGTCTGGAGTGACGCAGTTGTGTGGAAATTACATTTCGTATTCAATTACACATTTCTGCACTATAAATTTTTATGCTGGCCCCGCAAATGCTACAAATTATCGCGCACACATTCGCTACAAAGTAAGCACACATTCAAATGAAAGAAAGACACGTAGTATGTATGCGTTTATTTAATAATGTACTGTGCTAGTGAGTTTAATGTTTATATACTTGAATGAGTAAGGATGTAATTATTTTTGAAACTCGTATGCATATTTTTCCGCCTTTACAATACCCCAGGCTATGTTATGAATATTAAGATCTTATAAAGAATTTTTAATGTGAAAAGGATTATTGCGGCCGTTACTATGAGGTAATCCCTAATTGAATTGAATGGTTAATTTTTCAGTTAAATTCAGTTTAATGTTACTTTCCTTTGCCACACAATATTTAGAATGTAAATAAATAATGTATTTATGAATAATTCACTTGATAATAATGATAACTATATTTGTTCAACAGATTACAGGACTAAATACACTAAATATAAAAGTGAACAACTGATTAATAAAGACTACATTATAACTAATCATACATTGTATATGTATAATTCATTTCAAAACTATATAGCTTATGCTACACAAAAATACTCTTTAATGCTCTATTAGAAGTAACATAATGTTTTGATTAATTAGAGCGTTTATGAAAAATATATCAAATGAAGAAGCGTTAAAAGAGACGTTTGGTTGCTTTTCTGTTATATATTATGATATTTTGAAAGTGTTAAGTGCTGAATGTAGATAAATATGTATGTAGAATTAAGCGGATATGTAAGGGTTCCCGGCGAATTCACCATAATTACATATTATAACAATATGCGCTATTTTAACTATTTGAAACAAAATAATAATAACTAATTGATATTTTACAGAAATAGTTCCTTCGTTCCCACTAGTTTCGATTGTGTTTAATCATTTAGGAATGTGTACACCGACATTCAGATAACATTAAGAAAATCCAAATTTCTTCGGTTTAAAGTAGAATAAACGCATTGGATTGCTTTATTATTTTTCAAAAATTTTTGTTGCGACTCTTATAACCCTCATGTATGATATTACAGCAACTGGGATTAAACACGTGTTTGTACGACAAAGTATTGTTTTCGTGAAAATATTCGAATTCGAAATATTAACGAAAATCTCTATTTTGAGGTCGCCCAAAACGATTCCGACTATTTTTGAAAAAAAAATCTTGTGCCTGTACCTCAAAAACTAAGATTTTGTTTTAAATTAAATTTATTCTAAGTCTAAAAAAATTAAAATTATTTGCTAAAATTTTGTACACCGAAAGAAACCCGCCTTGTTTGATCCCAAACATTTTTAAATATGAAGAGTATTATAAAAATATTTATTTCATTTCGTATTTCAACTTTTTTTTATCTACTAAAATTACTAGTATAAAGTATGACTTTATCTCCGCTGTCTATGACGACACTTAAGAGCTACAATTAAACTTGTCATCAATTGCTATTGTTCAACTGAGGTTAGCTGTTTAATAAAATTGTTAATATAAAGATAGTTGTCATGCTGAAGGTAAATCAATTTTTATCCACTTTTTGGCCGTTTTAAATACGTTTTTTTGTAAATGAGTTGAATTATTATTAAAATCTTTTATACCATCAAATCGAACAAAGTTAAATAATGACCACATCAACTTTGTCTAATATACATTATTTTGCTCCCGTATTCCAATTCTCAAAAAATATTTTATACGATTTATTGATTAATCCTTTCAAAGGATTATTAGAATAAAAGCACTTTTTAGTTCCACGTTGTAAATATTAACACTTGTTTCGAGTTTTACAACTCATTTTTAAAGGAGTACAACTGATAACAGTAATTAATCGTAATATTAAAGTACAAATAGTTACAATCTACACTGGAGGAAAAAACACTTGAAATTCGTGAAATTTTGACCATTTTCAAACCGCCATAACTCGGAGTATTTTCAATCGATTTTGATGAATCTGTAAGGGCGGAAAACTTTGAAGTGTCTTCTTTAAAGTCATGTATACAAACTTAAGCGCAACCCCTTCCGCCCCCCTCTAGCACCCCTGTAAAAAAAAACACGTTTTTTCATGAAATTATGTCCAATTTTAACGATGTCTATGGAGTTGAAAAAATTTTGTCGACTCGATGCACCATAAAGGCATTAAAATTTGATCAATTTCTTATGCAGGACTCGAAGAACGAAGTTTCTACGACGATTTGGCACCAAGTTATGGGTGCCTGAAAAAAAGTACATTTTGAGGTTTTTCGCACATAACTCAGCGACTTTTTAACCGAATTTGATGATTCTTTCGGAAAAAGATCCCATTTTGGCCCTTCTCTAAGGAGGTAAACTCAGATTGGAATGATCCCTTTTCGAACCCTTCAACCCCCGAACAAAAAAAAAACACGTTTTTGGACAAAAAAACGTCCAACTTTGGCAACGTGTACCGAGTTAGATAAAATGTGTCGACTCGATCCACCAAAAGGGCATTGAAATGTGTTCAATTACCTGTGCAGGACTCAAAAACGAAGTTCCTATGGCAATATGGCACAAAGTTATGGGTGTTTAAAAAAATGCATTTTGTGGTGTTTATATTTTTTCGTTTAAGAGGGGCGTAGAGCCCTTTCTTTGAGTGGGGGATAAACCCTCTCAAAGAGGACACATTTTTATTTTTATTTCTTAAAATATCGTCGAAATCGGTTGAATAGAAGCTAAGTTATGGCCATTTGAAAATTACCTAAATTTTTACAAATCTCAAGTGTTTAATTTTTTTCCGTCAGTGTAATTTGTTTGTTTTTATTGGACGAATGGAAAAATGGACGAATGGTGTTGAGTTAGGCTCACATTTTCTTCCGACCCTACAGAAATCGTTAAAGTGAGCCTTTTTTGACCTAAAATAAAGTTTTTTGTTAATGGAGTTCTAAGGTACAAAATACGATATTCCTGATTTCGTGCAAACAATTAATTTTCATGCATACCTCAAAGAACATGCAAAGAAAATTCCATTCCTGAAAACGGAAACAATTTCGTCGAAAAACTTCGGACTTATGAGTCAAAAAACCACAAAATTCGCTTTTTTCAAACACCCATAACTTTGTGCCAAATCGTCATATGAACTTCGTTATTTGAGTCCGGCGCAGGTAATTAAACACATTTCAATGCCCTTTTGTTGGATCGAGTCGACACATTTTTTCCAACTAGGTACAAGTTGCCAAAGTTGAGTGTTTTTTGCCCAAAAACGTGTTTTTTTTTGTTCGGGGGTTGAAGGGTTTGAAAGGGGATCATTCCAATCTGAGTTTACTCCCTTAAAGTAGAGCCAAAATGGGAGATTTTTTCCCGAAAGAATCATCAAATTTGGTTGAAAAATCACTGAGTTATGTGCGAAAACCCTCAAAAATGCACTTTTTTCAAATAACCATAACTTGGTGCAAAATCTTCGTAGGAACTTCGTTCTTTGAGTCCTGCATAGGGAATTGACAAACATTTTCCAGTTACGTAGACCTCGTCAAAGTTAGACACGGTTTCCAGAAAAAACTTTTTTTTCACGGGGGCGCTAGAGGGGGGCGGAAGGGGTTACGCTTAATTTCACATGCATGACTTAAAAAAAAACACTTCAAAGTTTTTCGCCTTCAAAGATTCATCAAAATCGATTGAAAATACGCCGAGGTATGGCGGTTTGAAAATGGTCGAAATTTTACGAATTTCAAGTGTTTAATTTTTTTTTCCTTCAGTATATATTCACTTTTTAGTCTTGTCTAACTCGTAACCCAACTTTAGTTACCGTTTGTTAGGAATATAAATAATTCAGTGTGTGCACGATGTTTAATAATAACAATTTAAAGAACAAACAATAACACGAATAATTTAAATGATAGAGAGGGCAAATAGCAATTTTTTATTATTTCGATATATCTGTAATTAACGTTATATCGGAATGTAATTATTTCTTATTAGAAATTAATACTTGAGACTGGAACGTAATCCCTTGGCCTGATAAGTGGGTGGAAAATCATCTGCGAGGGGGCAATTCTGAAATCGTTTCCACGCAGGAAATCAACTTCAAGAACTTCATTATCTAGCGTCGAGTCCCACTATTCAAGTGTAGATGCGTAAATCTTTCTTATTCAGACTTTATATTATACCGGGGCAAAAACAAACGTACAAAGCCCGAAAATCCTGGCTCAGGACCTAAATTATAAATAGATTACCGAGCGGGAGAGAACCGCGAGGATTTCTTATGCAGATTGTTTGCCTTTGCCACCCCACACCCTCCTTTTAGTTTCTATTATTCACGTCGAGTGTAGTGGTTTTGTTTTATTTCAACCCATTTCCTGTATGACTAGGCGGCAATTGTTACTTATGAGTGTGTATACTGCGCGCTTTGAATTATAATTTGCAGTGGTGCGGTTTATTGTATGTTGGTAATACACTTTTTATAAATGATTTCTACTCTGATTGAAACATGGAAATGAATTGAATAAACATATATAACTCCTGAAATACCAATCAAATACAAAATATGATTTTTAATTTTAATAATGTTAGGTAGATAAAAAGTTAAATCTATGATTTTAAAATATTAATGTTGCCATATACAGTGCGTACCTAAAGTATTAAATAAATTCAGTGAAACCGAAATAAAATATTAATACACGTCGGTTTTCAACAATCATTGGTTTTTGAGTAATGAAGTCATCTATTTGTTCTTTTAATGACAATCCCCTGTTTTTGTTCTTGATTTTGCGAAATATTTTCATTGTCGAACTGACAGTATAAAAATGTTGCCATCTTACATAAGACATTTTTCGAGTAAATGACAATTGAAAGTGAGAAACCGATATTTAGAGTTTTTGAAAAATGATCTTGTTTCAGTGCTCGGGGCAATTTTTCCAAACAACAATAATCTTGACTTTTGGTTTCAACAAGACGGCGCATCTCCGCACTATGCGCGATTTTCTGGACAATTGCTTTATGAATAGGTGGATTGGCTGGTGAGGACCGATATAATGGCCCCCAAGAACTTCAGATCTTATTCCCCCTTAATTACCTTTTTCGCCTGCCTCTACCGAAACCATATATTTCGGCCATAAAAATTGGGCAGAAACTACGATTTAGCGTATCTAGAGCCGAAAAAATAATGCATATTCTACACAACCTTCCGCGGAATATGAGTAGTCTACGCAAAAATCTGACAGTGACAGTTCAATGGTGCGCGATATAAAATTTCCCGAAACACTGTTTTTAGGCGAAAAAATATCGAGTGTATCTCATGCCAAAATGCTTTAACGACCCGGCGGCGGGTTGCTAAAGCCTATTTTCGGCCCTTGATACACTATATACTATTTATGGGGTTATTTAAAGTCGAAGGTCGACGACAACAGACCACAACATTCAGCATAACAGATGAAATGCCCAGAATTATCCTGGCCTGATAGAAATGAGTTGCTATATCCTCTTCTAGTCAATCTGCAAACTCTCTTTGAACGCTTACTACGTCGAAGTGAGGAATCTTAATATTTTCCTTTTCACTAGCTGATTTTGCTAGTTTATGAGCCGTTTTAGTACCAGGGATGCCATAATGTGCTTTAAAATAAACAAAAGTAACCTTCATTAACAGCGCTAGTAGGGAATGACATTTTTACTTATAGCTCTAATACTGACACTTTGAATTGACAATGGTGTATGGCCTCAATTGCGGTAAAAGAATATGTTGCTTAAAGTTGATGGATTTGTTGGATCAGGCAAGCGATTTTATGATAGCCAATGCTTCTAAAGAAAATATACAGGAAACTGACAAATTATAGCAGAATATACACAGTCCTCCAAAAAAAATGTATACACACTTTAAGGAACGAAAACTATTTATTATGTGTTTGTTTCATATTTAAATTCTGATCACACATACAGCATTGCCTTCAGTTAAGCACAAGGTGATGTTCAAAATATCCGCCGAGCGGTCAATTTTTCAATGGAGATCACTACACATGCCGCTGCATGTAAACTTTCCACTTTACAACTTTTAGATTTCGGTGTACATATGTACTGCTAATCTCTACTTCGCGTGCACATTGCGTAGCAGACTGTGGAGAAGTAACAAACCTTTCCTACTAGAGAGTCGACGAAGCAGGCGCTATTCTCGATATTTGTTTATGAGTATCACAAATCGTTATAAGCGCCTCAAACCTGTCATTGTGAGGCGGGTTGTGGGTTCCATTTCAAACTCCCGCTTCCACCTTCAACGGCATTACTAAACCTGGTAAACCACTTTAAAATGCCTTTTTGCTGCCTGAACATCAAGCGTGCGCCAGCCATTTTGTTTTCTCTATTGTGATGATGAAAGTGAGTATCTGTTAAGCTAAAGATCGTACCACAACATACTCGAAATTCAAATCAATTGACAATATCAATGTCCCGATGCAGTCCGACAAAGAGTGCATACATTTTTCTGGCGGACTGTATAATATTTCGGTGTGGTATAAAGGGTCTTACATTTCACCTCCGGTCCTCTATACTATAACTGAGCTATAGAGTCTATAGCTCAGTTACCAATTAAGTTAGAATTTTAATATTTTGCAGACTTTACATGTATCCTAGGACGTATTTCAGAAAAACATTTTAAATTCCCAAAAAAGTGTGACGTCATGATAGTATATAATTTTATAAAAATCGGTTCAGTGATATAAAAACTGGGAAAAATCAGTTCTGCACCATTAGTTAAAAATTAAAATAGTACCTCGTTAAAATTATAGAAGGTACTTATTAAATAAGGTTTGAGTCCCGTTAAGGGGAGTAGATTTTTGTTTTATTGCCTGAATCGAATGCTGCAAGGGTCTAAAATATGTGGGTAAAATTATTTTGCGATCCGTGAATTAGTTTCGTCGCTACACGGCTTTGAACGAACGCTGAGGGGCGCTCTGGCAGCAAGTTCGCCGCGCGCTCCGGAACGAGTCACTGTACCCACAGATGGTAATTCTAGTAGTCCACATTCTTCCCATAGATGGCAGTAGTGATTACCGTTGAGTTTTCAAGTTGCCGGCATGCTCAGCTACAAATTTAGTGATGTCCCCGTGAAAGCGGAGTAGTCCTTGTTCAAAAAACGGTCGATAATTTAAATTCTTCAAATCTGATCTCAAATTTGTGTTCAGTCAGAAAACCCATGTAGCCAAAACTTCATAAAAATTGATTAATATCACTTTTTGGCCGTAATATTGGATCCGCCATTTTATAATTATTCAAATCTGACCTCAACGTATTCAACGGCCCCAAAACCGCTATATTCAAAGTTTCATAAAAATTGATTAAGATCACTTTTTGGCCGCCATATCGGATCCGCCATTTTTATTTTTTAAATCTGATCCCAAATTTGTGTTCAGCGACTCCAAAAACCCTTATATTCAAAGTTTCAATACAATTGATAAATATTTCACTTTTTTGGTCCGCCATATTGGATCCGCCATTTCTATTGTTTCTATAACGAATTTTTTCGTAATTTTGGTCTATTCTGTTTATTGGGATGTAAGCTTTATGGTCGTTTTGGTGTCATGCTCCTAGGTGACGAATTGCGACCTCCAGAGTTCCCGCAGAAGAGCATTTTTTTAAACAAAGTTTTCTGGAGCCGCCATTTTGGAAAAACCACAACTCAAAAAAAAAATTTGTAGACCGAAGATTAACACATTAGCTGCCACCGCAATTGGGATTGCATTTACGCAAGTATAATGTTGGACGCACTAGCGCATCGGTGGCTGCAAACGTGTTAATAAACAATTTGCAAAAAAGCGCAGATGTCCAAGTCATTTCGGTTCCTCAAAAAAAAAATGCCAAACATCAGGTACGTTTGGCACAATTACAAAGGAACGTCCCCTAAACCAAGTTTTATTGATATGAGTTATAAAGTAAGTCCAAAATTTAGTGTCAAACTTTTCAAACTATAAAGCATTTCGTTTTTCTTATTTTTAATTGAAGGCCCTGTATATATTTAAGTCATTCCAAGCAAAATTCAAAAACAAAAATTTTTCCTAATAACAACCCTATCGCAATACCTAGTACGATAAAAAATATTTGCAGAAAACTCGTTCCATCAATTATTCCAATAGCCATTTTAATTAATAAAAATCGATGGTGGCTGTGGAAAAGAATTTGTTGACATAACAAATCTTGTAATTACAATTATGATTATTGTTTATTATTATAGTACTGAATAGTTATTAAAATAAGCATGTGTTACCCGGCGCATCCACCTATTCTGTATTTTGATCATGCGCCGGGTTATTTTAACAACTGTTAATAATTGTAATTATATAATATTTTATCTAAAATCGAGTGTAATAATCGAATTACAGTAATCATTTGAGCCATGTAATGTTGGTCATTACCCCCTAGTGAGAGAATAAGTTTCTCTCACGGAATGCATGGATCCTTCATTTTGGATTTTTGAAATATTTCAAATTGACACGTACGTCAAAATTTCATTACAAATTTCATTTTCAAACATTATTTCAATATTTAATGCAAATACAGACGATTTTGAATAAAATAGTATATTATACTCATATGGAATTCCTCATTAGTCCCTTAAGAAAATTACTTAAAGTAAAGTAAACTTCTTGCGGGACTAATTACGTACATTCCACATTCGTATAATAAATGTCAATTATTTCAACAGATTGTTTTTCATAATCACCTTCGATTTTTATTTATTAAAATGGCTATTGGAATAATTGATAAGACGAGTTTTCTCCAAATAAGTTTTATTGTACTAGGAATTGCGATAGGGGTGCAATTGGAAAAAAAATATTTTTTTTTATTTCCGCATGAAATGACAAAAATATACAATTAACAACAGGTAAAATCAAGTGCTTAAAAAAATTGAAAAGTTTGACACTAAATTTTGGTCACCCTGTGTAATTCATATCGATCAAACTTGGTCAAAAGTGGACTGTCAGACCAATTTTTATTTTTGATTAATTTTTTAAACCAAAAAACTGATTTTTTTTTTAGTTTTTTTTGTGCTGATATCACTGAACCGATTTTAATCAAATACAAGGGGTATGTAGACAACCATAAAAGGTACCCAAATGAGCAACAAATCATAATGATATTACACTTTTTTGGGATATCTTGTAAAATCAAAAATATTTGCCTGAAAAACACCATAGAATACAAGTAAAGTCTGCAAAATGTCAAATTTTTAACTTAATTAGTAAGCTATGGAAAACGAAAAGTGAAATGTAGGACTCTATATTATAAACAATAGCCGATTGTCCTTAACACCCCCCATGCTTACCACGACCGCATCATCTGCGAATAGCGAATAATAATACACTAGGGTCGTCAAGAAACATTGGGAGGTCATTAATAAATATGAGAAATAGGACTGGTCTAAAAATCGACCCTTGGGGAACCCCATGTAGTATCTAAAGCATTTAAGATATGTTACCACTCACTTCCACTGCTTGTGCTCTGTTACACAGACAAGATGATATCAGATCCAGGCTCTTTGAGTTAAAATTATATTTGGCCAGTTTATTAAGCCACAGATCATGCGAGACACTGTCAAATGCTTTGGTTAAATCCAAAAATGAGCCTATACAATTGGAACTATTTGCAAAGCATTGAACTATCATCTCCCATAAATCCAGAAGGGCTCTAAATCCAAATTACCTTGCATAAAATAAGTTATATGTCTCAAAATAATCAAGAATTTGTGTCTTCAAAATATACTTTTGATATGATAGGCAACAACCCAATATTTTTTATGGTTTTTTTTTGTATGAAAGAGGCCAACTTCACAAGAGATGGCATATTCAACAAAAAGAATGGCCATGTTTGAGCCGAAGAAAATCCACATACGACAGTTCCTAGAAAACATTAGCTACGTTGGTTTGTTAAGGTATGGGGCGGTATTATTGATGATAATTTGATTGGGCCATCGTTTAATGGAACCTATCTACGGGCATTTTTTGGAGGAAGTCCTGCCGGACGTTCTTGAATATGTCCCACTAAATGTTCGACAGCTAATGTGGCTGCAATATGATGACACGCCGGCACACTTTTCTGTACAAGTCCATCAGTATTTGGATCTACAGTTCGGACAATATTGGATTAGCAGAGGTGGCCCAGTTTCATGTCCCCGCAGGTGACCAGATCTAACGCTTTTAGATTTTTTTTCTGTGGGAACATGTAAAGTCTCTGGGTTACAAAACACCAGTGGAAACAGAGCAAGAGTTTATTGCACGAATAACTGCGGCATTTGAAGTTGTTCAAAGCAAATTATCACCTATTATAATAAAACAAAAGGAGGGGTTGATACTCTGGACCAACTCAGTGCTGCTTATGATGTGTCAAGAAATACCAGAAGATGGCCGATGGTTATTTTGTATTCTTTGATGAATATGGCAGGTGTTAACGCTCAGCTTATTTATGCCTGTAATAATAAAAAATTTAACATGCAAAGAAGATTGTTCCTAAGAGACCTTGCTTTGTTGTTGACAAAGGATTATTTTGAACGCCGTTCATTAGAATCAAATGTACCGCGACCTGTGAGAGAAAGGAGACAAGAGGTGGCTGGAACTTCAGAAGTAAATGTTAATCAGGAACTTCCACCTGGTACTCGGAAAAGGTGTTATTTCTGCCAGAAGGACTCAAAAACTAAGTATTTTTGCAAAAACTGTAAAAAATTTGTGTGTCTTTTCCACCTTGAAGCTTGGTGTCCCATGTGCTCCGATGCTGCGAATATCCAATGACAAATGTTATTTGTTTGTATTTTAACTAATTTTTAATAAAAACAATATTATTTTATGAAAACTTTTATTTTCCTAAATTATGTGTTTCATTTTGGTATTGAAAATGAAAATTTCGTCTATTTTATAAGTATTTGTTTTTAAAATAGTTTTGTATGTTTTTTTAATTCAATAAAGGTCTTTACTTTCATACCAAATTATTGGTTTTAATTAAAACAAATTAAAAATCTACTTTTTTGTTACAAGTCTGTGAGACCCAGCGCCCCGACTGACGTCTTATATTAGGGCGCCCGACTGTAGGGTTAAGGACGTATTCGGACAAAGATTCTTATACTCAAATGTGTTCTATTATTGGTCTGAATAACCTCTCGAGGTTTGATCGTTCTGATTATCCTTGTATCTGTAAAAATAAAATTGATAAATTCTTAAGTGATGAACATTGGCCCTCAACAACTGTTACGGGTGTTCCCGAATTTACTTTACTTAATGAATAAATGTACTCGTAGATAAAAAAGACGCATATTAAAATAATCAACAATATTTACAAGTTAGTTTACAAATGTCGCGTAGCTGATTACTAATTTGATGCTGTTGCAAGTCTCAGTTCTTTTCTCGTTGTTGTCCTCGGTTGAGGTTGGGGCGGTACACAACGAGAAAGTGGTGGTGGGGTATGTTGTCCTATTTCCATATTTGGAAAATGAACTCACCACCACTTCCACAACGTTGCCAAACCGTGTTCATCTTCTGTGAATTGCAGTTGTCCGAAATCTCCGCTAAGCCCTTCATGGCCGGGGTTGGTCGATCCGCGTATTTCTGCATTGTGCTTAATTGTCCAATATGTTTAACGAGGACTGGATTCTATGAAGACGTGCTTGGTCACCAAATGTTTGGATTACCCGCTGATCCCTTTATGATCGGGGACTGGTCGAATTGCACTCTTCGCCGAAACGCACAATTAAGAAACACTTTACGACTTACTAAATGCACAATTGTTACTTGCCCTGGGCACAGCCAGGACACCGGATTTTGTTAATAAGGGTTGGGTTACGGCGTAACAGGTAAAGCCGTAACAACAACTATGTTGTTTATTATTACGTTACTAACTTATAGACTACCGGTAGGTCGACGTTCGCGTACCGATGGCCGTACGCCTACCACAGATTGGGAACGTCTGGTCTGCGGGAATAATTTAGTAAGAATCACCAGGTCGGCTATGGTGCAAGGCCGACGCTGATGTTACAACGTTTTCCCACCCGCCTGATTCGAATTACAGGTGTGTAATCAAGCTACAATAAGACGGAATGTAATCGTTGGATAATTACCCAATAAAACAAGTTGCCATAACTACACCAACTTAAAGTGGATTCGAATAAATTTCAGAGCTGAATATTCCCCTTATTTCAATGAAACTTAATCGAGGGAATTCAAATGAAACCGGAGCACACCTGGCAATTATGCACCTTTCAAACAGTCGCGCACGTTTTATCCCGAGAAGGACTAATTGTGCACGCTCTGATGAAGTCATTCTTTGCAATAATTAAAGTCCCCGCAAGTCTTTTCCGTCCCCAGCCTTTTCCGCCATAAACAAGTCATCAATATGCCGGAAGCGCGTCTCGGCCCGGTGCGAAGTTCGAGGGCATGCGAATTGGAAAAAACCCTAAATGGCTTTCGCATTACAAAAAGCGCCCTGGATGCGAATGCATACAATTCGGTTTAGTGTCGTAAGGGTTGCACCATGAAATACGCTTGATTGACTGTATTAATTACAAGTGTTGTTGGGTCTGTATTAAGATTTCAAGGGGTTCGTTAGCCGAGACAGTCAGACAAGAGTTATGTGTTACTGTTAACTTGAAAGGGTTTTCTAGCGCATTTACTGGTTGTCATTCTTTAGTAAATTTAGTGCTTATCATTCAGCATAAGTAATTAAAGAAGCTTGTAAACGCCGAATTGTCTATAATTATTAAATTTAAAAATAACGTAATAATAGTTTTTTTTCTTTTAATAATAATAATAACAATAATACTTTGTGAGCTTCACAAACTGATTCATAACAATATTGTCAATGCAAAACAAAAAGTTAATGGTATGATGTTTGCTTATTAAGCTTCATATTATACAATATTTCTCGTTAACGGATTATTTTCAAGAGGGAGCTATCGAATTTGCATATTGTAATTTTTATCAATATGTCTGCGGTTTTTGTTTAATCTAAATACGTCAGTGTGATCGATGAAGCTAAATATATGCGTCA
The DNA here is from genome assembly GCA_910593695.2 of Ocypus olens. Taxonomy (NCBI): domain Eukaryota; kingdom Metazoa; phylum Arthropoda; class Insecta; order Coleoptera; family Staphylinidae; genus Ocypus; species Ocypus olens. The sequence continues at coordinate 24,587,567 of OU343065.1, read as the reverse complement.
GTTTGTCCGCCCCGATGAAAATAATGAAATCGGAGCTTCTTACTAGATTAATTATGTTCGGAAACTTCGCATACCATATTTCATGGCTTCGAAAGAATGTATACATAAATTATAACGTGTATAATATTCCAATGGTATAGTTTGATCAATGGATCTTTGAAATTTTCTCGCCTTGGACGACATACATTCACACGGGATTGCGTCTAATTTAACTTATCACAGAGAAAGTAAACGTATGAAATTGTTTATGCTGGAGGCTTCTACTTCGTTATACATTTTAACTATTATAATAAAACACTTTTAACTTTGTTTTGTATAACTTATATATTTATTTTTGTTTGAAAATGGTAATTGTATTACCGAAACTTAAGTCACAAAAATAAATATATAAGTTATACAAAACAAAGTTAAAAGTGTTTTATTATAAACGTATGAAAATTTTGTCGGAGCTAGACGAGCACGCAAAGATCCATTAATCAAAGTATATACATGTATCAATTATACCTAGTAAAATGCACTGTAAATAACAATAGAGGCGTTGTGTTCATTATTAAAGTGCACATCTACGTCGAGTATGTTTAATTCAAACAAGTCGTGGTTAAATAAATTCCTCCCTTATGAAACATTACTATTTACATGTCGAGCACCCGAAGAGCAAATAAAGATCCTTGAACGTTTGCATCTTTATTAAGGGTTTTATTATTTAACAGACGGACGAGAACATTTGACAAGTTAATAACTTAAGTCTAACGTTTCATTTAAATGTTTGATTATTCTTTGGAGGAAGTTTATTTGGGAAAAAAAGATCATGAGTTGATACATGTAAATATATAATTAATGTTTTTCTGAATAAATTGCCAAACGAATTATTTAGAAAGAGAATAGAATTTTTATTAAAAAAAAATCGTAACCTATAACATAAGTCTTTTAAAGACTCAAAACATTGGAATTAATAAGCAAAAATCATGATTTACTTAATTAAATGATTTTTCCTAATTAATTTTTATGTTTCGATGAAACCATGTTATCTTTTACCAGAAATAAAATAATAGTAGTACTTCTAAACGCCATTTCTTCGAAAACAGCTGAATATCGACATAGGGTATGCTATATGAAAAATACTCAGAATTTTACGTAGAATCCATAAATGCAACAAAAAATGTGGGTTCACGTTTGGAAATTTTAACTTAGGGGTCGTATTTCAATTTTGGGACACCCTGTACATTTTAATTTTATCTCAAAAAATGCGCGTTAAAAAATAATAATACATGTGTCCGAGCATTTTTTGAAAGAAAACGTCCTGAATTTTAATCGAATTTATTCCTTACTTTATGTACACAGTGTATTAACTTATTATAGTTTACTAAAATAACACATACTTGAAGGTGTTTATTTATTCTTTCAGGTGAAATATTTTACGTGTGAAGTCTACCTTGGGAGACATTTTCAAAGATATATAACACTTACCGTCTCGGGATTACCACTACGGAAACTTCCCTTGCTAGTAAATTTAAACACATAACTTATCTACAATTTAATTTAATTTTTGTTTTAACTGGTAATCCAACGTAATTATTTCTGCCGGGGTCCACAAGAATTTAAAATTTCAAAATCAATGAAAATTCAATTGACAATTATAAAACCGTTGAAATGGAATTATGTATAGGTTATTCCTCCCTTTTTCAGTAATATTTTTAAAATCAAGTCAAAAGCGAAGCTATAGCAAAGTAGTTTAATAATCCATTAAATATGATGAGAAATAATTCAAGTATAACACAGTACGCCAAAACAGTCAGCATCCCGAGAAAATGTTTCCAATTTTATGTTTATTTGAAGTTACAGTGATGTGTCTATAACTTCGACGACGCGACGTACACTTCTGCGCAATAAAATTAAGCACACAAAATATGTTATAGTTTAAAACGGACTTTAAATATGTCAATTTCCTTAATATCAAAATGCCGCGTCATTTAGATAACAATTCAAAAATTCGAATTATAACTAAAACAGAAGATGGTTTTTAATCTTAGTCTTAGTTTTGTTTTCTTAATAAATGTGTTATTTTCAAGTTATGGTGTTTTATCATTTATTGAAAATGTTGCAGACCCGAATTACACAACTAGAATATTGTAAAAAATACTCATAAGACTTGTGCTTAATTTTATTACACAGAAGTGCACGTGTATCATTTTTGTAAACATTTGAAATTGTAGAAAAAATGTTGCCTTTGCGTTTTTCCACAATTAGCATTTTTCAAAGTGTTAAAATCTTAACGCCGCACTGTGGTCTAGAATGAAATTTTAGGGGGACAAAAATATTAAACGCAACAAATACTTTCTAAATCATCTTCTTTCTAATTATATATATTCATGTTGGCTTCTCACATTGTTTTTAGACGATCTATTAAAATAAAAAGTTAAAATAAATATTTTTTTTAAACTACATTAAAATAAATAATATTTCGTCCCGCCAAGTTTACCAGATCATAATCATATTTAATTACGTTCTACTAATTTTTAAGAGGTGCCGAAAATCGATTTATATCCATATATCCACTAAGATTTCGTTTTTAGCTATCTGCGTTACATTATACAAAATCGAATAAAAAGTAAAGAAACGCACCTTTGCGCACTTTTATATTAACAAGGCATGTAGAGGGATAATGTAGCTACATTTTTTATATCTCAACTTTTAGTGACATTTGGGTACAAAAAAGTTACAGTCCGCTAAACATGTACGTCTCAAAAAGAAATTTAAAAATTAACGCAACTTCAATCCTCGTAAATAAATATTTAATGTACATGTATATTAAAAAAAAAAAGATCAAAATGTTTGTTATACCTTTGTTTATGATTTATGTGTTACAGATATATTTCATATCATTACAAAAATTTTATACAACCAATAATACCGAGCGCAATATTACGACTAGCGATGAGCACAACATATGCCGAGAAAGGTCATGTTTGGGGCCCTATTGCATCTCATTAACGCCGATAAAGGGTGTTTTTTTTTATGGATTTCTTCTAGCTAACTATCCTAGATCACATTTAGTCGTGTTATCCTAATTTTAAAATTCATCAAAAAATCGATTTTTGTCCACATAAAATTCGATTCTGGACCACAGTGCGCCGTCTTTAAACAGATGCATTAAACAAATTCAATAAACACATGATTAATAAATTAAATCTACGTGTAGTATTATTTTCGTTCTTTATTGATTTTGGCTTCATATTATTATTGAATTTTTATGTTAATTGTTCTTTATTTTATTTATTATTGAGAAAGTTTACGAAACGCAAAGAGTAAATAGCGCAGGTCTCGCAAATGTTAATGTAATTTCGTTTAGTATGAGGCTTCAGTTTAAAGTTGCATACGTATACGGGATAATTCCAGCAATTAAATTAAAATCCCGCAAAATGCAGGGGTGCATTTAACTTGTCTAAATTTAGTCCGCTTATCTTCACACTTGGCATATGATATATTACATTATAAAAAAATATGTAAAGATAATCATAATGCATGCTGTTTTAATTTAATAACCTCAGAAACGAAAGCGTTAAAAAGTTAATTAGACAGAATTATGAATTTTGAAAGATTAAAAATGGAATTTAGTCGCAAATTACTTAAATTGATGTCGTGTGTTAGGTAAAGATAACACGTAGAGAGTGTGGTATCAATGCTATTAAAATTATTTATTTATTTAATTTTGTTTCTTTTTGCCTTTTGGTGTAAGGCGGTTTACATAGTTTTATTTTTGCATCCGTTTATCCTGTATGTTTCTATTCATCTCTTTCTGTCTCGGGTCAGATGCTTTGCTTCTTATCAATTCATTCCCTTTATCTCTGAATCATCACACATTCCGTCCTTCCATATTTTTCTAGGTCTTTCCTTCTAGTTCCTCCCGTGTGCTCTTGTTTCATAATTCACTTTTGTATGTCTATCTTTTTGCATTGGATTTATATGGCAAAAAGTGCGGCAGCGGTTCACTCTTTACCGCAACTATAAAATTATATGCGCAAAGTGTGTCATGAACGCTTCGCTCATAATAAGTTAAACTTTGATTTAAATTTATTTAAATCTAAGGCCGTGGAAAAATTTTGAGTAAAGCAACTTTTTTCCACCTGCCCAGAAAGTATCACTTTACTCACTTATTGTATAAATAAGTATTATTTAATGTTATTTATGTCAAATTTGTTTTCAACGAGTTTGGTGCTTCTGGTTTTCTGTTCCCCAAACTTAAGAAATCTTACAGTTAATAACAATACCTTTCGCATTGAAATTCTTAGGATGTACGGCAACACTACAGTAGAAATTTGCGCTCACTTTAATGAGACTCATCAAGATCATCCACCAATTAAAGTAACACGATGTACTGTAACATTTTAAGTTAATAACATTAACAGAGAACACGGACATACTCAGAGCTGGTCGCCAAGCAATCGAAGCAGATATGCAACTTGCCATTTTATTAGGAGTTGATGAAGATTCAAATTCAAGTTCGCATTGGCTAAATTGTTCAGAAAGCTATGTAGGAAAATATAGGAGTGCAGATATAGTGACGTTTTACAGTCTTTATGTGTATGAATTTTTATTATTTAATTTCAAAAATAAGAACTCGACGAAGGTCACGTCCACAGCACAAGGAATATGAAATACCCCTCTCATCGACTAATTTCATCTAAGAAATCTGCTGCATATACATCCTTACGAATATTTAATAGACTGCCAGAATATTTGAAAAATATCACCAACATATAGTACATGAATTTAATAGAGAAGTAAAAAAAATCTTAATAAAGAAGTCGATTGCGGATTATTTTGTTTAATTAATGTGTAACAAAATATACAATAATTACGATTATGGAATGTACGCAATTAGTCACGCAAGAAGAAATTTAAAAGGTAATTTTCTTAAACGACTAATCGGTAATTCCATATAAGTATAATATGGCATTTTATCCAAAATCACCTGCAATTGAATTTAAGTTTGAAATAATATTTATAAAATTTTGACATAAATTTTTGTCGATTTGAATTATTTCAAAAATCTTACGAAGGACCTAATTATTATTATTATTACAAATCCGCGTTATTCTCTCACTAGTAGGTAATGAACAACATTAATTCCCTTGAATGGCCACAGTATTATTACACACTTTTCGTTAGTTATAGAATGGCTAACGGTGGCCCACCAAGAATGACGGATTTGAATTTGTCACAATTTTTTGTGCATGGAAAATACAAGAAAATACATAAAAATTTAAGAAGAAAAAAATACTAAAGTAGCCATGAGAAAAACCTGAAAATTATTTTTAAGTTCCGCATTTCGCCGCATTGATAGAGTAAATCATAAAATTAAGGATTACTCCGAAAATTCTTAGATTAAGCTATAACTTTAAAAAACATCATTAGGAAGCCTGAAAAAATCCGCATAATTTCTGTCTCGGCTCATTGGCATGCCGACATTAATAAGAGTAGGGGAAGCTCCTGAATGTCCAATTATTTAAATCATTGTATCTTCTAAACAGCTTATCCGATTTTATCAAACTCGGCCTTGTTTGAAAGAGAAATGTAAGTATCTTTAAATGTCATATCTAGTAACACATGATAGTTCCGAATAAAATTGCTAGGGAGCGCAATTTGCAAAAATAACGATTTTTTTTTATTTTGCCAAGAAAACATATATCATACGGTATAATTCTGATATGATAATCGGAAGGTAGTTGAAATTTCCAAGCAAATATATGAAAACCGCAGTCCGATAACTTCGCTCGTTTCAGAGCTATTGCAAAAAGAATCAATTTTGACAATTTATTTGAAAAAATGATGGTTTTTATTACTTTCGTAGGTATGTAGGTTGGATTATAAATAATTAAAATTAATTTTGCACATTTCATTAAAACCGCAATATTTTTTTATTAATTATTCGTGGTTAATTCTTTGGTAAAATTTTTTGTTACATTAATTTTATTGGTAAGGCCTTCATTCGCGCTTTATCCAGGCTTAGGACTGGTCCAAATTGTGCATTTGTAGGGTGTTTAAGGGCCAACATGCCAAAACGAACAACAGGAACAACTAGATTCAGGTAACAGACCGTACAAAAACGCAAACAGCAACTTATAAAAAAAATATAACGAAGCGAACAAAGTGTAAACAATTTTATCACTGCTCAAAGTGCTTACCATTATTATTAATACACAAGCTAAGCCTCTCACGCGTAGACTCTACTGAAGTTTCAATTTCTGCAACCAAAATGGAACGTACTGCTCATATCTTCGGGAGTTGTTGGTCTGGTCTTGAACACTAGATTTTAATTCTGCCCCATAAATAGATATCTAACCATGTTAAATCTAGTGACCTTGGGGGACACAGAAAAAGACTTCCCCATTTGGAAACCTCGTATTCAGGTTGTTTCGAACATTTTGATGGTAATGAGCTGGACATCCGTCGTTTTGATACAACATATTTACTCTAACGTCGAGCAGAACATCTTCTAAGAGAGCTGGTAAATCATCCCTGACAAACTCCAAATTTCTTTCACCATTCAGAGGCCCGTCAAAAAAACAAGGTCCAATAATCTTTCCATTTAGGATTCCACACCAAACATTTACACTAAAGCGATTCTGAAAGTCAACTTGTCGCATCGAATGAGGGTTGATATCACATAAATAATGTATGTTATGCAGATTCACTTTGCCTATGCTGGTGAATCTTGGTTCATCTGTCCACAAATCTCCGATAAAAAGTGATGGTCATCAGCGAGATAATCTTGAAGCCAATTACAGAAATCTAGCCTGTGATCAAAGTATTGTTCACTCAAAGCTTGATGAAGAACGACGTGATAAAGATGCATCTTATACTTCTTTAAAATAGAGTAAACGCAATAGGTTGTCAAACCCAAGTTCTTTGAAATATCCTATACTCAGGTGTGGATCAGCACGAATATAAGCTAGGATGTTGATTATATTAACTTCCGTAGCCTAATTTCAGGTCGTATAGGCTGGACCTGACTAGTTTCACGCAGGCGATGCTGTGGCGGCTTTCAGGATATCCTATTGCGTATTCTCTCGAGGCAATAACAAAATTTTCAAATCTCTGAAAATATACAGCATGCATATCATATACTCCTGCATTAGTAAACGACATTTTTCTTCAATATTTTTACGAATTTATAATAATATTTTTCGAAACAAGAATCGTCTAACGCAAAAAAATTTCACAACAAACGCCAGAATACTGCTCATAAATTGTCAGTCATCTTGAGCATTTGTTTCCTCTGTTATATTTCATGGCTAGTATGATATTAAATGTTATTAGATTATTTATCTAAAAATAAACCAACTTCGGGCCAAAATTTGCGTTGAACGTTATTTGGACTAGTTCTAGGCATTAGATAAAGTGTCAAGGGAGGTACGGAATGTGCCGAATTAATTTTAATTATTACTGATCCAACCCTCATACCTACGAAAATAATAAAAACCATAATTTATTCAAATAAGGTGTCAAAAATAACTCTGAAACGAACGAAGATATCGGACTGCGGTTTTTACATCTTTGCTTGTGAATTTCATCTATATTCCGATTATCATATCAGAATTATACCGTATGATTTAAGTTTTCGTGGCAAAGTAAAAAAAAGTTATTATCGCAAATTGCGCCCTCTAGCAATTTTATTGAGAACTATTATGTAGTACTAGACACGACATTTAAAGATAGTTACATTTCTCTTTCACACAAGCCTGAGTTTGCTAAAATTGGATAAGCCGTTTAGAAGCTACATCGATTTAAATAATTAGACATTCATGAGCTTCCCCCACTCTTATTAATATCGGTACGCCAATGAGCCTGAGACAGAAATTATGCGAAAATTTTCAGGATTTCTAATGACTTTCTTTAACTGCGGCTGCCGTCAATAAGCGACTCTGGTAAACTTTACCGTAACAACGGCTGTCGTCAATAAGCGATTCACATATTTTTGCCGTTCTTTTATGCCGTGAATCGCTTATTGACGACCACTAGTAACATGATACGTTGGTTCAAATGGAATAAAATTTATCAAATTTTCAGTCTTTGTTTTCTTGCGTTCAGGCAGCCAGTTTCTTGAAAACTTTTTAGTAGCTAAAGGGTTAAGTTATAGCTTAAGATAAGCATTTTCGGAGTAATCCTTAAATTTATGATTTACTCTATCAATTGCGCCCCCCCCCCCCTTGCGGCGAAATGCGGAACTTACAAATAATGTTCAGGATTTTCTCATGGCAACTTTAGTATATAATTTTAGCCGGTGGCCACCCTTAACACTCTGGCTGCCAGAGTGTTTTTCATGCTGTTCTTCAGCAGGCTTTGTCAGTCGTATTGGTCTGACACCTATACTCACATTTGAGGCTTTGTCAGACAAATCCGACTGACAGTCATTTATATGTTTAAAGGCATGTCAGTCACATATGGCTAAAGTTGTATTTGAATTAAGTGCATGGAATAGTGTTCTGGCCTGGTAGAAATAAGGTAAATAAAACGGCTTGGGCTGGCGGAACAGTTTTGCCATTTTATTTCAATAATGATAAAAATAAAAATACTTTTATAAAAAAGTAAATAATTTGCAACTTAACAAATATTCATATAAACTATTATAAAAATAAACATTTTTATTTGGATCCTTCGCCGTGCACTCGTAGATAGCATTCATAACAAATAGTCGGCTTATTCTCACAACCGTCACAATATGTTTTAACTTTTCTTACTTTCCTTCGAGCTTCGACTCTTGTCATATTTTTCAGCAAATTGTCATAGCATTCTACACAATTTCTACGGTCTTTTGTACCGCCGCCGTCTCTTTTTTTTAGCAAGTGATTAATTTTTATTTTTTTGATGCGTTCTCTAACTTCTAGATCTAATAAATTTCTGCAAACTTCTTCTCTGAATGTGGTGATTGTCGACTTAGAATTAGTAATCGATTTGTAGATGATATGTGCATTGACAATTGCAACTCCTGTCAGTAATTCAAAGGCTACTTTTCGATACCATTTAATGCCTTTCCGAACGCTTGTGTTGTATGAAGACATTTGATCGGATTTGTCTATTCCTATTTTCCCATTATTATAATCTATAATTACATTCGGTTTTTGGGGCAGGGGCTGGTCAGCTACTTTTTTTTTAGAGTTTCTTGATGCCACACAACTCTGCTCCAAATTGTGTATGGTTGAGAGCATAATAACTTCTTTATTCTTTTTTGGTTTCCATTTAGAAACGACTATTCCTTCATCTGATTCCAATCCATATATTTCATTTAAATTTAACTTGCGGTTAATCACATCTTTAGGTAAATACTTTCTGTTTCGTCGTAATGTACCGACCAGATGTGTATGTCTTGTTAACAGGTTCTTTGCCAATGGGATGCTTGTATAAAAATTGTCAGTGTAGAGTATTCTACCTTCATCTAAAAGTCCCTCACATAAGTTCATAACTACTTTCTCTGGCAAACCTACTCCAGAACATTCATGTTTACCACAGTAAATTTGTATTTTCCATGTGAATCCCTCAAGTGAACAAATTTTAAATACTTTGACACCGTATTTATGACGTTTGCCTGGAATATACTGACGAAATGAAAGACGTCCCCGCCATGGAACCATACTTTCATCGATTACCATTTTTTTGCCAATGGTATATACTTCTTGAAAGTTTTTTTGTAAAATATCTAATAACGGTTGTATTTTTTTTAATCGATTCCCATCTGCCGGTATATCGTTGTCTGAGAAATGAATCATTCTTAACAAAATTTCAAATCGATTTCTGGACATGACTTTGCTTATAGAATTTGAATACAAGGAATCACTGCTCCAGTAGTCTCGGAGCTTTGGACGACAACTCAATCCCATCCAGAGCATTATGCCTAAGAATTTTTCTATTTCTTTTGGAGTTGTTGCCTGCCAATTATGCAGTCTCGATGACTTGCTTAGTATTCCACTGTTGACCATATCTGTAGCATATTTATTTGTCTCATTTACAATAAGATCTAAAACAGCATCATTGATGAAAAGTTTGAAAACATCCCCCGGTGCTATATATTCCGATAAATCCATTTGAATTCCAGCCTGTCCAATAAACGGAAAATCAGCTTGATTTCCCGTGTACACATTCCAACTTAAATTAGAATTATCTGATTTATCGATCTCTGATACATCAGCCTGCCTTTCTTCTTCTTCATCTTCATCCACGGAAATATCATGATCTAACTCAGAGGACGCATACTCAGAGTCACTAGGCATGTAATTTGAACCGGAGTCGGTAGAAAAAGGATCATGATCACTTTCATAATTTTCCCAATATGCTTCCAACTGGGAATCTGTCAATGCTTTGTTAGGGTCCCTAAGTACATATAAATACAACAATAAACAAACTACCAAAGAATAACCAATTGTACTTACATTTTTGTTGCACATGCACAACACTATACTATAACCTCAAAATGACTGACATGGCGCCCAAAGAAAAAAATGTTTAACAGAGCCGCGTCAGTCAAAAAAGACTGACGCACTATACACCGCATATGCGCATGCGCTTTATTTTGGTGAATCAATCCCTACCAATAAATTTGCAGTATGACCACTAGTTGTCTTTCTACATACGTGGCCTGATACGAGTTATATACATTTTTATGCCTGTCCTCAATTGTAAATCCGCTGTCAGTCGAATATGACTGACATGGCAGCCAGAGTGTTAATCAAACACCCTGTCTACGTTTTGCAATTAATAATAAGTCCAGAATTAAAAGATTAATTCAAAAATGTGACGAGACTGTTTCGCGTATGGCAGTGATGGCAAACTTTTTGAGCTCGGTGTGTCAACAGTTTGAAAATCAAAACGTAATTTTCGTAGCGTGTCACACATAACAAAAGTAAAGACTAAAAAAAGAAATATTTATAATTTTTGTACTAATTAAATATAATTTTGTTAATCATTAATTATTATTAACGTTTGAAGATGATGGTTGCGACCGTTACTATGTGGTAGTCCATTGTCAGGTATAGCTGTTTAATTCAAAGTTACGTTATTAACGTAAGTAATAATATCATTATTAATAACCAACTCTGGCCGTTATAAAAGACAAATATTTGAATTATGAAATTTTTTATCTTTGAAGATGCGTATCACCAAAAATGAGCTCGCGTCTCAGCACTGACACGCGTGTCATAGTTTCGCCATCGCTGGTTTATGGATAAAGAAAAACCTCCGCGTGATCGTTTGTACAATCTATGGAAAACATTAATGTCGTTCTAAATGCAAAATGCATTTTATTGAAAAGTTCCTGAATTAATGTCGTTACTGTGCGTATTGATCAGAATCCATAAACATCAATAGGTCATCGGCCTCAAGAAATTTTAAGAATTAAACATTAGCAGAAGCAATTTGCAACGAATTCTTACTGAAGACCTTTGAAGTTTCATCAAATCAAGAGCTCCTGCCGCTAAACCATTTTCAAGGGAGACAATTCGTTGATTGGATGATGAAACACCAAGCAGTGAATGGCAATTTTATCAAGAACATTATCCTTGACGTTAAAGCACATGTTCTTATAAACGTTTTGTAAATAAGCATAACTTCAGGATTTGGAGTACTGGGGATCTTTGAGGTATTCGTGAAAAACCACTACACCCACAAAGAACCACTGTCCCTGTAAATTTCGGAGTGGTAGAATAACTGGGCCGTACTTTTTTGAGAATGAGTTTGGCAGAGCAGTACGCTTAACCCTGCAGAACTCGCGTCATTCGGTAGAACGCGTGAGCATTTCCCTCACTCATATTTTTCCTTATCAAAGCTCGGGATGTAAATCAAACCAATATTTTTTAGGTTTAAGCCAATATTTACTATCTTTTAGGCAATTTAGTTGCTTATAGAAATTTAAAACATATAGTATTTGCTAATAAAACAATCATAATGAAGTGTAGTACCTAATTAAAAATAAATTGAAAAAAAATATCTTCCAAATTTTCTAGTTGATGGTCAATGGTTGGTTGAAGTGTCATTCATGTTGGTTGTTGGTTTAATCCCGCAAATTGTCTGGATAATTCGCCATTTTTTGTGTTTTACTCATTGCTATTAGATTAAAAATATAAAATATGTATTTTTTCTGATATAAAACATTTAGTACACGACTAAATTTAAATACATACAAAACAGAAAAACACGTCAACGCTGTAACTCGCGTTTCGAGAAAAACGGGCAATAGACAATAAAACACCAACGCGAGAACTCGCGCCGTGACGAACATGCTCACGCGGTCTGCAAGTGATGAACAAATTATCTCTAGAAATTGCGGGAGACGCCTAATTGTTGCTCAAATTGCATTTATAAGTAGAGGTGATACGTAAACTCAGCTAGAGGGCGCCCTGTTCCTAACTCTCGGCCCTGTCTAAAAGTATCACTATTTTAAAATAAGTGTGAGCGAAATGCTCATAGCGCGAGTTCTCCAGGGTTAATCGAATGCAATTCGCGGCATGATAAACAACTTTTTGTGGACTCAATTGGATGGTATGAACTTGGAAGATGTGTGGTTTCAGCAGGACGATGCCACATGTCGTACAGCAAGGGAAGCATTACATTTATTGGAACAACATTTTTCTGGACATGTGATCTCCTGAAATGCAGAAATCAATTGGCTGCCAATATCTTTAGACTTAACGTCTTGCGACAATTTTCTATGGGGTTTTGTTAAGTCGAAGGTTTATGCTAATAAACCACAAACTATTCTCGAACTTAAAAACCGAAATTCAGCGAGTTATTATTGCTAGTAGAATATATTAGCCGGTTTGGAGCCAGGAAGTGGTCCTGGAAGTTATCGCAGAAGTGATCCCGGAAGTACTGGGTTCCCCATAATAGGCTACCCATTTTAATATTTGAATTGATTTTTTTTCAGTTAACAAAACAAACTTTTTATTATACTAAATTATAGCTAACTCTTTGGGATTGATAACATAAATATTTGGCTAATTTAATTCTAACTTTTAAAAATCACGTCTTCTAAATGACCTCCACCAACTTCAACACATTTTTCAATATTAGATAAAAAGTGGTTCATTACACGGCGTAGCAAACCTTTGTCTATTCCTTCAACTTCTTCACGAATTTTGACTTTGAGTTCCTCGATTGTACCTGGACGACTCGCAAACACTTTGGCTTTTAAATATCCCCACAGGAAAAAATCGGGTGCCGTTAAGTCGGGGGACCTCGAAGGCCAAGGCAAATTTCCGAATCGATAAATGAGTCGGCCATTAAACGTTTCTCACAGAACCCGCATTGAGTTTCTGGCGGTATGAGCTGTTGCCCCAACTTGTTGGAATAGTAAGGCATTGTTTAATAATCCTCGTCTATTTAATTCTAGAATGAGGAATATCTCTAGCATGTTTACGTAGCGCTCGGATGTTACTGTTACAGCGCGGTTATTTTCATCCTCAAAAAAATATGGACCAATAATACCAAGAGATCCTACTCCACACCACACAACAACTTTTGGATTATGGAGGTTCTGTGTAAAGATTTCACGAGGATTTTCATTTGACGAGTATCTAAAATTCTGTTTATTAACCATGCCGTTCAAATAAAAAATTGCTTCGTCGCTCATTAAGAGACTGTGAATTGCTCCTTGATGTAAATTCAAAAATTCTTGACAAAATGCTAACCTTGCTTCTTTATCTTGATTTATAAGTTGCTGTGCCATTTGGTATTTATAGGGATGAAATTTTAAATCTCTTTGAAGAATTCGATCTAAGCTTCCCTTTGATATTCCTACGATAAGGGTTTGTCGATTAGCAGACCTTTTAGGACTTCTCGTAAACGAAATTCTAACTCGTGCAATATTTTCTGGTGTACGAACTCTTCTTCGACGTCCAGGCTTCTTCAAATTTTGTACAGAACAATTTTCACGCCAATGACGAACCCATAACTTAACAGTTTTACGATTTGGCGCGTGACCTCTATTGTTGTTATTAAACTGACGCCGAAATGCACGCCTAACTTCTTCTATCTAATTGATCCTTATGTAAGTTTCTACCCAAAACACACGTTGTTGGACTGAGTAATCCATGAAAGTTAAATAATTATGATGAAAACTAACAAACTTCTCGTAGAAAAATAACGTTCCACAAGATTATTAATATAAAACTTATTTGTGACAGGTGCCTACTTGATCAATAATTAACTTACATCCCAAAGACTACAGAACATAATCCCACAGAGATAAACTTATTTAGTTATCTCGTAGGGAATTAATTAATAAAATAAAATGGGTAGTGTATTGTGGGGAAACCTGTATAACTGGTTGCTGGTTTCCGATTTCTGTTTCCGATGTCCGGTTTTCTGGCTGATATTGTAAGACAGGTAGCGGTTATTTGGGGACAGGTAGCTATTATTGGGAGACAAGTAGCAGACAGTCAACTGTTATTTCAAGCCAGGTAACGGCTATTTGAGGACGGGTAACTGTCTGGAAATAACAGCTGACTCTCTGCTACCTGTCTCCCAATAACAGCTGACTGTCTTGGAGTAACATCTAGGAAACATAAATCCGGAAACAGAAACAGGAAACGGAAGTACTTCCGGTACTACTTGCAGGCTTCGAACCGGGTAATTGCCGAAATTGATCAATCTCTTTTAGAAAACATACTCCAAAATAACTCGTGATTTCATTGAAAAAAAAAATGTAATGGTATAATCTCCCCACTTGTTATGTTATAACTGATTATGCTGTCTCATTAATTTTTATGACGTATTCAATTAGCGGCTTTATTTGATATAATTTTAATTATTGTTACGTTTGTAACGTGTATTGTCTCTCTTTTGAATAAATCATTTTTTATTATAATTTAATTAAACAATATATTTGTGGAACAACCAAGTGGTATGTATTTTAAATTTATTAGTTTTTAATTAAAAATTATTATTCCTAAAACTTATATTGGTTCCCACTGGCTATATTTGCTAATATTTAAATTATTTGATAAATCGTAATTTTAAGTTTGTACAAATTTAATTTATATGATTTCTATATATATATATATATATATATATATATATATAGGTATATATATATATATATATATATATGATTTGTAAGGAACAATGATCCGTTTTATCTGCGAGCTTCATAGTAACAGTGACCGCAGACGAGTGGGCGCGGAAAAGGGCCGATGGGCCGTAGGGTTGTCCATTCTAGTTCCCTTCCAAACTAACTCTTCTATAGACATAAAACATTCAGCGCGATGAGATGTCTCCGACTATAAACCCACAAAGCACTGACCATCATACAATCGCTTTCAACACTATTAAGCCCTTTTGTGCTAACGCCACAATCCACATCAATTTTTATACACTACATAAATTTTTCAACAAAAGGGAAATAGAAAACGGCAACGCATTATTCTAACTGACTAAGTTTATTTTAATAAATATGTTCTCAATGTGATAGCAAATAGTATATTACATAACAAATAGTTGTAAATAGAAAATATTTATTTAATTTTATTAGCTTTTTTGTATTGGTTTTCCGTTGGACATTAAATAAATATTATTATTATTACTGTTATTAAATAACGTACGAGTGAAAAAAATTGCGTATCGGCGAAAAATCGCTTTACAATTCACGTTGTGTACTATACTTTACCTACGGCCACAAATTTATTCGTTTAACCTCTTCACTCTCAGGTCGCCACATGTGGCGACAAATAAAAAAATGAAAACAAAAATATTTTACAAAAAAAAATTACACCTTTAGCGCCATCTATGGAATATTTTTTTCATATTTCTCATAAATGAGAAAATTTGTGACAGTGGAATAATATGTCTTAGAAAAAGGTAACAGCAAGAAAAAAGTAATTTTTCAGGATTATCCTATAGCCCAAGCAAAGCTACATGGGCGCGAAGTGGTTAAGTAAAGGTGTCAGGGTGACGTTCAAAGGCGAAGCTGCACTGATGAGACTTAATCTCGAAACGCGTCTGCAGATGGCTATTCATTTAGTTTTTATATTTGTTGAATTTGGTTCTCGTTTATCACGTGGTGAAACATTTTTAATATTAAAGGTTGTTGAAATTAGGCACTTGGTTGGTTTCACAATTTTTTACAATTTAATCCGACTAGTTTCGATTTTTACAACATTACCTAGGAATGGTACAGAAGAAAAACGTTTTTGCTTATACCGGGTGCGCAGAAAGTCCGGCAACGGGTCAATATTTTCCCGGGGGTAGGTTTTCAAAAAAAAAAAGTTTGGTACAAAAGTTGCTTGGTTACAAGTTACGAATTGTTTGGATACTAAACCATCCCTTACCCCCTCTCCCCTTCGCGAGGGGTGGGAGTGACTTTAAAATTTTAAATAGCAACCCCCATTTTTCTCGACGGATTCAGATTTTTGGGGACAAAATATCAATCTTGTCTGAAATTTTTTTATCCGAAACCTCACCCCGCAGATTAAAAAATCGGTTTTGTGGCCTTTTATTAACGTTTTCATGCCTCGATGACGATCTAAACTTTTTCCGAGAACAAGTTTGAGACAAATTATGCTCAGTTATTAGTTTGAAGTCGTTTGTACAATGACCTACCCCACAACCCCCCACCACCTCGTAGGGGCTTGGAAATTTCAAACGGCAACCCCCATTTTTGCCGCTGGATTCAGATTTCTGGGGAAAAAATATTAATCTTTTGTCCGAGAAATATTTTCATCCCCCAAGAATCAAATCCCAAAACGCCGTTTTGCAAGATTTGGTTAGATTTGGGCAGGGTGAAAAATTGAAAAATAATCCGAAACATTTTGGGATAATTTGCTACTTTTTGGTCTCCTGCAGTTTCTCGAGAAAAGCCGTAGTCACCCGTGTAAACTAATTCAATCATAACATTGCACAAAAAACGCTTTTTGAATCTGTGGGGTGAAGGAGGTTTCGGATAGAAAAAAAATTCAGGCAAAAGATTGATATTTTTTCCCAAAAAATCTGAATCCGTCGAGAAAAATGGGGGTCGCTATTTAAAATTTTAAAGTCACCCCCACCCCTCGCGAAGGGGTGAGTGGGTAAGAGATGGTTTAGTATCCAAAGAATTCGTGACTCGTAACCAAGCAACTTTTGTACCAAACTTTTTTTTTTAAACCTACCCCCGGGGAAATATTGACCCGTTGCCTGACTTTCTGCACACCCGGTATATTAAAATTGTACAATCAGGTAATTAGTGCAGTTATTATTGGGGAGCTCCAGATGTCATCGTTTTCGTTTACGACGTGTTTTCCCCGCGCTTTGTTGATCTTTATTGATATTTGTTGATCCCCGCGCTTTGTTGATCTCTAATCGTTCTCGGAGATTTAAATTTCGGCCTTTATTACCCGTGACTAATATTTTAAAATTATTTTCCTGGAAGAAGTGGTTATGTTTGATGCAATAAAGGCACCACCGGTTTTGCCAAACATTGCATCACACATAACCACTTCTTCCAGAAAAATAATTTTTGAATGTTTTACTGTAGATTGATTTTTTGAACAATTGTTAATCTTGGTATGTGCAATTTCAATGAGATCTTCACCGTTTAATCCATATACGGGCAGAACATGTCTTGATCCAATATCTAATAATGTTAAAACTGACAAACATTTATTTTAGATTTTTATTTTTTTTATTATAAAACTAATTACACTACCTTTAGGAATGAGTGTTTAAATCATTGCTCATATTATTTATTGGAATTCTGTAAAATAGTTTTGAATTGAAATCATTATTTACTTTAATTTATTTTTCATGAGTGCTCTCAGAATTGTAAAATCGACTCTAAAAGCGTTATTTCGCAGAGGGTTAACACCTTGTGAAAATAGCAAAAAAAAACATTTTTGCCTCACATTCCCTCCCAATTTATTATAATACCGTGTGGATGATAATTCCAAATGAATAATTTTTCCGTAGAAAACATGACCCGTGAGCTGTGCGGTTCAATTTACTCGGCGTAATTAATTACGTTAATAAATTATGATGTTTTAAAATTTTATGGCGGGTTAAAATTTTCATTTCGCGTGAAATGTGTATTATCAGGTTTTATCATAGCGAAAAATATATAGACAGCCGAAACGAAATTATTAACAAGCCTGCCATGTTTCGAAATGAATTTTGAATGTATATCCGTGCGTCAAAAATGAAACAACGTTGTGTTTATATAAAATATAAATATGCAAATGGTACAAAAAATTTGTGTATAAAAAAATATCCCTACTGCCATTAAAACCAAAAATAAGTTTATCAGGGCTTTGTCAAAATTTAAAAAAAATACGCGAATGGTAAGAGAATAAGCATGTATGTACTTGATTATACAGGGTTTCCCAGAAGTTACAGATAAATTCAATAAAACCGTTGATACAAATATTTTAAAAAATTACTCGGACAGGTCGATTTTTATTTTAAAATGGTCATCTAGAGATATAATTTTCAACCCCATCAACAGCGCCATCAACCCCACCTTTTAAAGTTCAAATATCAAAGTAGCCCTTCCGATACCTCATTTTTTGTTTTTAGATAAAAATGGAAACTTGCTAGAAACATTTAAAAATAAAATTAATTCAGGTCATTAAGGGTTAAGGTACAAACCGATCCTTCGACCCTAAAATCCCAAACAAATAAAAAACAACTTGTAAAAAAATTAGCGTTGGGGCGGGGAGACGTGAGGAGACCGAACTCGGACGGGTCGTTGCGCAAATAGAGGACCCGCAGTTAAGCAAAGAAATCTTTCCGAAATTTGATAAACTCTACCCATTACGACTGAAACGGGTGTTTTCCCCTCTTCTCCAGGGATTGAACTATTTAAAATCCATCCCATTTAATATTTGTATAGTTTGCTAAAAATTGTACTTTTGTTATTTTTTTCTCCCGTTATTTAATGTTCTAATTAGGCGGTTATTATATCGGATGTCTCACGTTAAAGTAACTTTTGGCCTTAAATATTTAAGATACGCAAAATTACTTTTTTTGTAAATATTAAGCACTATTTACAAAAAAAGTAATTTTGCGTATCTTAAATATTTAAGGCCAAAAGTTACGCTACGACTGGAAACGCCTAAAAATCGATTAAATTAAATTTTTCTTTAAATTTTTTTTTTGTTTTTTTTAAGTCTAAGAGACATTCTAAATGATTCACTGCTATTTAAAATCACTGTTATTTCAACTGTGACTTAAACTGTGATTGCTCCTTAAAATCACAACTAAACTAACAGTGATTGCTACCTAAACTTCGACTGTTACTTAAAACGTGATTAAGAAGACAATAGAGAATGGCATTTCTAAATATTATTTTATATTCAATACTGTACTTTTTTTCAAGTCTAAGCGACCATTCTGAATCCTATTTGTCTATAAAAAAAAATCTGTGGGACTTCCAGGAACCGAGATCCGCAAAATTACTTTTTTCCTAAATAGTGCTTAAATCGACTGGAAACGCCTAAAAATCGATTAAATTTAATTTTTCTTCAAATTTGTTTTTTTTTTAAGTCTAGGAGACATTCTGAATGATTCACTGCTACTTAAAATCACTGTTATTTAAACTGTGACTTAAACTGTGATTGCTCCTTAAAATCACAACTGTTACCTAAACAGTGATTGCTACTTAAGAAGACGATAGAGAATGGCATTTCTAAATATTATTTTATATTCAATATTGTATTTTTTTCAAGTCTAAGCGACCATTCTGAATCCTATTTGTCTATAAAAAAAATCTGTGGGACTTCCAGGTACCGCAAAATTACTTTTTTTTGTAAATAGTGCTTAAATCGACTGGAAACGCCTAAAAATCGATTAAATTTAATTTTTCTTCAAAATTTTTTTTTGTTTTTTTTTAAGTCTAAGAGACATTCTGAATGACTCACTGCTACTTAAAATCACTATTATTTAAACGGTGACTTAAACTGTGATTGCTCCTTAAAATCACAACTGTTACCTAAACAGTGATTGCTACTTAAGAAGACGATAGAGAATGGCATTTCTAAATATTGTTTCATATTCAATACTGTACTTTTTTCAAGTCTAAGCGACCATTCTAAATCCTATTTGTCCTTAAAAAAAAAATCTGTGGGACTTCCAGGAACCGAGATCCGCAAAATCACTTTTTTCGTAAATAGTGCTTAAATCGACTGGAAACGCCTAAAAATAGATTAAATTTAATTTTTCTTCAAAATGTTTGTTTGTTTTTTTTTAAGTCTAGGAGACCATTCTGAATGATTCACTGCTACTTAAAATCACTACTATTTAAAGTGTAACTTAAACTGTGATTGCTCCTTAAAATCACAACTGTTACCTAAACAGTGATTGCTACTTAAACTTCGACTGTTACTTGAAACGTGATTATAAGAAGACAATGGCATTTCTAAACATTATTTTATATTCAATACTGTATACTCTTATTTATGAACGTAAGAGTCATGTTCAAATTACGATTTTCATGAACTGAAAAAAAATATATTAAAAAAATTGCTATAAATAATTTTAAAATTAGTTTAATTGTATGTATTTCAAAAAGGGAATAAATTTTATATTATTATTATTATAGTAAACCCAAAATTATTCAAAATTAATTTTAATTTAACATTCAGTGCGAAAATCTAAACAAACATTTTGAAATAATACCAAGAAACCAATTTTGAAATTGCAAACTGCATGAACGAAAAAAAAATAAAACAAAATTTTTCAAAAATCCATATCTCTATTGAAAATAATAGAATTTACAAAAACCAAATTGATTTTGAATAAGCGATACTTTGGCCATTAAGGATATTTTTTATGGAATTTTGTCTGCTTGTTTTATATTTTTTCTGTGATGTTTTTTTTTCGTGTGCTCAAAAAATTAACTAAAATATTTAAAAATCCACATTTATATTGAAAAGTATTGAATTTGCTAAAACCAAATTGATTTTGAACTAGCGATACTTCGGCTATTGATGATGATTTTTTATGAAATTTTTCTGCATGTTTTAAATTTTCTTCTGCGATGCATTCTTTAAAGTGCTCAAAAAATTAAAACAAAAATTTTCAAAAATCCATATCTCTATTAAAAATTATTGAATTTTCAGAAACCAAATTAATTTTGAATAAGCGATACTTCGGCCATTGAAAATATTTTTTATGGAATTTTGTCTGCGCCTTTTATATTTTTTTTCTGCGATGTTATCATTCATGTGCTCAAAAAATTAAAACAAAAATCTTCAAAAATCCATATCTCCATTGAAAATTATTGAATTTTCAAAAACCAAATTGATTTTGAATAAGCGATACTTCGGCCATTGAAGATATTTTTATGGAATTTTGTCTGCGCGTTTTATATTTTTTTTTCTGCGATGTTATCATTCATGTGCTCAAAAAATTAAAACAAAAATCTTCAAAAATCCATATTTTTATTAAAAATTATTGAATTTTCAAAAACCAAATTGATTTTGAATAAGCGATACTTCGGCCATTGAAGATATTTTTTATGGATTTTTTTCTGCGCGTTTTATATTTTTTTTCTGCGATGTTATCATTCATGTGCTTAAAAAATTAACAAAAATCTTCAAAAATCCTTATCTTTATTGAAAATTATTGAATTTTCAAAAACCAAATTAATTTTGAATAAGCGATACTTCGGCCATTGAAACTATTTTTTATGGAATTTTGTCTGCGCGTTTTATATTTTTTTCCGCGATGTTATCATTCATGTGCTTAAAAAATTAAAACAAAAATCTTCAAAAATCCATATCTTTATTGAAAATTATTGAATTTTCAAAAACCAAATTTATTTTGAATAAGCGATACTTCGGCCATTGAAGATATTTTTTATGGAATTTTTTCTGCGCGTTTTATATTTTTTTCTGCGATGTTATCATTCATGTGCTCAAAAAATTAAAACAAAAATCTTCAAAAATCCATATCTTTATTAAAAATTATTGAATTTTCAAAACCAAATTGATTTTTTTCTGTTAAAAAAGGTTAAAGCAAAAATTTTCAAAAATCCATATCTATTGAAAATGGTTGAATGTACCAAAACCAAATTGATTTTGATTAAGCAATGTTTTGATCATCGAGGTTTTATATTTTCTTCTGCGATGCTCTTTTTTTCAAGTGCTCAATAAATTAAAACAAAAATCTTCAAAAATCCATATCTATTAAAAATTGTTGAATTCACAAAAACCAAATTGATTTTGAATAAGCAATGTTTTGACCATAGAGGATGATTTTTTATGGATTTTTTTCTGCATGTTTTATATTTTCTTCTGCGATGCCTTTTTTCAAAAGCTCAAAGAATTAAAACAAAAATTTTCAAAAATCCTTATATGTATTGAAGATTGTTGAATTTGCTAAAACCAAATTGATTTTGAATTAGCGATACTTTGGCATTACTGATGATTTTTTATGGAATTTCTTCTGCATGTTATATATTTTCTTCTGCGATGCTTTTTTTCAAGTGATCAAAAAATTAAAACAAAAATCTTCAAAAACGTATTGAAAATTATTGCATTTACAAAAAACAAATTAATTTTGAATAAGCGATACTTCGGCCATTGAGGATAATTTCGTATTCTTGGACCTTTACTTTTTTTGATATACATCAATGACCTCACAGTAACAAATAAAGACCCTATCTTTTACTTATATGCGGACGATACAACTCTTTTAAATAAATCGCCCGATTTAACCACCGCATTAGAGGAAAATAGGGTAAATGAAACGAAAGCAATGAAATGGTTTTCTATTAACAAACTTACTGTCAATGAAGAAAAAACAAAAAGAAAATAGGATAAATGAAACGAAAGCAATGAAATGGTTTTCTATTAACAGACTTACTGTCAATGCGGAAAAAACAAAAAATGTGACCTGTGAGTTGTAGTAGATGATTCAACCCAGTAAAATTTGAAGTTTAAGTTCTTAGAGTATTTTTTTAATTCATTTTTTTTAGAAGCAGTTTAAATATTTTTTTATAAACTTTATATTTAAATACTCAAATATGCATTTTGTTAATCAATATTTTCTTAATAACAAAATGTAATTTTTTTTCATTAATATAAATTTTGTATTAATTTTAATACACTTAAATGAACTTTATGCCCCTCCTCCGAATTTAAAACTGAGTTCTGTTATTTCATACAATAATATGATGATTTATATTGTGAAGAGCGGGGTTGCGACCCTCACTATGCGATAATCCATAATTAAACTAAATTGGAAATGTTACGATAACCACAAATTATTTTTGTTTGGTTTAAACACAAACAATATCCATGGTTGAAACGAAGCTATTTTTCACTTTTGTTTTAACTATGCAATTTTAAATTAATATAAACAATTTGTTTATGAATACATATTACAAGTTAAATCGAAATTTTGCATATACATTTTATTTAATTTGAATACTATCTCTTTCTTGACTCTCCCTCTCTCTCTCTCTCTTGAAAAAGTTACCATAACCACATATTATTTATGTTTGCTTTAAACACAAAAAACTATAGTTAAAACAAAGTCAAAGTTTTTTTAACTTAGTTTTTATTATAAAGTTATAAATTAAAATAACCATTTTGTTTATAAATATTTTTGAAGTAAAATGGAAATTTTACAAAAAAAATTTTTTTAATTTTGGTACATAAACAAAACTCTCCCATTCAATTTCTTTCGATTTAATAATAAAAATAAACTCTTCCATTAAATTTCTTTCGAATTAACAACTTTCAACAAGATGATGTCATAAGAAAAAAATGTATAATAGAATACTCGTTAAAGTAACGTACCTTACACGTGTAGAACTTTTTGTTACTTTTTTTAAACATGCACACCTTTACGCAAAAGTCTGTTCGTAAGCATCGCGTGATTTTACGAGTTTTCCGGAGTATCAAGGGCGCAGGGTCCGGATCTGCGCGGGTTCGACGGGAAACTGCAGCATCCTCGCATCACAGTAGACGTCCCTTCGCTCTCCCTTTGCAGTCCGGCGCACTTGACTACCACCGCTTGGTCCTACCCCAAAAAAAGTTCTTTTATCTTATATCTTTGTGTAAGAATTCTTGTTGTAACTTTAATATAACAACTTATACAAAAATAATTTAGTAAGTTCAAAGAGATATAGAAAAACATGACAAAAAAAATTATTTATATGATTTACACTATAGAATTTAGTTTGCTATATAAATTTGCTATCTGTCCATCTGTTCTTTTCGATGTTATTTTTGTATTAATCCGATTTCCGTAGTTGTATGGCAAAAGGGGCCATCTGTTTTTCCTTATGTACATTCCTCTCGTGAATATTAGTTCAATTTCTTTCTAACGGAAATATACCTTCTCCCTGGAGGCGATTTCGATAATTTATGGAAGATTTTTTTGTGAGACAATGCGCGAAAAACTAAGAAGATTTGGTAAAATTTAGTACACTGAAAGTGGGTGTTTAAAAACTGATTAATGAATCAGTTTTTTTTTTACTATAATATTTTAATAAAATCATTGTTTTACGAAAAAAAATAGATTTTTTTCGTCATTTTGGTACTTATGAAATTATAATAGTTACATCTCATATTTCTTGAGTAAACTAATGGTATTATTTGTTATTTTCATCTTTCATAATTTTGACGATTGAAAAGTTAGTATCACCAGATCCTGTTAATCACTCGATGTACAGTTAGAAAAATATTTAAATTGAAAATAAATCGTGAAAGTATAATAGCTATTATTAGTACAAGTGAGCAAGGTGCATAATTTAATCACGAGTCTGAAAGTTGGGCGCCCGAGCCGCGCAGCGGTGAGGGCCTCAATTAGACAAGTGATCAAGACACTGTTTTTTTTTTCCGACTTACATCCAAAATTATAATTCTTATAATATTTACATAAGTGAAAGATAACACAAGGACATTAAAATATTGGGTTTGTTTATTTGGTTACCTCGATTCATATGCTCTGATCACATTTTATTCTCGTCACAGTCGAGGCGTTATTTCTCGTTATATTGGCATAACAACAAATCCTTAAACTTCGTTTTCAATAGATTTTATTACATGTTCCTTCTAAGCTTATGGAAACTCTCTACTTAAACAAAACCATTTTCACTCATAAATAATAATTATAAATACAAAGGTCCCAAAGCCTCAATTAAATTGAAGAATACTTTTTCACCGCAGGTACTGAAACCCCAATAAACCGAGCGATAATAGTACTTCCACGAGGTAACCACAATTCATTCGAACGTACCAGTACCTTAAAAAACCTCTACTCAAAAATTATAACCAAAATCTCCGAATTATTCACTCTCAAGACATCCCCAGTTCCACAAGTAACATCGTAAACCAGGACTTACTACTCCCAAGGGGAGAGGGCAGACTGTCATTTTCCTCGATGAGTAACCATATCCACGCACTTTCTCATAGAAGACGCTGCCAGGAAACGACGTATAGAAGACACGGGCTGTTAGCATATGTTTATCAAACGCTATCCAAGCTTCACAGAGCCCTCAAGTCCTTTTAAATGCTGACTGTGTATATGAGAGAGCACTAACATAACCGTAAAATCAAATGGGAGGCAGCAACCTTCATAACATCGCTGACACACTGGTCTCAAAGGACATTGGGCAAAACTTGTCTGCCCTCCGCAAGACCCGCGGTAAGACTATCCTACAGTCCAAATGAAGACGACAGGAGACTACAAAAAGGACGATGGGTCAGTAACAGGAACACTCTAGCCCCTAATCGAGAGATGACAAGATAAGAACCTGTTATCCAAGGTCGATCGTATACACAGACGATCGCAGACTACAGGATGGCCCAAAAGCCTCGCACCATAGGGAGATTATAGTATGTGTTCAATATGAGAACCATTTAACTCAAAACAAGTCTGTAAACGGTCGCCTATGTTATGTATAACACTGGACACGATTGGTGTAATAGCACGGCACTCTGCTACAATTCGCTCTGGAAGGTGGTTTGCATCCCTGATCTTCTTCTCGTACACTTTTGGCTTCAGGTATCCCCATATCGCCAAATCCATTGGATTCAAATCAGGTGATCGTGGTGCCCACTCCACTGGTCCTCTACGACCAATCCACTGCGGAAAATTGTCGTCCAGCCAAGTCCGTACTTGAATGGCGTAATGTGGTGGTGCACCATCCTGCATAAACCACTCAGGGCGGGAACCAATGATATCCAAATCGGGCAATAATTAATCTCCCAACATTGCCAGGTAAGTTTCACTGTTGACATTTCCGTCAGAGAAGTAGGGGCCAATGATACGGTCTTTCCACACACCACACCAAACCATTACGCGGGTAGCTCCTTGTTCTTTGCTGCTACTGAACCAATGTGGATTACTGTCGGACCAGTAGCCTAAATTTTGTCTGTTCACTTCGCCATTTATATAAAAATTGGCTTCATCTGAAAACACTACGGTTGATGAAAACTGTGCATTATCTTCCATTTTGGTTCGAAGCCAGTAACACATTTCCATACGGCGATCTGTATCTTCTGACATATTATGTAATAACTGCAACTTGTATGGGTGATATTTGTGCCTTTTCAAGACACGCTGGATTGTTGTTCGAGGAACACCAAGTTCATTACTTGTTTGGCGAGTTGATTTCTTGGGGCTTGCTGCTATTTTTGCCAAAATCATTTCTTCCGTTTCTTGTGAAGTACTTGGGCGCCCACATCGAGAAGCATCTTTCACACTTCCAGTACGCTTGAATTTATCGAGCAGTCTCCCAACTGTGCTGTGCGACAGTGGCTCTCGTTCAGGGTGTCTCTGATTAAATTCAGCTGCAATATCTCTTTGTGAATATCCTTCTCTTCCACAAAGGAGAATAACTTCCACACGCTCTTCACATGTCAACATTGATTATCTGAAAAAAATTATATTCCTATGGTGCGTGACGTTTGGGCCACCCCTGTAGATTAGATGGCAACTGCCTAGGAAACTATCTAGGGGAAGACACCCTGAAGCACCGCAAAGCGGGGCTACACAGGGTATATCACCTCCAGCCTCCACATGGACCAAGGTAATCGGTAGGAGAGCAAAGAGACGCAAACGCAGTCTTCCATCGATGCGTTGTTATACGTGGGATCCTCAAAAAGTCCCAAGTTAGTCCACCAGCTATCCGTAGTCAGCATGTTAGAATCATGTTCTGTACTGTTGGGAAAACCCACAGCGAGACCCCGAGAGCAGTAAAACGGGACATGGCGCGGGACTGGTTTCATCAGCAAAGAAGAACATGACGACGAAACTGGTACCTCAACTTAGAAGCGGGAACTAGCGTCAACTTACCATATAGTATAGTGGGCAAAATAGGGGGGAGGGGGCGGCCAAGGTAACTCCTATTAAGCTCTGTTTAAGAATATTTGGAGCAGTTTTTATGATATAATTACAAGAGCATATTGATATTTGATTAGTTGATTCGTTACTATGCATAAATTAATTATAGTATATGATCTCGGCAGCCGAATGTTTTTTTTTTAAATAATATATACATACAGGTGCTAGACCAACAACCCTCATTATCTTCTTGATGTAAGGAACTAAATGCATAACCTCAAATGATGGACCTTTTATGTTGCATCTGTGAGAGAAATGTAAAAGAGGGAATTTTATATCGGCATCTACGAAAATGTGTACTAAGAGTCGATGTAAAGAGACTGGAGGATGACATAACGCGGAAGATACTATGAAATAAGTCCACTGGGGTACGCGGAGAGCAAACCGAGGTGGTTTGGATAAGAAAGTACGACCCAAACCTTCGGATAGCCATGGTAACGATTTCCAGCGAAATAATAAGTCATCTCCCAACTATAAAGAGGCGTATTATTTGCCACTGCACGATTCAGTACAGAGCAACTAAGCCGCGGTTAGGCTGGAGGTGCAGGGGATTCTGGCACTTGGCGGGGGCTTGCAGACAAAAAGGTTACATAAGATGAGGATGTCAGGAAGCCGTGAGATGCACGGATACGGGGAAGAAGTCTGACCTCGTTTTCGGGAGTTGCCAAGATGTTAGGGTTGCGATGCTGCAGGCTGCAACCGCAAACTGTAAGCAGACGTTCAGCCATGGTAACTACCAGCACACACTGAGGAACGTGGTGGCTCAGGATGGACAGCACTGCCCCCCAACCTAAATTTAATAGGGCATGACAGTCCAGGAGACTTCGTGTGAACAGCCAGACAGTAAGAACAAAGGTGCAAATGCCTCAACGGGCAACCAGAACAGGTGTCTCCCCCTCTTAAGGTCACAAAACAGGATGCCCAGGTATCCCATGCCAGCGAACGAAACGATTCCCGGATCGGCCTCAATAGCGATGTTGGCATGATGGTGAGTCACGATGCAAGATACCTCACTACTAGTCCCTATAAGTGAATCACCTGGGTGACAATGGTAGGCCTAACCGCCTTAGTTGCTACTCACCTCCAAACAGGGCTAATGAGGAGTTCGAAGCCTGTCTATATGTACCGGAAATCTGCGTCAGATGCCTTGGGTTAAATCAATACAGATAGGCACAATAATCCAAAGATTAAAAAAGAGGGATGACTCTTCTCGATAGCCAGGCCCTAAGTTGTCAACTCCGGCAAGGAGGCAATATTATTGAGGTCTAATGCGGAGTCAATCATCAAAATAACGTTGGCTACATCCAATCGTGTCCGGAATATTTATCATGAGTAATGAATCGTTAACAGTTTACCGCCACATCAGTTTATCGCGTGAACAATTTACCGCGAACAATTAATCCCTAAAATATTGTACTGTCTAGAATGGGCTTTTAACAAGCCTGGAAATATTTTTTCTCTTGTATTATTAACAGGGCGATATAACCTCATATTAAGCGGATGCAGTCTCATCATATTTTACATTCTTAGATCAAATAAAGCTTCTTTAGCGTAGATTACTTAAGTTGGTGCTTGGTTTAGAGTTAAGGTAAGACCAACCCCCTTGTGGTGATTCTAAAGAAGTGCCAAGCGAGGAATCGCAAGGCCGTCTATTGGTGCAACAATGAAGTCGAAAGAGCCAGGGCCAAGGCTAACGCGGTCTGTGTCAATTCAACGACAGGTAGGGATTTTTGCAGACTGGATGCCATCTGTGCCAAGGCTGAGATGTAGGCTTGGTCTCAATGAAAAGCAGTATCAAGGGCGTTTCCAACCAACTAGTCTAGGGGGGGGGTTAATTAAAAAAAGATAAATAAACTGGTGCTTCTGCTCTCATTCATCTGTTCCGTGAAATCATTTTCCAAAGTTTTAAAGCGTTGGAAAAATTTACCGGTTATATTATTTGTTTGGAATATGGAATATCGGTAATTTTTAACAATAAAAATTGTTAAGTGAAAAATTATTAGGGGGGATAATTACCCGATTACCCCTCCTTTGAAACCGCCACTGAGCAGTATGCCTCTTCGCGACGAAGGAAGCTGTGGTGCCCTTCCTTGCCGAAATGCTGCGGGTCCACGTGGCATTCCCAACGAGGCTTTCGAAAACACGGTCCAAGATAGCCTCAGGGAGGCCATCTGGACTGGAACTCATCCCGAAGTAAGGAAAGCCCCAACCGATGATCCGAGAGCAGTCCGGTCGATCTGCCTGATCGGCGGAGAAGGGCAGATCCTAGAAAAGCTGTGAGCACATAGACTTCGCCCAGTTGTAGATACGTACAAATGATAATCCGACTGGCAAATCCGGTTCCACAGAGGCAAGTCCACGATCTCCGCCCGACTAAAGCGGTGGAGACTAGCCGACAAAGCGAACAGTAGCCAGATAAGGGATTGCAAGCAATGAAAAGCCAGAGTCTTGGACGTCTGGAACGCTTTTAACATGTAAGGTCATTATAGAAGAGAATTAAAGAGGAGCCTAGCCTAACCTCTTACTCTTACGGTGGTGAGGAACTATCTCAATAGAAGGGCGGGGATGTAACGCAGCAGGATGCGGTCCTTTTGGGATAGGGTTTCACAGGGGTCGATCTTAGGGCCACTTCTGTAGAACAACGCGTATGACGGAGTGCTACGCCTGCTACTACCGGTTCGTGCTGAGGCTGTGGAGTTTTCCGGCAACTTTTTATTCATTCAAAAAGCGAAGCACCATACATACGGACCTTAAGAAGGTGACTAAGTAGGTTGCAAACCGCAAGACTGGTACCGTCTGAATTTTCAGGAGGAAGCCGGTAACACGAGGGGAAAACGATCTGTCACCTGGACCAAGGGTTATCCATATTCAACATAATGAAGTACCTGGGGGTCGTCATTAAATCTAATATAACTCTAGAGCTCCAACCTACCGAAGACACCCGCAGGCGTAACTCGACCGGTGGTTGTTTCGTAGTTGTATAAGTGACCGGTACCATTCAGTACTTTTGGAATATAATGTATGGTTCTTCAGAGTGACGAAGACGACCCTCGAAAGTAACAAGTCTAGTTACAGAAGCACTCCCACACAAATAAACAAATGTACACGGTTGAGAGACTGATGACAAATCAGGCAAATTGCTATTTGGTGAATATTTCTGCGACTACGGATATAAAAAACTAGTCATACGTCAAAAAATAACAAAACTCGTAGCCACATACCAAATCTTAAAAAAAAAACGCCAGTAAAATGTTTTCGTCGACACCGTTCGCCAAATGTTTCCTCCTTTAGTCTTCAAAATCTTCAAACCCTTTGGTGTAAGCATCTTTGGATTTTACCGGAACGAAACATTCGCGGGCTTTCGCCGCTTGCGTTAACACATAGTTTGACATTTCACCAATTTATGTAGTACTACTACTACTGGTAAATGTGGGGCGGACCAGGCGAGGCTAAATGCCATCTCCTGGGAGTCGCGTACGTCGTTCGCCGCTCCAGCTTGGGCGGTCTACGTAGGTTCCAGGAGGAACGCAGAATGCCTCCATAACCGAGGCATTACCGGTTGTCATGGATTACAAAACTTCTGAGGTCTTGTCCTCAGCAGTACCTCCAGACATCGCCGTTTCAGCAAGGGATCTTCGGCAAAATCAGGTAGTGGATAAGGGCAACAAAGCTCTAAGGAGGGAGCAGACAACTGGCAAGATAGGTGAACCAGAGGGAGCGTGGACCCTTCAGACTAATCCTAGATATGTGGTCATGGGTACTGGGAAACATAGGGAAGTGGAGTGGGCTTCTTCCTGTCGCATCCTTCTAATCCTACCTCTTGAGGGCACACAAAGCTACCTCGGAGGATTGTCTTTTCTACCTTGACGTGCATAACAACACAGAGCACGTATTAGTGAGTTTCTATGAATTTGAAATGGAAGAAGTTGCCAACACCCTTGAATGGCTCGGCAGGGGTAACGTCCGGCCGCGCTACGATGGCATCTGAGGTGATTAACGAAGGATCGGAAGGGCAGCCCTCATCAGAAATGATTAAATATTTTCTAACTTTGCACTTATAGATATTTACACTTTACTGCACTATCGGTGGTTCTTAAAAGGTTACAGATAACTTTGTAAATAAATATGCATGCAACCCAACATCTTATGTTTGCTTATTGAGAACCTCAGGCATTCGAGACGCATAAAGCTCCCACCCAATACGCAAATGAGGGTGGTCCAAGTTAATCACCTTGGATGTCTTCCTAGCGCGGCTAGACTATAGACACTGTGATCGTACACATGCTGGAGTCATATAAAGTAGGATAAGAACATAACAAACTAGACTTTGTAATTGGTATCTTAATACATCACATATTTGGATATTGTTACTATTATTGGGATTACTGTAAACCAAGTGGAATGTAAATCACCGCCAACTATTACTCTAGTTTTCATTACATCTACATAATCAACATGTTAACAATGACATTTACAAACTTATTCAAATTTGAGGATATAAATGTTTCTCACAAGCTTTATGCTTTAGAAAAAGGAATCCAAAAATGAAGATTTTTTGTAGTTATTTGTCTATAATTATGAAATAATAAACGTTATATCAAAATTATATTAACAATAATTGTAGACAATACCCAAATGGACGATTTATATGAAATATTTTTTTCTGAAAAAAATCAATAAACATGAAAAAGATCACTAAAAACCCTATTATCTTTAACTCGGAGAAAGTAAAATAATAAATCACATTTTTTTAACATGTATACAATTTTAATAACTTGCCTAATATTGAATATTCATAAATTTAGGTTTCGATTATTTTTTATGAAAAGTATACATAATATCTTTCTTGCATAAGGTTTTTTTAAGCACTTTGTTAAAGATATTGTAATATGTAACAAAGTCTCTTTATATAATTACATTTTACAGAAGTTAGATACAGTAATTTTTCATTTACTTGACATAATATAAATTTAACTGTCACGTGGGCCATCAACCTAAGAAGGCTATCCAATAATTTTAATTGTTAATATAAAATACATTATATCATCCCTGCGAATCGTGATTTTTTTAAGTAATTTACTGCAACATTACGAAAAAAATAACTTATTTTTTTAATGGTGATGACCGCATTTATATTCTGGATACGAGTCATGATTTTTGATACGTACCATTAAAACAGTCTTTATCGCTTCGAATGAGCGTTAAATAGGGGCAGCAAATAAAGAAATAAGTGGGGTAGTGAACGGGACATAAAATTAAGGGGGGCCCACACATTAAAACCGTAAACGCAGACGATAAACCGATAAAACACGGTCAGAGCGAAGCGTCTGCAATATTTCACTGTGTTTTATTGCATGTACATAATTTCATTGTTTGCTTTTGTCGTCGATTTTCCGCGTCTGCGTCCCGAAATCTGGTAAATCATTTCTTTTCACGATGTGAAAAGAAATACTTGCTTTTCTATAGTTATTTTGTCATTTCGTTGGATAATCAAATAAGGCTTCAAAAGTTTAACGTATAACCCTGGCACGACACTCGTGTGCTCCAGGGTTATATCTGATTTTGTGGCGTAAACATCGGACTTGGTCTCTAACCTCTGCCGACGGATAACGTTATCAGCCGGCTGACCCCAGTTAGTGACCCTTTCGGCAGATACCGTTATCCGCCGGTTGACCGCAGTTAATGACCCATGCCTTAACATGATACTGGAACTTAAGTAAATACAAAATTGTGAAACTGTTTAATCGATCCTCTGGGTGCTAATCGACTAGTTTCGTTGCCGCGAGTGCCTTGTCAGGGACCCCTGTGCTACTGAGCAACGCCTATAGAGCCATCCCAAAATCACATTCCGCAGTGAATATCTTAAATTTTAAGAGAGAGGGCGTTGGAAACTCAATTATTCAGCCGCGTGAACATAATGTAAATATAAAGATAGAATCGGTCACGAAATGATGATTCATCTTCAATTCGGTGATGCAGTTACGCGTAGATTCTCTGCACAAACTTTACCCCCAGGTGTCACGGCATTTTGGGATGGCTCTAGCAGGTTCAAAGTTTTATTTAAAAATATTCAGTAATTTTTGAGATAGATATCCCACAAAGAGACAGACAGCGGCAGACACTCACAGACATGATATTTTTCTCCAAAAATTGTCGAAATTATCTCTAGAGACCTCAAAACCAATATTTCCAGTAAAAAAAAAAAGTTCAAGGTTACACTACATTCCCGTATTTCGTACGGAGAAATTAAAAATAACTGTTCAGGTGGAAATAATTGAGTATCATAGATTAATCTATTGAAACTAGTCATATTACACTTGCGATTATCTTATCGTCGGTTCGTATCCGCTAACGAGGCATGTTGAACTCGACATTTGTCGTCATCCGTATACCGGAAATACCGAATGAAGGGCTTATTTCCTGTTTTCCGGATACTAACTCCAACTCACTTGATTGCTTTCATCGCCATCTATTGTAACAATGCGATCAATCAAATAAAGTCATTATCGTTTAATGACGGATTTATCTTGTACATGTTAGAAAAATTAATTGAATTTAAATTTAATAAATGTTTCAAATTGCCGAATGCAATTTTGTCTGTAGTTTGGTCTCCTGGTATGTTTTTATAAGCTGTGATATAACGGGTGTCCGAAAAGGTTTTTACTATTTCAAGGTCATATTTCACGAGAACTGTTAGGAGTGGGAGGATCTGACCAGTTGTAATCGTGAGCGTGTCTCTCACAATTTTAGTGACAATGGAGCGATACACGGGGCCGCAACGCGCTTTTTGTATTTTATCAAAACAACAATTCGTACGTCCAAGTTCGTCGCCTTTATCGAGCATATTTTAATTTACACGACATAAATCAAGCTCCGACGCGTCCGATATTGGATTGATAACAACCCAAGGGAAAAACATCAGTTTATCTACATCTACACAGTTCCACAGTGACAGTGTGGGCAGCAATGTCTGTACATGGAATCATTGGTCCCTTTTTTTTGAAGATGGAAATCAAAGCAGTGTCATCGTTAACTCTAATCGTTATAGGGCAATGCTGGAAAATTTTCTTGAACCAGAATTGTAAAATTTTGATGGCTTCAACCAAGACACTTGGTTTCAGCAGGATGGGGCGACTGCTCACACTGCGAATCTTATAATGCAGGTCGTGCGAAGGATGTTGCCCCAAAAGGTCATATCAAAAAACGGCGAAAAAGTCCCGATTTAACTGTCATGGATTTTTTTTGTGGGGGTTCCTTAAATCAAATGTTTACACCGACATTCCTGCAATGTCTGACTAAATTGACGCGAAGAATTCGCGATGAAATTCGAGCAATTCCACAAGAAGTCTGTGACCGCGTGTTCGCCAATTTCAGAGAGCGTTTGGAGGAGGCGGTGCGCGTAGGGGGAAACCATCTCGACGGCATCATTTTTTACAAATAAATTTCCACATTTTGAGGTAAGTTTTAAAAATAAAAAATGTTAATGCAATTTAAAACTGAATGAGTTATAATTTTTTTAAATAGTAAAAACCTTTTCGGACACCCGTTATTACCTATTCTAGTGTAACATTGACAAATTTTTCATTCCAGAAATAGTTTGAAATTTTAAAACTAATTTCAACTAAGATTAAATGTTAACAATTTTTCTAATAACCGAATGCAATGTTCTATTCTTCAGTTCAAGTTTTAAGTACCGTCATTTTGTTTCCCGCTTTTAAATAACTAATAATTGTTTAGTCATAAGTTAATTATGGATCAATCTTCAAATTGTGCCTAAATTACCATTTGCAATGATTATTTATTTCATAGATCCCTGATACATTGCAGGCCAATAGTAGATTTCCATTTGGTCAAAACAAACGCAATAATTTACCTATCGTCAAAGTATAATTTTCATTCTCGAAAAAATCTAATCAAATTCACCTTAGGTTTACATTTCATTATCGAATCAATTCGCACATTTGTTCTTGAATTCATTGCCAAAGGTGATATCGCTTCCTAAATGAGATTTGTTGTCTTTATATTATTGAGCTCGGCCTGATGGCCTCGGTTAATATTGACAGCAAATCTCATCTACGTCGGGATGTCACCTGGCAATGAACAAAAAAAATGCACGACTTTATTAACCGATAATTAAACCAATCCCTCGAGTTCTGAGTGTTGTCAACGTGTTTCTATCAATTGTTGAGGTAGGATATCAAAAATAAGTTTATTCTGTGGTAAAGGGGGGAGAGAGAGAGAGAGGGAGAGAGAGAGAGAGGGAGAGAGAGAGAGAGGAAGAGAGAGAAAGAGAATGTCCTATTACAAAACTAATGTTCATTAAATAATAACAATACTTTAGACTGAAAGACAGCGGGTCGATGGCCAATGAACAGGAAAAATAAAATTGTTACACTGTCTATCATTATTTTACTGACATACTGTATTGTACTTTTTATTTCTGTAAATAAAGTTGTATATATATATAATAACAATAAATAAGTATTAAAGTGTACACACCGTTAACTATACATGTCGCATAATTAAACAGTACCATTAGGTAGCCGCACTTACTTTAAATTACTCAATCATTTTCATTTTTAAACACATATCACGGCAATATATTCCGCAAGTTCTTTAATAAATCTTACATTCGCCCATTGATTTTACTATAGATAAAACTCCGCAAGAATTGGAAAATTTAGAAGATTTACTGCAGCAATAAATGGAAACTTTGAACAAATTATAGTCTGAAACGTGTGATTAGAGCAAAACCATTAAATTGAAATGTGGTCGTTTCCATTATTATGTGAAATGATAAAATTTAAATGTTTCAACTTAGCTGAATGTTGGTAATTACACCCACGTTCAAAGCATTATTTACAAGATTAATATACAGGGTCTTCTTAAAATATGGAACCAAATCGCTTCCGTCGAGTTTTAAAAATTAAAAAAATCACGATTTTTAAGAGTAGTGTAATGAAATAGATAATTATATTATTCTACCAAATAAAAGCTCAGTTTAGACTCTGAATGTATTAAATTCTCGACTAGTTGCGCTTTATTACAAGTAAAGAATTTTAAACATTCACAATCTAAACTGAGATTTTTTTTGGTAGAATTAAGTGAGCAGGTATTATTGAAAGTATTTGCTTACTTCATAACTTGGAGCTTGGCCCTGGGTATGGTAGAACGAGGTGTTGTTAGGATGTTACGAGCGCCCCCTTTAATGTCGAATAACTTTAACCTGCATTATTGAGCGTACTATAACAGCCGGACGGTCTAAGCGCTGTGTACCTGGTTTTGTAGAAAGGGGGTCTCTCGGCTGCTCTAAGCGTTGATGAAGCCCACAATTTCTGTTGATAAAGTTTGCTCTTCGAATTAAAGTGTGTTGTTATGGTCTCCTATTGCTGGAGTTATTTATTTAGATCGAGTAAAACATTCATCGACATCAAGCCAAGAGGCCCGTTGCTAAGCCTCGGATTGTTAAATAACTTCTTCTGAGTCATGCGTATTCTGGTCGGGTAAAAGAAGAAGTACGACAGCCAATGTGTCGTCATAAATCTCAAATTCTTGTGAATTATCTTGTAAAGCGTTCAACGATCGTTTTGAGATTTTTCCCACCTGGTTTTCCCAACTCTCTTGGTACAGCAAGGAGCTATATTCATGGATCAGTATTAAGTTAAATACCAAAACTCATAAATCAAATGAATAATTGCCCCTTCGTTTAACAAAGAAGCAATTGATTTATCCTAAACTTATTCAACTCGCATCGACACACAGAGTTATTACAAAAATTAAACACAACGTAAGTGAGTACAGAAAGATCAGACTTGACGTACCACGCCATTTTGTATTTTGCATAGTTTCAGTCATTTTGGTGAGATGTTGTATTTCCCCTTATTTGTCAAAAATGTCTTTATTCTTACGTACATGTAAAGACACTCGAGTGATGTTAGGGTCAGTATTTGTAATTTTCTGAAAAGATCTTTGCAGTCATCCCAATGACCAGCAGACACGATTATTCGTATGGCTCGTCTTTGAACGTAAACAGTCGGAGTGAAATGCTTGAGAGCCCCCATGTCAGAAACCAGGTGAGATGGCACTGATACAGTGTAAAATAAATTTTTAGAGCTCTCGCAGATAGTGAATACGGTAAAAGTCTAAGAAGATAGACATATCTGCATAGTTTGCTGTTGGTTTTATTTCCTTCCTGGTTCTAGCATAACTTTGAGTGCAGATAAATTCCACGAAATTTGACAAAATTTGGTATTACCGCTGGAGGATACAGTGAGAATTCTAATTTAACAGACTTTGTTCCATTCGATGTTAAACCGATTGATGAAAACCATTCAAATACTAGATCATGTAAAATTTTGTTCTTTGTTGTTACTTAATTTATATTTATTGAATCTGATGATTTAAAAGTATTGTCATTCGCATATAAGATGGCTGACCCTTGCTTTAATTGACTACGAAGGTCGTTTGTTAGGTAAAGCAATGGCCCCAGAATTGACTCCTAAGGTACCCTAACTTCTATAACCATGCTCTCCGATATTTGCCATAACCGTCCTTCTTGCGGACCGGGATCGCCGTCAAGAATGGCATGATGATCAACCTAAAGGCTATACTATCGAGTCCCCCTCTTCATTGTCACGATGTGAGTAGACGTTCTCGAGGCCGTGCCACCTCGACTTTGAGTAGTAGAGTGCGGTAGCAGAACAATTGACAGCGGCATAACAGAACAGAAACAAAATTATATTGCCTAGGCTCTAGTCCCCAAGACCGCCAAGACGATTGCTGGGGTCACGATGGTGGCATGGCCCATCGCCTCTTCGCGATGCTGAGAGCCTGGAGCATCTACGCTTCGTAGTCGCCGGCCCTGGGCACTGTGGGGCTCCTGGCAGTTGCCTTCTTCTTCTCAGTAGAGCTACGCCACTGCTGCGTCAAGGACTTCGGTGGTGGAGCACCTTTCTTCGTTTGCGCAATAAAGCAAGTGTAGCCTGGGCCTCGGCGCAGTTGGCGCACATCGCTGTATCCATTCAAGGCTTCCCGCATTGTTGGGTCAGGTTTGCGACTGCATACTTAACGCATCGTGGGAGCATCGTGCAGCAGCGTGTGCCATAGCTGCTAACAACGGTAGCACTGTTGGTTGCTACCGTTGTGATGTTTCCTCTTTATCTTTACGTCGAGTCCTATGACGAGTTCCACCGCGAAGGTGCGTCGGGCATACTCGCCGACGTCTAGTTAGACGTGGACCATTCATAAGGGATGGATTAGTTTAGTCTGTGGATTCCTTCGGTTTATCCGTTTAACGGATGTCGTGGGGAGACCTTGTTGTTGCAGCTCTTCAGCGATCTGGGCCTCTGTGCACGTCGGGGTAGTATTCCTAATTACCGCCTTCGTTGTCTTTTGCTCTGGGAGCAGGTAGGTGTGGTACGTTACCCCGGTGTCGTCCAGTACAGTCGGAAAATCCGTGGTTCTCTCCAGGTAGATACGCAGTCCCCAGGATGCGTATCTGGCTTAGTGGTCTTGAAGGGAGTATATTTCCATCAAGGTCTTGATTTTGCGTTTGCTGGCAGGACGGCTAGTAGCGGTTTCTTAGCGGCTGGGAGGTTAACTTGTTAGAATGCATAGGCGGGGTGAACGTCGGTGATGATCGGGTCGGGAGTTGAGATGCCGAGCGGACTGACCACTGCTTTGGCTGCCTTCTTGGAGGTCATCTGGTTGTCTTGTATCGTATTTTGTTGCTTTCGGCCTTGATGTTAGAGCCAAGTCTTCGCCGTCGCCGTCGGTGTAGCTTTTACCAGTTGTTATAGTCGGCGTTGTTAGTGTTGGCTTCGGTTTCGAGGAGCGAGATACCAGATCAAGATTTCGCTTTAGCATGTCGATTTGGTCGTTCATCCTTCCGATGCTGTACTGGTCCGCTCAATCCATCATTGACATCACCCTAGCTACCCCGGGTATGATGAGAAGAATCAGCGGGTAGAGGGTTGAGTGGGAAAGGGAGAATTTCAGTGACCACCGACATATCTCCTTCAAAAATCGGCGGGGGAGTGGGGTGGCTCCCCCGGCATCAACGCATGCGGTTAGATGGAGCCTTGGCAGGATAGATGTAGACAAGCTAATTCTCTGCATGAGGAGCCGAAGAAGGGAGAGCACAAGCGCGGAGGGGGCATATGAAGAGTTTTCCAGGAGGCTCCGCGCTGCATGCGACGCAGCCATTTCCAAGAGAAAGAAGAGAAAGATGCAGCGGGCCACCTCCTGGTGGTGCGAGGAAGTGGCGATAGCAAGGACGGAGGCTAACGCTGCGAGAAGGGACCTCACCCGGTGCAGGCGTAAAGGGGGGAACCTGGACATCCTCGATGACACGTGCATGGCAGCAAAGGACGCACTAAGACTGGCCATTAAGCGGAGCAAAAAAAAGAAATGGCAGCAGCTCAGGGAAGAAGTGGAGGCCGACAAATGGAGGCGACCCTACAGGATCGTCGCCAAGAAACTCGAGGTGGGCCTCCCAAATGTGGACTCACTAGTACCTGGGGGCACGGAAGAAGTAATGAGGACCCTGTTGCCTCTGGCCACAAGAACAAGCTTGCCTGGACCATTCACAGAGGAGGAGCTCTTCTCCAGAGAAGAGGTGGAGGCAGCAGTAGCGGCCTTGTCGAGCAGGAAGGCTCCGGGATCCGGGGGGATCCCCAACGAGGCAATTAAGCTGGTCGTCAAGGACGAGCCGCTGGAACTGACTGCGGCTCTCAACGCCTGCCTCAAGGAAGGGGATCTTCCCGTCCACCGGCCCAGCTGGTGCTAATCCCGAAAAAAGAAAGCCGGAGACAGACCCGAGGGCATACCGTCCTGTATGCATTATTGATCGCAAGAGAAAGGTCCTGGAGCGGCTGTTGGCGGATAGGATTAGCTCAATAGTGGAGGAAACCGGAGGCCTCTCGGACCGACAATATGGTTTCAGGAAGGGCAGCTCGACGGTGGAGGTCCGACGAATCGCGGATGAGGCTAACAGCGGGACTTTAAGAGGGAGGAAGCACTGCCTCGCGATCGCGTTGGATGTGAAGAACGTGTTCAACCCCCTCCCATGGCCGGTGATTCTAAAGTCGCTAGTGAGGAGAGGGGTGCCGTCGTATCTGTTGAGAATGATGAGCAGCTACCAGCTACCTGGAGGGGGGGAAGTTGCTGTACGAGGGAAGGGGAGGAAAGCAAGAGAAGATGGAGCTCACAGGAGGCGCAGCGCAGGGATCGATCCTGGGGCCACTACTCTGGAACGTGGCCTACAATGGCGTCTTCCGTCTGCCACTTCCGGAGGGCATCGAGATAGTTGGATACGCGGACGACATCCTTACACTGGTGAGAAAAAGGGAAATGGCGGAGTTGAAGCAAACGGCCCAACAGGCGGTGGAGCTGGTGGCTCGCTGAATGGAGTCCGTAAGGCTGGAGGTGGCGTCACACAAGAACACAAGACAAGCGCGGCGTGGCTGTCCAGAAGCAGGGCAGGAAGAGTCCCGGGCGAAGGGATTAACCTCCTTACCTGGGGGTTGTCATCGAGGCAAACCCGCTGTGCAGCTCCCAGGTATCGGAAGCAGCAGCCGGAGCGGCCAGGGCAGCCAGAGCGGTGGCGCGCCTGCTCGCAAACGTGGGCAGACCGTCGGAGCATACAAGAAGGGTACTGATAAGGGCTGCGATGGCCAGATTGCTGTATGCTGTATCCGGCTTGGCCTCGGTGCGTGGAGTCGCAGAGGAACGTGGAGAGGCTGGGCCGGGTGCTAAGGCCGGTGACCTTTAGGGTAATTCGAGGGTACAGGACAATCTCCGCCGGACCTGCAGTTAGTGGTAAGGGCCCGGACCCACAAGCTGGTGGCGCTGGTGGCGCAGGGAGCTGATAAGGCGGGGGCAAAGAGGGCAGGGTGGAATTGGCTGCAGGAGCAATGGCAGGAGAGGTGGACGCGAGCGGGGTAAGGGCATCGACGCGCAAGCTCACTCCCGACCTGCGGCCGTGGGTAGAGAGGAGGCACTGGAGGTCGACTACTTCCTGTGTAAGATCCTTTCGGGTCACGGAGAATTTGGGGCCTACCTCGCCAGGATAAGCATAGCCGAGGACGGCTGTTGCAAGTTCTGTCGAAAAGGTGGCGAGGATATTGCGGAGCATACCCTCGTAGCATGCGTAGCGTGGGAGGAGAAACGGGTCGAGCTTGCGGAGAGTCTTGGGATGACGGTGACGGTGGAAGCGCTGGTGGGGAAGATGCTCTAAACTCCGGAAAAGTGAGAGGCGGTGGCCAAGTTCGCCAGGTAGGCCCTTGAAGGGAAAGTCCCGGAGGCAAGCATTGTGTAACCAAAGATGTATATATGTATGAAATATAATAGTGCATTGTGAACCTGTTTTTTGGTCAATTGTAATATGTGATGTGTAATGTACGTTATCTGTTTACACGCTGGAAGTGGCATCAGGTGAGGTATTTGGATTCCACTGGCGTCTCGTTTCTCGGGGACCAATTCTGATTGCGCGCAATCAGTATGTCTCAGTAAAAAAAAGGTTAGGTTGGGTCAGGTTGGGTTAGGTTTGGGTTAGGTTAGGTTGGGTTAGGTTAGGTTAGGTGGGGTTAGGTTGGGTTAGGTTGGGTTAGGTTGGGTAAGGTTAGGTTAGGTTAGTTTAGGTTAATTTAGGTTAGGTTAGATTAGCTTAGGTTAAGTTAGGTTAGGTTAGGTGGGGTTAGGTTAGTATCGGTGCTTGTAGTTCCCGGCTTTTAGGCGGAGGCTGAGCATCTCGTGCTGTTTCCTTCTGCGGCGTATTCTACTGGCTGGGCCGTCATCCCGGCCTGCGTCCTGGCGGACTTCTGCGCGTAGGGGTTGTCCGTAAACATGTTGCCCTGTTTTAGAATTACGTCAGTAATCTTTGGAATTTGGGGTGATCTTTAGAATCTCGATTTGATCCTTATTGGATAAATTTTTAAAATAAATAAATTTAGTTTGATTTTACTTCAAACCTACGACAAATTCCACTGTTAAATTAAAATTGATTTAAATCGCCAAACCAGCATGAAATCAATTTTCAGTTAATTTCATTAAATTTAAAACAAAATAAGAAAACCAAAAACGGCGGTGG
Organism: Ocypus olens; assembly: GCA_910593695.2. Taxonomy (NCBI): domain Eukaryota; kingdom Metazoa; phylum Arthropoda; class Insecta; order Coleoptera; family Staphylinidae; genus Ocypus; species Ocypus olens. The sequence continues at coordinate 24,545,167 of OU343065.1, read as the reverse complement.
TTGGCATATTCGGCATCAGCACCGGACCAGCGATTGCGAGAGTCAAGCAGCATTGGCACGGGTCCGAATTTTGGATAGGTGAAAGTTACAATTCGCAATGCAATCAACGGCACTTCAGAATAACGGGGGCGGCCCTGAAGTAACAAGCTCAGTTTCACAGACACAAATACACATATCTACACGGCTGAAGGATCTCGCGATCGATAGGCATTTGCCGAACAAACACCAGTATTTTAAGAAAACCATATTGATTAGAAACTATGAACTTTTATGTTATTAAATTGCAATTAGTTAATGGTTTCCATTTTTGAGTAAAATATATAACATGATCACGATTACATACACGAGTATTAAATGGAAAATCTAGTATACAAACTCAAAAGTTTCACACTGCAAACTAAGTACAGGGGATACCCTATTTACCTACGAACGTGTACATTTTCCACCGCAAACCATTTAATTATTCATCCCCCATTCCCAGTATCTGTTTTATTTTATGCGGGTAAAGTTGACGATTTTTAGCAAATTCATTGGGAAAACGCTTACGCGCCCTCCTGCGTTCCCGGTAATTTGTAATCTGAGATGGAAGTGATATCGTTCACGGTTTTCCAAAGAACACACACGTTTTCCCGGAGACATCACGCCGAATGACAGTTTTTGCTGCTGAGCGATTTTCAGGAGGGGAAAAGTCTAATGGATTTACTTGGAATTTTCGTCAGGGAGAATTGAGCGCTGGATTAGGGTTTATTAATGGAAACACGGTTTTCATTTTCGTTTCTCTTCGAAATTCAATGTTATTTATCCGTTTCTAGAATTGTAGGATCAATTATAATTTACTTGGAATTATAACAAATCCTGAGTATCCAAATACTTCTATTATTATATAAATATATAAATAATCTAATTTACTTTTAAGCTACAACAAATCAGCTTTTATCCCGCACCCTCTAAACAAAAAATACGGTTACAACAACTATAAATTTATTAATCCCGTTCGCACGGTTCCCCATTTTTTCGTGCGCTGTTGAGTGGTATCAAGGGCTCTTTGCATCAGCAGCTTGTGTAACGTCAGCTTTAATCAACGTATACGCGACGACAACAACTCATTTTTATACGCCATTTTCTGTGAGATCATTTCTGTTAAATGCCCATTCGGGGCGGGCATCCCTGCAAATATATTTATTTCGATGATCCCCTCTGAAAACGCCATCATCGCGAGCAGAGGCCGGAGTCGAATTCATTTTAATGTTCACAATTGTGACACCCGGAATAGGGTCCCGCAGCACAATACGTCACGTTTTTTGGCAGTCCATAAATAATTCATTTTCTGGATTGATATGGGGCATTTTCTAGAGAGGGATTCACACGGGAATACGAAAAGTCGACTGCAGATATTGCTTTGTGTTTAAATACATATAGGAAGTTTATTTATTTTGTCTGTATTTTACTATAATTAACAACTATAATTCTGATCATTTAAATTCAATCATAGAGATACAAACTGAAATTGAAAATTTTACATAGGAATTTCTAATGAAGCCTCTTGAAACGGGAGCGACACACGGTATATAATTTTAATCACAACTTAGACCTTTTCGAAACAATATCATATGAATTGGTGAAAGAAGGACAAACTCAAAGAATAAGTACTTAGAGTTATAATAAGCAATTGGATTAAAGGCGGTGCAGTACGTTAACAGCAGTTGACATATATCGCTATTGTTTAAATATATTTTTAATATACAGTGTGTTCATTGCAAGTGAACCTTAGTTTCCACCTCTTCGGCGATTAGAAGTTCATGAGCACCGAGAGCCTTAAAGAGAATAGCGCTTTGTATAACTCAGGAGAGGCACTCCACCAGTGCAGTGTGTTCGGAGTGTCTTGTTTGCTTCAACAATAAAGGGACTTTGGATTAGCCGCCGTATCTAAACGCTTTGTCACCGGCGTTTCGAGTCGACGATAGTTAACAATTTTCGACAATTTCATCATTAAGTTCGTCTGTTTTTTCATCAAATTGAAGCCGCTCTACCATCACCCATCCACCCTCTGACTTCGAGACCACGGTGTTTCCAAACTGCTGCATCTTCGTTCACATCCCAAGTTCGTACAGCAATGAACCCTTGCACGTAGACCACCCTGTTTTGTTGTAATTGCCGGCCAACTAGGTGCAATCCATCGCAGGAGTAGAAATCCAGACTGCAGAAGGGAGGCATCAGTCTAAGTAAAGAGTAAAACAGCGCGAGAACACTTTAAGCTAATTCGTGGCACCGAACGACTACCAACTCACCGCTGACTACGACACCGGTAGCGATATCCCCACCTGCACCTCAGGTAATGGACCCCACCATCAAAGCTCCTCGGAGACTTCCCATTTTCCTGCAGAATGACGCTCACTGGCCTTCCGATTTCAGAGCGATAGCAGCGTTCTGTGACTTGAAGGGCATCAAGTACTTCACGTACCAAGTCTAGAAGGAAACATCCCTGAAGGTCATGCTAAGTACAATACCGACCAACATCGAGGAGATGAAAATACGCGAGGCGATCGAGGTACAGTATTTCTCTGCTATTTTCGTTATCGGAATGACGAGTTAGGAGAAGGCGTATTATATGATTATGTTCCTCTGCTATGGTATTCACAACATCATTATATTATTCTTTGCAATTCAATTCGTAAATCTGAGGTGTAAGTCCACCGAGTTCGCGAACCTAAAATAGTTAGCGATATTTACATGTGTATACCATACAGGGTGTCCCATTTTAAATTGCTACCCCAAATATCTCAAAACCTGAGCAACATGGCAAAAAATGTTTCAGATAAAAGTTGTAGGGTTCAGAGGCAGACAGCATCTTACCTTGAAAAGATTTAGTAAATTTACACATGAGTCACTTGACTCTCGACTCATTTCTAAGAAGTCAGTCATTGAATCGACTCGCTCATTACCCACATCTGCTTTACAAAATATTTAGTACCACCTCCTAGACGGCGAGCCTCGGCAAGGATGAATAAAGCAAACTTCCCTGCGTCAGCCTCCTATGTTATCCCATGAATGATTCGGCGAATGGAGTGGTGCGAGTTAAGTCGGTATTGGGTTGCATCTATCGAAGATTCTTACTTCTTTACAAAAAAAAAAGAAACTCGCTCTTCCACACAAATTGATAGCTATATTAATCTTCATCTTATGGCTTATGCTTATCGATAGCGGTACCACCACCACTACGGCGGTACCGCTATCTATGCAAAGCCTTTATCGTTTGGTTCTTGAAAATATAGACAATCGGTCTCTCCAACTAACATCTATGTCAATCTTAAGAAGTTCAAAAATTGTCCCATGCCTTGTCATCTGCGTCCGCCCTGTGCCACAGATGTGAGAGGTGGGGGCACGCTCAGATTAATCGCAAAATGCTCCAAATATGCAATATGCATGAGAATAACGCTTCAAAAAACAGGGCAGAAAAACCAATCGGAAATAAGAATTCAAGGATCTATGCTGCCACGACTACAACAGCAACATCAACCATAACCGCAAGCAGACCTCATAGCCAGGATATCCACCATCAACCAATAACAACACCTTTAGTGACTTTTTTGTGAGGGAAATATTTAATAAGCTTAAATCACTGGACGGTACCAAAACACCTCTGGAGCATACCACAGCCAATTGGAGCTGCATTCCACGTTTGGTAAATACCACCGCAGGCGCAACGTTCTAGGACAACTCTTGCTTAACCATCCCCTGAGACACTTCCATCTGGTGAGCCTTAGGCCCGCCTTGAAAGAAGCCAATACACCGTTTAAAGATAAACTTCATGAGGCAGACCAGGATTAGCCAACGGCATAGGTATGGATTGGGAGTGAGGTTTAATCGATAAGCACACCACCTCTCTTCACGCTTTAGAAGATTCCTCTTGTTAACAAAAAAAATGCTCATCACGGCTTATGACCGCATTTCATTTTCACCCTTATCCTGAGATGTACAGCTCTTCATCGACTCTTCAAATTTCATGCTAATAAACCGACGTCGCCATCCCAGCTGAAGTCTTGCTGCTGGTAGACGTCGCTACCGACCCGGAATCGTCGCTACTACGAAATGCTCCGGCGTCTCTGCAGCGCCGATCCACCGAAGTTGCCGTACTGCTCGGGCACGCCTTTGCTTAACATCCATGATAAATCTTCTCTTGGAATGACGCCGCCAATGAGGTTAAGGAGGTCACTTCCTTAAAAATGAACAAAATAATCGTTTTTTTTTATCGGCGATTCTGACACGAATTTTATTTTACATTTTTCCGATTAGTAAAAGTGATCGAAATCTGTAAGCAAAGTGGGGGAGGCGGGCTCTTGTACGGACTATTTTGAAGTTTTTCGATTCTTCTAAAATATTTCCTTTTTTTAGGTTTAGGTACACTTTTCTTCAAAACTCTAAAAGCTATCAATACGTTTTTTTTTTGTTGCTTTAAAGGTAGTATACCTACAAGAAAAAATGGAAAAATGTACATGCTCCTTCATGTCATATTTCTGAATGCAATTAATTTTTTTTTAATTTCTCAACCATAAATGCTTATTTTAGAGGTAAGAACATGTGTGCAAAATTTTAGAGAAATCTGTGCAGTACTTTTCTATAAAACTGTATGACGTTTCTAATGGAAAACAGCTGAGGAAGTGACCCCTTTAAGAGACTCTCGGTGTTGTACCTCGTGTTCCCTACTGATGACTTTAATTTTCCCATTGACTTTTATTTGCTCTTTTCACAAGCTTTGTATATTCCTCCCTGAATTTTGGTCAGGTTTTTAAACGGTGGTCCGCCGTTTGCATCCCTGCACAGCGGTCTCCGTGGTGTTATTATTACACGTCTGAGGTTTTAGTCCTCTGGCAATCCTGTTTTGTCCATAAAGTTCAGGAGTTTTTGCCAAAGGATTGTTTTCAACTTTATGTCGGCTAGTTAGGGTTTGCCGAACGGAACTGTCCAATGCATCTTAAACCCCTCATATTCGCGCAGCAGATTCTTTAAGGTTTCTTCATCCTCCAAGCACCGACGGCATAGAGGCCCAGTTCCTTTGCCTTCACCATGCCATGCACACTCCATACCAATTAAATTGTTCACTGTTAAGCTTGGACACTGTATCAAAGGATGGCGCAAACCTCGCAAAAGCAGACCACTGTAATCAAAGAACACCAACATATAAGCGAATCGGAATGTGTGTAAATAAACAACACCGTGAATCACGTGAATATTAGTTTCTGCTCAGTATTTTATGTTAAATTCTGTTCATCTGTCCGTTGAAAACGATGAAATGTGTCACCATGTTCAAATCGATCTTGCAAAAACTCAGATAAAACAACATATGTACAAGTAAAGGAAATAGATAAGAAAATTGGCAGGTACGTAAGTCGGCATTATTTATAATATCCTTGTAATTTTACATTCATTTTTTCTGTTTTTTATTGATTACTAGGGATAACAACAGCCTTACAAGGTGTCGATAGACTAAAATGAGCACTCTCGGCGACTAGTCTAGAAATTATAGATAATGGCAGGAAAATTAAAACGGTTTTGGCCCTTAGAGCTTGCTGGAGTAATCAGTATGGCTGCAAAGTTTGAAGACCCCAGGTCTCGATGATCATTAAAGATTAACATGGCATCCATACATTAGTCACATTGGTTTTTAATCGGGAGATTAACTCCTTCTATCTTATGCGATTTATTGTCAGTGGTTTCTTCTGAAAAGAACGATTGCCGTTTTGACTGAGTTTACCAAGAAAACCTGTTTCTTACACCACCATTCGACGGTATTTAGAAAATGCTTACTTTTCCTTAGTATCCAACAGCTAGCTTCATCTATGATCCTCCTAACCTCCAGTTGTTGACTGTAGAACAACTCGCCGGATGCTTGAATATAGACCAGTAGTCTTTTGACGAGGAGCTTTTCCTAGACCTTATCTCTTCGCCTATAAGATAGATCGGGCGGTCCGGAGTCGTCCGTTGGTTTCCTCTTCTTTGGTAGTAACGCCAACCTGGTCCTCTTGTAAATGGGAGGAAGGATACCCTTCTTTAAGCACCTATTAAAGCAATCCGTGAAATCATAAGCCTTTCTTCGACAATCCCACAGATTGCCTTGTTCGGTACACCGTCGGGTCCTGGTACTTTCCTCAATGTAAGTGCGTATGCGGTTTTCTTTACCTTTTCTACCGTAAATAGCTCGTGGATTACCACCCTACATTTTGAGGAGCGGGGCTCTGCGTGGGCACCTCGATTAAAATAGCACTCGGATGATGCGTCGAGTTCTGCTTTCCATCGGCGAACCTACGTTGGAAGGCTTGACACCCAGCCTCTTTGCTACAATTCAGTGTGGTCAGCTCCAAGTGTCAGCCTCTATTCCGCATACCTGTTTCCAGTGAGGTGCGGCGAATATTCGTCCTTGGTACTATCTTTTTCTGTTAGCCATGCTCGCATTAAATCTGTCCCTCCCACTTCCGCGCTCTACTAGTAACTGCCCTTCTGACCCCTCAGTCCACTTCTTAGAGATGACAATGTCACACGCCACCCTCAGTCTGGTTCAAAATCCGAGGCCAGCGTCTTAGCCGTGTCCACCATCTGCAGGGGTTGGTGCATAAGCTCGCTAATCATTCTCACTTTTAGCTCACGTAGTGACTGTGCGTTATTCCTTATGAATACGGTTTCACATCCGTTATTTACCACCTCGAGGTTCAAAAATAAATCCTCAAACTCAGAACATATGATTGTTAATGGCTACGTTTTATGTTAAAATAATCACATCAACGCATTGCAATGTATTGATAATGTAGGCAACCAAGTACACAAAGGTGACAGTGACACTTTAAGATTACGAATAAAGTTACGTTAATTAAATTAAATACGGTTTCACAGAATTCCGTTCGTCTGCCATTTGCCTTCATTTGATAATTGCTGCTGATTTGAAAACTTGTAAGCATTGTATTTAAATGTCTTGTAAACGGAAGCTGAACTTATTTGAAACTGTGCTGCGATAACTCTTAACGATGATATGGGGTTCTGCTCTACGTAACATAAAATATTGAGTTTCATCTCTTCCGTTAAAATGTGATTTTCTTTAGCCCCTTTGATGTGAAAATTACTCACGCAGCCAGTATTGTCAAAATGATGGACAATATTACAAATTGTTGAGATGGATGGAACTTAACCGAAAACAAATCTCTAACACGTCGAATGCTGTTCCCACTCTTGTACCAATTAATTATCTATATTTTTTTTCTGTGGTGTAATACACTTTTATTAATAACACAATATTGACAATTAAATAAAACTGAGTGTAAGTATGGTTGCCTACATTGTCAATACATTGCAATGCGTTGATGTGATTATTGTAACATAGAACATGGACCTTAACAATCATATGTTCTGAGTTAAAAAAAGACCCTGTATGTACTATTATGTGTAATAGTTTGCACTATTACAGTAAGACAGATTTTTCAAACTTAAAATGAAAATAGCTCTTCTAAATATTAATATTTCTGTTAATTACATACAAGAATAATACTGGCTACAGAATAAGGCATTAATGCTGGAAGACATGTCTATATATACATCTTAAAGTTTACTTATATAACATCACACGGAACAAACAGTCGTATGTAATATTAACAAAGTGTATTATTTCAGATAATACAATTTTCTATTGCTAAATAAATGAAATAGCAAATCTGTATTGTATAAATTCAATAACCAATCCTAAATGCCGTAGTTGCATTGCATTTTGGGCATAATGCATCAATTGCGTAATTGCGAGAGAACGTGACTGGAATTATATGATTGTTCTATTGTATTAAATTCCATTATCACTGCATAAGTCTGCATACATAATAAACTCGCTTAAATCTTTATTAGTATAAATTAAAATTAGTTGGTATAATATTAAGTTACATAAAACGTCATTAAACAAATTCGTTTAAGTTATACATGTGTAGTACATTAATAATATTTTTTTTAGATTCAAATGTACATGTGGGGAGTTCCATATTAATAATAATTAGAGACCGGGTTTATTCTTAATAGGCATCATTAGTACAGTGCAGATGATACGGGGGAGCTGGCATAAACAACATGAAAACATTATTAGAATTAAACAAATTTCAGGCAATTAGAGGCAAAATCTCTAATTTATTCAAACACTGACCCATTTCCTGTAATTGAATGACAAATTAACTTACGATTCCCTACAATATATTAAACGAAAGAAAAAGGAAACATTCATGCATACTGTAGTATTTCACTATATTTATAAAAGAAGCCGTACGTGGAGGGGTCACTGGGTGGATTCACCTAGAAACAAACCCTCACATTACAAGCTACCACACACGTGATTACTCCAACGTGTCTCTTCCAAATGTGACCTCCCTTATTTGTTATAAACAAACGATGGCGTACGTGAAGTTTAAGGCGGTTTATTTCTGTGCGGTGATAACGGTTTGGATCATGGGGAATCCCATTAATAACGAAGACGTGGAGGATGCGGGAAACTCCCACGGATATAAAAACGTGGAAATGGAAAACTGTTCGGAGATGGCGGGGAGTTTTGACGAAAGGGGAGGAAATGGCGCTTCGGTGGATAGTTTCAATGGGACGATAAACAAAGCTACGAATCTTGAGATTAATGATAAGAATGTTACAGAATGTAAATTCCTCAAGACGAGAGAGAATCAAGGTTATGCAACGGTTACGTGAGTATTTGTTGACGAATAAATTAGAGAGTTACCTAATTTTAATCCATGATTTCGTTTTTACGATCAATGATGTTGATCAACAACATACATGCAGATATAAACTAAATTAAATTATCGGTAATTGTCGTTATTTTGTTGCCTCCATGAGGTTACACTCATGATATTATTAATTATAATTGTAGAAAAGCTGATTGATAGATAACATACTCGTACGAATATAATTACAACCAGATAAAAAATAAACAACCTCTGTATTATTTAAATTTTCTGATGTATATTTAATCACGTATACAACGTCTTAGATAAATATTCTTAAACATATGGGGAGTAAATCGAAGCTCGTATTGAATAGATTTAAATAACAAAAAGGAATAAAATAACATAGATTTTAAGATTTATAAATTATAGCAACTATTCTCGTAATTAAGCTTCTACGTTACGTTACTTTTGATCTTGGCCATTAGAGTCTTTAAAATAGTTTTAGCGCTAAAAAATACAAACTTTTACGGACAGTGATTTGTTTAAAGATTCGTTTTATGAACTGCGGAAAAAGCTTTATTTTTGCCAGAAGCGCCACTGAAAAGACGTTTAATTAGATACACTGGATTATCGTACATCTCGAGATTTATCGTATTTTCGTTTCTCAACTATTTAATCCAATTCCCGCTGAATCCAGTCCATAAGTTTTAAGTCGTTTAATTGCTCGCAGATAAATTGGAGACTTTTTTAATTCTGTTTTTGTGCCTTTAGTGCAAATGGGTCCACGCAGACAGAGGGGCCGGACCTGGTGATCAGTGGCTATCCTTCTCGACGGCCGAAAAGTAAAACCGAGCACCGGACGATATTGCAGTTTCCGGAGTGTCCCTCAGGAGAGACCATCGCGTCTGAAAAGTTGCAGGAGCATCACTTACCGTTCAGCGTCTTTTCCACCGTTATGGGATTCTTACAGCCCACCGCATTCCCATTAGGTGAGATTTATGGTGGTTGTAAATATGTGGAGATTATGAAGGGAAATTTAATGGTTTTAGATTTAATCAATGATGGAATGCATCATCTGAAAAAATGTTATATTTAATAAGAAACATTAATGTAGATTTTAGGGTTTAATCTCATTTATAGAACTTGTAAGCGAGTGTCCTTAATTAATGGAATTGGACCATTTACGGAAAAAAAATATCTGGGAACGACATTAACCCGCCATTGGTGACGCAAATTTAATGGTGACGCCGGTCTCACGGACCGGGGTTTTCAACTGAAGATTTTTCGCAACTAATAGTTCATGTTTTTTTTTAAATTTATGCTCTTTGACAATAAAACAAAGATATTTAATCAATTTAAGCTCTACACTGCGGCAGCTACTCGAAATTGCAACAAAAAACAATAACGGAGAATAAAGTTATTCGACAAACCCGGTGTCACAGACCAGTAGGGCCACCATTCGCGGGTTAAGAATCTCGCATGCTGTCATTAATGATTCAAATAGTGACATTAATATTACTTTTATAGTATTATATAATGAGATTATATTATACAGAGTGTAGAGTTTAACCATTAAATGAATAGGTAGGATCGTGGTCATTATTTCATTAGGTTTACATTGGCAACTACTCGTCTTAAGTTTACAACCATATATTGTTGTAATGGCATCTGTTTAGCCTATTAGAAGTACCGGACTAAAACAATTTTTCAAGCAGGAAATGTCATAATTTGACAATGCAAGTAACAAATGATTGCGCGAAATTAAAATTACTCTAATACAGAAGTGTCCATTGTTATTGCATCCCAAAGCCAACGTAGCTGTTGATTAATTCTAGCAGACCAGGTGAATGTTATCAAACTTGTTTAACTTATGCGATGTGTCGTGTCTGTTATTACTGGTGCCACTGGTATCAATTAGAGTATGTAAAGCAAAGAGCTGCCTGTGTGTACATATTAACTTGATAGGGAGGAGTAAGGGAGAAGACCGGGAGGACGACTGGGCAAGGTACCACAAGGCCCTCACCAAAGCGTTCTTCATCCACGGGAACCTGATACAGTCGGTTAGGGCTATTAAATCGATGATCAACGCAGCCAGCGACATCGAAGATAACATCAAGGGTGAAGCAATGATCTGGTAGCTCATAGAGCAATTGGCCAAGGACGAGATTGGACGAACGCTGAAGGAGGTCGCTGAAGCCTGCAGAGCACATAAGAGTGGCAGATGCGGCATGAGAGTGCCGAAGGTAAGCCAGACAACGCAGATAGACCATGCGGAAAAGGAAGGGAACTTTACCCAGGCACCTGCGACAGGTAGGAGAGGAGCGCAGGGCAAGACCTCGGACAGGAGACCGCGGACAGACGTGAAAGACCGTGCCCTCCTATTAGCCTCCTCTCACCTTGGTTACACCAGCCATGCTGGGTAAGATACGCAGCTGGAGAGTCTAAACGGAGAGGGATAACCATAGTGACCATCGGCACATTTACTTTGAGATCGAGGCTAAGAGGGGGGGCTTGCAAAAAGTGGCGACAGCCCAGGAAGGAGGTTGAGGCGGACAGGTGGGGGCCGCTATATAAGATTGTGGCAAAGAAGTTTGGGGTAGGACTCCCCAAGGACCGTGGCGTGCAATCCGGGCGCCCAGAATCTGAGGGGCTCTCGGAAGGCATTGCGGATAGGGAGGATACACAAGGCGCTACCCCGGATAGAAGACCGCGAGGGATGACGGGAGAAGGAGAGGCCATTATCACTTCTCTGACGGTACCCGCGTCAATGAGGGTGAGGACCATCAGGGAGGATCTGTTGGAGACGGTGGAGAACTCGAGCTCGAGTGTTCGGTTGCCGGCTTTCCGGTATATATCGAAAGCGAGAAGGGACTACATGAAGGGCTTGACCAAGCGGCAGCTAGAATAGCAGCGCACGCGGATGTAAATAGCCCACAGGCAGAGCTCTCTACTTCTACGGGGGCCTGGATCACAGTGGTGGCAAAGCCAGAGCGAAAGCAGGCACATCATGAGAAGGAGGGAGGCTCCGGCAGACCCAGCGGGGTGGAGAATCGGTACGGTCAGCAGCCAGCGAGAGCCGCAATGTTATACCGCAAGGGTCTGCGACAAGAAAAGCAGATGTGTGGCCGGTGGCAAAAGGCGAGGGAGGAATCCTTCAGCAATGCGGCGAATGAAAGGACGAGGCGAACAAACAATTCAGCTGCAGGGGGGCGCAACCCAGCGGTGATCCCACCACAGCAGGGAAATATCGAAACAGCGAAACCCAGGCCTATGGGAGAAAACCGACCCATATCATGGTCGATACGGCAGGATCGACTTACGACAATGTCCTAAAAACCCTAACACCAGAAATGCGAGAAAAGGTAGGGGCCGTAACGTCTGCCAGATAAAGTTTGGTGGGTAACCTAGTAGTGGAGCTGGCCAAAGGTACGACCCCAGTACTTGGCCAGATTACTGTGCTTATTGGGGAGGGAAAGGCTAGGGTAACCGAAAGAAGTAAGGAACTGGTGGAGATAAAGGGTCTGGAGGAGGAAACTAGTCCGGAAGAGATGCTGAGAGAGATAGAGGGTTACTCAGGAGCCAGAGGAGGGGTGGAGATGAAGTGGATCAGGACATACGGGGCAAGCCTAAGAACTGCACTGGTGGAGGGGACGAGCGACAAGATAAGGAGGATAGGGTAGACGAAGTGCCGGATCAAGGAGAGGCCAAGAAAACCGATGGCGTGCTACCGATGTTGGGTACGGACATATGGCAGAAGGATATTAGAGGAAGGACAGGAAGTAGGCCTGCCGAAATTGCTACAAAATAGGCCACCAGGAGAGAGAATGCAAGGAGGAGACCATACATTGCAGAGATCAGGGAATGCCCACAGGCCATTACACGCACTCAGGCATGTCAGGTAAGGAACTTACAAGGCAGGCGGGTCCAGTAACAGGGATGAGGGGGAGACAACGAGGGTCGCATGACGGATAACATGGCCGGGGTCGGATGGGCAATCAGAATCGAGGCCAGAACAAGCGCGATGGGGTACCATCAGGTGTATACGGGCCGACTTAAATAGGTGTTACGCCGCTCACAAACTTCTAGAAGTCTCAGTGAGAGAGCAGCAGTAGCAGGCGTTGCTGGTGACCGAACCAGCCCCGGCTAGGACAAGGATCTGGAGGAGGGAGATGTGGCCATACAGCTGAGAGAAGGGGTAAGACATCTGGCGACGACCTCGGGTAGTCCCAGAAAGGGAATAGTCTGGGTCAGGCGGGTGGGTTTGGTGATATTCTCCTGCTATGCTTCACCAAATACGGAACTAAGTAAGTTCAAAACCTGGTTGGAGGACCTGGTAGCATGTGTTAGGAGGGCTGAGGAGGACATGATATTGTGGGGAGGGGGACTTTAGCGGTAAGGCGCACTTACGGGGAGAAGCAGGAAGGACAGGAGGGGAGAGTTCTGCTAGAAATCATGGCGCTCCTCGGCCTGAAGGTGGCAACGAGGGCAAGGAACCAAAGTTCGTGAGGAGGAGCGCACAATCTATAATATTCCTCACCTTGCTTACACCAGCCATGCTGGGTAATATACGCAACTGGAGAGTCGAGACGGAGAGGGACAGCCATAGTGACCATTGGCACATTTACTTTTTTGGTGATATTCTCCTGCTATGCTTCACCAAATACGTAACTAAGTGAGTTCCAGACCTGGTTGGAGGACCTGGCAACATGTGTTAGGAGGGCTGACAAGGACATGATATTGAGGGGGGGACGTTAACGACAAGGTGGACTTACGGGGAGAAACCAGGTAGGACAGGAGGGGAGAGTTGCTCCTGGAAATCATGATGCTCCTCGATCTGGAGTTGGCAACGAGGGCAGGGAACCAACGTTCGTGAGGCAGAGCGCATAATATATAATAAGACCTCACCTTGGTTACACCAGCCATGCTGGGTAAGATACGCAACTGGAGAGTCGACACGAAGAGGGACAGCCATAGTGACTATTGGCACATTTACTTTTTTGGTGATATTCTCCTGCTATGCTTCACCAAATACGGAACTAAGCAATCAGCATCGAAGCCAAAATAAGCGCGACAGGGTACCATCAGGTGTGAACGGGCCGACTTAAATAGGTGTTACGCCGCTCACAAACGTCTAGAAGTCTCAGCGAGAGAGCAGCAGTAGCAGGCGTTACTGGTGACCGAACCAGCCCTGGCTAGGACAAGGATCTGGAGGAGGGGGATGTGGCCATACAGCTGGCGACGACCTCGGATAGTCCCAGAAAGGGAATAGTCTGGGTCAGGCGGGTGGGTTTGGTGATATTTTCCTGCTATGCTTCACCAAATACGGAACTGAGTGAGTTCCAGACCTGGTTGGAGGACCTGGCAGCATGTGTTTGGAGGGCTGAGGAGGATATGATATTGGGAGGGGGGGGGGAATTTAGCAGCAAGGCGCACTTACGGGGAGAAACCTGGGAGGACAGGAGGTTTAAGTTGCTCCTGGAAATCATGGCGCTCCTCGACCTGAAGGTGGCAAACGAGGGCAGGTAACCAACGTTCGTGAGGCGGAGCGCAAAATCTGAAATAGACCTCATCTTGGTTACACCAGCCATGCTGGGTAAGGCCATAGAGGGACAGCCATAGTGACCATCAGCACATTTATTTTGAGATCGAGACCTTGCCCTCCTCTTAGCCTCCCCTCACCTTGGTTACACCAGCCATGCTGAGTAAGATACGCAGCTGGAGAGTCGAGACAGAGAGGAAGTGCCATAGTGACCATCGGCACATTTAATTTGAGATCAAGGCTAGGAGGGGGGCCCTGCAAAAAGTGGCGACAGCCCAGGCAGGAGGTTGAGGCAGACAGGTGGGGGGCCGGCATGTAAGATTGTGGCAAAGAAGTTTGATGCACGACTCCCCACGTGGGTTCATTGGTTACGGGAGGCACTTACAACGTCGTGCGGATGCTGATCCCAGCAGACGAGCCAGGACCGTAGGGAAAAGGACCAAGGGAGGACCAGCTATTCACCAGGAAGAAAGTGCTGGCTGCCGTAAGGGCTCTGCTCAATAACAAGGCTTCAGGTCCGGACGAGATACCCAACGAGGCAATTAAGATGGTAATCGCGGACGACCTAACAGAGATCATGGAAGCACTGAATGGCTGCTTGGTAGAGGGGTAGGGGGAAATACAAGAGAGCGAGGTTGGTTTTAATACCCAAGAAGGGGAGACCGTCCAAGAATCCGGGGGCTTACCGCCCGGTCTGCCTAATAGACGGAAAGGGCAGGATGCTAGAGCGACTTCTAGAGAAAAAGGTCAAGGAGGCCATCCAGGAAACAGGTGAAATTCAGAGAGGCAATGCGGGTTCAGGAGGGGCAGGTTAACGGTGGACGCATTACTGGAGGTGCGAAGATTAGCCGAGGAGGCAAACATCGGACCGCTGAGAGGGAGAAGGCACTACGTAGCCATAGCATTAGATGTCAAGAATGCGTTTAACTCCCTCCCATGGCCGGCGTTCCTCAATGCACTAATAGCGAGACAGATGCCGTCGTATCTGCTGCATATGTTCAGAAGTTACCTCTAGGACAGGGTACTCTTATACAAAGGGGAGGAGGGCGTACAGAAGGAGGAGACCCTAATGGGGGGGGAGTACCGCAGGATTTAATCCTGGGCCCATTCCTCCGAAATGTGAAGTACGACGACGGCCTGTAACTGCCACTTTCAGAGGGGGTCGAAATGGTTGGCTTTGTGGACGACCTGCTAATCGTGGGGAGAAAAAAAAGGATCAAGGACCTCGGGAGGGTAGCACAGACGGTGGTTGAGCAAGTGGCGGCCTGGATGGCATCAGTGGGGCTTAAGTTGACCACCCGGAAAAGCAGCGGACGCGGAGGGAAGCAGGGCCCTCCACTTCTACGGGGGTCTGAATCACGGTGGTGGCAAAGCCAGGGCGAAAGCAGGCACAGCATGAAAAGGAGGGGGGCCGGCAGACTCAGCGAGGTGGAGAACCGGCACGGTAATCAGCCCGCGAGGGCCGCGTTTTTATGCAGCATGGGTCTGCGACAAGAAAGGCGGAGCTATGGCTGGTGGCTGGGGTGCAAGAGGCGGGGGCGGAATTCTCCGGCAAGGCGCCGAATGTAAGGAGAAGGCGAACAAACAGTTCACTGCAGGGGAGCGCAACCCAACGGAGGTCCCACCACAGCAGGAGAATGTAGAATAGCTTTGTAGACGACCTGCTAATCGTGGTAGGAAAAAGAAGGATCGAGGACCTTAGGAGGGTGGCACAGACGGCGGTTGAGCAAGTGGCGGCCAGGATGGCAACGGTGGGGCGATCTGGCTTTCAAAAAGGAGGGCAGGCAGGACCCCAGGAGAAGCAATACATCTTCTGGGCCAAGAGGTAACGGTAAAGAAAAAAATGAAGTACATACCTAATTGAAGCAAACCCTCTATGCAGCTCACAGGTAACCGAGACAGCGGGGGAGCGGCACGGGTAGTAATAGCAGTGGCACGGCTAATAGACAATGTAGGGGGTCCGTCGGAGTAGACTAGAAGGGTCCTGGTGGGTGTTGCGCTGTCAAAACTATTCTTCGCGGCGCCAGCCTAGCGATGGTGTGTAGACTCCAAAAGGAATGTACAAAGACCTGGCCGCGCGATGAGGCCCGCCGCCCTTAGGATAATTCGAGGTTACCGGACCGTGTTGACGGTGGTGGTGGAAATACTGGCGCCGTCTGCACTGCCAGCCCTGGAGATGAGGTTCCGGTCGTACATACACCATGGTCGCTATATGGACCGGCAAGTTGACGCTTTTGAAAAGTGACAGCTGAGATGGAGTGGAGCTGCCAAGGGACCTGGACCCGCGGGCTAGTTCCTGATTTACAACCGTGGGTTGGGAGGAGGCATGGAGAAGTAGACTACTTTCTCTGCTAGCTGCTATCCGGCCACAGGGAGTTACAAGAGTAACTTCCGCTTGAGCAAGGAACGTACCCAGCTAGAAGAGGTTCTAGGCTCGGCGGACGGAGTTGACAGCCTAGTCGAGAGGATGCTGGAGTTACCGGAGAACTGGGCGGCAGTACAAAATTTTGCAAGGTCTGTCCTCACAAGGAATGAGAGTTAGCTAAGTGAATCGGATCGGCAACGGTAAGCCGTAGGGTAACTGGCAAGGGTGATAGTGATAACTATGTACCGGTGTGCTAAGAGGCCGGAGTGTAAGGCAGGAAAAGAAGTCGGGTAACGAATATTAGCTTGTTTCCAGTGGCATCTCATTTCTTATGGGTCACTGCTGGCTGTGCGCGGCCTGTACGTCCCCAAAATTCACTGTCAACGAGCTGCTCGAGGTCCGTAGGCTCCCGGACAAAGTAAACAAGTGCCCGATAAGAAGCAGACGCCACTGCATCTCGGACGCATTGGAAGTATGTTACGCATTAAATTTCCTACCATGGCTGACTATACCTAATTGAGGCGCTGTGTAAGAAGGAATCACCGAGGAACCTCGTCAGAATGATCCGAAGCTATCTGGAGGACAGACGTCTCCTCTTCGAGGACGCTGCTAGAGTCAAACAGGACTCACAGCTGATCTGGTAGAGTCACCTGGGTTCAATCAACTCTGGAACCTGACATACGATGAGGTGCCGCGTTTTCCACCATCGGGGTCGCGGACGACATCCTCGTAGTGATGAGGAAGAGAAACATCGCGGACCAGAGGGGTCAGATGGTGATCAAGGCTAATGTGAAGACTTATACCTGACCTACGGGTCACGACGATTTATTTTCTCTGTTAAATGATGACGGGCATAGATGCCTCGAGAGCTTCCTTAAGAGGATTGGTAAGAACAATTCTGACCTCTGCACCTGGTGAAGCATCAGGGCTGATGGCGCGGAGCATACGCCAGGCGAGTGCTCGGAATGAGTGGGAAGATCTTATCCAAGCCCACGGGGAGTCGTCGGCTGCTGCTGCGTTGCTGCCTAAGAAGATGGAGTCGGCCAAATGGTAGGCGGTGGCCAGCTTCTGCAGGAAGGTGCTGGAGGCAGAAGACACTCGCGGATTAGGGGTTGGAGCAGTCCAAGGCGATAAGTATCAACAGCAATACCGATGGTATCCCCGTGGTTCAGAGGGCTAGTCTTGCTGCCGGTGTGGCAGTCAAGCGGCCAAGCGTCCCAGCCGTAAGTGTGTGATAGTTTTGTGGTCGTGAGGCCTTAAGTGGAATAAAATCATAAGAAAAGTAAATATAATTCGACGAAAACGACATGAGCACTATAGTCTGTCCACGGTACACATAGAGTTGTAAAACGCCCACAATCGCCATTTGTTCTGAGGAAAAGTCTGATTTACACTATGTAAATTTATTTAAACAGAGCTAGTGGCGCCACCTATTAGGAACAGTCCAAACTGTAAAAGTTCAGTTTTTGTCTTGGTCGTACTCTGTATGTTGCTTAGTATTTTGTTTCGTAGAACTTTTTTAGGAGGCTGAAATTTATTTGCCGATTGATGTTCCCTGAGTATGTTATAAACTCTGGCCACAAAAACACCTACAAATATATTAATATAGCCCATGAAACCAGTACATTTAGAAATTAAGAACATACCTCCTGCATTTGCGGTGAATACCACATTTTGATCTTCCTGCGTTCAGGATAATTTTCCTGACGCACCTTAAAAATATTAAGTATAGATTCCTTGGGGGAATCACTGGACACTGAAAAATGCATCGCATGTCGTCGTTTTCATGGTGATAGAGCCATTATAATGAAATAAGCAGAAAGGTACTCGATCGCAAACATACGCTAACAGCTAACACATGAGGCAATTAGCTGACGATCGCGTCAACCATTTGCATTCGTACTGAGTGATTTGGACGTGCAGATTTTCCGCAATTTTTCGAATCGGCCTGTAAGAATGATGCGTTGGCGATTGTGGGCGTTTTTACAACTCTATGTGTACCGTGGACAAACTATAGCAGTTGCACTTCTTGAACTGACAGTTCTGTCAAGGCGGTCCAACAGCTGGTTTTGATACGTAGGCGCGGAGCGGGGGAAAGGCTTAATTCTGTTAATCCCAACTGGCAGCAAATTATCTCCTTAGGTAATTTTAATGATATAGAATTTATTCTGCTTTTTTAAAAGAGCAACGATGTTATTTTTTCTTTTATTTTATTTACTATTTATTTAGCCAAAGCCGTATATAATGTAACAAAATCCCCGACATAGACTAACGGCGTATGTTAAAAAGCTCTGAATTCAAAGAAATGCAACTCCTTTTATTTTGCTTTTTAAGGACGACCTAATTTAGTTCGCTTCATTTAAAACCCGAATTTCACATGCACGTCCGTGTAATTTTTCAGTCCCTGAAAAATACTCTTCGATTCTCCTCTAGAAAGATAAATAGTGTAATTGTAAATGTGCTCTAACTCCGTGCATGCTCCTACAATTTGAAATGGAAAAGCTGAATATACATTGCTACAACAACATGATTTCATTGAAAAAATAATTATTATTGACATTGAATTATATATGTTGGGTTAAGCAATTGAAAATTGTTTATGGTTAATTTTCTTTTAAAGATTATCATCAATTATCTTACGTATAACTATATTTAACCCTGACCTAACGAATGTCACGATATTCGCGACTGTATAGTATATTTCATAGCAAGAGCCAAAAATAGCAAACAGCCAGTGAGTGTGAAGTTTGACGAACGAGGCGAAGCGCAGAGTAGCCGAACGAGCAATAATTGTTACGAGCTTCTTGCATCTTAACTTTTAGTGACTAATGAAAATAATGATTTCACTAATTTCAGGCACGAAAAAATAAAAACTATATTAAAGCCCCGCCCTATTCACTTTAATTCCCCTTGTTAATTATAAACCCCTCTAACAAGAATGGTTTTAATTGATAGTTTAAAACGAACTCTTCTGCCAGGGCCGCACTTTATTTGCTCTCGAGTGCAAGTTTTGAAAGTACTCTCAAAGCACGTCTGTAATTAAAACTTGTTGGGTAACATGTTAATCCCTCGTCTTGTGGCATAACTCAACCTAAATGTGCCTCGGCCTAATAATGCCGGCAATCAAGTACACTTTCCGCCCATCTTAAATGCAAATTACGCGCTACATTTCAGAAAGACGTTTTGTGTGAATAAAACATTACCTTTTTTCATCCTTTTTTTTGCGCCGCCAGAGGGTACAATCGGACCCTTACTTTTACACCATGTTATTTTTAAACGATAGGTTTTTTCAAAGGGATGATATCTAAAACGAGTGGGTATGCACTTATAGAATGTAAAGTTACGAAAACTTGTTGTAAAATCAACTACATTTTAAGATACGAAAGTTTTCGTAAAGTCTTAATAAGATTGTTATTTTGAGTACTTTAAAACTATCGGATTTATGCAGAAAATGCAGCAAATAAAGAAGATTCTGTAGGAGTCAAGTTTTAAACGGGAAATCGTTAAAAAGTTTTTATCGAACATTTAATAAGGGTGGCTGATTGCATCTCCTCATTATGATACGGAAGGATTATAAAATTAAGAAAATAGCTTTCGCAGTAGAACAGTAACGATACAAAAAGTTTTAAAATTGCTGGTATTTAAAAAACCAATGTATGGTTAATTAAACACCTTTATTAATAATGCACAAGTTGTTACATTACACATATTAAATCACAGGTTAAATTTTAACAGGTTTAATTTTCAACAATGGCTTTAAATAATAAATTCGTTTAATATAAATCCGAAACGAGTTGGAAAATATGCTGTTTAGTGCTATGAAAGACCACAACATCTTTTTTATATAAATACAAATTATACAATATAAATTTACGTTAAATCCTGATTGTTGTAAAATCTAAATACGAGACACAAAAGGAGTATTTAAATTGCATTAGAATTTATGTGAAAGCTAACTTATTATTCAGACAAAAAGAAATATTAACAAATCAGTATTGAAAGTATATACCGTGCGCGCCTAAAGTATGGAGTATATTCGGTAAAACTGAAATAAAATATTGAGGGAAAAAATCCTCGAACGGGTCGATTTTCTTTGATAAAAATACACATTTTGGAATGAAAGTCGATTTTTAACCATTTTCTTAAGTAATGACGTCATCCATTATGTTTTTTAATAATCCATTATGTTTTTTAATGGATATCTCCGCCTCAGGGGGTGGCCATCATGATATGGTGGAGTCTCCTGACGATAGTCCCAAGCCCGGGTAAAGGAGGACCTATAGAGGGGCTTCACTTTGTTTCCACTAGTCTTGGGTGGGGTCTCGTCTGTCCGTCTTATATCGGCCGCTTTTGCTCACCAAGGCGCCTGTGCTTCCGCGGTAACCCGGGTCTAGGGCCGCTCAGTTCTGTCCTGTCTCTCTATGACCTATTGCCCCCCCCCCCTGGGCTAACTCTTGTTTTTTCCCGACCCCAACGCTATTAGGTAACGAGGGCTAGGGGTGGATTCTCGCTCTGCCTTGCCTTGTGTGATACCCAGCACGTTAAACACTTGTCAGGGAGCGCAGCTGCCAGTGGCCATAAAATAGAAACGTCTGACTGAATGTACAAACTACTATTGATATACCCCAGGTGAATTCCACACCACCTCGGTGGACTGCCCCTTGGATTATGGGTGAGGGGCATTCATGTGAAGAAGCTTGAGGGGAAGGGCAAAGGACGGGAGCCATGGAGGAGAAGGCAGGAGACAGGACTGGTCTGTAAGAGTTGGAGGACGCTGTAAAGGGAGCAGCGAAGCTGGGGAGTGACGAGGCAAAGTTGAGAGCGGACTTGAAGCCGGGGGACGGGGCCGACACGGCGAGGGATGGAATGCAGCCCGCGGAATAGGCCAAGGAGTTACAGCGTGGAAGCGCAGGGTCTCGACGAAGACCTGTGCCAGATGCTAGGAATAGATGAATAAAGACGGCGACGGAGAATCAGAGTCCCATGAGGAGGAGGGTTGGTCGCCCCGGGGAAGGCTGGAAAGGCCGTTCGGCGCTAGACAAGACAATCAGACTGCACGCCAGGGTGATTAAATCGGTCAGGGGTATCAGGTAAATGGTGGATGGCACTGAGGGCTTCGGAAACACCGTGAGGTAGCAAGTGGAGGTGCTCTAGGAGTTATTAGATATTCTGGACTCGGAAAAGCTGCAGTCCATGCTGGAAGACGGATTTCAGCAGTGTGAAGACCATGAGGTAGGCCGAAATCGAAAAGAGGCACTGGGGGATAGGGACCAGGCGACACTGACGGACAACACTTGGCCAAGGAGAGCAGGGGCAGGTAGTGTCAGAGAGGAGAGGAGGAAAGCGAGCTTGCAGGGTCCGGAGGACAGACTCCGGAAACAAGGGAAAGAACGCAATTGGCCCAGGGGGCGACTCCGAGCAAAGGAGGGTGAGCAGGGAAGAGAGCATCACTCCGCTCCCTCAGAGGATGATTAGGAATGTAAGGTCCATTAGGGAAGATCTCGTGGCAGCGGTCACGAACGCTGAGGTGTTCGTGGGAAGGCTGCTGGAGTCGGTGGAGGGTCTTTCAAAGCAATATGTAAGCGGGGGTAATAAGGAGCCCAACGGAAGACATGGCATGGATGTTAGGGCCAGCGCGGACGCAGGGGCCCACGGCAAGGAAGACCAGAGCGGACTCGGGAAAGGCTGCACCCAGCACATCTTCAGTAGATGTCCAGGCAAGGGCGTCAGCTAAAAACGGGGCAGAGGAAAGACCGCAGCAGCGGGCAAAGCTCAAAATCATGGTGAGCACTACTAGCGGGGTGCTCAGGTCCCTGAAACAGAGCATAGAAGAGGGTGCTGACTCAGTGGCCTTGGCCAAGAAGAACTTGGCCGTAATATGGTCATGGAGGTAGCAAGGGGCGCTAATCCAACGGCAGTGCTAGAGAGCATCTCGGGGATAGTATAGTGGGAGCTGGCAAGGCCAAGATGACTGGGAGCAGTAAAGCCGTTGCCGAGATTAAAGGGTCGGTAGAGGATGCCCGTGCGGAAGAAGTGGAGGAGGCAGTGGAAAGGGGGGAGGGGGGCAGGTCGGTCCAGGTAGTCTGGATTAGAATCTATGGAACTGATTTGAGGATCGCACTTTGTAGAGGGTACCAAGCAGTGAATAAGGATGCTGGGGATACGGGTACCTGGCGGCCACCTGCAAAGGGATCGACAAGAGAGAGGCCCGTATAAGATGCGGGGATGCGGGACACCAGAAAAAGGTCTGTAAGCGGAAGCCTCGATGTTTCCTCTGCCCGGATCTGAGGCTGGAGGCGGATCATTTCGCGGGGAGCGCCATGTATCACGCGGCGCTGGCGGCAAGGCAGAAGGCCGCAGAGAAGCGGGCAGAGGAAGAGGCCTCCACGGCATGGCAGGAGAAGAGGTGGAGGGCAAAGGATGGACCTGCAAGGGCAGGACAGGATGGCGAGGTGAATATCAGGGTCATGCAGCTCAATGCTAGTAGGAGGAAAGTCACCAAATCGGTCATTCAAGCCAACATCAATAGATGCTACGCTGCACACGACTTGCTTAAGGCCACTGTTTGTGATCACGAGGCGCAGGTGGTACTGGTGAGCGAGCCCAAGGGCGCGCAGGTTGGGCCGGGCTGGTACAGAGACGTAAAGAAGTGGGACGTCGCCGTCGTACAGCTGAGGGTAGAAATGGGTCGACTGGCCACAGCATCCTAGCTTGCTAGGCGTCCCCGAATGGGATGATATAATTGTTCGAGAAATGGCTAGGAGATCTTCCATCATGTGTGCAGGGGTACTGATAGGAGGTGATTTCAATGCGAAGGCAGGTGGTGGGAGTCACAAGAGAACAGGAGGGGAGAGTTTCTCCTGGAAATGATAGCGGGTCTTGAGCTTGAGGCGTTCAATGAGGGCCGGGTGTATACTTTCGCAAAAACGGGGTGGAGTCGATCATCGATCTAACGCTAGCAACCCCGGGCGTGCAGAGGCAAGTGAGACAGTGGAAGGTCGAGGCGGAGAGGAAAAGCTTCTGTGACCATCGGTATACATCCTTTGAGGTGCAGTGGGGGAAGCTAGGGAGTTGGCACTGCCGAAACCGCCGGAGATCAGGTGTAGCCTGAGTAAGATACATGAAGAGAAGCTAATACGATGTATGAGGGACCGGAAGCGGAGTAGCGAAGGGGTGGAGGGAGTGGTCGGAGAATTCTCTAGGATGCTCCGGACCGCATGTGATGCAGCCATCCTCTAGAGCGGGAAACTGGAGAAACTCATACTGATGGAACGAGGAGGTCGCGGAGGCGAGGGCCTATGCTCATGCGTTGCGAAGTAACGTCACCAGATGCAGGAAAAAAGGGGGAGAGATGAGAACGCTAGAGGATGTCTGCGTGGAGGCAAAGAGAGCGCTGAGGTTGGATATTAAATGCAGCAAGGCAAGGAAATGGAAAGAACTTCAGGTGGAGATACATGGGGCCGCCCCTACTGGATTGTGGGCAAGAAGATGGCGGCTAGGATCGTAAATAGTCAAGACCTTATTTCCAAGCATCAAACCGGGGGAGCTACCAGGACCCTAGGGAAAGGGACCAGACCAGAATCAGCTGTTTACATGCGAAGTGGTGGCAGCAGCGAGGGCGCTCCCATGCCGTAAGGCCCCGGGGCCCCAACGAGGCCGTCAAGGTGGTAGCGCAGGTTAACCCCCATAAACTGGCGGACATTATGAACAGATGCCTGACAGAGGATCACTTCCCGAGGAGGTATAAGCGCACCAGGTTGGTACTGATACCCAAGAAGGGAAAAAGATGAACACATTTCAAACACAAGAAAACGAAATGTAGCCTGAATATATGAATATTCAACCTGTTCGTTAATCTGCAAGCAAAAAAATAAGTCTTACTAAGACTATAAACAAATAACTTATTGAAACAACTACTTCCCTGGCTACATTTCGTTTTCTTGTATTTATCTAATGCTTTCTGCAACAAGTAAAGTTGTTTCTAATTTGTTTACATTTCAAACAAATTTGATTTAGCTCAATACTGCCATCTCATGTCAAGCTCTGAAAGCTGCTACAGTTGCATATTTCTATGCAGATACCTCCTGTCTAGTCCTACTGGCGAAATATCAATTGTTTCTTAAAAGATTTGAAACTTCAAAATTAATTTGTCCCTGAAAAGGTTAAACGGTTGATGGTTGACAGGGCCTCGGTCGACATTGATGAAGCAGGTGGGCCGTCGCAAAAGCAATTTGGATTCAGGAATAGCAGGTCGACTGTCGTTGCGCTACCAGAGGTGAGTAGAATCATGGAGGAGGCCAATAACGGAGCATTGGGGGGGAGGAGGCACTGCATGGCGAATGCGTTGGATGTCAAGAACGCGTTCAACTCCCTCCCCTGGCCGGTGGTCATGAGAGCGCTGATCAAGATAGGGATGGCGAAGTACCTGCTCCAACTGTTCAGGAGCTACCTAGAGGACATTGTGCTGCTGTATCAAGGGGGAGGGGGGCTGCCAACTGAAATGAGTCTGACGGGAAGGGTACCACAGGGGTCGGTAATAGGTCCACTACTCTGGAACTTAGCGTACGACGGGGTTCTTCGTCTGTAGTTTCCAGAGGGTGTGGACATAGAGGGCTTTGCAGACGACCTACTTATCCTGGTGAGGAAGCAGGGAGCTCAGGATTATGGAGCAGAGGACGGGTCACCAGGTCGCGGGTGATTGACCGCTGCGGGCTTGGACGTAGCAGCCCATAAAACTGCAGCTGTTTGGCAAGGAGGAAGGCCGGCAGGGTTGAGGGGGAGATAGTATCCCTGCTAGGACAGGAGGTCGAAGTGGCTAGGACAATGAAATACCTAGGGGTAAGCATTGAGGCAATCCCGCTTTGCAGCTCCCAGGGCGAATGTTGGCGCCGTCGGAGGCTAAGAGGATGATCCTGATGGGGGCCGCGAGGTCCAAACTCTTATACGCTGCAACAAGCCTGGACAGAGTGCGTGAGGTCAAGAAAAACGAGAAAAGACTGCGCAGGGCCGTAAGACCGGGAACCCTCAGACATTATAAGAGGCTATAAAACCATATCAGCCGAAGCGGCGGATGTCCTGGCATCGACGGCAGGTCAGGACGTCGGCGATGACCCACAGACTGGCAGCACAATAGCGGTCAAGGGGGCAGGCAGCCAAGGAAGGATACGAAACGTTGATGGAGCTGTGGCAGGCAAGGTGGAGTGGGGCCAGTAGGGGGGCCTGGACCAGAAGACTTATCCCGGAACTGTGACGGTGGGTCGGGAGGGAGCACTGTGAGGTAGATTACTTTCTGTGCCAACTCCTGACGAGGGACGGGGAGTACCAAGCGTACTTGGTCAAAATCGGAAAAGCCGAGCATGGGAGCTCTGCAGAACGTGCGTTCTGCAGAGAGTGGGTCGACAAGGCTGAGGATACGCTGCTCGTATGTGCAGCATGGGCTGAGGAGAGACAGCAGCTGGCGCCGGCGCTGGGTAAGGAAGCGGCAGCGAAGAAACTGATCGACTGCATCGTCGATACGGTGGAGAAGTGGGAAGCTTTATCGAATTTTGCCAGACGGGTGTTGACAAGGAAAGAGCCGGGCAGGGCAGTTAGCCGTGTAGGCCAGGCTCGACGCCACTTTCTGTAATCAGTTGTATGTAAGACCTAAGACGGCAAAGGCACACTAACTTAAAATTTATTTAATGTATATGATTTAAATAAGGTAGCTCGACTGGGCATGAAAGGTGAGGCATTCCCGCTGACGTCTGTTTCTCGGGGGTCACTGCCGACCATGTACGGTCATCTCGTACCCTATGAAAAAAGACTGGATTAGGACATTAACTCACAGAAAATTAATTGATCTCACAAAGGAAGTTAAATTCCTGGGGAACTACTAGCAGTAGGATATTAGTACAAACGACCTAACCTAGTCACAGTGCTGCAAGGCTTTCCGCAGCCAATCAACCCCGTCTAATTTAATCGAAGCTAACTGTGTCAGAATCGTCGATTTTGATGTCGAGGTTTAACTTTTCAATGTCTTGGAGCGCATTGTCCATATTTCTGCCTAGAGCTATTCGGACTCGTAACAAGGCGACTTTTGATTCCAGTATGATCAACAGTTTTAGGTTGTAATATTGGTTCTCGTAGTTGATCGAGCTGGTCATCGCGATGGTTTGTGAGGGTGGGGATCGGCGAGCAACTAAGGACGGACAAGCAAGATAAACACGAAACCCGGAGCTAGGTGGGAAAGATCAAATTAGTCAAAAAAATGACTGTCCATTGCCGTTATAAAAGAACGCTTTCTTTATTGTCCGAAAAATTCTCAAAAATCCTTTATATTTTTAAAATGAACATATAAATATTATGTGGAAGTTTTCTAGGGACTAAACAAGGAATTTTATCAGACAGGAGAAACGTTTCTACCAGAATGCAGCAGTGGGATTTTAAGTTTATTATAATGTATTTTCAAATTATTCGAATAATTATCTTCCTATTTATGATTGCAAATCGAAATAAACACCCTGTATCTTTCTGAGGGAACATTTTGTTAAAACAGAAATAAGACTACATATCGATTGCCAGGCAGGTTAAGGATAAATTTTTCTTTCCTATAATTCTACTTAATTTTTTTTAATTCTGCAAAAAAAATGGTTTGAAAAATTCTTTTAAACGTTTGAGATTTGTTTTAAAATAATAACTTTTATTAAATTTAAGTAATCTCGAGATTTTTACAGATTGACTCCTTTACAATGAATAAAAAAGCAAACGGAATAACGTTAACTTGAATTATATCCATTTCCAGGCACTAGAATAAAAAAATAATGGCGTTTATAAAAATAAAGTGCGAACCATCCACTCTTCACTTGCCAAAATATTTTCTCGGTCCGCCGCAAAAAAAAAAAGAAATAATACAGCCCACCGCAAGCGGGCGAATCAATATTTGGCGGAGGCGCCGGGACGCGACACCTTAATATAACATCCGCGGTCCAAACTGTATTTGCATCCGACAGCCCTTTATATATATATTTTTTTGGTTCAATAAATTTACGGATTTAATGTTTACGTATACCTTTAAATACAATTCGAAGTAGCAACTTGACTACCTAATGAAAATAATGTTTTTTTTTTCAAATTAACATTAATCTAAAAACAATTTTAATGAGACTTAACTGAAATCTATAAGCGAAGTTATCGTGATCTTAAGAAAAGCATAATCAGAGAGTATTCAATACTTTAACCGCCTGCATTTTCGAAAATACTGACAAAAAAATATTCGAAAATACGGGTCAGCTTATTTTGCATAAGAAATGCTTAAGAAATTGAGGAAATTAGAATAATAGACCCAATATTTTTTACAAAATCCGCTTGATTAGTCAAAGAATTCCTCATATGTAGTTACAATGATAATAATAAAAATCACTTAATTTGTTTGACGAAATTAAATTTTAAGAGTGTTCTAACTGGCTTATATAGTGTAGAATATTAAATATCCAGTTAGCCAAGATAATTTCTTATCATCCTAATTATAATACACACTCCCTTCCTTAAAAAAAATGAAACCGAAACAGGTGTAAATGTTAAAAAAATAATAATAAAGCTCTAAACTGTCTATTTTTACTTTTTTTACTAAAATAATTACTATTTTCTCGTTTCGTTTCAGAATTGCTGAAGGACGCCAGGGAGCGACGTGTTCCATTCCATGTTCTTTTGCTGCAGGTAATGGACCGGACATCCTCCGGATCCCACCATTCCCTGCCCTTAAACTCCAGGCGGCCTCCTCTATAAATTAACTCCACAATCTTAGCCACTGCAACAAAAAAAAAGAACAGACAAGATCTTTTAAATACATAAAAACATTACCAGTTTCCGCGTGTTTGCGTCTTAAGAGACAGGAAGGCGGCAAGCACACATAACACTGAATGAAAACGGTTATGTAATTAATTATTTATTAATATGCATAACTCAACCAGATATCGAACTGGTGGTCCTTAACATATTTTTATTATTATTAATCTATTTAACTCGACTGGTGTCTATTAGAGCGCCATTAATTGGTCCATAAAATAATTTCTCAATTTTTTTATCTAATTATACTACATACATACAGGGTTGGGATAAAGTATGGAACCAAGTAAATATCTTTAAAACAAAAAGGGCTAAATTTATGAAACTTTGCAGACAAGTATAATGACACAAAACGCATCTGATGCCATATTTTTTGTTATTACTTTGCTATTACTTGAAAAAGTGTCTATTTGAAAATGTAAAATATACAGGGTGTCCCATTTAAACTAAAAAAGTTGAGGGTATTTCGGGTGAAACCGGAAGTACAATAGTAACAAAAAATATGGCATCAGATGCGTTATGTGTCATTATACTTGCCTGCAAAGTTTCATTATTTTAGCCCTTTTTGTTTTAAAGATATTTACTTGGTTCCATGCTTTATCCCAACCCTGTATATCTTTGCTTAGAATATTTTTGTTATACATTTATTATATCCATACTTTAGGCGCGCACTTTGGTTCCTCTTGCCATTTGATCTAAGCTCCATCTGGCCAAATCCTTAGCCGATCTTATGACCCAGCTGCATCTTGCTGTCAGCAAACTGTGAGTCCACTGATGGTGTGACCTCCAGCTTGGGCTCCTTCGCATTTTTGCTGAGGACCCATCAGTTGGAGGTGTTCAGATTATTCTGGGCCTTCGTTAGTAATAGGTCTTTTCATTAGTTAGTATATTACAAGCCGTTGGTAAAGTAACCAATCAGGAGAGACAATTAATTCTGCCTCTCCCAGTACCATTACCTTGTCTTCCTCACACAGCTTGTGATGGGCTTCATCATACGGCGTCGGCACGCCACCGTGGTTTTTGGAGGAACTGGTAAATTTGGACTTCAGTGTTTTGTGATTATCTTTTCCTGAATTGCAAGTACAACTTTAATTTATTCCGCAGTTATGAAGTTTTCTGAAAGACTGTCCCTATCTTCACAACATCTGTTACTTGGCTGGAGTACACAGCATTTTTCAATCCAAAGCTTTGTAGTAAGATGGTGATAATTTGTTACGAATCCGAACCGTAATCCTGCTTGTTCGTTTGTAGGGATAAATTCAAGTTTATTCGTACATTTTTGTAAACAGTTCTCAGAAGACTTATTGTTCCAAAGTATCTTTAATTATTGTTGTGGCATTTTCCAAATGTGATTGGGTTGTTCCCTCCAGAAGGCATTTGTTAAATAGGACTTTTATGGCTGTTTGATTGCCTCGATCATCATTCCTTCCTCGCCAGGTCTTTTTTAGTTTGTAAGCGGGGGAGATAAGGGAGACAACGTTGATCGCATGACGTATAATAAGGCCGGAATCGGAAAGGCAAACAGCATCGAGGCCAGAGCAAGGGCGTCGAGGTATCATTAGGTGCATACAGGCCAACCTAAATAGGTGTCACGCCGCTCACGACCTTCTGGAAGTGGCAGCGAGAGAGCAGCAGGTACAGGCGCTGCTGGTGAGCGAGCCCTATGGAGCAAGGAGCGGCCCCGGTTGGTACAGGGACCTGGAGGAGGGGGATGTAGTCATTCAGTTGAGGGATGGGGTAAGACACCTGGCGACGGCCTCGGGGAGTCCCAGAAAGGGTATAGTCAAGGTCCGTATGGCAGGGCTAATGATATTCTCCTGCTACGCGTCACCAAATACGGAACTGGGTGTCTATACGTAGCTGGAGGACCTGGCAGCATGCGTGAGGAGAGCCGGGGAGTACGTGATATTGGAGGGGGGGGGGGGGGGTAATTATAGCGTATCAGTAGGGAGAAACCAGGGAGGACAGGAGGGGAGAGATGCTCCTGAAAACCATGGCGTTCATTGACCTGAAGGTAGCCAATGAGGTCAGGGAGTCAACGTTCGTGAGGCGGAACGCGGAGTCTATTATAGACGTAATCGTAAGGTATGATCCGCAGTTCGAAAGTGGAGACGAAGAGAGAAAGTTTTAGTGACCATCGACAAATTTCCTTTGAAGTCGAGGATAGGAGGAGGACTTTGCACCCCCTCCCCCCGCCAATGACAGGAATAAGGTGGAAGACTGGTAGAGCCAACGAGGACAGGTTGGTTCGAAGCCAACGAGGACAGGTTGGTTCGCTATATCAAAGGCCAAAGAAAAGTAACCAGAGGGGCGGAAGCAGCTTTTGAAGAATTTTCCAGGAGGCTTAGGGGGGCCTGCGATCTCGCCATTCCTAAAAAACGGTAGGTGGCGAATACCAGGACCACCTACTGGTGGAACAAGGAGGTTGTGGAGGTTAGGAAAAAAGCGAACGTGGCGAGGAGGGATGTCACCAGGTGTAGGCGAGCTGGGGATCCTGAAGCAAACATGCGCCGAAGCGAAGGAGGCACTGCGGACAATTGTTAATTAATTTATAAAAGAAGAATCAAACGGTTTATCGTTGCTTCGACAATAGAATTTATTTGTAGAAACTTTAGGGTGTGATTAACGGGTTGGATAGTGGGATAGTGGTATAGGGCCCACCCGCCGCCCTTCATTTCCACTTTAACTTAACCCAGCAACTCTCTTTATTGTTGGCTTTGCAATTTTTAAAACTCTAGTGCTTTGTCGAAGAAATTTCTTTAAACAAACAATATTTTCTTGGTTAGGTTTAAGTGGAAATGACGGGTGGTGGGTGGACCCTATCTTATCACCCAATCCTTGAAACACAAACGAGGGTTTTACAATTGTTAATTAATTAATAAGAGAAGAATCAAACAGTTTATCGATGCTTCGACAAAAGAATTTGTTTGTAGAACCTCTGGGGTGTGTTTAAAGGGGTTGGAGAGTAGGGCAAGGCCCACCCATCGCCCTTCGTTTACACTTTAACTTAACCCAGTAACCCTCTTTATTGTTTGCTTCGAAACTTCTAAAACTCGTTGCCTCGACAAAAGAATTTGTTAATAAAAACTTTGGGGCGTGATTAATCGGTTGGAGAGTGGGATAGGGACCACCCACCGCCCTTCGTTTCCCCTTTAACTTAACCCAGAAACCTTCTTTATTGGTGGTTTTGCAACTTTAAAAACTCCAGTGATTCGACTAATAATTTTTTTTATCAAACAGTGTTTTCTTGGTTTACAGTAGAAACTCAGGTCGGTGGGTGGTCCCTATCCTATCATCCAATCCTTGAAACACAAACGATGGTTTTACAATTGTTAATTAATTTATAAGAGAAGAATCAAACGGTTTATGGTTGCTCAGACATAATAATTTGTTTGTAGAAATTTTGGGGTGTGTTTAACGGGTAGGAGAGTGAGATAGGGCCCACCCACCGCCCTTCATTTCCACTTTAATTTAACTAAACAACCCTTTTTATTGATGGTTTTGAAACTTTTAAAACTTTTTTTTTGACTAAGAAATTTCTTTAATCAAACAGTGTTTTCTTGGTTAGGTTAGAGTGGAAACTCAGGGTGGTGGGTGGGCCCTATCTTATCATCCAATTCTTGAAACACAAACGAGGGTTTTACAGTTAATTAATTAATTGATAAAAAAAATCAAATTATCTATCGTTGCTTCGACAAAATAATTGATTGTAGAAACTCTGGGGCGTGTGTAGCGGGTTGGAGAGTGGGGCAGAGCCCACCCATCGCCCTTCGTTTCCACTTTAAGTTAAACCAGCAACCCTCTTTATTGTTGGCGTTGCAACTTTTGAAACCCCAGTGATTTGTCGAAGAAATTTCTTTAACCAATCAATATTTTCTTGCTTAGGTTTAAGTGGAAATGACGGGTGGTGGGTGAGCCCTATCCTGTCATCGAATCCTTGGAACCCAAACAAGGATTTCATAGTTGATTAATTAATTGGTAAGAGAATCAAATGGTTTATCGTTGTTTCTACAAATGAATTTGTTTGTAGCAACTTTGGGGTGTGTCTAACAGAATGGGGAGTGGGATAGGGCCCACCCACCAACCTTCATTACCACTTTAACTTAACCCAGCAACCCTCTTTATTGCTGACTTTGCAACTTCTAAAACAAATTGCGTCGACAAAAGAATTTGTTAATAAAAACTTTGGGGCGTAATTAACGGGTTGGAGAGTGGGATAGGACCCACCCACCGCCCTTCGTTCCCCCTTTAACTTAACTCAGACACCTACTTTATTGGTGGTTTTGCAACTTTAAAAACTCTAGTGATTTGACTAATAAATCTTTAATCAAACAGTGTTTTCTTGGTTAAGTTAAACTGGTAACTCAGGGCGGTGGGTGGGCCCCTATTCTATCATCCAATGCTTGGAATACAAATGAGGGTTTTACAATTGTTAATTAATTGATAAGAGAAGAATCAAACGGTTTATCGATGCTTCGACAATAGAATTTGTTTTTGGAAACTCTGGGGTGTGTTTAACGGGTTGGAGAGTGGGATAGGAAAAGTAAGGACACCAAGTGGCGACAGCTCATGGAGGAGGTGGAGGCTGACAGGTGGGGGCTATCTTACAAGATAGTAGCAAAGAAGCTGGAAGTAGGACTCCCCAACGTGAGTTACCCACAAGGTCGTTAGGACGCTTTTTCCGGTAGCCGAACCAAGGAATCTACCAGGCCAGTGGGTGGAAGGACCACTGAAAAACCAACTATTCACCAGGGAAGAAGTGGAGGCAGCGGTTAAGGCTCTGCCTAATAAAAAGGCTACAGGCCCGGAAGGGGTACCCAATGAGGCTATCAAGATGGTGGTCATGAACGACTGGGAAGAGTTGACAGAGGTACTAAATAATTGCCTAGTAGAGGGGGTGTTCCCCAGAAAGTTCAAGCGGGCAAGATTGGTCTTAATACCCAAGAAGGGAAAGCCGTCTAAGGAGCCGAGGGCATACCACCTAATAGACGGAGAGGGGAAGGTGCTAGAGCGGCTACTAGCGGAAAGGACCAAGGAGGTCATTGAGGCAGCAGGCGGGTTGTCAGAGAGACAGTTAGGGTACAGGAGGGTCAGTTCAACGGTGACGCAGTAATCGAGGTGAGAGGAATTGCCGGGAAGGTGCTAAAGCAGTCCGCTGAGAGGAAGGAGGCGCTGCGTAGCCATAGCGTTGGATGTCAAGAATGCGTTTAACTCCCTCCCATGGCCAGTGATCCTCAAGGCGTTAATGTTCCATAGTTACCTCGAGGACAGGATGCTTCTCTACAAGGGGCTAGAAGGAGGAAGGCCTGCTGAAGGAGGAAGTTGGGGTTAGACACCTGGCGATGGCGTCAGTGAGTCCCATAGAGGGTATAGTCTGGGTCCGTACGGCAGGGCTAATGATATTCTCCTGCTACGCATCACTAAATACGGAACTGGGTGACTTCCATACGTGGCTAAAGGACCAGGAAGCATGCGTGAGAAGAGCCGGGGACTACGTGCTTTTAATTGCAAGGCGTATCGGTGGGGAGAAACCAGGGAGGACAGGAGGGGAGAGATGCTCCTGGAAACCATGGCGCTCATTGACCTGAAGGTAGCTAACGAGGGTAGGGAGTCAACGTTTGTGAGGCGGAACGCAGAGTCTATTATAGACCTCACCCTGGTTTCAACGGTTGTGCTAGGTATGATCCGCACTTGAACAGTGGAGACGGAGAGAGAAAGTTTTAGTGACCATCGACATATTTCCTTTAAAATCGAAAATAGAAGGAGGGCTTTGCCAGCCCCCCATAACTGGAATAAGGTGAAAGATTGGTAAAACCAAAAAGGCAGGTTGGTTCACTATATGAGAGGCCGACGAAAAGTAACCAGAGAGGCGGAAGCAGCTTTTGAAGAATTTTCCAGGAGGCTCAGTAGGGCCTGCGATCTGGCCATTCCTAAAAACGCCAGGTGGCGAATACCAGGAGGAGGTTGCGGAGGTAAGGAAGAAGGCGAACGTGGCGAGGAGGGATGTCACCAGATGTAGATGAGCTAGGGGGGAACTGAGGATCCCGGAGCAAGCATACGCCGACGCGAAGGAGGCACTGCGGACTGCGATAAGGAAGAGTAAGGACACCAAGTGGCGACAGCTCAGGGAGGAGGTGGAGGCTGCCAGGTGGGGGCTATTTTACAAGATAGTAGCATAGGACTCCCCAACGTGAGTTACCCACAAGGTCGTTCGGACGCTTTTTCCGGTAGTTGAACCAGGGAATCTACCAGGCCCATGGGTGGAAGGACCGACGGAAAACTAACTGTTCACCAGGGAAGAAGTGGAGGCAGCGGTTAAAGCTCTACAGGCCCAGGGGGGATACCCAATGAGGCTATCAAGAAAGTGGTCATGGACGACTCGGAATAGTTGACAGAGGTACTAAATAATTGCCTAGTAGCGGGAGTGTTCCCCAGAAAGTTCAAGCGGGTGAGATTGATCTTAATACCCAAGAAGGGGAAGCCGTTTAAGGAGCCAGGGGCATACCGCTTAATAGACGGAGAGGGGAAGGTGCTAGAGCAGCTACTAGCGGAAAGGACCAAGGAGGTCATTGAGGCAGCAGGCAGGTTGTCAGAAAAACAGTTTTGGTTCAGGAGGGGCAGAACAACGGTGGACGCATTAATCGAGGTGAGAGGAATTGCCTAGAAGGCAAATAGCGATCCGCTTCTACTGCGTAGCCATAGCGTTGGATGTCAAGAATACGTTCAACTCCCTTCAATTACCAGTGATCCTCAAGGCGTTAATAGGGAGACAGATTCCACCGTAACTGCTACGCATGTTCCGTAGCTACCTCGAGGGCAGGATGCTTGTCTACGAGGGGGAGGAAGGCCTGCTGAAGAAGGAGATAATGACAGGAGGTTCCGCAAGGATCCATTCTAGGACCACTCCTTTGGAATGTGGTGTACGACGAGGTACTGCGTTTGCCACTTCCGGAGGGAGTGGAAATGGTTGGTTTTGCGGATGACCTACTGGTCGTGGTGAGCAAAAGGAAGATTGAGGAGCTCAGAAGAGCGGTGGAGCAAGTGGCATTTTGGATGGCATCAGTGGGGCTTGAGGTGGCCGCACAAAAAACCGACGCGGTTTGGCTATCCAGAAGGAGGATCGCACTCCGGAATATTCAATAAATCTGCTGCGTCAGGAGGTGAAGGTGAAAAAGAAGATGAAGTACCTGGGGGTAATTATAGAGGCGAACCCTCAATGCAGTTCCCATGTAGTCGAGGCAGCGGCACGGGCCGTGCGAGCAGTAGCACGGCTGATGGCCAACATGGGAGGACCGTTAGAGGAGGCTAGAAGGGTTCTGATGGGGGTTACTACGGTTACTACGCAGGGTCGTCCTGGCGATGGTGTGTAAAATCAAAAATGAAGGTGGAAAGGCTGGGACGAGCACTGAGGCCCGCTGCCCTCAGGATCATTCGGGGATACCGTACCATATCGACGGTGGCGGCGGGAGCAGCACGGGCCGTGCAAGCAGTAGCACGGCTGATGGCCAACATGGGAGGACCGTCAGAGACGGCGAGAAGGGTTCTGATGGGGGTGGCGGCGTCGAAGCTCTACTAGGCAGCGCCACTGGCGATGGTGTGTAGAATCAAAAAGGAATGTGGGAAGGCTGGGACGAGCACTGAGGCCCGCTGCCCTCAGGATCATTCGGGGATACCGTACCATATCGATGGTGGCGGCAGAAGTGGAGATAAGGTTCCGGGCGCGCACGTACACTATAGTCGCCAGGGGGGAGGACAGAGCTGAAGCCAAAAGGACCGGCAAGGGTAGGCTTATGGAACGGTGGCAGGGCAGGTGGAGTGAGGCCGCCAAGTGAGCCTGGACCCGGAGGCTAATTCCCGACTTGAGAAGAACAGGTATACCCTGTATACTATTAGTTAATTGGGAGTCAATTTTGGCATATTGTGGTTTCAATTTGAGTGCACTCTGCCACTTTGAATATGATTTATGATTGCGTCCGCATCCCCAATCAGTGGCCCACTGTTTAATAATTACACGTTCCGAGGCAACAATTATGAGGAGGTGGGTGCGGTGGCTGGCAATAGGGGGCGCTCTCTGATTGGAGATGGTTCGTACAAAGATCTACAACTATTACTACATACTACTAAACGCAAAACAAGAACCATTAATAACGAGAGAACGGAAAAATGTAGAAAGGTGAAATTTTCAGCAGACGTTTAATATCTTCATATTGGTTCATTGAAGAGTTATTTCTCTATATTTTCCACATTTTCTTCTATCTATTATCGACTGGTACAATTAGTGCTCTTTGCCAGTCCCGGATGATTTTCTATATATTGTTATACAGGGTGTCTATTTAAAAACGAGCAATGCTGTATATGTATCTGCCAGCTACTATCTGGGCACGGGGAGTTTCAGACGTACCTCGTCTGGATTAGAAAGGCACGGGAGAATACCTGCAGGTTCTGGGTTCTGCCATATCGGGATCGACACAGCGGAGCACACACTAAGATCCGTTTGGATAGAGGAGCGTAGCCAGCTTGCGGATGTCTTAGGTTCGGCGGTCAGTGTAGGCTCCTTAGTGGAGATGATGTTGGAGTCACCAAAGAAATGGGCGGCAGTGCAAGGGTTTGCAAAGGCCATGCTCACTAGGAAAGAGAACGGCGACTTGTAGGTTGCACTCATATATTTAATTAATTAGAAATTGTATTGTTAAGTTGTAAATGGTGCTTGTAAATTTGTAATATTGTAAATGGGGTAAGCAACTTGCTAGGAGGCAGGAAGGGATGCCAGGTGAAGAATATCAAGGTTTCCACTGGCGTCTCGTTTATTAGGAGCCACTGTTGGTCGCGTGCGGCCATCATCTCCCAAAAAAAGGGTATTTTATTGTTATTCATTTATTTCAAGGCTAAAGCAATTTCATCCTCATGTATTTCTGGATTTTTTTCTGATTCCTAGTATATAAATTTTTCGTGACATTTACAGGTATTGTTTCATTATGTAGGTGTAAATTGTAAATTTCTTTGTAGAATGCCTCCATAGTTTTTGAAATGGTAATATTATTCGTTACAATGTTATCGTTTCTAAATCTGATCTAGTATATTTCTTGCCTATTACGGCTTTCATTACCTTTGAGTTCTTCTATCGTTCATGTTGTCTTATTCCTTTCGAAATTCCCTTGCTTAGCTCTCTGCAGTTTTCTGGCCTTATTTTCGATAGCTCTTGTTTCTTTTATTCGTTATTTTATCTTAAGCTTCAGCTTTTGTTCTTTAGCCATACGCATCAATAATATAGTGGTCCAAGGCCGTCTAAAGGCAGCTGTCAGGCTCCTAGACCACGTCCAAAGGAATGACCTTTTGAGCATCACTGGAGCTATTAAAACAACACCTGCTAAGTCTGCCCCTGCTAGACATACACATCAAAGAATGAACAACAGGCTTCGAGCAACGAACATGTGGCTCATAAACAATGGAGGAGGGGAGCACCACATAATCTTAGAGGGAACCGTGAAATGGAAAAAAAATTGAGATGGCAGTAAAATACATATTTAACAAGAAGCTGCAAGTAAGCCAAAGCAATAAGACTCAGGCGAAAATAGCAAATATTATAACATCGACATATACACGGATGGATTGTTAACGATATCAGAGACCAGGGTGAGTATCTATTGTAAAAACCTGTCCCTGAAAAAGAGTGCTGTACTTGGTGTATCCATGAGTACCCTACTAACATGGCACTCGTAGGTATACTACACGCTGCAAAAGGAATCGCTGATGGAAATATCAAAGGAAAAAATGTGTGACTACAGAACAACAATATCAGCAATTACAAGCTGCAAAGTTACCTCAGCACTAACATTGGAATGTTGCAAGGCCCTAGAGAAAGTGGCAAATGACTTAAAGTAATATTATGCTGGGTAAAAGGTCACAATAAGAGTAAAGGGAACAAGATACCGGATGGATTGACAAGGGCCTTGTCGCCCTCTCTATCAAATATAATATCCTTACTATAAGACACATCGACTACACATCACGAAGATCAATGGAATGACACGCATGGGGTAGCAAATATTTCAGACTTAGATTCCCAGATACTGCTTGCAACTCTCGAGGGGGAATCTACGAATAATCGTGAGGGTTCTACCGTGCACTACAAATTAAGAAAACACTTAAACACAATGAGCCTTTGTCCCAGTCCCATCGGTATAGGGTGTGAAGCTGAAGAGGAAACCGCTGAATATGTTCTCTTGGAGTGCTCGGCCATCTCCTCAATAAGACAATCCATAATAGGAGAGGGATGTCTACAAACATCAGACATCCATAGAGTCTCTCTTGGTGCAGTTCTGATATTTGCCAAAGGCGCGGGTTGGCTTTATGCTACCGGGGAACAAATAGCCCACAGAGGTCTATGTGCAGCGGATCTCTCTACCCTCCTATCGGAATAATCCAGATCCAGAAGACCTAGACCAGGTCCCGGCAACCCATGGCACGCGAAAGGATTTTTGGTATCACTGACTATTACTGTTTCGAAATCAAAATATACAATAGATTTTTTGGTTGTATTTTAGTGGCACGCTTAGTTTCCGGTACTTTGAATTACCAGTTTTGTGGCACGCCAATGTATTTTGGGACTCAGACAACCTATAAATATAACCAACATAGTAAATTCTTCGAATGTTATGTTGGATATGATATAAACGTAAAAAAATCAGAACAGTTGGGGTTAAACCACATCATGATACAAAAAAATATAAAACGCTAAAATTATCATTCTTACAAATTACAGCTGCTGCAAGCATTAAGTGAAAATGATTTTGATTAGTATTGATACTAGAATACTCTTTACCAATCTAGTTTCTAAAAATTCCGGTTTGAATCTGTCTTCTTATTTTACTTCATATTACTATTTTTTCCTAAAAACCGTTTTCATAAATTTTTACATTTTCCATAATTTTTATTTTATTTAAAATATTTGAGAATATTGAAAAGTTAAGGTAAATAATTCGAAATTAATTGTAGTAGTTCCGAAACGTAACACCGGAACTTATCTAGTAAATTAGGCAAGTTTAATTATTTCCGTTAATTAAGGCGCCATTTAAAATTAATGAACGGCTAAACTGTTCCCAAAGTTGAAATGCACGCCCCCTCAGTTTCCAAGTATTAACGAATATTTCACTGAAAATGAGTACAAATACACATTAATTAACAAATATTGGACATCGATTAATGATCAAGCAAAATATTCAAACTGCAAA
Organism: Ocypus olens; assembly: GCA_910593695.2. Taxonomy (NCBI): domain Eukaryota; kingdom Metazoa; phylum Arthropoda; class Insecta; order Coleoptera; family Staphylinidae; genus Ocypus; species Ocypus olens. The sequence goes on along the minus strand of OU343065.1, from coordinate 24,505,513 downwards.
TGTACTAATTTATTTTATTCTTTTCATTAGTTTCCAACGTGTTTATTTAAATAAACAATAAATCGACAGTAAACAATAAGTATTGTGATGCATGTGAAATTAAATCGTGGATTGTTATTTGTTCTTATTCGCAACATAAACAATTTTATCCAAAATCGTGTGTAATAAACGAATTAATGTGGTAATTTGAGTGAAATAATGTTAATTACCCACTAGTGAGAGAAAAAGTGGGATTCACGGAATAATTACGTTTTTCTTAAGATTTTTGAAATAATTCAAATCGACACCAAGTTTTGGTAGTAAACAATAAAACAAAATGTCACTATAAAAACCATCCCTCACCTCCCTTCTTGTCAAAATTTTATAAATATCTTTTCAAATTTTAACTGATTGAGGTTGGCGGCACTTACTTCGTGTAACATTTTTAATTAAATAAAACACACTTTTACTTAGTAACTGTTTAAACAGTGGGATATTAACTAAGTAAAAGTGTGTTTTATTTAATTTCAAATTTTAATTCAATTACAGAGGTTTTTGATAAAATGTTATATTCTTCTAATGTATAATTACCCATTAATCCCTTAAAAAAAAAATTTAGTAAATGTTTCTTGCGTGATTAATATCGTACATGCCACACTCGTATTATAAATAACTATTTTCTACGTCCGTTATAAAATGTACAGTTTTTTTCATTAATTTGGGTCATAAAATATGTGATTCCTGAACCCTACACAAAGCGTGAAAAAGTGCTATAACGGTTCACGCTTTTGCGTGAAAAAAAGTGCCGTAGCGGTTTATTTTTTAACGCTACTATAAAATTGTTTGCGCAAAGTTGCGCTGCGAGTTCCGCCGATAAACGTCAAACATTCGTTTCCGATTAAGTAAACTTGATGATTATTAAAAAAAAAGTATTATTACTTATAAAAAGTGATTATCGTTTTATCGAATTTATTTAAAGTTACGGACGTTGAAAAAATTTTGTATGAAACTCGTGAGTAACGCAACTTTTTTCACTTGTAGGAATTTTTCCTACTCGTGAAAAAAATACTACTTTACTCACTTGTTGCAAAAAAAGAAGTAATCTAGAAATAAGATCATTGCTTTTGTCGTAATCACCCGGTATAATACTTTTGTTTTATAACATACGTGCCTTATTAGTAAACTGAATATTTTCGATGAATTTAAATAAATGATAAATTAACAATTAACAAGAGGTATTTTATTTTCGGGTAAAAGTAACTCTTGGCAGGTATTCAATTTATGAATTATAAAACGTAATCTTGAAAGATTGTGAATTATAATAACAGATTTTGCGGGTCGATCTGAAAACGAGTCTTGCGACTTTTGCCACGTCATTTATTATTTATAACGTATTATCATACTGAATAATTTCAATTAAAACTTTATTACAAAATGTAGTTCGCTTTACACTCACGTACTTCATCAATATTAATTAAAATTTTAATATTGTTCTCATCAACTTTTTTCGCGTTTGATGTCAAGTTGCTGTAAATAATTTTTATAAATTACAGTCGCTAAAGAATAATTACAGAAACGTTTATTTTTCTCTGCCCCCTTCTCTAATGAACTTTTGGATCTACTTACGTACAGTCGACTTTTGATTTTAATTGTATTACAAACAGGGAAAATTGGAAAAGTTTCAAGCAAGTTTAAACGACTTTTATATTATACGTAGTGCATTAATTGTCCCAAGAAAAGTACATATAAAGATAAATTAAACGTACTAATAAAATGATTATGGCAATGGTGATCCAGTTGGTGCGAGATCGACACCCACATCCGGGTGGTTATTTTTCCAACGAATAATTTTCATGGATGTCTGTTGTTGTTTTTATTCAAATATAAATGATGACTCGTGAGAGAAGTAACATTTCTCTTCCTAGGGAGAGAAGTAACAATTTCTCACCCTAGAGAAAGAAGTAATCATTTCTCTCCCTACGAGGTTCCATTATTTATTTTAACTGTCACGGCTGACAGCGTTTTTTTTTTCTAGGTTAGATTTTAAAAACGAACGTTTTACTCTTAAAATATCCCGTTTGTGAAAAAATTGTATAAATACCTCGGGAGAGAATGCTTTTCCCTCGGTGCGTTGTATCTCTCAGGCGTTCGCCCTTGGTATACAAATTTGCACCTTGGGAAAAATCACGCATTTCTCTCCCTTAAAACATAATCTACTATATCATGCAAATCGATTGTCACTGAATGCCTTAACGGGCTTAGCCAGCGACTTTTACGAAGTTAGGCATCATATTTTCCATTTTTTTATAAATATTAAGTCATTTATATGACTCGGATCAGCACTACCTACACCTCGTATCGCAGTGGCATAGTTCCCGAGTCACAGAGACTTCTAAATGGTGATGCTCCGAAAGCTAGTCTTGAAATACTTCAACAAACACGTAAGAGCACTCCTTTCTTCAGGCGGACATGAAGTCAAACGCATCTTTCTTTTAAAAATAAAAACGTTTCTTCTATTTTTCTGCCTTCACACTCTTTGAGTATGGTATACAGGGCGTTGAATTGCTAAGCAGGATATAGGAATTTACATGTAACATTTAAAATGTATTAATATTGGCTCCCCTAGTCATTTGACGGTATCGGTCTTCTTACATTATTTTTAAAACTTTTTAAGCTGAATGATTTGGTACCTTACTCAATGGTATTTACCGAGATATTTGCAAAAAAATTTACAACTATTTTGAATTAAAAACAAAGGTTTGCCATGAAATCATAATGGCGGATATTTAATTTTGTTCTAAAAAGTGACGTTTGCTGTGGCATTATTGAACCCAGCTTGATAATTCGCGATGAGTCCAAGGGACTCTAGAATGGAGGGGGCAAAATAATTGTTTTTTTTATGAGTCGACTGAATGAGTATACAGTAGTCACATGACATTTCACTCATCTCATGTCAAAGAGTTGGCTCTTTCAGTCGACTCGCTAATGAATTACCAACCTCTACTCTAGACCAAGCGACCGTTTACCATATTCTCCAACAACTTACCCATGTAGCATGTTAGAGCGTTGTCTCCTAGAATTCTTCTATATTCACGGTACAAAATCAATCAAATATAAGTTATCTTTTACAGCAACTTTTTAGTCTGTAGGGTTCATTTTGAATAAAGAAGAACCCCTGCGCATGAACAAAAATTGGTTTGATACCGTCAGCCGAGCCTATTGCGCTGACTGTGGTGTGGCAATGTCTCATTGGCGTAGTTGATTGTGAGTATCATATAGATCTTTATTGTTCTTTGTTCTTTATAATTGAGAACGTTATTATGTAACACAATCTGTACTTTAGTTTGATCAATGGATCTTTGCGTGCACTTCATAGATAACCGAAGCCAGTTCATTTTCATGCGTTTACTCCCTCTGTGATAAGTTAAATTAGATGCAATCATCTATGAGCGTATGTCGTCCAAGTCTTCGGTAATAACGCACACGCAAAGATCCATTGATCAAACTACGAAATAGTTCTCACAATATTTATCCACTATTTGGATGCCTATAATTCGCATTATCTTCTGCCTTCCCAAATAATTTATTCGTCTCTATTTAAAAGAACTCTAATAACTAATATTTATGTTTATTAGATCTATGCCATCCATGCAATTTTTGCAGCATTTCATCGCATCTTGAAAAACTTGGATTCCTTTTTGGGCCATCTTCGACACACTATATCATGGACTGCATGATAATATTTTCATTTCGTATATATGATCTAGAAGAGGAATGGTGGTAAAATATCGATCCTTGATTCGTTTAATGCCTCTCTCAATCTAATGACAGCAGGAGATTAAACTCCTAGGTCTTTAACAGACTGTATAGAAAGGTATTTTCTACCTGGTATACTTCAAAATCCAGAACTGAACCTGATAATGTGGCACACACAAAATTCTTCAAATCATGGGGGTTTGGTTTATACTTAACAAACTGTGTAACTGAACAAACTCTTGTCAAAGGAATCATTTGTTCTCTACAGTGAGAAGTTGGTCCACTTTGGACCGCATCTTCCATTCGTGTTTCCCAAAATATGTTAATCCGGGGAAATTTCAAGCAAGAAACTTAAATTGCAATGCCGCTAAACCTACTTACTTTTTCTACGTTTTCCATGATCCGTTATGTATTTTACCTCGGTACAATGAGCAACGTTATTTCACTTCGACTTTTCTTGCACTAATGTTTCTTCAATTGTTAGGTCGCTTTCTAGAAATAGGTATATATAGTACCTTTTTGTTCATAATCTATTGCTTTATATGTCATGATTTCATTTCTACGAGTACAATTTATGTCTTCTTATGCTTTCACCTTCAGCTTTTCCTCCAGGAGAGTCTCCACGTCTTTCTGAATCTGTATTTCTTTTACATTTATTCCAGTGATTATTGTTTTGCTCTGTTTTCCTTTCTGCTCGTTCTTCCAATTATTCAATTCTCCCAACCAGCCCTACTTTCTCTTGCGCACATTTCTCTTGCTTCCGTCTCATTTCTTATTTGATTTCCCTTATCTCTTCTTTTAGATCAGTTGTATTCTTTGTCTCTTTCATTATATTCTTTGACTCCTCTGTGTCCTTTCCTTTCACTTTTCAGTTTCTTCTCCACATTGTCTTTCTCTTTCCCCTTGCTCGTTTCTTCTACTCTTCTTTACTCCAACGACCGTAGTATTTTCTTGCTCCTGTTTGAATATTTTATTTTCAAACTCTCCTCCTCTCCAGCACTCCTCCGAGTAGTTTCGCTTTTCACTAATAGATGTTGAATCGGTGTATTTCCAGTTTTACTTCCTTTCTTTTTCTCGATAAGCTAACCTTAAACCTCCATGTCTATTAGTTGTTACTGTCTTTCTCCTGGTTATCTTGGTCCCCACTTTTCCGCACTCTTCTCTTCCCTGTGCTCTTCCCCTCAATTCCAGCACAGCTTTTTTTTCTAAAAATCGTTGAAGCCGCCTCTAGATAATAAATAGACAATAATACGAAATCGGGTGGGGCGTGAATATGGTATTTGTCCATACTTTAAAATAACAATAAATTCTTGGCACGGCCAGGCTTAAGCCAAACGTGCATTGATATCCATCCATGAAAACGTATTTACATTTAATGATGACTAATGGTCAAATTTGTTGTGGAGGCGAAAGCCAAAATAAGAACAAAATATATATTCGAAATTTTCAATGGACAAGAAGATCCGAAATCATTCATCATAGCAAGTTGGTTACCGATCACGTGGATGTCGTGATTTAATGAAATATTGCTATAGAAATATTTGTAAATAGAATAATTAACCTTTAATAGTCACTAGGGGTGTGATACACCCCAGCCTTTTTTCGACGTTGAATAAGGCACTGAAATTGAAATTAAACGGGACATGTTACTCCATCTACAGATAGTTGTGGACCCCAATAGATTTTATTTGAGCTCACGCATCAGTGTTAATGTGGTACCTGTTTGAGTCGATTCGTGAAAAATTGTGGGGTGTACGACATTCCGTGTGATCATTGTGCCAGAAAAAAAATTCTGAGCATTTTCTACTCTGTGGATTATTCCGAGATTGCCGAAACAAAAGCGCTGCGATATTTGTTCCAGAAGAAGCGACAAAAAGTCGCACATGCTATGTCGCAGTTGCGAGAGGTCGATGTGCGACTTACATCGCACATATTTATATGTGCACCGAATGCTCTTTTGGGATCGAATAATTGTCTTTTACATTATAATAGCCTTTTTATGGCTAAATACTAATATAATTTTTTCGTAAAAAATCCCACTAAATAAATATACTTTTTGGAAAGGTCGCAAAATGTATTAATTCCACTTGGAATGATACTATTTCAAGGTTTTCAGGATCAAACGATTTTATTTTTTAGCTGAAAATTGAAATTACTACCGTATTTTTTGCAAAAAAACTCACATTTGCGGATTTTTTTTTTGCAACATTTTTTTTCACATGTAAAGTTGCAGGTTTCGAAAACTATTCACATATTCTTGTAACTAGAGGTTCAAAATGTATCCCAGATTGTTATTTTTTGTTGTTTGTCAATTTAACATTAATTGACCGAAGTTCAAAGGCGTGGGGTGTACCACACCCCGAATGACTATTACGTAATTTTTCGGAGGTGTGACTATTAAGGGTTAAGTAAAGGCAATTCGAGCGGCTCGATGGTGTAGTAGGTAGAACGCGAGATCTGCTTGCAGCATCACAAATCGATTGGATTCGATTCTCCGCCAGGCGGAACATTTTCCTGGCCGAGAACTATCCGGCCGGTTCCGTGGCCGTTATGTTCGTCTGGCATTATTCGTTTCTTCATTTTATTTAGAATTTATCAAAATATATTACCTATAATTTCGATAGTGACCGAACAGCTAATCGCCTACGCTAAAAAACAAGCATTTTATCAACAAACTGCATTATCATAAGAAAATTAATCGCAATCCACTATAAATTGAACCAGCATGTCTTTGATTACCGCTTTTATGTAAAACTGTCTGAACGGCAACTACGAATGTTTAACCAAAGACATGCGCATTTCGATTCATATGCGACTACGACTAATTCCTTTTTTAAACACCCCAGAGTAGCAATTTAACGTGATGAAACAAACAGAAACTAACAAATAAAATTACGGTAACCCCTATAAACAACCGATTACATTTATTTTTCATTTGTACCGTTTTCCTTTAATTTGAAATCTTTTTTATCAAGGAATGCAAACGAAAGATCCCTTAATCCCGTCTCTAGACTATCGGCTTAGGCACATACACAAGCACCACCCAAACAGTGCACGGCTTCGCTTAAAAAAATATAATTGCCAGATTAACTTTATCTCGCAGTTTTGCGCTCATTATTCTTTCAGGTCGTGAAGCTTGAAGGGCTCGCCGCTGCATGGATACTATTATGGGCCATTTTATCTTTATGTATTCCCTGCGCTGCCATCGCTCAAATCTGCTGTCCGGCAAAAAAGTTGCAGAGACTAGAAAATCACTCATCTAATTCGACGATAAACGCCTCTGAGGACTGCAACGACCGATCCATGTGTTTCTTCATGCACGTCCTGCTAATTGTGTTAATGTGAGTATTAACAACCAGAATTTTTACATTAAATGTATCCCATCATCGAATAAATTTAACTGACCTTTACAATACCGACTCTAAAACTATCTGTTTAACCTATTTGTGTGAAATTTCTTAGAACGTTATCAAAATCAATTTTGTCTAACGTAATTGGTCAATGAAGCGTTTTATCGTCATTTAGTCTCAAGCTTTATCGACCGACTCGGTGCCTGATTTGGTTACTGCACTGACAGTAATTTCAATTTCACATCATCCGAGTATTGCTGCACTAATGGGCACTGATATTTCTAAACTAGTCAGTAATTTGTCAGTGATGAAATACAACAATTTAACACTAGCTATGCACTCGTTTAATCTGGAGCTTCAACGATAATTAGATTTATGTGTACCAGGGTAATGGAGCGCCGACAAATTTATAAATATTTACCCTTTCAAACCATTAATTAATTTGATCTAGAGGAATTACTCATGTTAAATTTAAAGCCGGAATTCAATTATTAAATTTAATAAAGCTGAGGAGCAATAAGTGGCTGTAACTCTTCCATCGGGACCGGAGATATAAAATCTTACGACCGTAAGGGTGCCGTTTGTTGTCGAAATTTATTAAAGTAAATAAATAACGTCCGTGAAGCTCGCTGGCGTTACAGGTGGTGGGTTTTGAGCAGTTTTTAATCAAAAATTTACAACGGCACTCACTAAGATTGAGGAATTGTACTGTATTTCAGATTAATAATATCTAGCACCACACATTTATGGTTGCAATGTCTAGGATCCTGTTAAGGCATGAGTTTTGAAGTTTCTACTGTTATTTTACAAGCTTAATGATTTATATTTTCCTTTCCTATTTATTTTACTTATATATGTTTCATATATAAATTTTGAATATATTTTCTTTTTTATATTAATTTTTAATTATTACTCTGCACTATTTAATGTATTTATGTAACTTCAATAACAGGTTAAGTGGAAGAGCAGTAATGGTTGTTTACAACCAACTGAACTTCGCCTGTTCTCACAAAAATATTATTTTGTACTATTAACTTTTTTTCTTTAATAAAGACAGTTTATTATTATTAATATTATTATTAAAATATAATCCAAACTAAGAAGACATACGAATAAATCGACGCAAATAATTGCAAATAGATTTTTGCATGGATAAGTGCGGTACAAAATATTTGTGGTTGATGAAAAGTATGGTTGCGACTATTATAGTACTAACCACGAGAGCTGTCCTATGATTTATTTATTATGTAATGCATAGTTCAAATTTCCACAAACGTATATCGATAGCAATATGTGCATTGTTAACATATTGTTTTGTAGCTCTGCTTCGTAGTAGGCCTGATATTTAGTAACGCTAATAACTTTCACTGATAATTATGGACAATTGGAGCGTTCATCAGAATTTTGAAATAACAACATGTTTATTTTCATTTATGTTTAATGTTAGTATTTGATGAACGTTACTTCAGCCATCTTGATTGCAGTGTTTCGTAACTTAAATTAAGCTATTTACACAAAAGAATTTACTGCAATTTGTGCATTTTCTCACTTTTTGTTAGTGATAAATTCCATTTTTATATCCATAAGATTTGATAATCTTCACTACTTCTACGCTTAATTCCAACACCAATCGGTCTAATTAGTACTCTTGGGAAAATGGCGACCGCTGGACGAAGTTGTTCACGATCAACAGTGCGTTCATAAAAAAATTCCCCAACGGTTGGCACTAAACTCTCAACAGTTTTGTGATTAAAATGATTTACTCTTTGCTTCTTAATGATTTGTTTATGAATGAATGTCTGCCACGTGCGAGTCAAATTTAGATTATGCAAATATCACGCTGACAGATACTACCAAATAACTACGCAGACTTACGTTTAGACCGGTTCCATTTAAAACACACATCAGACGTATTTACAAGTTTACTGTCTCTTTTCATCCAAGCTAGGGCTTGTTAATACACGGATACACGTCTACACGGATAAACATGTTCTTAGTTAGAAAACGGATATTCGCGTTTAAACGTATATTCACGTTTACACGTGTATACGTTTAAACGGATTTTTGCGTTTAAACGTGTTTTCTTCGTTTAAACGTATTGACGAAAATCGTTTAATATGGAAACGTATAACCCACCCTGCAAATGTCTGTTTCGAAGTTCGTTCGCTGTGTTTTACATTTCCGGTAGCGAAAAGAAATGAATAAATAATTATTATTTGGGACACCTTAATAAATAAATAGTTTCTCGAAAACTATCCGAAACGTCGGGATCGGAAGTTTGAAGGGTGCAACCCTCTATAGACCAGGTGGTTCCTGTTTGAATAAAATTTTTAAAAATATTGGGAATCTTACGAAACGTCGAGATGTGACTTTTGGACCCCCAAATGGAGTATGAGAAATCGTTTCTAGTTTACGGATTGTAAACGTTGATTAAGCTAAACGTGTTCTAAACGTTTATTAGGCTGAACGTATTATAAACGTTTATTAAGCTAAACGTGTAAACGTTTATTCGGATTAAAAGTGTTGTAAACGTTTATTAAGCTAAACGTGTTTTATTCGTTACAAATAAACGGTAAACGTTTACACGTTTAAACGTTTAAACGAAAAACGGAGTAAATGTCGAGCCCTAATCCAAGCATTAACATCCATCGACAAATTTTATTTCAATTGCTTGCCAGAAAGTTAATTTCAATTTTCAATACATTGCGACATTAATTAACATTGAGAACAGGTTGAATATACATTTACGCAGTTTTTTTTTTAAATTTTTATTTTTTAAAATTAAATTCTTGCCACTGATGTATCGACCGAATTCTTGTTCAGTGCAGCCGATGCCTTGCAGTAGATCGCGAGTAATCGACAGTGATCATTGTCAACTTGCCAAATATCACGCGCAATGTACAGTCTCGGTCGCAAGCCAGTCGTGTCGCAGCAAATTGTGCGCGCCACCGCTTTAGACGATAAGTATGGTGTGTGCGCAATCTTACAGTGCAACGCACTCAATTTTCCTAAAATAATGATATATAAAATCTTATAAAACAGTAATTGGTGATTCTTTAGTGAAAAACAAAAGTTTCTCATGGTTTTAATGCCTGGAACGAAATGCTCCGAAAATTTCAAAATGTGATATCTCAACAAATATTTAAGTTTGTGGGACGGTTGGGTTGTCGTTTAGCCAGAGTTTAATCGAGTAGTGTGTCTAGAGTAATTTATTCACAATAATATGTACAGAGTGGTTAAAATACGGGCAGGATCTTCGCGTTGTGGCGGTGATCTCCTCCTGGAGGTGTGGGCGGAAGAAAAGACTTGCTTGGTTCCACCGTCCGTAGGTCGCGACGTTGAGTCCTTCCGTGAGGGCCTCTTGGTGGCGGCAACCGGGGGTGCTGGACTTCGGATGTGGCTGTTGTCGTGGTGAATGGAGTCCCTCTGGGACTAGGCAAGCGCATTTGTGGTGAACGGTTGTGTGGCTGCAATGAGCGTACAGCGTGAGAGCTCAACTTTGGACTTGCAAGTGTTTTGACCTCCCAGGGTACGGAAACAGCTTCAAGTTGGAGAGTTGGTGGTGCTCTGTTAATCTTTCTTTTTTTTTTGAAGAGAGGAGAGAAGATCTTTTATAGACACCCCTATAGTGGGGTAGTGTTGGAGTCCTCCCCTGAAGGGCACGAGTATACCAACTAAAAACTCTCCTCAGAGTAGAGCGGAAAGAGACCGAACCTTGACCTTGGTCAACCGCCGGGGTCTGTTAATCTTTTGCGGTGCATTCCCTTATATTGCCTTGTCCCCCGTCGGTGGTGGTACGTGTAGGGGTGCGGTGGTAGCGCGACGGTGGCGCAAGCGGAGAGGGTAGTACGGAGCGCTTTGGTACTAATGGCAGTTACCGCGTACGTGCCCCGTTACAAGTTACAAAAATGGAATAAAAACGAAAATGTCCGTTTTTTAAAAAAGCTTCCGCCTGTTGGCACAAAATGTTAACATATACAGGCAATTCTACAAAAAATTATAAAAACCCTTAAAAAAAGTTGAAAAATTGATTTTTCAAAATGCCGCAGCATGATATTAATATGTCTTGATGCATATTATAGTAGATTTTTACGAGGTAAAAATGATGCAAATGTCAAAAACCGCACAAGAGGGTGCTGTAGAAGTTTTTGGATTTTTTTTTTGGTATAAATGACCTTAAATGGCCTTGGGAAAAACTGGTCATATGGGTATTTGGGTAGACTATTTTCATGAATTTTTCATTCACTAGTTCGTCAGTAAAAAAATAATGTTTAGAAAAACCCATTTTTGAACCCCCTGAGAGTGCGGAGGGGGTTCTCGGCCACTGAAATGGAAACCTTATTTTTACACCAGAAAGCACCCTCTTATAGCGTAAATTCCAAAATCTAGAAATAGGGGCATTTTAACTATCATAACCGTAAGTACCCTTTGCTTGCGTCTCCTTATTGTTTTTTTTTTCCGGACTACGTTTTTGCAATTTTTATATCTACTTTGTATTAAATAAGCAGGCATCATTCAAAAAAACTTCTCCATGTATGTAATGTGTATATTTCTTCTCAATTATTAAAATCTTTTGATAATGCAAGACATAAGTAACATTTCATTTCATTTCATTTCATTTATTTAATCACGTGAGCCACCATATACAAAAATACAATATTAAGAAACATGATAGTTTGTAGTGGATGTGAACGTCAGTACAATATAAAATATGGCTATAACAATGCTACAGTTTACGTTGCATACTTTGCCATCTATCATGGCTATAGCAAACTTATATAATACCGTTACTTTCCTGGTCTTTAATATAATTTGTTTCTTAAAGAATTCTTTTAAAATTTTCATGTTTCAATTGGATCCCTATTTGCTTGCAAAATCGAGGTGGGCAAGAGTTTTCCAAATATGTATTTCCGCATTCGTATTTTCATTATTGGATATAAGTTGCAGTGGTACTACTGATGTTATGAAAATATTTGCGTCAGATTTCATCATCATCCATTAATTAATTTTTGCATGTACTTCGACCGGATGTGCCATCACAACCCCACTTACCAATTACGTTGAATTTTTTTGTATCAGCAAAATTCTATGTCTATGACATTGTCTAATAGAGCCTGCATATTTACTTCAGCACTAAATTCTGTTATGGATTTGTTAGACTTCAATGGGTGCAATTTACGCGTAGCTTGACGTACTGTTCTATATGACGAATAAAAGCTGAAATTATTCGCAATTATTCAGAGGGGATGGGCAGCTATGGCTAGCTGCAGAAGTGGCATCGAGATTTGCTTGTAGGGTTTGGGGCTTTTGGTGGGTAATTTTTGTGCTGGCGGCCGTCTGGATAGACACGTGCTTGCATAGCTCCGGTGTTTTCTTCTATGGCAGAGTTTCAGCTGTCAGCGGCGGCGTCGATAACGGTTGTTGCAGCGACAGCAACGGGATGTTTAATGGCCGTCACTTCCTCGTACTTCAGCTCATGAATGCGGGCAATCCCAACAATGGGATAGTCTACGGCCATGAGTGTCACATCTTCGTACATGACCTCAGCCCTTTGTAGTAGCGGTGCATACCCACAGTGGAGGTGTAGCTGGTATCTTCGGTGGTGAAGTCCTCTAGGGAACCAGCACAATAGGAGGTCCTCTGCTTACTTTCATATTATCCATGATGATAATAATAATAATAATAATAATTACTTTATTATCCAACAGTCTAAAGACAAATTACAGGACAATTTTACAAATTAACACAATTTAAAATAGAAAATTATTCTTACTATAAATAGAGAAAATTGACGAAGCGAACTAAAAAATAATGTGTAATAAGCATAATGGCGCAAAATAGACATAATAATACATTAAACACGAATGATTTGTACAAGTTGCCTAACTAGATCTTAAGAGAAATATTGAACACATCAATATTTTTACAATACGAATTCGCAGACTTAAATATTGATAAAAAGTGACTAGAGGCTCTGTGAGTGGTGTTTGAAAATGGGATATTGAACAGGATATTCATCCTAGGGCAGATACGTGGTACATGAAAGGAACACTTAGTTAACAGAGTCGGATCGTTGGAATATCCGTTAAGCAATTTGAAAATAAATATCAATTGTAAAATGATTCGCTGAGAATGAAGAGAAGGGAATAATGGCGAAGCGCTCCTCTGCGTCACAGTCCACGTAATACGAGTAATACGAGTTTATCCCAGAACATCACCGGTACTGGGCACTTGGCGAAGACATGGTTGATTCGCGAGGAACCCTTCCAAGTCGTTTCCATTGAATCGAATTGGCGCAATAACTATGCTATTATTTACACACAATGACATAATAAATGTTCAAATATTTAAGAAAAATATAGGTATACAAGCAGAAAATACAAGAGTCAAAAATCGGCAGCTTTAGCGAAGTCGGCGGATCGAAGTTCTGCAGATCAGCGGTATCAGCGTATCAGCGGATCGAATTGGCGATATCAGCGGCCCGACGGCTTCGGCGGTGTCTTTGGCTTTGGTGGAATTTATGTTATTTTTGATTAACTCATAAAATGCAAATCAAAATAATTAAGTATTTGCAAACTAAGCACCGATAACATATTAATTCTTAGATATTTGTTTGTGAACGATTTTCAGTTTTTCTTTCGATCTCTTACTCGAATCTACAAATCAGTTTCTTTGGAAGGAACAAACACATTGAAATACTTTTCCAAAATATCTGAACATCTTCATTCTGTCCTATTGATGAAACCAAATCTCTTCAAATCTTACATCCTGCAACTGATTTAATTCAGTAATGATTTGATTTTGTAAAAGTTCGAGGTATTTCTGCTCATTTAAATTCCCGTTAATAAAATAAGGCCCTATTAAGATCGTTATCCTTGTTAATTAAGATTTTCTTTCAAATATAGCTGATTCACTGTTATGTATGTTCGATTATATGGTGATTTAAATGCTGCAAAGCAGGAAATAGCTATGAATAGGCGATCCACCTTTGGATATTGATGAGAATACTCGAATATGTATCAATTGTAATATAAAAATTGTCCAAGAAATCCAGGACATAAAAAATAATCCTGTTTGTCTGAAAAAAAACCTATTCTCTTGCATGTCTGATTTGTAATGCAGTCGGAGATTTACACAGATTATCTACGGAAAAGAGAGTTGACATTTTCGCAAAAAAAAAAACATTTATGTTCCAGATGGCACAGCTGTTTAGAGCATTTAGACAACGGGGGCTATCTATTTGAAGTTTTACAAAATAGACTTCAATTTGTTAATAGACCATATGTAATCAAAGCTTCTCATTTATTTTCCTTCTTACAAGCCATACGCAATAAAATGGTCTCCAAAACTCGTAATTTTGGTGTAACTAATTTCACAGACCAGGAATTTTCATCAGTATCACCAATAATAAAAGATCAATTCGAGGACCTATTGTCGTTCCGTCATCCTATAAGACTGGATGATGGTTGGCGTTACATATGTAGGAAAGATCTCTTGACAATTCTTTGTAAAATTCGTCAAGGCCTAACTGATGAGTTTTTAGAAGCAATGTTTAAACATTCCTCTCGCCAAGCAGTTAGTTTGGCTGTCACTCAGAAAATGTCTCCAGCGACGATTTGTCCCAGAAAATATTGGATTTAATTGTATAAGCCGGAATGAATATATACAGAGACGTGCCACTGAGTTTTCTAATATTCTATACAATCCAAATATCGAGGAGTAGACCCGGGAAATTGTGTCTAATGATTGCACAAGCTTAGATATAGAAAAGAGCTCATGCTTCAATGTACTCAGATTGTCTTATTGTTTACATAAAGATAAGCATCTTATCAAACCATCCATGATTATAATAATAATAATAATAAATCATTTATTGACACATTGAAAGTACAAAAGAAAAATAAACTATATATATATATATATATATATATATATATATATATATATATATATATATATATCGATTGAATTTAAGTTAACACTACAATGGTCAAAAGGACTTGAATCATTCGCAGTATTTGGCATTTGAGCCAAGTATTGAGAATGGTCTTCCTTCATTGCTCCTGATGGTTATATATTTCTGGTCCATCTTTTCCAATATTCCAATTAATGATGCCAACATACTAAGACATGAACTTGAAAGAGTAGAAGACATTCGCAATTGGCTTGAAGGAGGAGATATTTTTATTGTTGACAGAGGACATCACGATGCAATTCCGTTAACTAGAAATGAACGTCCAAACGCCTTTCCTCTTACAACGAGGCCATTCTCAATTAACAACTGAAGAAGCGAATTCTTTAAGATTAGTTACAAAAAATAGGTGGGTTGTTAAGGCTCGCAATGGCCACACGAAATCAATCTTCAAGTTTTTCAACCAGCTCATTAATTTTTCGCATGTATCCAATATTAGAGAATTCCTTCTTATAGCTGGGGCTATAATAAATAGATTTCATGAACCGCTCAAGATGCCTGATGCCACACCAGAATTGGTTCGAGTAATGCTGGAAAAATTACAGGATTTTAATGTTGTCCAAGCTCGAGTGGAGACAGGAGGTTCGCACTTGGAACGCGGGCAATTCTGGATGATCTTAAAGCTTTTGGATTTGGTAGCTATCAATTAGGATTGACATTATCATATATTCAGGACAATAGCTTAGCAGACAGAGATGGTGAGTTTCTAATATCTATGAGTTTCGACATCAACTATGGATAGCATATTTACTAGCAGATGAAGAAGAAGAGGAAGAAGAGCTTATCCAAGGTCATTACTGCACTTGCCAATCAGGAGCACGGACCATTGAATCATGCGTACATGTCGTATCCGTCATATGGTATCTTGCTTATGCAAGATACGCGAATGTCAGATACCCATCATCAAGATTATTGGACGTGGTGATGATACAGTAGATATGCCAGAAATCATAGATTAACTACACTGGAGGAAAAAAATTAAACATTTGAAAATAGTGAAATTTCGACCATTTTCAAACCGTCATAACTCGGCCAATTTTTAATCGATTTTGATGAATCTTTGAGGGCAAAAAACTTTCAAGAGTCTTCTTTGAAGCCATGCATGCAAACTTAAGAGTAACCCCTTCCGACCCCTCTAGCACCCCTGAGAAAAAAAATGTTTTTTTCAGGAAACCATGTTCAACTTTCACGATGTCTATGTAGATGGAAAAATTTTGTCGACTCGATCCACCATAAAGGCATTAAAATTTAATCAATTCCCTATGCAGGACTCGAAGAACGAAGTTTCTACGATGATTTGGCACCAAGTTATAGGTGTTTAAAAAAAAGTGCATTTTGAGGTTTTTCGCACATAACTCAACAACTTTTTTTTTTAATTTTGGCCGTCTTTTCGTGATGTGGCCCTATTGTGCATCGTATTGCAGCAAATTGTGCGCGCCACTGCTTTGTACGATATGCACAGTGCGTGCGCAGCCTTTCAGTGGAATTACACTGATCGTAATAGTCGCTTTACATAAATTCGCGCATATTATTCGACTTCGGCGGCAAGTCTCCACTACCAAACGTCCACATCATCATTCATCTTTATCGTATTATCTTTTAACATAAAAATACGCAGATTACAAGATGCGAGCAACTACAGATATGTTTTTTATTTGTATAATTTCAGTGCAAATTTAACACTGATGGTTGCCAGCAATGAACAGCTAACAAAATCCATAAATCACGCTCCCGAACGCACAGAAATATTCTTCGACGATCTGGAGAGATTCACGAAGAACGCCAAAATGCAGATGACGTTCGTGACGCTCACGGCTGTTGATCGCGCGTCAGACGCCATCGAAAAAGATCTGGACGGTAAGTAATGTTATCGGTGTTACATTGGCCGGAGGGTTATTAAGGGCCGGAAGCGCCTTAATGGCCACACTTCCGATGATATTCTAATGACTTTCAGACGCCGAGACCTTAATTGGGATCCCTTTCCAACAAGAGCTCCGCACCACGTTCGGATTAGAGGACATCTTTAAGACTCTTAAAACTATTCAAGAAGGTAAGACGATTTCTATAATCTCGTTAATTATCACAGGAATTAAGAGATTATTCTCGGCAATTATTTAAAATTAAAACTATTTTAATTACAAAGTTTCCATCATAAGTTGTATTACACTTTCTCACACCCTTCCAGAATTTACATAAAGTCTATTGAGATAAATTCAAATTACGTATGCGTGCGTAATCCAATAAGAAGTTCCGTTGGAAACGTATGTTGAGTACGAAGTGGTAAATTTATTACAGAATCATGGGATATTTCGCGGAAAGTGAAAGCCGTAATCCTGACGAGCAAGACGGGCCGCGACGCCGGGAAATCCCTGGAGGAAAAGCTGGAAGAACTGATTCCCATGTTGAGCAACATACATCAGCAGTGTTCGGTGAAAGACAGACCCCTCTGCGAAACTTTACTTTCCTCGGGATTAGCTGTCACCTTTCGTACCGATGAGGTAACTAATTCACATAAATTGCCTACTTCCAGCTAGATTAAAGCCCCGGCCTATTTACTGCCAGAATTAGATGTTATCCAACTCGAGATTTGGATTTCATCGATAAGCGTTGAATTGAATACTCGGGTAAAAATTGAAACGACAGGATTAACGTTTTTCTAGACAAAATTATGAAACTAAACTCATGATTATGAAAAATAATTTTAAAAATTGAATTAGTTTTTAGGGGATGAAAATAGAAATGGTCGAGTAAAATTCTGGAACTTATGAAACTATTTCAGTTTAACCTCGTGTTTGTGGGAAACATAATTTTAAAAATCCCTTTAATAAATTGGCGTGGATCTTAGGGGACGGAATTGTAAATGGTCGAGTAAAATTCTGAAAATAATGAAATAATTCAACTTTTCAAATGCACTTAAAACACATTCTAGATTATAATTATGTAAAAATCCATTCAATACTCCAACCGTAGATTTTGAATTTTCGTAACGAACCGAGCGTAGAGTTAAGAAAATTTGTAAAAATTTCCTGCTCTTGAAAAAAATATAAAAACAATTGCCATCGACTTAAAACTTTTCAAATGCACTTAAAACACATTTTAGATTATCATTATGTAAAAATCTATTCAATACTCCAACCGTAGATTTTGAATTTTCGTAGCGAACCGAGCGTAGAGTTAAGAAAATTAGTAAAAATTTTCTGCTCTTGAAAAAAATATAAAAACAACTGCCATCAACTTGAAACTTTTCAAATGCACTTAAAACACATTCTAGATTATGATTATGTAAAACGTCATTCAATACTCCAACCGTAGATTTTTAATTTTCGTAACGAACCGAGCGTAGAGTTAAGAAAATTTGTAAAAATTTCCTGCTCTTGAAAAAAATATAAAAACAATTGCCATCGACTTGAAACTTTTCAAATTCACTTAAACTACATTCTAGATTATGATTATGTAAAAATCCATTCAATACTCCGAACGTAGATTTTTAATTTTCGTAACGAACCGAGCGTAGAGTTAAGAAAATTTGTAAAAATTTCCTGCTCTTGAAAAAAATATAAAAACAATTGCCATCGATTTCAAACTTTTCAAATGCACTTAAAACACATTCTAGATTATTATTAAGTAAAAATCCATTCAATACTCCAACCGTAGATTTTGAATTTTCGTAACGAACCGAGCGTTGAATTAAGAAAATTTGTAAAAATTTCCTGCTCTTGAAAAAAATATAAAAACAATTTCCATCAACTTGAAACTTTTCAAATGCACTTAAAACACATTCTAGATTATGATTATGTAAAAATCCATTCAATACTCCAACCGTAGATTTTGAATTTTCGTAACGAACCGAGCGTAGAGTTAAGAAAATTTGTAAAAATTTCCTGCTCTTGAAAAAAATATAAAAATAATTGCCATCGACTTGAAACTTTTCAAATACACTTAAAACACATTCTAGATTATGATTATGTAAAAATCCATTCAATACTCCAACCGTAGATTTTGAATTTTCGTAACGAACCGAGCGTAGAGTTAAGAAAATTTGTAAAAATTTCCTGCTATTGAAAAAAATATAAAAATAATTGCCATCGACTTGAAACTTTTCAAATACACTTAAAACACATTCTAGATTATGATTATGTAAAAATCCATTCAATACTCCAACCGTAGATTTTGAATTTTCGTAACGAACCGAGCGTAGAGTTAAGAAAATTTGTAAAAATTTCCTGCTCGTGAAAAAAATATAAAAACAATTTCCATCAACTTGAAACTTTTCGAATGCACTTAAAACACATTCTAGATTATGATTATGTAAAAATCCATTCAATACTCCAACCGTAGATTTTGAATTTTCGTAACGAACCGAGCGTAGAGTTAAGAAAATTTGTAAAAATTTCCTGCTCGTGAAAAAAATATAAAAACAATTTCCATCAACTTGAAACTTTTCAAATACACTTAAAACACATTCTAGATTATGATTATGTAAAAATCCATTCAATACTCCAACCGTAGATTTTGAATTTTTGTAACGAACCGAGCGTAGAGTTAAGAAAATTTGTAAAAATTTCCTGCTCGTGAAAAAAATATAAAAATAATCGCCGTCGACTTGAAACTTTTCAAATACACTTAAAACACATTCTAGATTATGATTATGTAAAAATCCATTCAATACTCCAACCGTAGATTTTGAATTTTCGTAACGAACCGAGCGTAGAGTTAAGAAAATTTGTAAAAATTTCCTGCTCGTGAAAAAAATATAAAAACAATTTCCATCAACTTGAAACTTTTCGAATGCACTTAAAACACATTCTTGATTATGATTATGTAAAAATCCATTCAATACTTCAACCGTAGATTTTTAATTTTCGTAAGGAACCGAGCGTAGACTTAAGAAAATTTGTAAAAATTTCCTGCTCTTGAAAAAATATAAAAACAATTGCCATCGACTTGAAACTTTTCAAATGCACTTAAACCACATTCTAGATTATGATTTTGTAAAACGTCATTCAATACACCAACCGTAGATTTTGAATTTTCGTAACGAACCGAGCGTAGAGTTAAGATAATTTGTAAAAAGTTCCTGCTCTTGAAAAAAAACTAGAATAATTGCCATCG
Organism: Ocypus olens; assembly: GCA_910593695.2. NCBI lineage: Eukaryota > Metazoa > Arthropoda > Insecta > Coleoptera > Staphylinidae > Ocypus > Ocypus olens. The sequence continues at coordinate 24,485,344 of OU343065.1, read as the reverse complement.
ACTTGAAACTTTTCAAATGCACTTAAAACACATTCTAGATTATGATTATGTAAAAATCCATTCAATACTCCAACCGTAGATTTTGAATTCTCGTAACGAACCGAGCGTACAGTTAAGAAAATTTGTAAAAATTTCCTGCTCTTGAAAAAAATATAAAAACAATTGCCATCGACTTGAAACTTTTCAAATGCACCTAAGACACATTCTAGATTATAATTATGTAAAAATCCATTTAATACTCCAACCGTAGATTTTGAATTTTCGTAACGAACCGAGCGTAGAGTTAAGAAAAATTGTAAAAATTTCCTGCAGTTGAAAAAAATATAAAAACAATTGCCATCGACTTGAAACTTTTCAAATGCACTTAAAACACATACTAAATTATGATTATGTAAAAATCCATTCAATACTCCAACCGTAGATTTTGAATTTTCGCAACGAACCGAGCGTAGAGTTAAGAAAATTTGTAAAAATTTCCTGCTGTTGAAAAAAATATAAAAATAATTGCCATCGACTTGATTCTGATTATGTAAAAATCCACTAAGTCAGTGGCGGCTCGTGGAACATGATAATTCTGAGTTTTCTGCACCCCGTCTCTTGAAATTTAAGTTGGTCACTACGCAACTAGTCACGAGGTTTTGGTGCGGTTATACATATTTTTCATACCGTCATATAATAATACAGCACTTCTTGTTAATTCACGACATACGTCGTTGGAAAATTTGCACAAAATTATCTCTCCGTATCGGCGTATCTGTTTATAAACAATTGCACTTTGTATTTACGCGTCTTATCTCGGAATTTAGAGTTACGTTAGTGCATAAAATTAATATGCACATGCATATATGCACCAGATATACGAAATCGAATAATTATGCTCTCTCCCTTGGCAATACGTGTTGTTTATGATATTACCTCGATTATATAATTCCGTTTTAAATTGATTAACTTGTTATTAATAGACCCGTTTAATTAATTTCGCCATTGGTTATTTAATGGGGATTATTAAAGTCGGCTCTGCGTGATTTTGCCATTTCGGCGGCATATATTAATTGCTTCTTTATGGGCTATACGCATTTACAATGCACCAATAACTAATACCAACCGTTATTGCCAACTATATTGCGTTTAAATAATCATCGCCTATGTTTAATACATTCCATCGCTGTGCAATAATCACATATTTTTAACCCTTTAACGATCATGAGATACTATAGAGGCTCAGATTTCATTTTACTACCTATTTTATCGTGAATTTTATTGTCAAAATAAATAATTAGTGTAATTTCAAGTTGTGTTTTCTGTTTTGACTAAATGACAATTAAAAGTGAGAAACTGTAAATTTTATTGTCAACACAAAATAAACAAAAACTTCTTTAGCAAGCAAATGCAATTATTAAATTAAATGTTCGAACTCCCATCCACAGTTCGTACATGTTGAACATGCGCATTTCATCTCTCTCGCGGGCTATTCTATCGGTCCTCGCATGCCAATCCACCTATTCGTAAAGCAATTGTCAAAAAAACGCGCATAGTGCTGGGCTGCGCCGTCTTGCTGGAAGCATATTGTATTATATGGATGGTCAAGATCATTGTTGTTTGGAAAAATTGCTAAAAGCGCTGGAATAAGGTCATTTTGCAAATACTCCACCAAAGATGTTGAAAATTGCCACCATTTACTTCTTCACATATCTGATCTTGTTCCTAAGGGTTGTACGTGAAATATTCTTCACAGTTCGTTCATTGAAAATATGGGTTGTGAAAGCAGATAATTTCAGATATTCCCAGAGGAAAAAGCCTGAAGTTTGGTAGGGTGACCGCGTTGGCCACAGCGGCTTGATAATGATGCCCTGGTATAGTTGGAAAGGACAAAATTTAATACTCCCTAGGCAATAAAAAACTTAAGTGAGGGGTCGCTTTACGACGGCCTTTAAATTTTCAAATTTCAAGTGGTCAGAAACCGTGCCATAAACACACCAGGACAATGCCTAAAACCACAGCCATCGTAAAACGATCCTTACACTTCAAATCTTTATTGCCTAGGGTTTATCCAACTATAACAGCGATTCTGGAAGTGGCATGGTCACATGCGCCGTATGCGCAATTGCACTGTGCTGTTGAAACCATTTCTTCTTCAGTCGGAGTATTAAACAATTTCCTGGCCAACTAAAGATAGCATTCACTATTGATTGAGGAAGAAAAAAATACAAATTCGAGGCAACACCAACACCATAAGGAATTATTTTGAGCGTAAATAATAGATTTAAATTTAGTGCATTAATGTGCCCTCCCAAGTGAAACTTGACACTTTAAATTTACTCGGCAAAGTGCTTCCAAATTCATTAAGCGAAAACTTAGTTGGGCAACATAATTTATATCATCTGTTTAGTCACTTTAAACTTTATCAACACATTTTGACAAATGACAGATTATGTTTTTTCGTAGTAATCTTTAAACAAAAAAAAAGGCGTTGGTTGAAGTCATTCGTAAAATTTTGAAACGATAAGTTTTTGTGTGCCATATCTGGGACAAAGGTAAATTTTCTTTGTAACAAATAATTCGTGCAAACGAATAAAAATTAATTTTATTTTCAATTCCATTCTGTTTTTTTTCTGTTGTGGTAATATATGAATGTTTGCAACGACAAACTAGTTTTTGTTTAATTCCACTATAATGAGAGAAAGAAAATCCTCAAGAAAAAATAACTTTTTCCGCGATTACAGCGCCATCTATCATAAAAGCAAAAACAAGTTTCTGACAAAATTAACTGATTTCAACCACTGTCTGCTTTATTTGGTGCGAGAATAGTTATTTATTATACGAGAGTGGAATGTACGTAGTAATTAGTCCCGAAAGAAAAATTTATTTATATTAAAATATTTGGTGCGAGAATGGTTATTTATTATACAAGTGTGGAATGTACGTAGTAATTAGTCCCGAAAGAAAAAGTTTAAGGTAATCTTCTTAAGGGACTAATGAGTAATTCCACATGAGCCTAATTCAAAATTTTATCAAAATTCGTCTGTAATTGCATTAAATATTGAAATAATATTGATAAGAAACTGACGCACGAGGTAGCAATTTAAATTATTTCAAAAATCTTATGAAAGATCTATATATTCCGCGAGTCCGAGTTATTTTCTCACTCAGTGGGTAATGAACAACATTACCACAGTAATTCACTTATGACACCCGATTTTGGATAAATATATTTAATTCAGTAAATGTAATTTTTCCAATTTTTTGTATTATAGCGCCATCTGTCGCTAATCGATGAAACAAATTCGGATCATAACCTAATACTTTTTAGCGTAGATTCCAAATCTGCAATAAGAAATAGGGGTTCCTCTTTAAGATTTATAGTTAACCCTTCCCCACCACAGGGGTATATAATATGATCGAGCTAAACAAAAATGTTGGACGATTTTTTTATACGTCACTCTGATTTGTATTTTGCGAAAAATTTGAGGTGTACGGGTGATCTGAAACACCCAGTATGTACTATTTTTTTCACAAACGGGATATTTTAACCCTTTGACCTACTTTCCTTACGTCCGAATGCAGCAGCAGAAACCAGTCCGACTGAGGCTCGGCTGGCGTGCCCAAGTGTATGCGCACAAATTCTTGCTTTTTCATGGCACAACTGAAAACGTATAATATGGACTTCAAAAAATTCTGTGTCGCAAGAAAATGCATTCATTGTGCAGCACTACTAACGCAAGCGCTGCGCCAGGAGTTGAGCTCGTACTCGATTGGATTGGCTCAAGCGGCTCGCCACGAGTTGAGCTCGTGCTTGATGTGATTGGCCCAAGCGGCGCGCCACGAGATATCTTCGTGGTCGTTGTGTTTGGCCCGAACATTTAAACACGAGGAGTAGTCGTGGTTGTAGGTCAAAGGGTTAAGAGAAAAACGTTCCTTTCTAAGACCTAACCTAGAAAAAAATGCTGTCAGCAGTAACAGTTCAAATAAATAATGAAGCCTCGTATGGAGAAAAATTATTACTTCTCTCCATAGGGAGAGAAATGTTACTTCTCTCGCGATTTCGAGGGCTGAGAAATTGACTTTCTCTTCCGTTTATGATAAATTACAATAGTAGAGGTAAAAACATTGCATCTCAATATTATTTCCTAATTTTACTACTTGCCTTTCTCATTAAGTTTATTTCATTTTGCAGATTTCTGAAGACATGAAGTTAAAGTATCTCGCTGGAACTTCCGACGATCAATCTTTTAACCTAACTCTTGAAGAAACCGAGGTCAATTACAAGGAGACCCCAAGACGAGTTTCACTGGATACCGAAAAACAACGATCAGGTAATTGTTAGATTAGACGACGTTACGAATGCCTTTAACTCGCTTCCTTGGTCTACCATCATGTGTCGCCTTACTTGCGTACCTGCATCGCCTGTTATCTTAACAACAGGACGCTCATCTATGAAGGGCATAACGGACGACGGGAGGAGTGGTTTGTGATAGGTGATGTCCCGCAGGGTTTCATAATGGGTCCCCTGTTATGGAACATTGTCTATGATGGCGTGATAGACCTCCGCCTGACGGGGGTTGAAATTATCGGCTTCGCGGATGATATTTTTATCCTCGTCAGGAAACGGCACATCGATGAGCTGCGAACGACCATGCAGGTGAGTGGATGAGCTCGGTTGGGCTGGAGGTGGAAGCCCACAAGACCGGGACGGCCCGCCGAGCGGGTAGATCAGGGGCAGATTCTAGAGAAGGAAGTGGAGGTGGAGAACCGCCTTAAGTACCCGAGAGTCAGCATCGAGGCCCTTTGTAGCTTCCAGGTAGCGGAAGCAGCCACCGAATATGCGGAGACGTTGCGGGAAGTGACAATGCTCTTAAACAACATCAGGGGCCACTCAGAACCAAAGTGGCGGCTTTTCACTGCAGTAGCGTGCTCCAAACTGTTGCACGCTGCCCCGGAGAAACCACGACCGGCTCCGCAGAGCCATGCATCCTGGTGCCCTACGGGTGATTGGGGTTGCTGAACGGCGGAGATTCTGGCGTCAGCGCCGAGCCCTGACCTAGATATTCTCGCAAGACAAGAGATCTTCGAGGCAATCAGGTGGAGCATCCCCAGAGGCATGGCCAAGAGGGAGACCTCGAGGAGTTTTCAGGAGCGATGGCAGGGCCACTGGGCGACGGGCGAGAAAGTGGCCTGGATGCGATAGCTGATCCCGAACGTAAACTATGGATCTGTAGGGCACATGATGAACTTTCGTATAACCTGCCTCAAGCACTCACCGGGCATGGCTGCTTCCAGGCCTACGTGCGACGCATCGGGACGTTGTCGTCTATGCGCTGCCACCTTGAACGACGCCCACCACACCTTCTTCCAGTACCCACGCAGGGAGGACGAACGCCGGTAGCTTCGGTCTATCCCGGGGGAGGTACCAGGGTCCGATACACTTATTTCCATGATGCTGGAGGCAGAGGGCAACTGGGAGGCGTTGGATAAGGTATCCAGGTAGATACTGGACAAGAAAGAGATGTGCGCTGGCACAGTTATTTGACTCAGATAAGCTGGTGAAATCCCGGTAACAGCTAGGACATAGCTGCTGTACTTAGACGCGAAGTGACTTGTAATATTGGTTGTTTCAAAAATTTTGTCCGTTTTTATGAGTCTACTTTAAACTGTAATATCTCAGTGAATACTTATTCCATTTGGTCGAAATAAGCGCCATCTGAATCAGTGCTTTTGCCAACGTAACACAAGTCGATTAATTCCGTCGGCATAAAAATTGAGTGCTCGAGATTCGATGAAGTCAGCGAAGGCCGTTTTCGCCTGGTCTTGATTGGCAAAGGTTCTACCGGTGAGAAAGTTATCTAAGTGCTTGGAAAGCTGGTAGTCGGTTGGCGAGAGGTCTGGAGAATATGGTGGATTAGGCAGAACTTCGACGCTCAATTCGTTTAATTTTCGAACGGTGATTTGTGAAACATGCGGACGGGCGTTGTCATGGAGCAGGATCGGACCTCTTCTGTTGATCAGTGCCGGCTACTGCTAACGCAATTTTTGGTACATTTCGTCGATTTCCTCACAATACTGTGATCGTTTGGCCCGGTTGCAGAAAGTTATAGTGAATCGCACCAGCCGCTGACCACCATACAGTAACCATGGTATTTTTTGGCGGGTTATCGCCTTTGGAGAGTGCCTGGCTGGCTCATTAGTGTCCAACCAGTGTCCTGAACGTCTTCTGTTGTCGTAGAGGATCCACTTTTCATCACATGTGACGATCAAATCCAAGAAAGGATCGTTTTGGTTGCACAAAAGCAAAGAAGAACAGACCTCTAAACGTGACAATTTTTGTCGATCATTAAAATTGTGAGGCACCCACTTTTCGTGCTTCTTGACCTTTCCAATACGTTTTAAACCATCAAAAAGCGAATGGGAGCTGACGCACCGTTTGTGATGGGTTCTCAAATCCTCGTCCTGGATTACTGTAGGTCGGCCACTTCGGGACTCATCTTCGAGACTAAAATCTACGGAACGAAATTTCGCAAACCAACGACGAACAGTGCGTTCATTAACATTATCATTGATAAATGCCTGGTTAATGTTTCGGGCTCTTTCGGCAGCGCTTTGGTTGAATTTGATTTGGAACAGTTTGAATTCGTAGAGAAAAATTGGCTGAAAATCGCTTAACGACATAAGCTAAAAAGAGACAAAAAATTAACAGCACCAATGTATGGAGTATAAAATATTCTGTATCGATCAGTATACACCACGACACAGTAGAATAAATATTTATTGAGATATGAAGCTACAACACATGACATTAAAACGGATAAAACGTAGTATGTTTTAAGCTAATTTTAAAGACATTAAGGTTGGCAGGCACCAGGCAAAGATTCCTCCGTGTTTATAGGGGCCACTGCTGGCAGCGCACGGTCGGTACGTCCTCAAAAAAAAAAGATTAGACGGGGTAGAATTACAGCACTGCGACCTGGTTAGGTCTTTTGTACTAGTACTCTACAGCTAATTATTGCCCAGGAATTCAATTTCCTTGGTATGGTCAATTAATTTCCTGGGAGGCAATGCCCTAATCCGTTTTGGCGTTAACGCCATTCCTCCGGTTAGGGTCTGCCTTTTGGTGGCTAAAGCTATACACTCGCATAAAATGTGTTCAGCCGTTCCTTCCGCTAATCCAATAGTGTTATACACAATATCATCATGCGAAGATGATACTTCACTAAGCAATATCCTGTAAGAAGACCGGTGATTAGTCTTATATCTGTTTCAGTAAGACGTAACAGTCGTTTAGCTCTACTTAAAGAACAGTCGATTCACATTTTGGGTTGTTTTTGAGTTGGTCAGCGTTTCTCTGTGAGCCTACATATTCAAACCAGAGCAGCTTCACCACAGCTACACCTAGCAGCACCTTCTCCGAACATTCGAAGAATTTATTTTCGACAAATTCGCTGTCGAAAAATATACCCTAATCTGCCACCTATGGGATGCGCCCAATTACCTCTACCGCAGCTCTGGTGGGTATTTTGTATCTGCAATCACAGATTCATAACATCGAGCTTGGATACTTAACGGCGTTCACACGTACACTGTATCGCGCGTTCTTGGAACGTCCTGTTCCATCGCGCGTTCCTAACACGGGCCGGCAATGTGGCGTTCCAATCGTGTTGAGCAAAAACGGACACAATTTTATCCTTCATTCTCGCTCCAATAACGTGGTAAAAAAAACTGTAACTAATCCCGTGCACCAAGAGCGAATCGAAAAGTGTGCGTTTTTTTCAGAATTCTTGCATTCACACGCACGTTCATTCGCGCGAAATTGAGAGTACATGTGAACGAAAAATGATAAAACAGTAAATGATATATTATTCTAGCTTTCTTCGTAATGTAATCTACTAGTCGATGAAAACTTTCTCTTTTCAATTTTAAGATGCACTTTAAATATCCGTTTGCCGGCTAATTAATTCTTAACGCAAAATTTACCCACCCCCGACGACGCGCACAACTTGCGAAGTAATTTTATTAATACAGGTAATTAAAGCGTAATTAACGCGGATTTAAGCATCGGAACCAAATTCACGCCCCAAAGTAACAAACTTATTAACCGGGCGGAGTACTAATTGAGTGTTCTTGTAGATTTAGGATGGGCTTATTCGGTGGTGAATTTCAAATTTCATAAAGTCCACGAAATGCTGATTTAACAACAACGACAAACCGTATATATTATTCAGGATTGCAATAGTTAAATTATGCACTGACAATACCGCAAGCTACTATTCTATAATACGTTTTAAGCTGGGAATTAATGAGTTGTGTTTTGTTTTCCCCAGTGCGGAAGTTTAATAAATAATTGTGTAACAAGTCTCATAACTCTATTTTTTATTAGGGATGCGGTTTTAAATGATAAAAGGTTAGTTGTGTGTGCAAACTGGAATGTCCGGTGTTGAAAAAATTAAATACATTGGTGAAAAAAAAAATGAAACACTTAAAATTCGTGAAATTTCGACCATTTTCAAACCGCTATAGCTCGGCGTATTTTTAATCGATTTTGATGAATCTTTGAGGGCGAAAAACTGTGAAGTGTCTTCTTTAAAGTCATGCATGCGAACTTAAGCGTAACCCCATCCGCCTCTCTCTGGCAAATCTGTGAAAAAACATGTACAACTTTGATGATGGAGTTGGAAAAATTTTACCGACTCGTCCCACCATAAAGGCATTAAAATTTGTGCTGTCGTAGCTGCTGCACATTTCCACTAATGGTTCTGTGAGAACGGTCTTAGGGTTGTCCTCATCACATCAGCGCATAAGCGGGTGGGCGCTTATCCCTTCATTGTATCGTTACTGGCAGCTGTACTTCTTCGAAAATTATCTCGTTTGGAAATTTTAATAATGCGGAATTTATGTTAATATTGAAAAGAAGCAATGGTCAGCTCATAAAATGCAAATTAAGATAATTACATATTTTTTAAGACTAAAAAAAAACTAAGTGTCGATAACAAACGGCCCCGGAAAACGAGAGAATTTTGAAGTGTGTCGAAAGTATGTACATGTGATGGCTACCTGTTGAAGTCGCCGTCGTGGTTACGTTATCACGAAGGTGGATTCTTCCGAAGTTGAGGTGTGAGTCGATTTGGTCTTCCCACACCGGATCCAAGTTCCACTGGGAACTGCTGTTGACATAGGTCAGGACACTGGACTTTGGGGAGATCCTTCCGCGGTTGTGGTGCGAGGGGATTCGGACATCACGACATCGGATCTCGGCATCGCTGGATGCCTGGGTCCTAGGATGCTAGCCAGGACACTGGTCCTTGGAGATCCTTCCGAAAGTGAGGTGTGAGGAGATTCGGACATCCCACGCCGGATCTCGGCCTCACTGGATGCCTGGAGTGGCCGCATCCTACGAGCAGTCACGTTTGGTCTTGCCGGGGATAAGCTGAAATCCTGGCGTGCACTGGCACGGCGGGTAGTAAGACGTGAGGTTTGTCTCACCAGTCCTTTGGGCAGCTGGTGCATCGGACGTCGGGGTGAAGCACGGGGCGGCTGGAGCTGGAGGTGTTCTGTTCATGGATGGTGTTGTTTACGTTGTTTGATAGGCGCCACTGCATGTGTCTCCGTATGCAGACGGGTGGTTGTAGGTGGTGCGACTGGGATGATGGTCAGTGCTGGTTCCAACGCCTTCGTCATTTGGAACAGTTTTCCAGATATCTGCCATCTAGTCGGGGGCGGCGTCACGACATGTTCCTAGATGGTGCCTTCATGTCGTCAGGCGGAGGTGGATTGTTCGCATATTGTTCCTGGCGCACAGGAGCGTCCATGAGGGCACTTACACTAAACTATGGCGTCTATATCGCGGGTACTATACTAATTTCCGTAGGTGGGACAGTCTGAAGGAACTGCGGCGTCTTCGTCCATGGTGGTCTGCAGATGACGTCAGGAGAGCGGCGTCTGTAGACAACGTGTCGTCGTGGGTGGACCGGCTGCCATGGATCGTCTGACGGGCGGCGTTTTTGTACGTTGCGGCGTCTTGGAGCAACAGGCAGCAGTAATTGGAACGGAGGGAGGTGCTTCCTCGGACGTCGTTGTCCTCGGACGTTTGAGCGGAACACGTGTTTCCGTACGTCGTCGGCTGCGAGGTTGTATGGCCCTGCTACGGCCCTCTTTGGCGGTGTATTAGCTGGCGGCTGCTTGGTCAGCTGGCGTCGTTTGGCGGGTGGTTTTGGCGACCTCTGGGCGGCCACGTGATTGCACGGCCCCGGTGTTTCCTTCCTTGGCGGAGGCTGGGCTAGCGTCGCTGTCGGCACAGTGGCGAGGGTGATGATTGCAGTGCAACCTCAAGGTAGTTCACGGGCAGGGGTCCTACTTTTTCAATGCAGACCTCGTCGAGTACGGCAGCAGTAGCTGAGCAGATTGCTAGGGCTGGGGCCTAGATGAGCGGCATCATCATCGTTGCGATTGGCAATTGAGCTGGCTCTGGAACGATGGTAAACATGACTGGGGTAACCACGCAATAGTCCGCGGATAGGGGCATCACGTTCTCGAAGCAGGCCTCGTCAACCATGTTGGCAGAGGCTGTATTTACCGCTGGTAATAATAATATATATATATATATATGAATACAATGCTAATTAAGTAAAATGTTTACCAATATAAATAAATTTAAAGAGCAAACAATAAAAAGAGAGAAGTATGCACTGATTGGGGAGAAAAAGCTAAAGTATACACAACATCCATATTAAAACATAATTCATGAAAATAAGCAATTAAAAAAATTTAAAATCTGAAATAAGAGTGTAAAATCTAAAATTTAAAAACTAAAGTTTTAAAATTCGGAACCCAAAATTCATAAAAGATAAAATTATGAATATGAGTTAGTAATACCCGCAAAGTTGCTCGACAGACAAGCATCTATGCTATAGAAAGCTTGCTGAATTAGATAGCCTTTAATGGTAGTTTTGAAGCGATTTACATTGAGAGATTTCACAGATGTTGGTAGTGCGTTAAAAAACTTAGGCCCGTAATAGTTGACACTATTTTTCGCCTTAGATAGTCGAGTATACTTAGGTTGTATGCAGCCAGCGATTCGTGTCTCATAGCCATGAGTTTGATTATGAGTGGTATACAAATCCTGATTTCCATGAACATATAAAAGGCACTCTAAAATGAAAATACAGGGTAATGTCAAGATTTTCAATTTCTTGAAAGAATCCTGACAATCATCCCTGTAGTTTACGGAATCAAGGACTCGGATTGCTCTTCTCTGAAGTCGAAACAGTTGAAATAATACGCAGGTATGTCCCCATGTCATGATTGTATAAGTTAAATGGCTCTGACACTGCAAAATAAACTAACCTAGTAGCTGCTAAGTAAGGGTAGTAAGGGTTTTAATGTTCTTAGAAGATATATGCTGCGATTTATTTTTTTAGAGACAGCTTCCTCGTGCTTACGCCAGGACGGTTTGGAATCGATAGTTACTCCTAGGAATTTAACACTGTTATCTTGTGTGTTTGGCTTTAATGAGAAAATGATTTTATTCGATTTATGCGGATTTACACAGAGCATATTTGATGTGAACCATTCGGATGGTATGTCAATAGCAGCCGCATTCTTGATAACCGCATCGTCCACCTTGACTGCGGAATCCATAATTGTGGTGTCATCCGCAAACAAGGTTATGGACGAATTACATAGTTGAGAAGAAAGGTCATTTATGTAAAGGAGGAACAGCAAAGAGCCAATAATTGATCCTTGAGGTACCCCGTGATTAATTTTATTATCCTGCGATGAAACATTTTTGAATATTACCCTTTGACGCCGATTGCTTAAATATGATTGCAAGATTCGACAACTCTTTAGGTGAAAATTATGATAGTATAGTTTTTGCAGAAGTAACTCATGCGAAACGCAATCAAACGCCTTACTAAGGTCTTCAAAGCCTTCATAAATCTTTTGCGTAAATGCGATGATTGCGTCTCGTGTTGATTTACTTCTTCGGAAGCCAAATTGGTATGGATTAATAACTTTGTGCGTGTCACAAAGACAACTATTTGATCGAAAAGTATCTTTTCCAAAACTTTTGATATTATTGGTAGTAGCGATATCGGTCTGAAATTGTTTACATCAGACTTCCTTTTTTGTGTAAAGGAATTACTAATGCGTGTTGGAGGCAATCTGGAAATATTGAATTTGTTATACACAAGTTTATTAATTTAGCGTTATTAATTTAGTTAAAGGTGCAATGATGTTATTAATTACACTCTTTAAAAGACGCGTGCTCATTCCGTATATATCGCGACTACTTGAGGTTTTCAGATTTCGCACCACGGTGCGAACAGCAACTTCACTAACTTCTGTGAAGACAAAATAATTATCATCCGTTTTTAAATTCATCTTAGCTATTAAATTACTAGGTTTTGCTGTTAAATTTGGTAATGTGCTTATCAGCTTATCAGGGTGTCAGCAATACCTGAGAAAAATGTGTTAAAATCATTTGCATCAATATCACAGTCCCTATCATAATTGGGGTTTTGTTTGACATTAACTAGAAACCACAATGCTCTGGCATTATTTCCAGAATTTCTTATATGATTTGTGTACGCTTTTCTTTTTGCTTTATTATAATTATGTTTGAATTATTTATACTGGTGGATCATGTCAGGATGTTTGTCACTAGCTTCCTTTAATAAGCATAAGGTTTCGCGCATGATTTTTAAATCATTTGTATACCACTGGACATTGTGCTTACCGGTGTCGTACTTTATTGATTTTTCGGGAAATGATTTATACAGATGCTGTTCTATGATGTCCATAAACTTTTTTGAATTTGAGGGCAACATTTTCGTCATAATTGTTTATGAAGGACCAGTCCGTTTTGTCCAGCAGTGTAAAAAATTGAAAACGACCCCGTTCAGTCAGAGGTCTCATTTTGCGAGTGTAAGAGTTTGGTTTAGAATTCTCTAGTTCGCAGATATTTACGGTGATTCCAATGTGGTCGCTTAGTGCAGCGTCAAAAGGCTCAACTTTAATATTGTTATAGGGTATATTTGTAAATATGTTATCTAAGCAGTTAGTATTGCGTGTGCTGAAGTTAACTCTACTTGCAAGGCCGTAAGATTCAAATAGACCATACAAAGCGGCCACCCTGTATTAAATCTCACATTGAAGTCACCGCCAACAAGAACATGTTTTGATAGATTCAGTCTATCAAGCAACAGAGCTAGAATTATTAAAAACTCACTAAAGTCTCCGGCAGGGGAGCGATATATAGTAACAATAACAAGATTATAATCCGGAAGAGAACATGCTGCTATTTCACAGTGCATCTCAACCGATAAGCTATTAAGATTATCTAATGATTTACTCCGAATGTTATGTTTAGTTAATTGTAATTGTTTTCTTGGGTTTCGCTTGTAGTTTCGATTGTATGGTGCCATCGACACGGATTCGGCCGCACATGTAGAGGCGGTGTACACTCGCAGCGGTGCTAGTGGTGACCGTCGAGATTTGGTCGCCGGTGGGTGCTGCCATGATGCTTGTTGAGGTCTCTGGGGGTACCAGCGTCGTAGGAGGTCCTCTGCGTCCTCCATGGATTGGTGGGAGTGTCCGCGACTATTTCAAAGCGCTGCTTCACTTACCCGTCCATATAGTGGTGGGCCCAGGCAAGTTTGTCCCAGGACTTAGCACTGAGCACGTGGCGAAGGCGAAGTTGATCTTCGCAAGGAATCCTTCTACGTCATCTCCATGGAACCTTGGAAAGGTGACTGCCATGGCATCGGCATGAACCGCGATGGTGGCGTCATACTGGGCGCTGCATCCACCATTGTCCTGGAGTTGTATCCGCCTTGGCTCAGGTGGATCTATGTAGTCAGGCTTCCGACGTACAGGACGGGTACAGGAATGGTCTCCTGTACCCGTTGTCGATGGCGCTGTTATTGTGGGTGGCGTGGTTTCAGTTCCTGGACAGAAGTATGTTTGCTTGAGCTCGGGACGCTGTTCCGTTCCTGTAGACGGCGTCATAGCCATCACGGGGTTGATCCTGGTGTTCCTCTGCATCGCTGGGTCGTTGTAGCTGTCATCGCCTGGGTCGTGGGCTTGGACTCGGCCACGAGTTAGGCGACACTTTTCACGGGGGGGTCTCGCAGCGAAAGGTGTGAAAAACCGCCCTCGATGACCTCCAGCTAGCTCTTGGAGTCGGGTTGGTATGAGAACAGCACAAGAAATACGGGATGGGGGCAGAGGCAGAAAAATTCTGATAGGCGCTATAACGATCGCTATAATTTACAGAAATATTCAAAGTTCGAAAATAGTGGCAGCCCGATGTCTATCACAACGCATTACATTATTGAAGTCTTAATGGTCGCTTAGTATAATCAAATTTCCCTGATTTGAAAATAGTGGGAGTTCCATCAATGAATACATGATCCGATATACTTTTAACCACTTTTTTTATATTTTCGTATATGTTCCTTGTTTGATCGAATTCGGCCATTTATTTCGAGAGTACCGAATCTAATAACATTGCACCGATGTTTTTCGGACTCAATTACTTCTTGAGTTCCATTTCGGTATGTCTGGTGTCGTTGGTACCGGGACAGAAACAGTAAAAAAATGCTGTTGTAAGTGGAAGTTTTAAAAATTTGAAATCATCGATTACATCAATTGCACATTTCAAAAGAACTTTGCATAACATCTTAACCACAGATCTCTAGCCTACCTAGAAAATACAGTTGACGCAAAAATTTAAAAAAAATGTACATCAATCACAGCGTCCATTTGTTATTTGAGCCTTGCTAAGAAAGAGGAGAATAAAGATTTTTTTTTAATATTGTCAGCATTTTTCATATCGGAGAATATGTAGACAAATATAACTACAGGATATGTGGTGAGCAAAATCCGCAAGTGGAAAAGCCACTGCACCCCCAGGTGGAGTGATTTTTGGGACTGCCATAGTTGGGACTGTTTACTGTTGTAAGAAGTAAACTAGTCATAGAATCATAATCTGCAGATTATTTGTAAAGCATAACAGCCAAGATACACAAAACAGCATCATCTGTAACAAATAATATAACACATGATATTTACACAAACAATAATTATAGAGAATTCCAGAATGAACAACCAGTAAATATTTTCTATATTTTTAAACCGATGTCATTAAATTAAGTTTTAAACTTGTAATTGCAATAATATCATCCAATGATCAATAAACCTATGCACTCTTGAGGACTTTTCAAAAGTAATTTAAAAACTTCGAAATGTGGGTCAGCAGTTATTGAACGAGGAGCGCGTCTACTGGAAGTGCATCTTTATTTGTCTCGATATGAAATTGAGCATCTAGACTGAATACTTTAAAAACTGTCAGGATTTTTGATGGGGCTGTCCGCAACCCGCCATAAATAACACAGTTGCAACTCACACGCTCAGGCGACGTGCTTTATGACGACATTAAACGAGTGACGTTGCTACATGTCGTCCTCTGCGTCGGGACGTAATTTTGCGCACCAATTCGTGCGAATTATTAGACGTTGCAGACGATTCCAATTTAGATGTCAGTGTGACAATTTGCAAACGCCAGGGCAATCAGGGTTATTAAAAAAGTTTTAATGAACTTCCAGTTTGATTGCATAATTTTCCGATTTCAGGTCCGACTTTGCGTACTTATTGTAACTTAATACCATTTTACGGACTAGAAAATTCAGTCACTGTCTACATTTGCTTCCGTCGTGACTAGTGAGAAATGTAAGGATTTTCCTTCAGAAAAATATTCGTATTTCGCTAAATTACATTTGTTGATAGTTGCATTTGAAAATATAACGAAGTAAAAAGCGAAACGTCCCAGTCTTTAGTATTACTAAATTCTGGGACGTACGTTCCAAACGTTCCAAACGTGCGTTTATTACACCAATTACATATTACCCAGTAACCATGGATTACAACACCAACAATCGAAACTTTATTGATGAGAAAGAAATCTCGCCCGTTTTTCGCACAATCGTTACCGTTAAGAGGGTGCGTCTAAAAGCCATTAATGAAAACACACAAGCTTACGGGATTCCATACAATGAATGGAACGTGGCGATGCTTCTATTAAGTAATAAGCTTAGTTACAGACCTCCAAGGTCAAACTGGCTAATGGGGAGGCGGGCCGCGCTCCGAGAATCAAAGCGAGAGGAACATACAATTTCCCGAGTACAATCGGAGACAAAAATCGGGTGGATTATTGACAGTGTAGAGTAAGTCGACGTTCGGCTCGTACGCTTGCCACCAGAGACGTCGTGCTCACCGTTTTCAACAGATTATGATAATTTTTATCATTGAATGTCCCAAAGGAACGCACTCCGTATTATACCGATGGTCTTCTCTCACCTACACATTTTCCACAGCGCAACTGGCCAATTTGAGATTGAATATGCCACAGCGCAACTGGCCAATTTGAGATTGAACCATTATACGCATGTACACACATATCTTGTAATGGATAGCCTGTTAGCCCTTTCGGCCCTGGTGGTGGTAATTGCCACCGCAACATTTACATGTCTCTACTTACTATGACAATCCATATTTTTGCTGTTTATCACTAGATGTCACTTCAACAAAGCCTCACTAATTTATTCCTATACTAATTGATCAAATCAGTTCAAATTTGGTATTTATGGTCTTAAGAAGCTCCCCATCAATAATAATTAACAAACAAAAATTATTTCATATTTAAAAATCCAAGGCTGAAAGGGTTAGGTAGCTACTACTATCTAACAAACCAATTATATTACAATCAGTCATTCATAATATATCCATCAACGACAACTCTGTCACGACCGTTTTATATCTGATACCTTTATGCACAAACAGAATATAAAGGAAAAATATCGTGGCTTTCCTTCGGGCATAGATGATTTTAACTTTAATATTTGCCTCGGAAATACGTATTTAATTTAATATCCATGTTTCTCTAACGTAGTAACGCATACATCAACCTCACGATCAAGATAATAATATTACAGGCATCATTAATTAATAATTTTATGAAGTCGCCAGTGAACCCCAAAGATACCGTATTATAATGCTTAGCTTCCTCCAATTTTCCGCGGTGGGCCACTTATCTGGAGACCTTTCTGTCCTCCGAAATTCCGGCAATTTCCCGAACTTCCAGAGGGAAGATATCGTCTGGGTTCCGTAATTTTGGACATTCCTTACGGATTCCGTACACCGAGTTAATGTTCATTCGCGCTCAACACGAATGCACGATAATAACTTAATTAATTATACTGGGCTTTCCTTCACACTTACGTAATATGGATAAATTAATTTTACGAATACTAGTAATCATATTCAGTAGACTATCCTAACTACAAAGCTTAAATATAGCATTTATTTGCACAATGCGCACACTTATCGGAATCGGACGGACGGCACGCATCGGCAAAAATTGCTTGACATAATTGTAAACGAGTCAACGCACAGATATCCGTTCCATGCCGTACCGATAAATGTGCGTTGACTCGTTTACAACTGTGTTAAGCAATTTTATCCGTTGCGTGCCATCCGTCCGATTCCGATAAGTGTGCGCGTAGCTTTAAGGTATCTTGCTACCAATTTTGATTTGTACACAATAAAACTTGACATTTCATGACATTTCAATTGTTTTTTCTTGTGACTCTTATGTGCTAAGGCATATGAATTGAATGCAAATACTGTAAATACATTTTTTCAAGTTTTCATCTCTAGAGAATTATGTCAGAAATATTCATTTCTCTCCCTAGGGTGAGAAGCAAATATTTCTATGCCTGCCAGTTTCTATTATTTTCGCCCTCGGGATACAAATTTGCCCTTCAGGAAAAATCACGCATTTTTAATAATCCATTAAATAAAATATAATTACATGAATATAGTAATGCCAAGGAGAGTTGGATATAAACGCATTGGCTAATATTTGTCGGAACTATTGTAGAAATCGAAAATATATACGTAAGTAGAGTTGCATACAGACAATCGGGATAGCAGTAAATTTAAAATATTTCATCAGAATCGCTTGGAACATAAAAAAAACTATTGAAGTTTTGGTTAATGGACAATTTGTTAATGCCGTTTTAGGCCCTACATACATTTTTTAGGTTATATTACTTAGTGGTACATGCTAGCTGGCACCTGCGCTGCGGTACTTCATCACGATTGACTTGTCCCTAGTAGCACAAAATATTTCTTAAATTTCTAAAAACACATATTTCTGTGATATTGATTATGACAGATTATGATATATATTTTAGCAATATTTGTATAAAAAGTTAAGGAAATATTACGAGAGACGCGTGGGGCTAAAGTTTTCGAGCCAAAACAATTGACTTTAAGACGGTTCCTGCGCAACAAGTCTCGAGTAGTGATGAGCGTTATTTTTACTAACTGATACTTTGTAACCATTACTGTGAAATAATAACAGTAACCGTTATTGAAAAATCCCACTAACGGTGATTTTACTCAACGGTTATTTTATAATTTCATTATGTTATTCATCATCATACGGGTAATAGAAAACTGTTAAACATTATTAATATTACAATATAATGTTTAAATTCAACCAGAAGAAATAAATCAACATTTAATTACAATACAGTTCGCACGGCCCACCATTTATATAAAATCATCCTAAAGTATTTTGTATTTTTACTTTATAATTAGTCTTATTATTTATATTACAAAAGGAGAACGATTAAAAACGAATCACTTCTTAGTAACTTATAACTTATTCAATAATGAATCACTTCTTAATAACATATAACTTTTTATATGACCGATACAATAACGAATGACTTCTTAGCAACGTATAACTGTTTCAATAACGAATCACTACTTAGTAACTTATAACCGATTCAATAACGAATAACTTCTTAATAATATTAACTCTTTTAGAAAATAACTAGTAGAAAATAACATGCGACGCATCGGAACTGTTGCTTCAATAACACGATTACTGAAATATAAACACGGCGCGTTCGTGATTTAATGATATGAATACGTTAAAATAACAGTGCGTCAGACGTTCTGTCTCGGAATCAGAACGCATATGCCATCTCGGGGTGATTCGTTTACATTTTATATTGGTACTGGCATTATTTACGTTTTGGAAAATTTCACATTAGCGAGTTTAATTGAGAGAGTAATCCATTTATTCAGTGATCATGGAACCACTGCCGATAATAAGATGCACAAAACCAAGAGGTACCCTGAAATCACGAGTTCATATGATGATATTTTACCACTGGCCGAGGATCCGATAAAATGGTGAAGATAAAATTTCCAAACATTTCCCCATCTATCACGTTTGGCAAAAGATAAATTGTGTATTCTAGGTTCGTCCGTTCCATGCAAACGACTGTTTTAAAAAGCGGGCCAATTATTGTCAGAGCGAAGATCCCGTTTAAAGGAGGAAACGCTTCTTTTTTTACATAACAATTATAAAAAATTATAATGTAACATAGTCAAATTTGTTACTTATATAATAACAAATATTTCTTAGTTACAATTTTCTTATTTTATTTAACCTTAAAATATATACAAAAAATATACATCAAGTTCTCTGAGGTTACTTTAAATAACGGTTACTAAATAACCGTTTGTATAACTAGTTACTTTGTAACAACAGTAACTGTAATAACCGTTACTGAAAAATAACCGTTTATCTCATCACTGGTCTCGAGTGCTTGGTATAACTCTACCCAGGATTTTCAGTCCGTATACCGGATCGCTAATCCGCCCCTTAAGTGTGAAAGTTGTAACTAAACATACTATTATTTCTGAATTCGTGATTTTAGTCCATATATATTTAATACTTACGATCAAATATCACACAAATATACTGGTTAAGAGAATTGTCAAAGCATTATAACGAAATAGTCACGACTGCATGTAAAACAGTTCAAACGGTGGCAGTGTTGTCGAAGGCAGTACAGTGTTGCCTTTTTTCTGTCATCCATATATTTATTTGGATATATTTATAAAATGTTACTTCCTAAAAATATAGAACTTGTGTATAAAATATTTTCTACTATCCTACAACCCAAACAGCAGAACATCAACAAGGATTGTACAGATATAGAACAATAGCGAAAACGTAGGAACGTTATTTATTAATTTCTTTCTGTAAATTATTTCATTTGCAGCAATACAGTACTTTAGTTAACTGATTGGATTAAAAACCCTGTTTCGGCTACTATTAAAACTACATCACCTATGAATTTACAAAAAAAAATCATTACACGAACATGGTTTTGTAGCTTAAGTTACGGTTAATGTAAAGGGTGGTGGGTGGGCACTATCTTACAATCCAGACAGTTGAACATTAACGAGGGTTGCAAAGGTGGAGAGCAATAACGAAAACGTAGGAGTGTCATTTAATAATTTGTTTCTGTAAATTCATTCATTTGCAGCAACAGTGTGCTATGGTCAACTGTTTGGATTGTAGGATAGAGAACACCCACCACCCTTCGTATCAACTTTATTTCAACAAAGAAAACCGTCCAGTTAAGATTTATTTTAGCAATTCGTTGGAGAAGTTGTGTGTTTAAAAATATTACTAAACGCGAATTTCTAGCGTAAATAGGGGTGAAACGAGGAGCGGTGGGTGGGCCTTATTCCACTTTCCAATTCATGGATCATAAACAATAGTTTAAAAGTAGATATCAATACATAAATATTATAGAAAAACACTAAAGGACTTAATAAGTCTTAATAACCTTATTCATTAGAGGAAACCTTGGTGCGGGAGAAACGGATTGGATTGTATTATAGGGTCCACCCACCACCCTCCGGATTAACTTTTACTTCAAGTAAAAACTCTGTTTCGGCTGTTGTTAAACCTCCAACATTACTAATGAATTTACAAAGAAATTTGATTACACGAATTGGTTTTGTGGCTTAAGGGTTACGTAAAGGGTGGTGGGTGGGCACTATCCTACAATCCAACCAGTTGAAAACCAACGAGGATTGCACAGGTGTAGAAATATAACGAAAGTAGCAACGTTATTTATTTATTTATTTCTGCAAATTAATTCATTTGCAACAAATATTTCCATGGACTCATTATACAGTGCGCGCTTAAAGTATTGAATATATTCAGTAAAACCGAAATAAAATATTTTGGGCAAAAATCCTCGATCAGGTCGATTTTCTTTTATAAAAATACATATTTTTGCATGAAAGTCGGTTTTCAGTCGTCATTTGTTTTTTAATAATTCTTGATTTTGAGAGATCTTTTCATTGTCGAACTGGCAGGGTAAAAATATTGCCATCTTACATAAGAAATTTTTCGAGTAAATGACAATTGAAGGTGAGAAATTGATATTTAGAGTTTTTGCAAAATGAAAATGAAATAAAATATTTTTGGAAAAAAATTTCTTTTATAAAAATACACATTTTTGCATGAAAGTCGATTTTCAGTCATCATTTGTTCTTGAGTAATGACGTCATCCATTATATTTTTTAATGACAACCCCCATTTTTTTTTCTTGATTTTGAGAGGTCTTTTCATTGCCGAACTGACAGTATAAAATGTTACCACCTTAAATTATTCGAGTACAGTGGAACCTCGATAATCCGTGCCTCTATTATCCGTTTTTCTCGGTAATCCGTGCAAAGCCCTCATTTCAAATATCCGTGCATTTCTATGTGTATGTACCTTTGACTATATACTTTTGGACTGCTAGCGCCACTTCATGTGTGTCTCCAAGCCAATCCAAACAGCAGAACATCAACAAGGGTGGGGCCCATCCACCACCCTCCGAATTAACTTTTACTTCAATTAAAAACCCTGTTTCGGCTGCTGTTAAACCTACATCACCAATGAATTTACAAAAAAAAAATCATTACACGAACATGGTTTTGTAGCTTAAGTTAAGGTTTATGTAAAGGGTGGTGGGTGGCCACTATCTTACAATCCAGACAGTTGAACATTAACAAGGGTTGCACAGGTGCAGAGCAATAACGAAGACGTAGGAGTGTCATTTAATAATTTGTTTCTGTACATTCATTCATTTGCAGCAACACTGTGCTGTGGTGACGAATAATTGATATGGTTCACCGTCTCTGCCTAAACCCTTATCGCACTGTCGTGTGCTTTCAAGCATGATATCACGGTTTAAAAATCTGAACGTGATGGCACATGAGCTCACGAGACGTGATAACAGTCTGTTTGTACCTTTAGCGTGGTTGGGCAAAATACCAAATCGGGATATTTAACCCGGACCCATAAAAAGTTAAACATTAAGATAAAACGTCTTGTCCTTTATGCATCAGCAAAGCAAACTGCAGTGGTAGAGTTGGCGCATAAAAAAGAAAGAATACATTTTGTGTTGCAAGCTTCTTGCTGTTTTCTGCTGATAAAAATTGTATCTGTAAATACAAAAGTCAGGTTAGAAAGGATCAGCCTTCTATATTTCATAAGAATAATTAACCGGTTTTTGCAGGAAGCAAAATGGCATCGATTAAAAGTCAGAATTTTTAATTGAAAATTGTACATTAGTTTTCAGTTAATTAAAATTATATCTGACAATGTAAGTGATCCCAGCTTTCAAAATCTGTTTGGAAATAATCAGCCTTCTTTGTTTTAAAAGAAT